>JAPDVR010000005.1:31924794-32567294 GCA_026230005.1 Gila orcuttii | reverse complement strand
AGATAGATTAGAAAGAAAGAAAGAAAGAAAGAAAGATAGAAAGATAGATAGATAGATAGATAGATAGATAGATAGATAGATAGATAGATAGATAGATAGATAGATAGATAGATAGATAGATAGATAGATAAGTTCATTAGTACATATAGAATGGTAGTTTAATTGAGTCTAGGCTTCAGGGAGTTTAGATTTGAGTTTTTGTGTTGTACACTACTGGGCCACCGTAGTCTTGGCTCAATTTGAACATGTTGCAATGAAAGTCAATGGGAATTTTATGGTTTTTAATATAAATTTTTAAGAAATCTGAAAGTCACATCAAAAAGAAAAGTAATAGCACACAAGTCCTTTAAAAGCTGAACATTTTTATAGTTGAATGGTTTTTGTAGCACAAAGTAGAGAGGAGAAGAAAGCGACCACGGAAGAATACGGAATAATAATAATAACTAGAATGTACATTTCCGGAAGAAAATGTGAAGTGGTGCTTGCAGGGGCAATACTCGCCACTCGGTTGCTAGGGTGTGGTACATGATTGCATACGAGCCAACAAACATGTCTGTACTATGTTCTGGTGCTGAGATATGGCTTATTCTTGTTGTTCTGGTGGTTGCTAGGGCGTTGCTAAGGTGTTCTGAGTGGTTGCTAGGGTGTTTTGGGTGGTTGCTAGGGTATTCTGGGTGGTTGCTAGGGTGTTCTGGTTGGTTGCTAGGGTATTTTGGGTGGTTGCTCGGGCATTGCTAGGGTGATCTGGGTGGTTGCTAGGTGGTTGCTATGGTGTTGCTAGGAGGTTGCTAGGGTATTCTGGGTGGATGCTAGGGCGTTGCTAGGCGGTTGCTAGGGTATTCTGGGTGGTTGCTAGGGCGTTGCAAGGCGGTTTGCCGGGGTGTTCTGGGTGGTTGCTAGGCGGTTGCTAGGGTATTCTGGGTGGTTGCTATGGTGTTGCTAGATGGTTGCTAGGGTATTCTGGGTGGTTGCTAGGGCGTTGCTAGGCGGTTGCTAGGGGGTTCTGGGTGGTTGCTAGGCGGTTGCTATGGTATTCTGGGTGGTTGCTATGGTGTTGCTAGGCGGTTGCTAGGGTATTCTGGGTGGTTGCTAGGGTGTTGCTAGGCAGTTGCTAGGGTATTCTTGATGGTTGCTAGGGCGTTGCTAGGCGGTTGGTAGGGTGTTCTGGGTGGTTGCTATGGTGTTGCTAGGTGGTTGCTAGGGTATTCTGGGTGGTTGCTATGGCGTTGCTATGCGGTTGCTAGGGTATTCTGGGTGGTTGCTAGGCGGTTGATAGGGTGTTCTGGGTGGTTGCTAGGCGGTTGCTAGGGTATTCTGGGTGGTTGCTATGGTGTTGCTAGGCGGTTGCTAGGGTATTCTGGGTGGTTGCTAGGACGTTGCTAGGTGGTTGCTAAGGTATTCTGGGTGGTTGCTATGGTGTTACTAGGTGGTTGGTAGTTGTCACAGATGGTTAATAATGGAGTTCTTAACACTTTCTTGGCATGATTTAGCACTACCTAATCGCTATTAGCATGTAGCTATTCACAGCTAGCATGTGTAGCATGTTGGAAGCCCTGTTTGCTAGCATGAGTCAAAAGAGCCAAACCACATCTCTATACGATGTTCTGATGCAGAGATATAGGTCTTGCAAAATGGTTGCTAGGGTACTCTGTTTGGTTGCTAGGGAATGGCTTGGCAGCTGCCAGTCATCAAAGTCCAAAGGTTGCTTGTCAGTATGAATGATATAAACCAACTCCCATGCCTCTGTGACATTCAGAATGGAAGATATCCCTCTATAGATTTTAGTTGCTAAGGTGCTCGACAATGGTTGCTAGGGAGGGGCTAGGAAGTGTTGAGGGGATTCATGATTGGCTTTGTGCTGCCCCGAGTCAAACAAGACCACCCTTGTGTTTCTATGACACTTCTATCCGGAGATATTCTTTTGACCTCTTTTAATGGACTTGTTGCTAAGGTGCTCTAAATGGTTGCTAGGGCGTGGCTTAATAGCTTCACAATGATCCTGAGAGACTGATTGGTCATCTGAGAAAAATGAGCCCGTCCCCTTGTCTCTATGACACTGTGATCCAGAGCTATGTTCAATACAAAATCCCTATGCAATGTGTAGGACGGCCCATTTCATGGGCCGTCCTACACCATAGTAAGTCAATGGGGCAAATTTGAGCAGCTCCTGCCCCCCAGGGGTGCAAATTTTACCCCATTGTGAGGTATGTTCTTACAGAGCCTGCCAGCCTCTTCAAATGTGGTAAATTACAAGTTTCTGAGAAATCATTGGTCAGTGCTACGAGTCGTCAAAGTTTGTGGCAATCAGTGATGGGAATAACGGCGTTATAAATAACGCCGTTACTAACGGCATTACTTTTTCCAGTAACGAGTAATCTAATTGATTACTCTTCTCATCTTAATAACGCCGTTACCGTTACTGCCAAAAAATGCGGCGCGTTACTATAACTGATGAAGCTGTTTTTTTTTTCATCAGACCAACTAGATCTCTGAGCGAGAGGCAAATACTTTTTTTACTGTTCTTCCTTGGTTAGTGGGCAGAGCACGAGACAAGCGCATAAATGCTGACGATTGGCTATAAGGTAGAGTAAAATGTCATTGTAAGCCAATCAGAGGTAGAGTTGGGCGGGTGTTCGAAAGCACGCATAGTAGTGATGGGCATTCGGCTCTTTTGACTCAGCTCAATGAAAAGAGCCGGCTCTTTTGGCTCACAAACGGCTCTTTAAATGACTTTGACTATAATATTTCAATTTTTATTACATAATTATTTAATTTCTATAGGCTAAATTTGTAAAAATAGAGTCGGCTCTTCAGATATGCGAGCCAGCTCCCAACGTTCACCTAAAAGAGCCGGCTCTTAGAGTCGGCTCATTCGCGAATCGCGAACGACCCATCAAAAGCTCATTCGCGAACGAGTCGATCCATCATCACTAACGCTCATTCGCGAACGACCCATCATCACTAACGGCTAACGCTCATGAATTGCGAACGACCCATCATAACGCATAGTCGGGCAGGACAGGACACACAAGGAACAACACAAGCTAGTCAGTCAACGAGAGACAGGTATGGCGACGAGCTTAACAAGCTTAATTTAATTTTGCCCAGATGTGGCCTGTTTAGGGGCAATAAATATCAAAATTTCCAAAACATCTATTGTGTTATTTGCATTGATCCACTATATAAACATAATATCTACATACATGGCGTTTGATTGGAGGCTAGTCTCACTTTGTCCCACAGCAACATTTTTTTTTTTAGATGCGTGTACAATGTGTCATGTTTCTGTTAATAATGTATTGTATTAAGTGTCCATTTCATTATAATATTCAGATTTATCATAAATAATTGAACATGCACATGTATTTTAAGTTCCGTTAAAGAGGGGTAGAGGTGCGGTCACATTTGAGCATTTAAAATTTAAATTTTAAATTTACTTGAAAGTAACGCAATAGTTACTTTCATAAGTAACTAGTTACTTTTAAAATTTGTAACTGAGTTACTAATTTAGTTACTTTTTGGAAGAAGTAACTAGTAACTGTAACTAATTACTTTTTAAAAGTAACTTGCCCAACACTGGTGGCAATGTTAAGTCTATGGGATTTTTTTTACCCAATGATTTGCCCCTGGGGCAAACACCGTACCCCCGATCGGTAAGAAAAGTCACAGCACACCTCTCCTCAATAATCCGCACAATTTGACGCCTCAATCAGGGGTCTGTGATGTCGGCGTGTATTTTTTAACAGATGATTACTATATAGTTTTTAAAAGGAGTTTTTATAGAGTTATTTCGTGCCTATCGCCCACGGTTGCTAGGGTGCTGTAACTGGTTGCTATGGTGTGGCTATGAAGATTTTAGGCCATTACTTATTGGCTGCTTGATAAAATAAATCCTCTGAGGGAGAGAGAGAGGGCTGTCAGGCCCTTTTCTGTGGGTGTGTGTGAAAGTGACAGTTGGGATTTGAATTTCTGAACATTCCGCAATGTTAAGTCAATGGGATTTTTTTGCCCGCTTTTTCGTCCGCTGTGCGAAAATCGTACACCCGATCGCTTAGAAAAGTCATAGCACACCTCTCCTCAATGAGCCACACGATTTGACGCCTCACTCAGGGGTCTGTGACAAAATTTGCGGGACGAGTTACGCGCCAAAATTTGTGTGGAATAATAATAATAATAATAAGTATACAGAAGAACACTAGTGATGCCTTGCTTTCAGCAAGCACCACTAATAAGTATACACAATAACAATAGTGATGCCTTGCTTTCAGCAAGCACCACTAACTAGAAAAATTGCATTTCCTGCGGAACATGCGTGTGAATGCTTGAAATGCTTAACTGAAATGCAAGAAAGAAAGAAAGAAAAATAAAGAAGGATTTGTTAGAAAGAAAGATGGATTAGTTAGAAAGAAAGATGGATTAGTTAGAGAGAAAGAAAGAAAGATAGATTAGTTAGAAAGAAAGAAAGATAGATAGATTAGTTAGAAAGAAAAAAGATAGATTCGTTAGAAAGAAAGATAGATAGATTAGTTAGAAAGAAATAAAGAAAGATAGATTAGTTAGAAAAAAAAGAAAGAAAGATTAGAAAGAAAGAAAGATTAGGTAGAGAGAAAGAGAGAGAGAAAGAAAGAAAGAAAGATAGATTAGGTAGAAAGAAAGATTAGGTAGAAAGAAAGAAAGAAAGATTAGGTAGAAAGAGAAAGAAAGAGAGAAAGATTGGTTGCTAGGGCGTTGCTAGGCGGTTGCTAGGGTATTCTGGTAGGTTGCTATGGTGTTGCTAGGTGGTTGCTAAGGTATTCTGGATGGTTGCTAGGTTGTTGATAGGCGGTTGCTAGGCTGTTCTTGGTGGTTGCTATGGTGTTGCTAGGTGGTTGCTAAGGTATTCTGGATGGTTGCTAGGTTGTTGATAGGTGGTTGCTAGGGTGTTCTGGGTGGTTGCTAGGTGGTTGCTAGGGTGTTCTGGGTGGTTGATAGGCGGTTGCTAGGTGTTTGCTAGGGTATTCTGGGTGGTTGCTAGGGTGTTGCTAGCTGGTTGCTAAGGTATTCTGGATGGTTGCTAGGGTGTTGCTAGGTGGTTGCTAGGGTGTTCCGGGTGGTTGCTAGGCGGTTGCTAAGGTGTTCTGGGTAGTTGCTAGGCGGTTGCTAGGGTGTTCTGGGTGGTTGCTAGGCGGTTGCTAAGGTATTCTGGATGGTTGCTAGGGTGTTGCTAGGTGGTTGCTAGGATGTTCTGGGTGGTTGCTAGGCGGTTGCTAAGGTATTCTGGATGGTTGCTAGGGTGTTGCTAGGCGGTTGCTAGGGTGTTCTGGGTGGTTGCTGGGGAATTCTGGGTGGTTGCTAGGGCGTTGCTAGGCAGTTGATAGGGTATTCTTAACATTTCTTGGCATGATTTAGCACTTACCTAATCGCCATTAGCATGTAGCTATTCACAGCTAGCATGTGTAGCATGTTGGAAGTCCTGTTTTCTAGCATGAGTCAAAAGAGCCAACCTCCATCTCTATACGATGTTCTGATGCAGAGATATAGGTCTTGCAAAATGGTTGCTAGGGTACTCTCTTTGGTTGCTAGGGAGTGGCTTGGCAGCTGCCAATCATAAAACTCCAAAGGCTGATTGTCAGTGTGAATGATATAAACCAACCCCCATCTCTATACGATGTTTTGATGCAGAGATATAGGTCTTGCAAAACGATTGCTAGGGTACTCTGTTTGGTTGCTAGGGAGTGGCTTGGCAGCTGCCAATCATGAAGCTCCAAAGTCAATGTGAATGTATAAACCAACCCCCATCTCTATACGATGTTTTGATGCAGAGATATAGGTCTTGCAAAATGGTTGCTAGGGTACTCTGTTTGGTTGCTAGGGAGTGGCTTGGCAGCTGCCAATCATGAAACTCCAAAGGCTGCTTGTAAGTATAAATGATATAAAACAACTCCCATGCCTCTGTGACATTCAGAATGGAAGATATCCCTCTTTGGATTTTGGTTGCTAAGGTGCTCAGCAATGGTTGCTAGGGCGTGGCCAGTAAGTGTTGAGGTGATTCAGGATTGGCTGTTTGCTGGCCCGAGTCAAACGAGCCCACCCTCATGTTTCTATGACACTTATATCCTGAGATATCCCTTTGATCTCTTTTAATGGTAGTCAGAAAGAAAGAAAGATTAGGTAGAGAGAAAGAGAGAGAGAAAGAAAGAAAGAAAGATAGATTAGGTAGAAAGAAAGATTAGATAGAGAAAGAAAGAAAGAAAGAAAGAAAGAAAGAAAGAAAGAAAGAAAGAAAGAAAGAAAGATTAGGTAGAAGAAAGAAAGAAAGAAAGAAAGAAAGAAAGAAAGAAAGAAAGAAAGAAAGAAAGAAAGAAAGATTGGGTAGAGAGAGAGAGAAAGAAAGAAAGATAGATTAGGTAGAAAGAAAGAAAGAGAAAGAAAGAAAGAAAGATTAGTTAGAAAGAAAGAAAGATAGATAGATTAGTTAGAAAGAAAGAAAGAGAAAGAAAGAAAGATTAGTTAGAAAGAAAGAAAGATAGATAGATTAGTTAGAAAGAAAGAAAGATAGATTAGTTAGAAAGATAGATTAGTTAGAAAGAAAGATAGATTAGATAGAAAGAAAGAAAGATAGATTAGGTAGAAAGAAAGATTAGGTCGAAAGAGAAAGAAAGAAAGAAAGAAAGAAAGAAAGAAAGAAAGAAAGAAAGAAAGAAAGAAAGATAGATTAGGTAGAAAGAAAGATTAGGTAGAAAGAAAGAAAGATTAGGTAGAAAGAGAAAGAAAGAAAGAAAGAAAGAAAGAAAGAAAGAAAGAAAGAAAGAAAAATAAAGAAGGATTAGTTAGAAAGAAAGAAAGATGGATTAGTTAGAAAGAAAGAAAGATGGATTAGTTAGAGAGAAAGAAAAAAGATAGATTCGTTAGAAAGAAAGATAGATAGATTAGTTTGAAAGAAAGAAAGATAGATTAGTTAGAAAGAAAGAAAGAAAGGTTAGAAAGAAAGAAAGAAAGATTAGGTAGAAAAAAGAAAGAAAGAAAGAAAGAAAGAAAGATTAGTTCGAAAGAAAGAAAGATAGATTAGTTAGAAAGAAAGAAAGAAAGAAAGAAAGAAAGAAAGAAAGAAAGAAAGAAAGAAAGATTAGAAAGAAAGAAAGAAAGAAAGAAAGAAAGAAAGAAAGAAAGAAAGAAAGATTAGGTAGAAAAAAGAAAGAAAGAAAGAAAGAAAGAAAGATTAGTTAGAAAGAAAGAAAGATAGATAGATTAGTTAGAAAGAAAGAAAGATAGATTAGTTAGAAAGATAGATTAGTTAGAAAGAAAGATAGATTAGATAGAAAGAAAGATAGATTCGGTAGAAAGAAAGATTAGGTAGAAAGAGAAAGAAAGAAAGAAAGAAAGAAAGAAAGAAAGAAAGAAAGAAAGAAAGAAAGAAAGAAAGAAAGAAAGAAAGATAGATAGATAGATTAGGTAGAAAGAAAGATTAGGTAGAAAGAGAAAGAAAGATTAGGTAGAAAAAAAGAAAGAAAGAAAGAAAGAAAGAAAGAAAGAAAGAAAGAACGAAAGAAAGAAAGAAAGAAAAATAAAGAAGGATTAGTTAGAAAGAAAGAAAGATGGATTAGTTAGAAAGAAAGAAAGAAAGATGGATTAGTTAGAGAGAAAGAAAAAAGATAGATTTGTTAGAAAGAAAGAAAGATAGATAGATTAGTTCGAAAGAAAGATAGATTAGTTAGAAAGAAAGAGAAAGATTAGAAAGAAAGAGAAAGAAAGAAAGAAAGAAAGATTAGAAAGAAAGAAAGAAAGAAAGAAAGAAAGAAAGAAAGAAAGAAAGAAAGAAAGAAAGAAAGAAAGAAAGATTAGGTAGAGAGAAAGAGAGAGAGAAAGAAAGAAAAAAAGAAAGATAGATTAGGTAGAAAGAAAGATTAGGAAGAAAGAAAGAAAGATTAGGTAGAAAATAGAAAGAAAGTTTAGTTAGAAAGAAAGAAAGATAGATAGATTAGTTAGAAAGAAAGAAAGATAGATTAGTTAGAAAGATAGATTAGTTAGAAAGAAAGATAGATTAGATAGAAAGAAAGAAAGATAGATTAGTTAGAAAGAAAGCAAGAAAGAAAGAAAGAAAGATAGATAGATAGATAGATAGATAGATAGATAGATAGATAGATAGATAGATAGATAGATAGATAGATAGATAGATAGATAGATAGATAGATAGATAAGTTCATTAGTACATATAGAATGGTAGTTTAATTGAGTCTAGGCTTCAGGGAGTTTAGATTTGAGTTTTTGTGTTGTACACTACTGGGCCACCGTAGTCTTGGCTCAATTTGAACATGTTGCAATGAAAGTCAATGGCTGTGTCCGAAATCTCCCACTACTCACTATATAGTGGACTATATAGTGAGTTCGCCATTTTGTAGTGCTGTCCGAATGTATAGTGATGATTATTATACCCTATATAGTCCACTCAATGTATCCCAGAATGCATTTTGAAAAGTAGTGTACAACCGATGGTCACTAACCCAAGCCCTACATACCATCATGCATTGCGCTGATCGTAAAAATGACGGATGGACGTCAAGGAGAGCAGCGCGACAATACAAATTTGTCATACAAATGTAAGTTATGTTCTTTCTCATTTAACTTATGATATGTAGTAGTTCTACAATTTCGTCAGACATGTATAAATTGTTTGTAAGCACGTATTGCCCCATTACAGCACAAATCATGCCTAACGACCCAGCTTGCTAACATTAGCCCTCTACTGTACAGTAACGTTATTAACAAATGTGTCATGCCGCTAAACTAACATACATGTGCCGCAAGTTTTTTATTTGTAGGAGGCTAAATTTCACTGAAGTTGAACACAAATAAAAGCAAGAATGGATTGTCAATTTATTTTGATCTCGTCAGGGACCGACGATGATGTGGCCACACTCATTCGCCTGAGGAGAGAGAAGGACCACCTCTTCTCAGGGAAGCGTTTTGCCTCGGCAGCTGGATGGGAGTGAGTTGTGTCAAATTCTTGCAAAGGAGTATTTTGAGTATTCATATACGTGAAATTACACCTTTTATTATTTGACTACATTGCCATCACCGTTAATAATACTGACAGATTTGTTTGTTGTTTGTCAAAATGCATGTTTCGTTTTGTATAGTGTGTGCAATTATTAGGCACGTTGATTTTCTGAACATATTTTATTCCCAGGCACATTTTGGTAAAAATCAAATAAATGATTAAATACAACATTAATAGTAGTTTTTAAGATTAATATGGTTTGGAATTGCCAAAATGTGCCTGGGAATAAAATATGATAAGAAAATCAATGTGCCTAATAATTCTGCACACACTGTAGAGCTGTGTTGAAGGAGATGGGCCTTGTAGGCGTTTTGACTCCTGCCCGAGCTGCCAAGAAGTGGGAGAACTTAAAAAAGACGTACAAGGTTTGGATTATTGTATTTAACTCTGTATTTAACCACTCTAAGTCCTAGATAAGGAAAAGATTAGTAAATGTGAGTACTTCGTTTTGTGTTTAACAAACACTAGTTGTAGGCTACCAATATTATATTGCAATGTGTGCAGGAGCTCAGGAGTCCACCAACAGGGAGTGGCACTGAATCAGGGGAGGCCACTGCTGGAACATGGAAGTGGTTCTCTCTCATGGATGAGGCAATAGGTGGTAGGCCATCTATACAGCCACCATGCCTCATTGCCTCAGCCTGGGGAGAGAACCCTTCCATGTCCACATCAGCATCCCCTGATTCAGTGCTATCTGAGCCAGAGACTCAGGCAGAGCCAGGGAGTGTGTCAGGGGTAGAGGAGCCAGGGCCGCCGCGTAAAAGGCAACGGCGTGATCCTGTTCTGGAGCTGCTTGAGAGGGCAGAGGCGAGGGAAGAAGAGAGGGCCAGACGAGACGAGGCCAGAGAGGAGAGGCTGCTAACTCTTCTGGAAAAAAATAGTGGAGAAGATGTAAAAAATAAACAATGTCTAAATAGACAATATAAGAAGATGTATAAATAAACAAAAGAAATGCATGTTGTGTTTCATATAAATAGACAATATAAGAAGATGTATAAATAAACAAAAGAAATGCATGTTGTGTTTCATTTTTTTTTTTTTTATGAGCACTGACATGAGAATTAAGATCTACAAAACAAAATTTGACGTAACTTTTCAATGGGTGAACAATAATTTATAATTACAGGCTATGTGTTTAATAATTGAATAGTACCAGACTATATATTATATATTATATTAATAAGTGGTTAGTACCCAACTATTTATTAAGAATTGATTAATACCAGACTATATATTAATAAGTGGTTAGTACCCAACTATATATTGATTGATTAGTTACAGACTATATAACTGATTAATAACAGGCTATACATTTAATAATTGAACACTATTGGCAACTATTGACATGGAATAAACCTTCAACCAAATCCTAACCTAAATTGTAGTCATGGTCCTGAAGAGCTGGAGGAATAGCTGTTGGAGCTGAAAGAGCAGAAGCAATGCGCCCACGCAGCTGCTCCCCACACTGCTGGTCTTGCTGAAGCTGACCATCTCCGTCTTCTGGCCCCAGTGCTTCTTCCACAGGCTCGAGCATGTCTCCGTCTCTGAGGCAGAAGTTGTGCAGAATGGCACAACAGGCGATAACCTTCACTGCAAAAGCAGGGTGCACCTCTAGAGCCTTGAAAAATATGGACCGCCACCTGGTCTTCATTATGCCAAAGGCCCGTTCAACCACAGAACGGGCCTTTGCATGGTGCCTGTTAAATCTCGCAGCGACTGCACTCCTCACTGGCTCCCTGTATGGTGTGATGAGCGTGATGGGCTGTGACATACACGGGTATCCACCATCCCCTAGAATACAATAGCCTTCAGGTGGCCTTCAGCAAAACTCTTGAATCGTGGACTGAGCCTGGGTAGCCAACAAATATGTCCAGGAACTGACACTGGTGGTCACACACTGCTTGCATCTGGATAGAATGAAACAATTTGCGGTTGTAATAGCACTGAGCATCTGTGCTTGGGGGCTTGACTCGGATGTGACAGCCGTCGATGCTGCCCGCCCACAACCTTGGCGAATGCTGCAGATCCAGCCAGATGTGCAAAGCCAGCACCAATTATATCAAGCTCATGAGGCGGTGGAAAGCAGATGAGCCTGTTTTTGAGCTTGATGATTTTGGTTGCAACCCTGTGGACGATGTCATTGACTGTGGAACGTGGGATGCCAAACGCTCTTGAGGCAACCCGGTAAGATGTTGCGCTTGCTAACCAAAACAGGAACACAAGAACCTCTAGGTCATGACCCCAGCCATGGTCAAATGGAGGGCGGAGGATGTCAACCAGATGGGCTACTGTGGTTCTGGAGAGGCGGAAGTCTGGTCGCAGGTCACTTTGGCCATTGAAGTACAAGGCCAAGACAGGAACTTCACGGTTCAGTGAACAGTAATGAGATGGTTGTTCACACTGTAAATAAAAATATTACAAGCTGATAACACGGTGAAATGAAATATGTGTCTAAAAGCTAACTGACAGTAGAGTGTGAAATGTGTACGTTTGCGCCGTCTGACTGAGGGTTTACTGTTCACAGAATACATCAATTGTGTGTCTGTTGTAAATATATAAATATAAAGACCAGAGCCGGACAGTAACAGAGTACATTTACTTGAGTATAGTACTTAAGTACAATTTTGAGGCATCTGTACTTTACTCGAGTATCATTTTTGGGGAGTACTCATGACTTTATTCAAGTACATTTGAGAGGGAAATATTGCGCCCGTTTCACACATACTCCGTGTGCAGTGCGTATGCGGTGCGTGTTGCGGTGCGTATTGCGGTGCATGCGGTACAGGAGCAGCACGCGCTAAAGTGCTTTCACATATGCTGCGTTTGCAGTGCGCTACTGATCCGCAGTTTCTGTGTGACACAAAATCAAAAATGGCTAAGTAATTTTGATTTTAAATCCAAACGTTAAATTTGACATTGTTTAACCCATACAAAAATGTAATATATGGCCATATATGTAGGCCTACGTACTTATATTTTAAATAGCTTGACATATATCTATAAGGCTACATATATTTGTCTTATCTGAGAACACAATATATGTCTGCAACATATATGAACATGTATGCGTCCAAACATGTGAAGAAAATATTTGAGTTCATCCATATATGATACCATATCTGCATATTACAGTAGGCTATAGTATTGGTTTCTCGCAAGGACAACATTATGTATAAATATGTGACATACATATTTGTTTCCCACATATTTAATAAATGTATGTAAACATACATGCATGTGATACTGATGCATTGAAATAAGTACATATATGCGTCTTACATATATTTAACATTTACATACGGGAAAATATATGGCACTTGCATGAAAACGGCAATTTTTGCTATATTTTGAAATATATGTTTCATATATGTCTATGTGTTTTATATATATTAATTTTGCATATATTCTCATATAGGCAGCAGACATACATGGGCACTGACAGTATATATGTAATTTACTTATATTGACATATATTACATTTCTGTATGAGTATGAAAATTTATTTTAATCATGATTCTTTGTTTTACATGTAGTTTCCCCCGATCCTCTCCCCAAAATATATGTATTTTTTGAGGGGGAAAAAATCATATATGATGGCATTTTGCAACTTTTGAGACTATAATCATAATTTTTTGTTTTTCTTGACCCTGTAATTTAGTAACTATAGTACACATTAACTGTAATTATGCGTATATGATGAAATTATGATTCACGATAATAATCACGATCGCTGCACTGCTGTATTCGCACCGCACCTGCAACGGATCGCCGGACCGCACCCGCGTGCAGTGTGAAAGCTCTAACCTGTTAACATGGGTACGGAAAAAAATACGCACCGCATACGCACTGCAAACGGAGTATGTGTGAAACGGGCGTTACTCCACTACATTTCTATACATGGTGAAAAGATGAAAATTCATAAGATTGAAATAGTCTGGTTAGGTGGGGCCACGGGTTGGCACATTCCCGGGATGGACCTGCTGCGTCTTCATCCATAACATAACATTCTTCATCCATAACATAACATCTTCATAACATTTTTCATAACTGCATGTAGGACGTTTCTGTACATAAATGTAAGCACTGTGACAGTAGTAATGCAGTATTAAAAAAATACTCTTACTCTTGGTACTCAAGTACTTTTTTAAAACAAGTACAGTACTTTTACTTAATTAGACATCTGACTGTAGTACTTTTTACTTGTACTTGAGTAAAATTTAGCCAGGGGTATCTGTACTTTTACTCAAGTAATAAAGCTGTGTACTCTGTCCGTCTCTGATAAAGACCTAGCATCATCTTCATCTTTAACTTACAATTTGACGACGTCTCGCTAGCGTAGCAAGAACAGCACGTCGTTTTCTGTGTCTAGAAATCCTGTTTCTTTTGCAAATCCGCAAAATCTTCTGAATCACGAGAACAAACAAACAAAAAAGATAAATATTGAGTGGCATCTCCACAGAGTCTAAAAGCTGTTTTATTAAGATTATTATGAGCAAGATATTTGATAAAGTAGATCTGTTTTTTTTTTTTTTCTAATGTCGACAGGCAAGAGAAAACGGTGTGGCGCGAAAATGAAAATATATTAAATGTGTATTAATTTTATTTATGTTTATAAGTTATAATCATGTGTGGAGTAACGCATTATAACAGAAACGGCCAGAAATGACTTTTAATTTTACAATTTTGGAGAAATAAGCTCAATATAATGTAATGTATTTATATAAAAAAAAATCTATTTAGCCCAGAGCTGGCTCGGCACCAGCTGACAGATGATGGCGCGTTTAAATAGTGCGACAGTAATGACGTAATCAACGGCGCCGAGAGACGATCGAGTAGTGTCCGAAAGTGGTGTTTCTATTATGCTGGTGAGCTCACTATATAGTGCTCTACTCCCTACCCCCTACATAGGGGTTAGGGAGTAGTGGTTTGAGTGGAGATTTCGGACACAGCCAGTGGGATTTTTATGGTTTTTAATATTCATTTTTAAGAAATCTGAAAGTCACATCAAAAAGAAAAGTAATAGCACACAAGTCATTTAAAAGCTGAACATTTTGATAGTTGAATGGTTTTTGTAGCACAAAGTAGAGAGGAGAAGAAAGCGACCACGGAAGAATACGGAATAATAATAAAGATTTGGATTTCAATAGTGTGAATGCTTGAAGCATTCACACTGAAAGAAAGATTAGGTAGAGAGAAAGAGAGAAAGAAAGAAAGAAAAAAAGAAAGATAGATTAGGTAGAAAGAAAGATTAGGAAGAAAGAAAGAAAGATTAGGTAGAAAAAAGAAAAAAAGTTTAGTTAGAAAGAAAGAAAGATAGATAGATTAGTTAGAAAGAAAGAAAGATAGATTAGTTAGAAAGATAGATTAGTTAGAAAGAAAGATAGATTAGATAGAAAGAAAGAAAGATAGATTAGTTAGAAAGACAGCAAGAAAGAAAGATAGATAGATAGATAGATAGATAGATAGATAGATAGATAGATAGATAGATAGATGATAGATAGATAGATGATAGATAGATAGATTAGTTAGAAAGAAAGCAAGAAAGAAAGATAGATAGATAGATAGATAGATAGATAGATAGATAGATAGATAGATAGATAGATAGATAGATAGATAGATAAGTTCATTAGTACATATAGAATGGTAGTTTAATTGAGTCTAGGGCTTCAGGGAGTTTAGATTTGAGTTTTTGTGTTGTACACTACTGGGCCACCGTAGTCTTGGCTCAATTTGAACATGTTGCAATGAAAGTCAATGGGATTTTTATGGTTTTTAATATTATTTTTTAAGAAATCTGAAAGTCACATCAAAAAGAAAAGTAATAGCACACAAGTCATTTAAAAGCTGAACATTTTGATAGTTGAATGGTTTTTGTAGCACAAAGTAGAGAGGAGAAGAAAGCGACCACGGAAGAATACGGAATAATAATAAAGATTTGGATTTCAATAGTGTGAATGCTTGAAGCATTCACACTAACTAGAAAAATTGCATTTCCTGCGGAACATGCGTGTGAATGCTTGAAATGCTTAAATGAAATGCACAAACAACTGCAAAATATTGCTAAACAAGCTGAGATGCACAAACAACTGCAAAACAGAGCAAAAATGCAAAAAAAGCTTAATTCAAATGCATTAATAAGCTGAAATGCAAAAAAAGATTAAAAAAAAATTTAGAAAACTAAAGAGTTTAATTAGAGAGGTAGAGAAGTAGACACAGAGGTAAATAAATAAAGGGGTAGAGAAAAAGACAGAGGTAGAGAAGTAAAGGAGAACAAAAAAAGAAAGGTAGAGAAAGACAGATAGATAGATAGATAGATAGATAGATAGATAGATAGATAGATAGATAATTTGGACACAGAAAGTCAAATAGTTAGACAGGCAGATAGATAGAAGAGGATAAAAGGAGGAGTAGTAAGGAGAAGAAGAGATTAGGAAAGGAGGGGAGAAGAGGAGGACAGGAGGAGTAGAGGATGGAAGGAGGAGAAGAGGAGGGAAGAGGGAGGGAGAACAGGAGAAGCAGAAGCATAAATGCAACAAAAACCTGTAGTAATTAACGTTCCTTCAGAAAAGAGCTCAGTGACTGTCCACCAATCAGAACACAGGAGCAATTATGTGTGTCTCCCTTTGATCTTGTCTAATCAACATCACCTGTGCAATCAGCTTTCCTATTTAGACAGAGGCCAAAATCGCTGATACTTGGCCTCAAACAAACCTCCCTAGAGACAAAACTATAGGTTGTATCGGTTAAATGACCTGACCATGAGCGAGACAAGGCCTTTGTGAACGATGTGATGTATTTTTTGTGTGGATAGAGTTGAAAAAAGGGACCACTTTGGCGAGTTGAAAAACTGGTCCGTAATGCTCTGATCACTAAAGTTTGGCCTGAATTTATAATTGCTGCCAATGGAGGATTGTCTGTCACTCTTGTCCTTTGGAAGGACACAGAGAAAAAATTATAAGTCCGAGGGATTTACTAAACACACGTGAGGAACCACAACAAAAATACCTACGTTTCAAGTATAATTACATGCCCGAAGAGTTAAAATTGTGGCCAGGCCAGCGATTTAAAAATTATTTTTTACGATTCATTTTCAAGCTGGCTCACTCTAGCAGATGACATCACATGCTCTAGCTCTGAACAGTCTCTCTCATCCGCACTTAAATGTTAAAAAAAATGCACAAAAAGCTTAATCGTTTAAAAATTACAAAAGGTATAAAAAAGAAAAATAATAGCACACAAGTCATTGAAAAGCTGAACATTTTGATACTTGAATGGTTTTTGTAGCACAAATTAGAGAGGAGTTGAAAGCGACCACGGAAGAATACGGAATAATAATAAAGATTTGGATTTCAATAGTGTGAATGCTTGAAGCATTCACACTAATAACTAGAAAAATTGCATTTCCTGTGGAACATGCGTGTGAATGCTTGAAATGCTTAAATGAAATGCACAAACAACTGCAAAATATTGCTAAACAAGCTGAGATGCACAAACAACTGCAAAACAGAGCAAAAATGCAAAAAAGCTTAATTCAAATGCATTAATAAGCTGAAATGCAAAAAAAGATTAAAAATTTTTAGAAAACTAAAGAGTTTAATTAGAGAGGTAGAGAAGTAGACACATAGGTAAATAAATAAAGGGGTAGAGAAAAAGACAGAGGCAGAGAAGTAAAGGAGAACAAAAAAGATAGATAGGGAAAAAAAGGATAGATTTGGAAAAAATGCAAAAGAGCTGAACTGAAATGCTCAAACAAGCTGAAATGCACAAATAATTGATAAACATGGCAGAAAATGCAAAAAAGCTTAATTCAAATGTCTTTAAAGTGTTGAAGCTCAATTGGACAGCATTGAACTGCTTAAGAACATGGAAGCTGATCAGAGTTGAAATACTTGTTTAAAAAACTGAACGTTGTTACACAGTGAAACTACAAGTTGAAATGAGTTTGTCAAAAGAAAAAAAAAAATACATAGCTGATTCTGTCACGGTTGTGGTGTAGATAAAGACAGGCTGAGGCAAAAAGCTCCAATTCAAAGATTTACTCAAAAGCAAACAAACAGGTACAGGCAGGCAGAGGATACACGCACAAAACACTATGACATTACACAAGAACCGACCAAGACTAACTGAACAGAAGGATACTAAATACAGATACAAATCAAACATAACAAGGTGATGACAGGTGACACGGATGAAGATAACGATGAACAGGCTGGTAATTGAGGGAGTGAGTACAGGTGTGGAAACAAGAGGATGCTGGGAAGTGTAGTGAAGATGACGAAGACCGAAGGGTGCAGACGAGGACTGTGACATTACTCCCCCCTCCCGGTAGGCGTGACCTCACGCCTTAGAACAGGGGTGGGAGGGTGGGCATCCTGGAGTCCGTGACGGTAAGGCGGACCGGGTGCAGGAGGACGGACTCCAGGATGGACCAGGCGGCCATGGCGGAGCAGGACGTGGGCGTGGCCAAGGCGGAGCAGGACGTGGGCGTGGCCAAGGCGGAGCAGGACGTGGGCGTGGCGGAGCAGGACGTGGGCGAGGCCAGGGCGGAACAGACGAACCCTCGGGCGGCCATGGTGATGAGGACCCTTCGGGTGGCCATGGTGGTGAGGACCCTTCGGGCGGCCATGGTGGTGAGGACCCTTCGGGTGTCCAGGGTGAGGACCTTTGGCCCCCCCCCCAAAAAATTATTGGGGAGCGTGACAGATTTCGACCCCGACTCCAGAATAGAGTCGGGGACAGGCTCTGGAACTGTCTCTGGCTGGGCTGGCTGGACGTGGCTGACGTGAAGCTCTGGCTGGACGTGGCTGACGTGAAGCTCTGGCTGGACGTGGCTGACGTGAAGCTCTGGCTGGACGTGGCTGACGTGAAGCTCTGGCTGGACGTGGCTGACGTGAAGCTCTGGCTGGACGAGGCTGACGTGAAGCTCTGGCTGGACGAGGCTGACGTGAAGCTCTGGCTGGACGAGGCTGACGTGAAGCTCTGGCTGGACGAGGCTGACGTGAAGCTCTGGCTGGACGAGGCTGACGTGAAGCTCTGGCTGGACGAGGCTGACGTGAAGCTCTGGCTGGACGTGGCTGACGAGCATCAGCGGTGAAGGCTCGGCGGAACCAGCGGTGAAGAGGGCTTTGAGCTGGGCGGAACCAGCGGTGAGGAGGGCTTTGAGCTGGGCAGAACCAGCGGCAAAGGAAGCTCAGGGCTGGACGGGACCAGCGGCGAAGGAAGCTCAGGGCTGGACGGGACCAGCGGCGAAGGAAGCTCAGGGCTGGAAGGGACCAGCGGCGAAGGAAGCTCAGGGCTGGACGGGACCAGCGGCGAAGGAAGCTCAGGGCTGGGTTCATGGGCCAGAACTGATGCGTGTGTAGCCCACACACACAGAATCGCCGCAGACATCACCATCAATGCAGTGTCCTCTTGAGTGGACTCACGTGCGGTGTGCTTAGTCTCTGGCGGGTAGGCGTGCACCAGCGGTGAAGGCTGGCTGGTCTCTGGCTGGACGGTCTCTGGCTGGACGGTCTCTGGCTGGACGGATGTTACCGTGAGGGATGAACCACAGACCCAAAGTGCCCTGTCCAGAAACTCCGAGAACGGCAGATGTAGGTCATCGAGCAGCAGTATCTGGGCTAAGGGATCATCCAAACCTCTACAGAACCGCTGTTTAAGGAAATCTTCCTCCCAGTATACATCCTGGTGCAGGTGAAGATATACCTCTGTGAATTCCTCCAGCGAGGCCCCATTTTGGTCAAAGAGGAAAGCCTCCATCTGGTCGTCCATTTTTGTGGTCGGTTCTTCTGTCACGGTTGTGGTGTAGATAAAGACAGGCTGAGGCAAAAAGCTCCAATTCAAAGATTTACTCAAAAGCAAACAACAAACAGGTACAGGCAGGCAGAGGATACACGCACAAAACACTATGACATTACACAAGAACCGACCAAGACTGAACAGAAGGATACTAAATACAGATACAAATCAAACATAACAAGGTGATGACAGGTGACACGGATGAAGATAACGATGAACAGGCTGGTAATTGAGGGAGTGAGTACAGGTGTGGAAACAAGAGGATGCTGGGAAGTGTAGTGAAGATGACGAAGACCGAAGGGTGCAGACGAGGACTGTGACAGATTTATAGATGGGAAAGTGTTAAATGGTCTAAGTTAAGGGATGAAAGGGATGTAAAAGTTTAATATTGCCTGTTATGTATTAAAACTGTTGCAAAATAGTAATGATTTTATTATTAATATGTGACATCAGAGGACCATCTGTCAATTAAAAAAAATGTGTTTCTATGCATAAAACAAAACAAACATTGTGAAGGTGTTAGAACTTGTGATGTCCATAATAATAATAAGAATGAAGGTGTGAGAATTTTGTGAATCCATAATAAAAATAATCAATAATTCCACTTCCATACAAAATAGTTAGTTAAATTAGCTCCACCTCAATCACAATTTCTTTATGCACCAGGAATTTGACTTGGTGGTACAATGTGAAAAAAAAAAAATCAAGTTGAAGCTTAAAATTCATTAAAAAGAGAAAATCAACAAGTATATCTATATATACATTAGTACCTGAATATATACATAAGTTAATAATCCTATATACTTCACTACAACATGTTGCACGTTGTCGGAAAGTTCATAATAAGGAGTTGCACCATCTCATACACTATAAGTGTGTGTCTGTGTGTGTGTGTGTGTGTGTGTGTGTGTGTGTGTGTGTGTGTGTGTGTGTGTGTGTGTGTGTGTGTGTGTGTGTGTGTGTGTGTGTGTGTGTGTGTGTGTGTTAAAGTGCAAGTGCATCCTTGTATGTGTGTGCATGGACGGGACGATGTGTGAATCGGTCAGAGGATAAAGGGATCTAGGAGGCGTTGTTTAAGAGACTGTTGGAGGGACAAAACTTTCCAAGTGTCTGGTGGTCTTGGTCCTGATGGAGCAGAATCTATGAACAGATGGAAGTTTTCTGATGAGGCATGCTCCTCCACCTGATGAGTAATGGTGGTGCAGGGGTGAGTGTTTCCAGAAGTTGATGGAAAAAAAACAAAAACAAACAAACAAACAAACAAACAAAATATAAATAAAGACATTTACACATGTACAGAGTAGGGATGAATAGTTGAATGACTTGAATAGCTGAGTGAGCTCACATCAATTGAAAATAAGAAATGGGACAAACAGAAGTAAACTTAAAGTTTTTTTTGACCACACGAGAGATCATGTGTTTTGTCCATGGGTCTTTGGCTGTCATGGTTCTGTTTGTTGAATCAGCCCAATGTTGCAAAAAAGTCCAAAACTGTTTCATTCATCACATGCGTGGTACCGATAGTGTAGGAAAACCGTGACGTTTTCTTCTACGTAATTACGCGCATGCGTAAAACAGATCGTGCAGATGGAACGGATCGTGTACCGACAACTGTCAATGGTGTGAAGATGTAAAGTTCTGTAACATTATGACCTTTGACATCTCCATTGTCTGTAAAACAGCTGCTTCCAGTTGTCAGGTCAGTTTTTGGTGTGACAGCAGCGTCCCAGGAGTGACATGCAGAATGAGAAGGGGGAGGAGCAGAGGCCTTAAAAAGGAAAGAACAGTGAGAAACTTTATTCATCATTAGTGTAAATACACAAACAGTAGTGCCAGCAGTGCTCATGTTAGTTTGTTGGTCAAAGAGGGTAAAATAAATGATTACCTTTACAAATGGTTTAGGGAGGAGCTTGATGCTGTCACTGATGACTGACGGACTGATCCGCAGCACTTTGTCTCCCAGCAGCAGTACGCCTGATCCCTTGCCAAAAGACCAACAGTAATCAGGCTCCAAGAGTATGGAGCCGGACCTGAGAATACAGACACATTAAAAGAACTGAACTTAAGACTCTGACACAAAACATACACAGTTACATAATACACATTAATAAAAATACCTCGGCCACTTCTGTAAAACAGACACCATCTTCTGTCCAGAGCCACTTCACACAGGAAGGCTGCATGATCTCCAGCATCTTCCACATGTTTAGCTCTCTCTCTCTAGTCCGCTGTGTCGGATCACAGTGGACATCTGAAGGACAAAGCTGATGTAAATTACAATGTTTTACTCCTAGCTGTAACACTCAAGAGTCAAGAGCAACAATAGTGTCATCACAACAGCAGGGTTAATGCAAAGTGAATACATGAATGCACATACAGTTAAAGACATGGGAAATTTGAATTCAAAATAGAGGCTCGAATACCTTTCGCTCTATTGTGAAGAAACCCGGACACTGCCAGAGGAACACGTCTCCGTAGCAGCATCTAGTCTGTAGCAGCAGGATGTCTTGGATTTTATGAGGTGATCCACAGTCTCAGAGCCAGAGAAAAGGTAGCAGGTGTTTCTCATCCTCTGCTTTGAAAATGACTGGGACGAGGAAGTAGAAAACCTCTCTGGGTGGTCCAGCATGATGCATGATGTCCAGCTTCTCTGACATGTTAAGCTCTTTATGCAGCCCTGACGGTCTCAGCTGTGAAATGGATTAATGCAGAGCTAATACTTGAATGAACATACAATTAAAGCAAAACATTAAAAAGGGCATTCAAAAGTTTTATTTACCTTATTTAGTAAACCTGGACAGTGGCAGGGGAAGGTGTCTCTGTCTTTGCAGCATGATGTCTCGGTCCTTGTGGGTCGGTCCAGACTTTCAGAGAGAGAGAAAAGGGTGGCAGGAGTTCCCAGGAGTCTTGTCCTCTGCTTTGAGATGACTGGGACTAGCAGGAAGTAGAAAAGGTCTCTGGGTGGTCCAGCAGTGATGGGTCCAGTGTAGATTGACATCCAATAAGAGCACGGTGTTTTGTTTGTGAGGTGGTCCTCAGTGCTAAGGGAAGGGAGGCTAAAGCTGGCAAGTGTCCTCACAGGAGACACAGGAGAACTGAGTTCCCCATCGAGGGGAAAGTTACATATGCTATAGCAAACAAACCAGCCTGATATGCTGTTGAGACATAACTCGAAATTCTAGGTCCTCAGCTCAATTGTGAAATCGCTTGCATCTTGAAACGCTTTTAACTCAATGAAACAAAACTTAAAATAAAATTTACTTAAAATATAGATTTTGACAAAAAGTTTCCTTTTCAAACTGTTTGCAACAAAAGCAAAGTGCTGATAACATAAAAACAATTTATATATATAAAAAAGAAAAGACAAAGATATTTTCAAAACCAAATGACAGAGTGCTTAAATAGCTGTAGATTTAAAAGGCAGGGCAGAACAATATATATTATCTCCATCATTAGTATGTGCTATATGTGCAAAGAAAACAGTCTGGGAAGTGACATCTGTGTACACACCCTTCCTTCTTTCACCACTTCTGTTAATTTCTTTTTGGGTTTTAAAATAAGCACAGTGCACTTAATCATCTTAGGTTGAGGAAGATCTTTGATCAAGATTCTTGGGAAAATATTGAAGGAATGTAAAGAGTGAGGACTGAGCACATAAAACACACACTAATAGTGAGAGGGATAGATTTGTCAAAACAGAGCTTTTGACGGTTTCTATACAGTGTCCTTTTGATGGACGTGCAAAAGCACATAAGTCAGTAAGCAATTTGAATATTGTTCAGTCCTACCATTAAAGGCGTTTCACACCATGCTTAGACCAGGCTAATACACCCATTAGTTATCAAGACTAACAGTCAACTCAGCCTACTGAGCCTCACTCAAAACCCGGGTTATCCTTGACTTTTTAGGATTGTTCCCAAAAACAAGGTGTTGACGTGTGACTTCAGCTTAAAAGACCAGCATGTAAACATTTATCCCAGTGAAACCATTTGACAAGGCTTGTTTAACCAAGCCGTGTTCTGTGGGCATTCTGAAGACCACAGGGTGGCATTTGATTTCAGTCTGAAATTTCAACATAAAGGACTGCTTTTCAATGATGTTTGGATTAGCCCAAGGCAAAATGTGAAAAACCTTTTTGTACCAGCTGAAACCCCACAGTGATGGTAGATATTTAAAAAAATGTGTCTTCTCTTCCAGGTTACTCGGGTCAGATGCATGTGGAAACTGACCTAGCTAACATGATTTACCATATTTTCTTTGTCATTTATCTGTTATTAACAGACAGAGGGAATGGGAAGGATAAAAAATAAAATAAAAACATAAATCATGATGAAAGACTAAATGAAAATATATTAAATGGATCATCAATAAAATAATTAGTCACAAAAACAAAAAGATATGGTGTATTGGTGTATTTGGTCCATGGGTCGCTTACTATTCTGTCATGATGCTGTCCAGTGTTGGTTCAAGCCAAACCTGTCCGTGGAGCACAGTGTGAGGATGTAAAGTTCTGTAACTTTCAGACCTTTGACATGTCCGTGGGCTGTAAAACAGCTGCTCACAGTTATCAGGTCAGTGGTTGGTGTGAGGGCAGTGTCCCAGCGGTGACATGCAGAAGGAGAAGCAGCGCCCACAGGGTGATGTGGAGGAAGGACGATGGAGCTCATCCTGACAAGAGAAAACACAAAGTAAATAGAAATTAACTTACTAACTTATGACAGAAAATATTACATAATGCAACATAAAACAATCAACTCTGTAGAGCAGAAAATCATCTTCTCTCTATGTTAAACTCTGTAACCTAAAATTAAATCAAAACTTTCAAAGGTGCATTTGAAATTTTAATTTATTACCTTGTGCTCTTTTGCAAAGACACCCGGACACTGGCAGGGGAACACGTCTCTGTTGCAGCATCTTGTCTGTGACATGATGTCTCAGTTGTTATGGGGTGGTCCAGAGTGTCAGAGAGAAAGAAAATGGTAGTAGGAGCTTCAGGAGTCTCATCCTCTGCTTTGAGATGACTGGGACTTGGAGGAGGTGAGACTGAGGATGACAGAACTTTAAAAGTAAACTTACATAGTCTTTGGAAAGGCCACCCACCCTGCCAGAGAGTGTGATGGGAAACTCTGTGTGTGTGTGTGTGTGTGTGTGGGGGGGGGGGGGGGGGGGGGGGGGGGTCAGCTGGTACATATCGGTACGTCAGAAAGTATGTTTTCTAGATAGAAAACATACTTTCTGAAGTTTGTGTGCTCTGTAAATGTCAGCAGCTGTATACAATACTGTATTCAATACTGTATACAGCTGCTGAAAGGGCCTGCGCATTCATCACCCCAGACCCTAACCCACCCATGATGAATGCGCAGGCCAAAATATGTTGACAATTAAGATCATTGCAGTAAGGTTACCTAAAAAACATATAAACCATAATATTACTTAAAATTAACCAAATTTTCTAATTAATTAACCAATCATACCATTGATCAGCTCTACCAAACTTGGATCTCTTTTTTCCAGTAATAAACAAACATTGTTAAGTTGTTTTGATTAATACTGTGAAGCAGCTTTGAATATATTTGACTTGACTTGACTTGACTTAAAAAATTTTAAATTACAAAATTTATATCTACATAAATTACAATACCGTTACCAGAAACATTTCACATTACTCTCAAAACACTGTGATCACATAATCCTTCACATGAATAATTCATTAAAATCACAACAATGTAGCTTAAAAAATCAAGGTCAATTTCTTTTCGGCACAAGTCATGTCATGTTTTGAGCAGGGGGTCCTCTGTTCCACCCTCCCTCCCAGCCTGGATAGATTGAGGCAGCCTGGCAAGGTGCCTGGCTGCAAGAGGACACCCCTACTCTGGATAAATGTGGAAACTGGATTAGTATTTGAAATAGTTGTATATTAGTTATATTGTCTACAGAAGTCCCAGTAAACCTAGTCATTATGATATAATCTTTTTCATTCATGTTCCAATAATTTAGTCAGTGTTATTAATAGATAGTTTACTCACTTTTGCTCTCAGTTAGCCTATCCCTCATCACGATATGTGTTTAAAACAAACTGTTGCTTCTTAAACAAAGTTGTACTTTAACCTGAAAATCTCAGTTTAACTTTAACCACAAATTCTTCTTTATCTCTAAAACTCGGCTGACATCTTTATGAACTGTTGGAGGATATCACACAGTAAACAGGGTTGTGATAACTGCAATAAGTTTTCATGACACCAGAATGGAGACAGCGTTGTGGCTGAGAAACGAAGATGAGGTCCAGCAATGTGTTTTTCTCTGTGGTGGCAGCAGTGATGAGTTGTGCATATCCCCTGGACAGAAACAGCTCCAGAATAGGCTTACTTACGTCAGATAGGAGATTCTCATTGAAATCACCACACACAATGATGGGATGGCAGTCCATGATCTCCAGTGAGTCCAAAAGGCTTCGCAGGTTCGACAAGAAGGAGGTCACATTGTAGTCCGGAGGTCTGTATACGGCAGCAATCAGTGCACTCACCAGGGCTTTGACTTTCAGAGCTACAAACTCTAGGTCAGTTACATTATGTACATACTGTTTCTCCTGCACTTGAATGTAGTTTTTCACATAAACAGCAACTCCACCACCACCTCTGTTGGCCATTTCTGGAAAATGTGTGTAGGACAGGTGTCTGTTACGTTTAAACATGTTGAAGTCCTGAAGACTGAGACTGTCTGCAACAAAGGAGCCTTGTAGGTGAGTTTCAGTAAGACACAAAACGTCTGCGAGACACAGTTCATGGTGGCTCTTGATGTCATTAACATGAGATGGGAAACCTTCTGTGTTATGGTGCACAACGGTCAGTGTGTCGTCTCTGTTCAGCGTTTGTTTGAAATGGAGAAGAGGCATCATGTCGTCCAAGCTGACTTGTCTCATGGTCTGTAAGGCTGCAGTGACTTCTGGGTTACCGTATATTTTACACTCATCCATATCCAGCATGTGCAGTCCACTGAGAGAGGTTACTCTGCTGATAGCGACGTAAGCCATGCCAGGTTAAAAAAAAATTTTTAAGGAGACAACAGCCGATGTCCTTGTCATACCTTCAACCTTATGGATCGTAGAAGCAAAGGCGAGCCTGATGGGAAACTGTCTGCGTACAAAACCTTTCTGTTTCAGCTTCTCCTCTGCTCTCTCTATGTACACAATATTATCTGGACCTCCTGGTGCTTTATTACGGTGACTCCTTCCAGCTGTTTCATCATCCATCTTTAGCCCAAGCATTTTCACATGTACAAAATCATTTTGCTCAGATGTTATTATCCTGACTAGTGTACAGAATGAACCATTCACTAATCCTTCAGACACATCTACGTTTCTGGTGAGCATGACACGAACACCTTCAGCAACATGTACTGTATCTGGCAAGTCATTTGTTCCTCCTTTACATGGTGAAGCTTGTCGAGCCATTCTTCCACTGTGTGGATCCTTTTTGTAATCATCTGCATCAATGATGGTGACATGAGAATGGAGCAGAGCTAATATTTTCGCATTGTGACAGTGGACTCCCAGCAAACATGCCAGTGTGGGCCCACTGTGGGTAAGTGTGGGTTTTCTGTGGGACAGTGTGGGCAAGGGCAAACCCTTTGGGGCCCCATGTGGGCTTTTTGTGGGCAAGCCCACAGTGGGCTTACCCAAATAAAACCCACACGGGCCCCCAGTGGGTTAGCCCATGCGGGGCCCATAGCAGTTTTGACCATTTGGGCCCCCATTAGGATTTACTGTGGGCAACCCACTGTGGGTTTGCCCAAATAAAACCCACACAGGCCCCCAGTGGGTTAGCCCATGCGGGGCCCATAGCAGTTTTGCCCATTTGGGCCCCCATTAGGATTTACTGTGGGCAACCCACTGTGGGTTTGCCCAAAAAAAACCCACACGGGCCCCCAGTGGGTTAGCCCATGTGGGGCCCATAGCAGTTTTGACCATTTGGGCCCCCATTAGGATTTACTGTGGGCAACCCACTGTGGGTTTGCCCAAATAAAACCCACACGGGCCCCCAGTGGGTTAGCCCATGTGGGGCCCATAGGAGTTTTGCCCATTTGGGCCCCCATTATGATTTACCTATTTTTAGTTTTTCACTGTGGGGCCACCATGAGGGTTTACTGTGGGCAACCTCCATAACAGTACAGTTACATCATTGTTTTAAGATTAGAAGCTCAGGGTTAATCAACCTATTTTAACGATCCCGTTAAATGTCATAAATGCTATTTCATTCAACAGTCATCCCATACTTGCACACAGACAGTCAACAAGATGGCAAGACAAGTAGTATCTTTACCTGTTTGCTTGTAGTAGCTGTTCCCAGACTGACTGATAAAGTCAGACAGACCAGTACATTACAGTATAGTTTAAACACCATTAGACTGTTAGACCTCAATAAATCACAGCACTTATATATTAATACATTCATAAATAACATAATAACATTATAGCAATGCAGGTTGCATCTTTATAAATACATTCATAGAACCATACAACTGACTAATTAATACTTATGAATCAGTGTATAATGGATTATGAGCATGCGCATTGAAAGAGCAAATGAGTGGCTTAAATGGAATTATAAAAATTAATATAAATTTAACTAGGTATATCTTATAATGCAGGTCTCAATGAGTCTTTATAAATATACTTATATAATAGTAATATTGCTCCTAAAAAAGTATAAAGGGAGCTGTAATTCATAATAATAATAATAATAATAATTAATAATAATACATCAGTCTTATATAGCGTTTTCCAAGGAACTCAAAGACGCTTTACAAATGAAACAAACAAACAATGATGAGAGTGCTATTATAGATTGTAGGCGAGCTGAAACAGGTGGGTTTTGAGCAGTTTTTTGTAATCATAAGCATGGTCTGCATAGAAAGTGTTACCATATTTATTAAATAAAATTAACTTATTTGTCACAATAAAACAATGCAAATGGTTGACTGATTTGTTTTGGTATTCATCAGTGATGTATTTATTATTATTAAATAATATATTTTTATACTAATAAATACATCACTGATTAATTTATATATATATATATATATATATATATATATATATATAAATTAATCAATCAGTGATGTATTTATTAGTATAGTATAATATAATATAATATATATATATATATATATATATATATATATATATATATATATATATATAATATTATATTATATTTCTGAAACTACAAAAGAAAATAATAAGTAATAGTAGCTGGCGTCATCACGTGATCAATTCTAACCAATGAGACTGCTGGACGTTTCCATCGCTAAGGAAAGGAGCTGTCTTTCTGGATTCGACTGGTACAGCCCAGCTTTGCACCAAACAGGTAAGTTTTTTAAATTGCCATAGTAATTATTAAAATTAGTGAAACGGGTCAAAATGGTAATGAATTAATTAATTGGTATTAAATTACACTCATTTTATTGTTATCTGATTTTGCTTACGTTGCTCTGCTGCTGTTTAAATGAAACGGTTTTAACGGTCTACTAGCTGCTCAGACAGTCCGTGAAATCAACCATCTGTAATATTTAATTAACTTAATTATGAAAAAATATAATGGAAGTAAAACATGTAGGCCATGAAATAATATTCATTCATTTAATAACATTAAATATGAATGTAATAATTTCTTTTGAATGTATACATTTCATCAACGTTTATCCATACAGATACTGTAAATATTTCACTGAAATATTAATATTTGTTTCTTTTTCTCCCTTTTCCTTGTGTGTAATCAGATAATCGATACTGCTCTGTGTAAGTATTCTGTTGGAATTACTGTCTGACACATTATCAGTTTTTGCATTGTAGATTTGTCATAGACATTTACAAAAACTTTCTTTACACCATATATATAACTGTGTTTTCATAAACATTTTGCTTATGTTATCTGTTAATATTTTGGGTATCAAATTTTTTAAATGAGATGCTCCTCACCCACTGAACAAATACTGTATTTGTCAGTACAGTGGTGTCATGTAGTATACATTCTTAGATGTTATTGTACATATTCATGAATAAAAGTTTAAACTGGGTTTATAACATTAAAATGTTGTTTGTCCTCTCTCTTTTCAGTATTCATTCCCATCTAATCCTGATTGCAGAATTGAGCTCCAACCCCAGTTAAGCAGACCTGAACCAGTTGATCGAGGTCTTCAGGATCAGCAGAAACTACAGACAGTTAAACTCCTCCATGACCAGGACTGGACACCAGTGCTGTAAGTGATCCATCTAGTCATGTTCAGAACATATTGCTGGGGATCTCAGCTCTGGCCCTTGAGGACCACTGTCCTGCAGACTTTAGCACCAAACCCTGGTCCAAGGCCCTGTCCCAAATGGCGCACTTCATGCGGACTTTCGGTCTCGTGGACTTGAATTGCGCGTGCTCGCCGAGTCTACGAGTCCGTAGGCCGTCCCATTTAGCATTTTAACGCTCTGAAGTGTGCTCAGCAGCGCCCCCTTTGTACCCTTGAAGCGGTCTTCCGTGAAGCCCGCATAGATGCAGGCTCCACGCACTTTAACTACCCAGGAATCCTTGCGAAATGCCAATCAGAAAACGGATGGGAGGAGATTTCGCTCACGGACTGTTAACATGGCTTTATGACATAGGCGTACATTTTACCAGTTGTTACTTTAGTAAGCAGTTACTTTTGTTACAGTTTATACAAACATTATCGACCAGTGGTTGATATCTCAAACATAATAATAGCGTGTTAAATAATACGATTGCATTATGATTCATTACATAAATAGAACCGAATGTCATGGCTTTACTGAGTCATATAAACGTAGTATGAATATTGAAACCTATACATTTTTCTTAAACTCATTTACATTTTAATTTTGTGTTGAACATTATGTATTATTATGTAAAATTGAACATTATGTATTATTATGTACAACTGTATTTATCATTTATATAACCATGATATCTATTCTAATGCCCAGGTGGCATTTACAATTATAGAACTGTAAAAGCAGGCTGTGTAGTTCACATGGACATAAGATTTGGGAAAATAAAATAAATCCTGTTCTCGATGCTAAAGATTGTAATTTTTTTTTAATGATATTTGTGATATTTTTCTAATAAAAGGACTTATGAGATGACCTTTAAGTTTATTCAGCTTCGACGTCTGAGCTGAGACCTTCTTCCTGTTTCCGGCGTGACGATCGAGTCTGTCCCAAAAATACCTCTCAATGCGCCCTCGCGGACTCGCGCTAAGGGCCCTATAGGTCTGCACTACATGACGTCACCGAAGTGTGGACTCTGAGGAAGTCCACAAGTCCGGAGTGTGCCATTTGGGACAGGGCCCAAGTCCAACACACCTGAACAAGCTAGCCTAATCAAGCTCTTTTGGTTAAAAGATCAAGTTAAATTGATCAGGTCTGGACATAAACTGCAAGACAGTGCACTTCGAGGACCAGAGTTGAGAACTCCTGACATATTAATTAGTCAATGATCACTGATGAAAAAAATAATAATTTTTATTTGTATAGATTTATGTAATATGTAATATTACTAATATTCAGTTGTCTTCTCTCTTTTTTCCTTAATTGTGTTGTGTGTCAAACAGCTAAATAAACCCAACAGAGAGCCACTCGAGCACAGGTCACTCTTTTTCTGTGTAAGTACATTTTTGACTGTCAGACACATTCTCTGTATTTTCTTTTTGATAAAAATGACATATTCATGCTGCAAGTTAAAGCCATGAATGATTTCTTGATAAAGACATTAAAGGGATTGTTCTTCATGTTGTTCCAAACATGTATTATTTACTTTTTTTCTGTGGAATGCAAAAGAAGAATTTTGAATAATGTTTAATCTGTTTTGTCCATACAATGAAAATCCCATTGAATTTTTATTGAGTCATTTTTCTAAATATCAGAAGAATCTTCCACAGAAGAAATAATTCAGGTTTGGAATGACATGAGTGTGAGTACAAGTTGACAGAATTATATATTGTGTTGATAATTTTTGTTCTCATGCTCTCATTTCATCATGCCCTCAATTGGTTCACTCTCTGTATGTTTCTCTCTCAACAACACCACTTACGTTTGTTTTTAATATTAATAAAAAAAACTGTAACTATTTTTCTGGAACTCAAATTATCCTCCTGTCAAAGTGCAGAAGATTCTTTGTTCTCTGAGGTGGAAATGGCCTAACCCTTGGGAAAACACAAGTGTATAAATGACACTTGGAACAACCCCCGTTTTTTTTAATACATTTTTTTATGTTAACATTTCAATTGTTGTTGTTGTTTTTTTTTCTCACTTTAGATGCTGACACAGCTGAAGCAGCATCCAAAGGGGTTGATGCTGATCCTAATGCAAGAGACTGGGATGGTGGAAGGAGCAAGTTACTCCGGTATCCGAGGGGATTGATTCATGTGGTTTTATATGATTTTTTTGTTTTGACTTTTTTTTTTTTTTTTTTTTTTTTTTTTTTTACTCAAAATCTTTTTCAAATAAATGCTGCTCTTTTGACAGTTCTGTTCAAACATTCCTGAATTTTTTTTACGATTTACATGCTGACGACTGGATTACTTTGTTCAAAAGTAGGGCTATTTAAAAAATCGTACTGACCCCAAAGTTTTGAACGGTAATGTATTGTATATATTTTTTACATGACTGAATAAATTAAATGATTTGAAAGATATGACTTGTAATGTACTACTTCGACTTTCAACAAGTGCAATTATTTTGCATGTATTGTGGCAAATGCAAATTAGAACCAAACTAATCTTGTTTGTTAAGGCCACAGGTATATTACAACACATATTTGTATTGTCCGCAGTATGCCCACACTTTTCCCAGTGCACCCACAGTATGGCCACACTTAACCCAATGTACCCACAGTATGCCCACACTTAACCCAATGTACCAAAGTGTGGGGCCCACACGTGCCCCGCATTTCACGCCGGTATCTGGGCCCACAGTGGGCTGCCCACAAAGGCCCCATTCGGGCCCCAAAGAAGCATGTTTGCTGGGCTTCCTTGTTAGTTGGGAAGATGTGCAGGACGTCGGTGGGACAAAGTGCTGGTTCAGTGACAGTCTGTGACAACAAAGCTCTGTCTGCTTCAGACAACTGCTGTGACTTTTCTTTCACTCGGATCCGGTTCAACATCTCTGCAAAGGCAACATCATCCTTCTGACGCATAATCTCAGTCAAGGTGATCATCTGAAAGTGTTCCTGCCACAGATCAATCTCACATGGGTCATACACACAGAGGGCCATGGACTGTCGCACAGGTGGCAGCTGATAAAAGTCTCCTACAGCAATGATTGACATTCCTCCAAAGGGTCTCTGACAGCCTTTGATCTGTTTCAGTCTCGCATCCACATATGCAAAAAGTGGCTTTGACACCATGGAAATCTCATCGATGATAAGGATTTCAGCATTTTAAAGGTCACATCTGACTTCATCCAGTTTGTTACCAAGTCCTTGAAATGGAGGTTGTAGGTTCCGTGGCAGCTTGAGCAGAGAGTGAAGTGTTGTTCCTGATATATTGAAGCCTGCAGTTCCAGTGAAAGCACTTAACAGGACAGTGGGGTTTGATATGTCATCCTCCTCACAACGTCTGGGCAGTTTGCACAGTATTTTAGATGCCTCTGAGTAAATGCATTTGATGAGATGTGATTTGCCAGTTCCAGCTCCACCATTTACATAGAAAAAAAACTGCTCTGGATTAAGGCCACAGACTCGCTTTACACACCAGTCTCTTACTGCATAGAACAGACATGCTTGTTTCTGGTTCAGATTCTGATACATCTGTCTCAACAGTGTGGGATCGACTGCAGGCGCCTCTCTTATAGCTCTGGATTCTGTGACGAGGTTAGGCTGATATTCTGGCACATTCTCTTGAACGTGTTCATGATCTGGCTCTCTCGACTCCAGTTCTTGGATACACTCCAATCTCACCACTTCAGATTCTGCCCCCAAATTACACCATTCATCAATAATTTGTCTGTTCTGTTCAAACTCCTCAACTGCTTTCTCAATTTCATCACTGTTTTGCTCGTATTTTTCTCTGTTTCGTCTGACAATCTGTTGCACGTGCTCAGGATGGTCAGAACCTGGTAGTTGAACCCAGCCACCACAGTAGAAGCACTCATAAGTTGGTCTTTTCAGTTCCTGGTCTGATCGGTGAGGGACGTACAGTTTTAATAATGTGCCGTAAAACTGCTCAGGGTGTTTCTCCTGTGACGTGCGGTGAAATCTGATGATGGCAGGCTTCTCACTGTTTCTCTTCTGAACAAATCACAGATCATTGAGCAGGGGCAAAACATCTTTACCTTTTGTCTGTTGTCCATAGACAAATCTGCACGTAGAAGCAAAATCAGCCAAACACATTTCCTCAAACTCTGGCGTTTCAGGTCTGGATTTATATTTGTCTGTCAAAGACGTCATCCACACATCTACACTTTCATCTACTGAGTTCTCAAGTGATGACATGGGGTGACTCATTCTCAGAGGGTTATCATCTGTCAGTATGAACACGACACCACGTGAACACTTCTTCATGTTAAGACCGCATGCACGAGTCACACACTCCTGAGCACTGACCTCTCTCTTTTTGGAATAGGCTTGCATGATTTCCTTCATTTCATTACATTCATTGACACTTTCTCTGTTGGACGACTCTATGAGCGTTTTTAAATACTGACTCACACTGTTTTCGCTTTTGCATATGTATGTGCAGATGTACTGTATTAAACTGTAATAACTGAGTATGAACTGCACGTCAATGTTCGCGTCCCAGGCATCCAGAAGGTAGGCATTGTATCCGTTTACCCAGCAGTCCTTTGGTTCACGTTTCATTATCACTGCACTGGTCTTGGTCATCATGTGAAGGTATCGTTCATATTCACTTAGTGTTAAATAACATCGAGCCAGGAGTTGCTCTAAACTCAGGGAGGCAATTTCAGGTTCATTCAGCAGCAGGTTCAGTGGTGCCAGTTTTGCCTTTGCTGTTTCCAGTTGCCGTGAATCATCATCATCATCATCATCATCATTACTTACTTACATCATTACTTCTTGTTATCATGGTTCTGTTTGACACTGGTTTTGGAAAGCCAAAACGAAATCCAGAGCTGGCACCTTTGAAACACATCCTTGAGTGATTTTTGCTGTGTATTTGCACTTCAGTTACCTTCTTGTACAGTTCAGGTTGTGTATGTGGGTCAGGTAGCTGAGCTGTGATGTATTTGGACACAAAATCACACACAGTCTGGTCACTGTCTTCCTCAAACACAGGTGCTCCTTCAACCCATAACAAGCAGTGTATATGCGGGCTTCCTCTCTGCTGAAACTCTAATCGGTAAAAGTGGTCAACAACTTTGCCAAGCGGCTGTGCGGGAGACAAGATTACATCTCTGTACAAGGCCTCAACACGTTTGTCAAACATGCGCATCGTTGTAACAGGATTGCTTCTCAGTATGTCACACTTTGTGGACCAGTCCAGCTCATCAAAATTAACCTGCTCACCTTGCTGAGTTTTTATTGCTTCGATCACCTCAGGCCAACGCATCTCAGCTGCAGAAAATGTGCAAAAGAATGTGGGACTTCCCAACTGTCTTATCATGGCAAACAGATCTCTAGTGGTTTTCTCCCAGTATACTGGCGTCCCGCGAATCGGCTGCATAAAACGAATCGCGGATTTATTTCGAACCAGTCTCTCTACCTCGTGTTTGTCTTGCAACATTCCTGAGGTTATTTCGCGACCATCTCTGGTGAAAGGTTTTCCTTTATGTAGCTGTATTGTCATGCTGGAAGTGGCCAAGTGTATTTCAGTCACAAACTGAGCAAAGAACAAGTAGTTAGAGTCTCTGGCAAACCGATCATCGACACCAAAAAGCCTTGTTTTGAAATAACTGCTAGGTGTTAATTTATAAATTCTCTGTTCATCCAGTGTATTCAAGCCATTCGAAAACTGACACGGGAAAGCTAAGGATTCAAGTCTCGGAGTCTTGAAGAAGCTGACTGGATTGTTTCCCTCTGCTGGTGCCACAGAATAAATCCCTTCACTGAAAGATAAAATGTCCTCTGAAACATCACGTGGCTGAAGGCATGATTCAAGAGCAATACCACCATTAGGCATGTCACCTTCCTGTTCTGGATCATCTCTCTGTTCCTGTGGTTGACTTTCATCACAAACCTGTTTTGTTGCTCATTTTCAGGATTATTTTCAGCCTCACACAGTGCATCACTCTCACACCTGTCTATTTCCATCAAATCATCGGCATCATAATCGTCGTCCTCCATGTTATCATCATCATCATCATCATCATCAGGAAGTGTTGGATCACATAATTCAGCCTCATCTCTTATAGTCACGTCTTTATAGCCAGGGTGAATATCTTTCAGAGTTTTCAGTGCTTGCACTAGCTTAGACCAGTTAACAGTCTGAAACAGCTGATGACCTTTGTAAGACAGTCGTCTCTTCAGTTTTACTCTCATCACCTGAGACTCACTTCTCAGTCTGGGCAGAGCATTGACTGTTTCCTGTACCTCAGACGGGACACATATCACATTACCTTGTATGGCTCTCTGTCGGCCTTTAGGAAGAGGAATGATTTTGGCAAACGTTATGCACTTGGCGATGAGGTGTCTCTCCAGTATGTTGAGATCAGACAACGCAGGTGGAATGTCAGCAAGCTCCAGGTTGTTAGCTACAGCGAGCTTTGGCATCTCTCCATTTCTAAGATGGCTGTGACATGTCGAGCAAATCCATTCCCTCTTTCTCTCATCAGGCACCTTGCACTGTTCATTTATACAGTTATCATCACAAACATGAACGTACTTTCCTGTCAGGCATGCTGCAACCACATCTGGATTTTTGACATAGTTTGACCTTGTGCAGGATTGTACTTGGTTTGGAAAGGACGCTTTATGACACACAGTACAGACATAAGTGGGGCCAGCTTTTATTCGTGATCTGAAAAGTGATATGGCTTCTTTGATCAATTGTTGTCACTCTCACTTGCTGGTCTATTTATCCATCTGTATTTCCTTTTTATTTTGGTTGCACATCTCAAGTTCTGCATACTCCTGAATGAAACATTGTTCTTATACCTGTCTCTCATTCTTTGTCTCATCAGTTCTCTGTGTCGCAGCCTGAATGCATGGTCACGTGCATATCGCTCAGTGATAAAAGATTGTTGTCTCTGTCTGAATACGGGATTTTCTCTGTAGCCTTTGGTAACATATTCCATTTGCCTCTTTCTGAATTCAGCATTTTTTCTGTATCGGCTGATAATGTACTGCTGTTTTTTTCTGGTTATATTCAGCTCTGTTTCTGTAACAGATTTTCAAGTACAGTTTTTGCCTCTCCTTAAAGTCAACACTTTCTCCCCAGCTGGCATTCGACTGACATTAAACGTTTAAATGTGGTTGAAATAATGTCAGTTTATGAAAAAACATTACTTCAACGTTAAAACAACGTTGAACACCAAATAGTTGAAGTTGTGTTGTTGACTCACTACGGATTCAACATAGAAATATAAAAAAACAATTTTTTAGTTGTAGGCCTACGTCAAATCAACATTATTTTTACAACCATGACTTTTATGAAAACCATGAAATATATCAGTAGAAAAATAACGTTGTTCCAAAATCCAATTTGCAATCTGATTTGCAAAATCTAAACAAAATTCAACGGTTATCCAACACTGGCACCTGACGTTGATTCAACAGTGACTCGACGTTAAAATGCCAGCTGGGTCTGTATTGCTTTCTTATATTATTTATTTTCTTTTGTCGTACTGTGGGATTATTTCGATATTGTTTGGTAGTGTACTCCTGCTTTCTTTGTCTCAGTTTTTCATCAGAAGCATATTTTTCCCTTTTATTTTCCTATTTTGATTCTCCTTTCTCTGTGATACCTTTTCAGAAAGCATTAGTCTTCTCTTAACTTTTCTCCTTTGCTGTTTACTAAGTTTAGTCAGTTTACAGGAGACGTCTTGTAAGACATGATCACTGACAGCAGTATGTATTATTGGAGCCGATAAGCTTGAGTCATGTGATGGGAAAGATATCAAACTGTATTCACTTGATAGTTCTGGTTCAGTTTGACTATTAGGGAATATGAAAGGAACCTCTTGTTGTCTCACAGATGATAGAGATGTGATGTTATTGGACACTCCCTGCACTTTACTTTCAGAAACAAGAATGGTATCATTGTTTGTCCTTGGAGAAGTTATGTTTGACTCACTTTGAGGAGCAACATGTGATGTGAAAGAATTCAGGCTTGCCTTCTCTGGTTGTTCAGTTTCCATGTCAGTGGATACTTCATGTAAAATGCAATCAGAGACATCAGTGTTCATGTTAGCAGCAGTAGGGCTTGACTCATTTTGAGGAGCATCATAGAGCTGAGTGGTTGACACAGCAGCAGTGTGAGTTGCAGGCTGGCTCTGTGTGTCTGGGATAGTGACGTTCACATTGGCTGTGTTCACATCGGGAAACACCACAGGCTTCAACTCATAGGTACAGGAAGAGGGTGTGCCTAATATTCTGTGACACTTTGTGAGCCTGTCAATCATGTCACTGAGACGTGGGAATGTCAGCATGACAGCAGTACCAGGAGTGCATGAATCCAGCGGTAGGGGCAAACCTTTGCTTGTTCTGGAGTGCGGGTCAAGGAAACCAAATCTGCCTGATCTGGTTCTAAATACTGCAATACACAACTGTCTCATCACCAGCAATGCGTACTGTACGTCTGATAACAAGCAGCACAGTCCAGCCTCAAGGTCCAGAAAGGTATCAACAGCTCCAGGTAGAGGTGCTCCAAACGTGCCATACCTTGACAGTGTTCTCATGTTCACATAACAGATGCCTCTGCGTACAGGAACTACATCAGGGAGCTCATCAGTAGTCAAATGGCTGTATTGAACTGTTTTTCTGACCTCATTATACATTGCATTACTTTTGTCCAATACTGACTCCAGGTCTCTGTTAGTTATGTTTTCATCCTCATGAAGGAATGCAATAAATGTCAGTGAGTTACAGGTACACTGTTTATTTCTAGATTTGCCATATTTAGCAGAATTCTGGCTGCGAGATGCACGGACATGTTGTACACGCTGATCTCCAAGGTTTACACAGTGAGACGGGCCCGCTACATTGGTCTGAGACACTGTCTTTACCATGTCTGCATAAGACACCCGAGGGACGCATGGCTCATTGGTCTGAGGCACTTTCTTTAACATGTCTGCAGAAGACACCTGAGGGACAGATGGCTCATGGCTTTTACCTGTAGGTTTAACTGGTGAGCATTAGGAGCTGCTACACAACCTCTCTTCACAGCATCAGCGTAAGACAGCTTTGGCGCATCACTCTGACCTCCCTGTGTCACACTTCCATCATGACATGCTGCAGATACCTCACCACTGCTCTGTGGATCAACACCTTCTGCCTGTTCAGTTGTTACACACCTCTGCCACCGTATCTTTGCAGCTTGGGACCTCTTGCTCTTCCTCGGCATTGTCGTGCTCCAAAACCACAAATCTTAATGTTTTACTTTTATTGTACACAATCAAGAAATCAAATACAGTATGAATTATAACAGTTACTGTAGCAGGATTAGAAGGATACCTGTGAGCTTGTAGTAATCAAAGGTATGTAAGAATGGAAGATCACCTCACAGAAAGCGCTTCAGGTTTATATATTTCAAAACTATTCAATTTACAATTATTTACCAAAAGGAACAGACTATCAGTGACCAAATGTTTTTCAGAAAATCCTTGTCAAGCCTTCGAAGAACTTAAACCTTTAAATATAGAAGATAAAACTTAAAACTATCAAAATATCTGTATTAATGCTCAAATTTACCTTCACTCAGAGGCTGTAGTATTAGCTTGTGGCAGCAACTAAATTCAATTACGTTAAGTCTATACTATATTAAGCTTTATATATAAAACACAATAAAAGAAGTTACTTTATTCACTACTGTATGAATCAGAAACAAAGTATATATTTTCTTTTTACACTTTTTTACTGATTGATTGCAGTAAAATGTGAAAATATTTTAAATCAGATCAGAGTACAAACCTACAACACTCAACACCAAAAACGTTTAGAGATGGCTACTAATAGTCAAATATACAACCAGTATTAACTATGAGCTGTCCTGATCCTGAACTGTTTGAACTTACCAGCAGAGAATAACTAATTAGTACGGTGCTACACTCTGTGATAAATATGAATATGCCAAGGTTTATATCAAAATTCAGGAACACAGGTCACAGTCTGATGACAGATGAGTGCTTCTGGTCACTGAAGATCGTCAGGTCTGCAGACAGGAACAGCTGCTCCAAACAAATCTAAATACTTGTGTGTGTTGACTACAAAAATGTTCTTTAACTATACACTTTGCTACAAGAAATTATGTGAAAAGATTCAGATTAGTCCAATTTATTTCCAATCACAAATGAACTTTGTGTACAAACCTACAGAGCTCCACACAAAAAAATTTAAGGAATAACTACTAATAAAGTCAAATAAATACCCAACCAGTAGTCTAATTTGAGCTACGAGCTGTCCTGAACACTTACCAGCAGAGAATAACTAAATGCTATGATACTACAGTATTTTATAAATATAAAAGGTTTATATCGAAACTCAGCAACACAGGTGTTGTGGCAGTCTGATGACAGATGAGTGCTTCTGGTCACTGAAGATCGTCAGGTATGCAGACAGGAACAGCTGCTCCAAACAAATCTAAATACTTGTGTGTGTTGACTACAACACAGTGTTCTTTACTTATACAGTTACTTACAAAAAAATATTACGTGTGTGAAAATTTACCAGAATCAGTTACTTGGATTAGCTGCTTATACAGTCCAATTATCAAAGTGCAAAGTATTTGTTACAAATGTTTCTCTGTGCAATTATCTTTTTTATTGTATGATCAAGCCAATTTGTAAAAACAGATATATTTCTATAAATGTATTACTACAAATTGGAGATCAAAGGATCAATGAGACAGAGGAGAGGTAGAGTGTGAGAGTAGAGAATCTCTCAGAGTATTCAAACACAGATAGACCAGGTAACCAATAAACCTGAGGTGAGGGGACAGAGCCTTAGAACAGAGAGCGTGAGAGTAGAGTCTCCCAGAGTTTCTTTTAAACAGAAGGTAGCTGTGACCTTAGGTATTAATTCTCCAAAGCACAAAAAATAAGTTTCTCAGTTCTCAATGTCTCAAAGTCTCAGGGTTCAGTTCCAAAAATTAGATAGAGTGGTATAGAGGTGGATACAAAGATAGAATGTCCAAAATTACAGACAGAGGAGTAGATGGGACAGGAAAGCCAGAGGAGCCAATATGATAGGGGAGAGGGGAGAGACGGGACAGCACCTGCAAGACAAAAAATGGAGACATATATTAGACCAGCGATTCCCAAAGTGTGCTGTATGAACCCCTTGGGGTGCGTGAGCTGCCTCTAGGGGTGCAAAACAGGAAAGATTTAATGATGCTGTAATAACTACAATACTTGTGTGGAATTCTTCATGAAACAACTTGAAAATTAAAACCTTCCTTTGTAAGTTTAATTTAAAACAAAGTTTATTATTAATACTAGCTCACAGGGAATAAGCTATCTACTCACACACCTCCCTCTCTGTCAGGCTGAGCCACCCGCTCTGCTCTTTTTGTCTATATTATCTGTTTATGAAGCTACACAGGGCGCGATTTATCAGAAAACAGGAGGGGATGTTTGGAAATGTTTTTTTGTGTATTGCACCTTCAGTAATATCAGCTGCCTTCCCTTTGACACAGCTCTGCTGCTCAGTGTTGATAGGCTATTATTTGTGACATGTAACCAATCAGATAGTGCTGTGTCCGGGACATGGAGCAAATACACAAGTAAATAAATACGTTTACAAAAAAGGGGGTTTGGAGGTGCATCAACCTGGTCAAGATGTAGAAGGGGGTGCGTTGCCTAAAGAGTTTGGGAGCCGCTGTATTAGACAGTTGTATATAAGTATGTTGTATACAATATAAGAAAACCAATGGAGCAAGTGTTACTCAAAGCTATAATGGCATTTAAGGTGTCTTCACATGAACAGTTTAAAATGACCATCAAAGACCCCCATCATTTACAGCTTTTACAGTTGTTGCAAGACTCTTGAAAAAAAACTAGTTGAAATAAACTAGTGTCATAAAATATATCTACCCAGTGGGGCCATTTTAGAAGCCTCAGTGTTTCACTGCCACTTTATTAACAGTGTATAAAAAAAAAATCACTGTGTTATATTTAATCCTAACATGTAATTTGTGTGTGAACTTACTGCTGTGCTGTCACGGAGACAGCAACAGTGATGGCAGGCCGTCACTGGGAGGAGGTGGCTGGAAGGACTGGAGATCTAAAGAGAAAAGATATTTCAGTTTCACTGCATTACTTTCAATATGTGAATAATTCAAAGCAGTTGACAGTCTGGCAGTAGATCTACAGTGCAGGTCCCAGCGTGTCCATTAATAAGTCTAGTCTGTTGTTTCATGGTATGTGGCCGACATTTTTAATAGGCTAATGACTAATCAATAGATGTCATAGTGTTTACTTTTAGTATTACAGGACAAATCAAAGGAAAATACACAGCACAGTGCTGTGGATCCTCCCCGATGAAATAGGACTAAAAAATGTTTAATGTACTTTTGTATTAGAATTTTATTGTATGTTTGCAATGAACTGACAATGTTGTAGCAGATCAAACTTTATGTTATTCAGAATGTGATTGGTCTAAGTGACAATAAATATATGAAAAGTTTACTGTTTCAAGAAAAGGCATCTGATAACGCTAAATAGCGAGCTAGCCAGACCTTTCTCATCTTATCACTGTTGTCTCTTTAAAGCCGCTTTTCCATTACCAGTTCCAGCTCAACTCGCATCCAGTCTACTCGACCGTGCTCGGTTTTCCATTGCAGATAGTACCCAGCAAGAATACACCTCAATGTAGCTGGTCGTCATAGCGATGCCACACACAACTGCCGCAACGTAATATTCAGTGCAACACACACACCAGCGACCCACACACAGCTGTCTCTTGGTTTAAGTTAAAACATTTCAACTTTCCTCAGAATGTACAGACAGATAAGCCGTATGAAAACCTTCCAGCTGTGTTTTCCTCTGCCGTCGTTGCTGCAGTGGTCTGTGTGACAGCGGGAGCAGAGGGCTCTGTAAGCAGCCGGCTGTCCTCCTCCCACGGGTTGGCGCAGGCTTCCCCCGCCGCTACTTGCAGAGCTTCTCAACTCTTTTCAAAATTCTAAATCTACACAACTGGTTTCTCACGTCGAAGTGGATTTAGTGATGAAATAACGTATGAAAATGGTAAAATATAAAACTTTCTGTTGATGGCCTCTGTCCGGCACGCGAAATGACAATGCAGTGAATATTGACTATTCTCTCTGACCAATCAGCAGCCTGCTGTGTTTTCACGTCACATTTTAGTCTCAGCTCGCTTGGAACCTCGACGGAGGTGATACAAAAAAAGTATCTGGAAGCAGGTACAGGTACAACTTTTCCACAGTGGAAAACGAAACCAAGGCGAGTCGAGCTGGTACTTTGCAGTGAAAAAGAGGCTTAACTAATGTCACAGACAGAAGTAGTAGTACTTACTGCTGAGTACCAACGGAGTCACCAAACTTATGATCTGCACTACGAGACTGAGAGAGAAAAGATTTTCAATTTCATAAAACCAGCACCTCAGCTCATTTCAGTCCTGTTTTTCAGGGTGGATCTATTATTTTTTCATTTCTCATCAAAGTTGTGAGTGTGCCACCTGAATACAAAAATCATTTAATTGTTACTGCAGCTACCTGTGGTTATACCTCTGGAAACATGTGTTTTGTAAAAGGCATTACAATGTTTTACAGACTAATTAACACAGCCTCTTTACTTTTGACTTATGCAGACTATTTTAAACTAAACTGATTAAACCTCAGTTTATCAATATTAAAATCATTATTCTTGAGCATAAACTTACACTTTAGGGTCAGCAAAGGTTCACTACCCAACAGAGATGGTCTGGAGTTACACAACTGAAAGGAGGACGCCGGCAGGAGTGTAAGGAGGGAGAGAGAGGGAGAGAGAGAGAGAGAGAGAGAGAGAGAGAGAGAGAGAGAGAGAGAGAGAGAGAGAGAGAGAGAGAGAGAGAGAGAGAGATATTTAGTTCACATCAGAAACAAACCTCACTGCTCATTTCAATCCTAAGTGCTGTCAGGGTGGGCAAGTTTATAACAGTTTCAGGAGGCTAAAATGTCTTAAATTACATGACTTTAAGTAACATTAAGTTGTGTCATGACACTGACTCCATTGTTAGCAAGGCAAAAGTATATCCCTTCAACGTCCCATTGCATCTAGATGCAATATTCAGATATAGTACATTAAATAAAGCACTCGTTTGAATCATTTGTGAATGGTATTCCAGCTGCTTGGGGTTTTTTGGAATCATTTGGAAACCATGCAAGTATTTTTTTAATAATAATATTAATTACTCACACATGGGCGACCTGCAAACTAGACTTTTTTTTTTTTGTTAAGTTAATAAAAATGAGGAGAGAGCAACTCTGCACCAGGAGATTTCCCATTGGCCTGAGGGCCATTTCGGCTTGCCGTTAATTGACAACTTGACCAGTGGCAGCAATAATTTAGCAAGCTATTTTTGAAGTGGACCCGACCCGAGCGTGAACCCTGCACCAAAAGTAACTAGACACTCTGGATTTCTCTAAATCACATGAAATGTTAAAGGATGCTTTACAGTTATCCACAGTCAAATGGTATGGTCTGATGACAGTTACAATATTTCTACTTACCAACCAAAGCACAAGGGTCCACTTTTGTTCTTTGTCAAACAAAGGAAACAAAATGTTACTGCGTTCTGTGTCAGTGTGTTTAATGAGTTCAAACTAGCAGATGTACAAACAATACAGTTAATGACAAATTCTGTTCTAACAGGTCTTCTGGCTGTGAGATGCAGTAAAATACAGAAAAGTATCTGGCTCAAGCACCCCGGGGTCTTAAGTTGAACAAACTTGTGTCAAGTCAACCCACAGTTTAGAGGTGACGTCATGCTAACATTATAGCCTCATATTCTAACTTCCTAAAGCTTGATTTATACTTCTGTGTCACATCTACAGTGCAGCCCACACAGGGAGTAAAATTGTGTGCCCACATGACCAATTTTGTTTATGGGCTCTCAAATCACTCAGCTCTCCTGCCGTAAAGATTTAGCAGCCTCACATGATCAAAGGAAATGTGTAAATCAAAGTTTAATTCAACCTCACAAATACACTGTTCCTGAAGTAACTTTGTTTAGTGTGTGTAACCTTTGGTTTATAACTTACAGTTACAAGCACATTCAACAACCAACTAACTTAGCCTTACTGTCTGTTATTTTTACTGCTGCTAAAACTAAGCCAGATACCAGGATCAACAGTATTAAGGGTTAACTGTTAGCTTGTGCTAAACAAATGAATCACTCCTATTTGGCTAACGTTAGCTTGGTACCACAGCACACAACACAATTAATGCAAAGTTACTGATTCATTCTATACATTCCCCAGCTCTATACTGGTATAGACCATTTTACAAGATGTAAACAACACTGGTCCAGAAGCACTTCCTGTACAATACAACCAACAGAACATATAAAACTGAATCAAAAAAGTTAAACAAACATCTTTAAGATGTTTTCTTTACATGTGAAATAAAGAAACAAGTTACAAACTGAAGCAGGAAGTGTTTCTGGACCAGTGTTGTTTACATCTTGCAAAATGGTCTATACTGGGATCGTTGTCAGTTGAGTGAGTGAATAAAGGACAACGTTTATTGATTATTTAACAACTAGAACTATTTATTTTGTCGGTTAAGTTAGCTAACCATGACCTTAGCGGCTATGCTAGCGTTAGCATCGTGGCTACCATTAGTTAACCAACAGTAAGGCCGTTTTTATGGTGCACAGATAAACTGTAAAACTGTTAAGCTGTATTCATCACTTCTTGTTCGAATTTGAAGAGTTGGAAAAACGTTAACAGTAATTTTAAAACACCAAACCTGTATTTACACCATTCAAAAAGTTCATACAAGCTCAGAAGAGGCTACTTACCAGATTTCAGGGAACAGAGGCGGAGAGCGGGAGCTGACTCTGGTATGACGTAGCGAAAATTCTAGAAGGCGTTCAGGGACAGTTGGAAATTCTGACATCACCCGAAACAGAAGGCGAGAGAAAGAAAGTTGAGAAAAATACATAATAGGCCTTTATCGCATCACAATAGAATGCCGGAAGTAGCCGTCAAAAATAGCTGAAGCAGTGTACTGCGTCTTCCGGTTATTGCTTTCGAAATGGCTGCCTGTAATTGCTGGACAACTTCGCTCTCGCATCTACAAAAAGTTGGCCAAGACGATGTGGTGCGACTCGTGAATGAACACTCAAAGGTAAAATCATCCAAGTTGGAGAAAGGATACAAGTTATTCTACGAGAATTTTGTCTTCAATTATAGAGGTAAGTAGCTTGAATTCTGTTCTGTTGGCGAGTTATCGCTAGCTTGTTATGTTTAGTAAGCTATTCGTCAGCTTGTTAGATAGGTTCACTTCAAATACAGCGTATCCTATTTGAATAATTCGAACAATGTGACTTTTTTGCTTTCACTTGAGTATGTCAGTGTCAGTGGTCATTAAACTTTTGCCTGAGGAGGTAACCTCTAGCTAACGTTAATGGCCCGAAGTTTTGATGATCACTTTGGCTACATTAACGTTCCGAAATGCCGTTGCGGCAGTTTAAGAGTCACAGCCAAAGGTTAAGTTGTATGTGGTTAAGCATTTAATCCTTTTTCAGTATGATGTGTGACTATTTCCCCCTTTTAATGCAGTTTCAGATTTAGTGAGTGAGGAAGTGGTAGTGCAGGCGAGCTGCTACTGTTCTATGCGAAAGAATGAAGATCCACATACACTTCAGGTTACATTGATTGTCAGGAAGTTCAGGCCGAAATCATGCTCTAGTTCCCAACTTACTCGTCAACATGCGTTACTGGCTTTCTGTAGTCTTTTGTTTATCAACAGGACATCATGTAGATAGTAGCCTAATCTTTCTGATCCTTGATGGATTTCATCAGATTTACAGTTTGGATCCAGACAGTGCTACAGTACCAAATTACCCCAAACTTGTAATGTGTTGTAGTGAAAAGAGCATGGTTTCAGACCTACAAAGGTTCAGGTGCATTTGTTCAGTATGTTTTTGTTTCTTCTGCTATTGCAGATGCTCTTTTTGTTGTTCCATATATCTGCTGTTGCAGATCTGTACCTTTTTTTTTTTGTTCGGCTGTTGCCTTAATTTTGTTCAACCTAGTTTTACAATAATGTTCCTAGTGTCAAATAAATGCTAATTACTGTATAGGCTAAACATCCAAACTTTCCCTCAAGTAAATGTTCTCCGTTTCTAGATTGTACTGCATGCCGTTAGACCTGTGGAGTTAAATGGATGCTCCTGCTCGTGTGCTGCTGGAATGGCTTTATGCAACCATGTGGTTGCACTCCTGTTTCAAACGGCTCACTACAGCACCATGGGGCTGAAAACTGTGCCAACCCCACTGTCCTGCACCAATGTGCTTCAATCATGGCACCGTCCAAGGACACAGGTAAGTTTGTCTGATGCAAGTTGTGTCTTTAAAGTTTGTAAGTGCACACTGTTGGAATACTGATTCTGGTGTAGATGTTTCTGCACAGTATATCCATATCCTACACCTCATCCATAAGAATTGATTACATGGTAATATAAGATTTGTCTGGGTCCCTCAGATATAGCCATCCATGCAATTCTAGAATTACTCACACATCACATTTCAGTATACATTTGTTTCCTTCTATTTTGCAGAGCAGCGGTTGCCTGCATAGGATGTACACCTACAATATGACTTGTGTGCTGAATTAAACTGATACTCTCTCAGACTTGCAACTGAATTTAATTTCTTTTTTGTGTTGATACAGGGGATTCATCCCGAACCCACGGATGAACTCGTGGTACGAAAGCCAAAGGCGCTAGGACGCAGTAGTGTCAAATCTACTCTGTATCGCGCTTACGCTAGTAAGTTTTAATTACGGTAATTTACTTATAGACTTTTATCACGGCAGAATTGATTACTGGAAGTGCTCGTCGAAGCAGTGTATCGATTCTTCCGGTTATGTATTTTCAATGTGCTTTTGTTAACATCTAGTTGAATAAACGCCTCTGAAAATGTCCAGATTTGTAAATCATCCTGCGGGTGTTCATTTTAAGAGACAGGAGAAGAGATATTTTGATGATTACTGTGTACATGATTTTTCAAACTCAAAGGAACTTATAGGTTTTTAATCTAACATAAGCCATGGCTCTTAAACATGCGTGAAAATTTCACCCCACGTCAGTGCTCGTCTAACTAGTGACCACAACGCTGCAGTGTGTATGAGCACTGATGAATAAGATCAAAATTAATATTTTTATGTATTAAATATTTCAGTCATTTTTCATTTCACTGTATGTAATTCACACATTTATTCCAAAATTCGTCGCACTGTTAGCCTGTTAAGATGAATTCAATTTGTAGGATCGTTACATTTCTTTACGGCAGTTTAAGACATTCATCTATTTTCATACTGCTCTTACGATAATAGACCATGGTTTTACTACAAATAAAATACAAAATAAAACAACACGTTAATAGTTAAATCATGGTAACCAAAAATCAGCCATATTTTAACCATGTTTATCAGAAAAAAATGGGTAAAATTCAGTTTAGGATTGTAAATTCAACCGGTATGAAATATGATCTGTAAGAGAAAAACGCTGTTAATGAGAAGACGAGCACTGGACTTCGTCAGGTTAGTTTGGAAATAAATGTATGTATTAGAATGCGCATTTGAAAGGGAAATATATTTACAGGAGGAACATTTCAACTAGTTGAAGATATAATGTAAACATCCTTAGCGCCGCGTCTAGGACAACTCGAGGTATTGCACACCAAATGTGCACTTTCTCAGTTTATGGCCAGCAATATTGTTGTTTAAGCACATTATGGAATTAAGATAATGTCTGTACTATGTTATGATTAAACCTGAATCCGATTATTCATTATTATTACTATTGCTGAAAGTCCGATAACATCAGCAATTTTTAAATGAGAACATGCAGAAAGTTCTTTATATCAGATTAGCTACACTGTCGCTTGTAAATCATTGGCAGTTATTAACTGATGAATGGTTTCTGTTACTTGTGTTTTTAGGACCCCTTCCTGACCCGACGGTGTTGTCAGTTGGAGCCCAACTACGCAACCATCAGCCACAACCTGGCATTTGCAAAATCTTATGCGGCCTCTCTGACCTGACTTTAGTGGACTCTAAATTTGGACTAGTCCCTCGAGGTTCAGTTCTTTCTTATCAGTGCACACCAGTAATACCCAGAGAAATCATTAAGCATCCAGAAGCTCCCTCATTCCCACAACTTCCATTAATTAGTGGCTTAACATTAGAACGGCATCTACATTTTGTCCCCAATTATCATCAGTTTTATCACATACAGAGTTTAGAACTAACCCGTGAATGTGCAAGTATCATCTAAGAGAATACAAGGGGGCAGTCGGAGAATCCTTTGTGGAAGGAAGTCCGACAGCCCCGCCTAACTTCCAGTAGATTCTGCGAAGTTTGTAGCGTTAGAGGGGAGTCATCTAGTCAGGCTCTGGCAGCCAGGATCATAAAGGGGGTAAGGCAAACACCTGCCATGAAAAGGGGTATTGACCTTGACCCAGAAGTTTTACAACAGTACAGTGACCTTTGCAATGTCAGTGTCGCTCCTTCTGGATTTGTTGTTAATCCTGATGCGCCTTACCTCGGTGCTAGCCCTGATGCCAAAGTGTATGATCCCACTGCAAATCCACCCTTTGGGTTAGCTGAAGTGAAATGCCCAGATGTTAACAGTATAACAGAGGTTACACATGTGAAGTTTATTGGTGGTCAGGCCAAACTAAAAAAAAATCACAAGTATTTCTGGCAAGTGCAAGGCCAGTTAGCCATAACTGGTTTAAAATGGTGTGATTTCATTACATCCACACAAAGTGACCTCACAGTAGAGCGAATTTGGCTCGACGAGTCGCTGATCAGTGAAATGAAAGCTAAAGTTGATATATTTTATTTTGGCACATATATGGAAACGTACCTGAAACTAAAGTAAATCTATACATCCCCCCCACCACACACACACACACACACAAACACAAACAGGATCTCTTTCTGATTTTATTTATGGAACGGACATACCTACTCTCTAATCATCATCACCACCACATGCATGTGCGCACGTACGCACACACAAACACACACAAATGTTCCCACACACTTGTACTTAATCCATTAATGAATTGTTTTAATTGTAAATTAAATGTATGTAAATATAAATGTAATGAGTGTCTGATTTTTTTTAGTGTATAAATGTTATGTTATTGTATTAATTTTCACAAATTCATTTTTTTTATAATAGATGTATATATATCATGCTATATATATAAAATATTTATATATATATAAAAATAATAAATGCTATGTCATGTTTTAATGCAATAAAATGAAACCAAACAAATCTGTATCATTCATCTTATGCCTATGTTAAGGGTTTCACACTGGGACATCACCCTTCACATCCAGAGGGCCTTGGTAGTTGGACATTAGGCAACAAGTTGCCCATAGCTGATTGACGGACCCTGAAAGGGTCAAAGGAATGGTTGTGTCCCAGATATGATATTCCTTCACTCTTCTGATGGCTCTCTCCACCAGGATTCTTAGTCGGGCGATGTTCTGGGTTTTTTCTGTGTCCTCTTTGCTGAACCTGGTACCTCTTTTGAAGGGGGGGATTATGAGGGCTGCTCCAACATCAGACAGTATCTGGTCAATGACAAAGCCTTTATCAGCCATGCATGTATCTCCAGGCTCAAACAGGCTGAGGATCCCTGACTGGCGTGTAATTTCTCGATCTGATATTGAACCTGTGAAAAGCTTTGAGATAAAGGTGATAACACCACATGGGGCAATGCCAATTAGACCTTTGAAAGTATTGGTGTTCTTGTAGGAGGAGAATGTTTCTGACTGGAGGGTAAGTGATGATGGTGCCTCACATCTGATTTCTGTGCAGTCCAGAATAACACGCACGTTCGGGCAGTACTGTGCAAACTTTGGTGGCATTGTTGCTTGCACCTGTTCCCTTGTCATCCAGATTGGCACTGACCCCAAAACAATGAATAGATAGTTGGCCCATGTAATTATTATTCTACTCACCGTAGTGAGACTAATGCCAAATATGTCGGCAATCACCTTCTCCTTCATACCAACGGCAATTCGACAGCAGTAAAGAAACAGTTCATCTACAAGTGCCAGCCTCCGGTTCGGGCTCGGTTTCTCCAATGCCATGACAACGCTTGCCCTCTGAGCTCTGCTCCAGTAGACTAGCCTAGATGCTGAGGGGGCAACCGATTCCCAAAACGACCAAAACACCTTCTCTGATTGAAAACGGGTGTAGAACCGGAATTCCTCGTCAGTGGCACAGTATCTGTTGATGTTTAGTGTGCATGACAGGTCACTCAGTTGTCTTTCTAAACTTCTGACCTTAGCCTCCAGTTGCCTGATGGTTTCGGCAGCGGCATCAGCATCTAGTCCACCTGCGGAGTCGCGGGTGTAATTGTGATCACTGGCGGGTTCTTGATCCTCCGCGACTGTAGGCTGTTCATCCGCGTTCTCTATAGCAGAGTCGCTATTCTGAAACTCTTCAACTAACGTTGCTTCAAAACGCGCATTAACCCGATCGAAAACTGACTGGCGAAGCACACGAGTCTCCCCCCAGCTGTTCCACGAAAATCGGCTTGGTGTAGTACCGGATTTTAGTCTCCTCCGCCCACTTTTCGAGACGTAAATGCTTTCCTCGTCAAAGTGCAAGCTGCACACAACGTACAACCCCGACTTATATGGAACGAAGGACCCCTAAGCTAAGGTATGGCTGTCTTTGTTTTGATGTTGAACAACCCGGTACACTGCAATAGCACCGGCGAGAGGAGGCAGCCATAGTTTATCTGGTAACTAAGTAACCACCGGAAGTGTGAGTACACTGCTTGGCGATTTCGAACGTTCCAAACCAGGAAATGCGATAAAGGCCTATAACTGATTAAGATTACAATAATTACATGATCACAGTAATGATCTCTTAAATATAAAACAATGTAGAGAGACATATTTGGATAAGGAAAGTGGAAAATACTACATGACCCTCTCAACACTCTCAACAATAAGCTATGAACCACACATGACAGAGTTTGTGCTGTGCTGAGCTTGAGAAGAGTGCTTGTCAAATATAAAAAGCAAGACATATTTTCAATGTAAGATAGCCAATATTTGGTTTGTAATTTTATAGAAGCAAAGAGACATAACTATTTGAAATTTAACAGCCACTGAATACGTTTTGAAATATTTTATTTTGAAAAACATTTATCTGAATGTATTTGCTCTGAATTTACCCCTTTGAAATTATTTTACTTTGTAAACCATGTATCTGAATTTATTTGTTTCGCATTTACCTCTGAAATTTAAATAGGCCTATGAAAATTCTTGATTTCCATTTTAAAAACCTGAATTTCGATGAATAGTTTTCACTGCTAACAAATTCAGATACCAAAAAAAAAATCAACTTACAGAATTTCAGGTAAAATAGATTCAGCTTGATCAAATTCGACTGCTCAAATTCAGATCGAAAAATTCAAGTTAAATATTCACATGGTAACATCCTATATAATCCTAATAAAGACTATAAAAGCCAATATCAATATTAAACATCCACAGAACTCTAACAATACAGTAACTCTTGGCTAATGGCTATTCAAACAGCATGTCAAAAATAAAATAGTTTAGATGAAATAATGGACACCATTTCAAAAGTCAAGTTTTATTTTCATGGAATAAATAACAAATATAAATTTCCATATAATCGAATATAACAGTAAATGCATATATATACCTACCAATAAATAAATATAATTTCAAGTTTTGATATAGGCTATGGAATAAAACACATAAAACATAACACAAATAAATAGGCTATAGGCTAAACATTGCTATTAAATAGCCATACACTTCAATTAGCCTGATGTAAACAAAACTCTGGAGAACTAAGGTAGGCCTATGCCTATTTTACTCTTTTGCCAATGTAATTGCTGAGACCTTGTTCCCAACCAAAGTAATCTTTACTTTAATTTGCGGGTTGGTGAATTCGGCCTCAATAGGCTTCCACATTTCTTCTTTTATTAAAACCTTCCGTTCATTCTCCAACAGCATTCTGAGCATTCCAGGATCTTCTGGCACATCCATGACCCCGAAGGCACCCACCACCTCGCATGCGTTGCTGATCTCCTGTAAAGACAAAGTAAACATCAGCACAGCTATAGCCTACTGTCAAGGGCGCGGGAAGGGAGGTGCAGAGGTGTGATGCAGCACCCCCATATTGACAGGGCTCAAATCACACGTGCAGACTACACAATGGGCACTAAACAACACCATAAAACACAGCAGAGACCTACACCACAAAGCGAGTTCAACATACCCAGGATACGTTTTCGTAATCTGGCTTCACTAACCCTAACAATCGGGATCAGCGTCACCACGAAGCAGGTTATCTACTCTGTAAGTCAACCCAGGGTTTCCCAATCCAGCCGTGAGCGCGTTCACATGAAAGAGGTGGTGTTAGCAGCAGATGACCAATCGCAGACATGAACAAGTCCACTGTCAGCAGAGCGTCATAGCCTATTTTACAAACGAAGAGCAAACTGTAGCACTACAGAAATACAACACATGCAGGGAGACAGAAAATCGCAGACAGTGTGATGCCTAAATGAACAGGCGTAGTCTATAATCCGTTGATTTGATGCGTTCTTATGAGCTGTATAAAAATATCAGCCTTATTCTTTCAGCTCGGCTGTGTGTCGGCGTTTCCACATTAAAAACTCGGGCACTGAATAAGTGGTCATTCCACCTGACTTTAAAAAACTTCTAGTCACTTCAAAAATTTGATTAATTTATTTAACTCACTCAAAACTGTTCCAAACATTGTTCTAAATTAACTTCATAAAGCAATGAAACGAAAAATCCACCCATGCCATAAAATGAGTTTAAATAGTGGTTGAAAGACTGAATCTCCACATTTAGGCTGCTAAAAACTCACCTCATTACCTGCGCCCATATCGCAGAAGGTGGGGCGGAATATGACCAGTCTGATAGACTTTAAGATAGCTACTAGGCCTAACCTAAAATAAATAGCCAATATCCCTACCAAACTGCTCATAATATTCAGCTCACATAAGAAAAATTAAACCCATTTATTTTAACGGCTGTGACAGGCTGTGTGAAACGGACTTGGGGAACAAATAACAAAAAACAGTTAGTAGCCTGAAAATACTGTAAAGCTTAGGCTTAGGATACTGTAAAAACCTGTAGGCCAACAATAACCTAAGGCTTTTTAATCAATCTCTGTGGGATGATATCGCTGAAGAGTTTTTATGGTTCTTACATAAAAACAGTCCGTGGGATTTCCTACAAATGGTGATGTCATTTTTCAGAGAGCTGATTTGTCAGTAGGCGGCGTTTTCATAGAGTTTATCTCTTATCCTATCTGAAACATAACCTACTCCGGAGCAGGTTAGCCGTTCAGCATAAGTTACCATGGTGATCTACCCCAGTAAGAAGAGAACCACCTTCGTGGTAGTGAAAACCCAGGGTAAACCCCGAAGTTACCTTGATAAACTCAAATCTTGCTTCGTGGTAGGCTATACAGGCCCCAGGTTAGTGCTGAATTCAGAGGATGCTCTGTGTGATATTACAGCCTAATAATTCAACGTCAGCAGCTGTTTGCATTATTTTGTCATGATTATAGGAGCTACATAGGTGTGATGCGCGGATCAGCTCTCACAATATCTGAATAGCCTAATCATGTAGGCCTAGCCTACGCACAAATCAACTAATTTTTTTCTTAGATTTATCTTACCTCTACCGGTCCTCATAACTTTCCAGGTGATTTCTTTATTGTGATGATGTAGGCTATCAATGTTTTCTTTAACGGTTTACTTTCATGATTAGGCTAGAGATGCTGCTGTCAGACATTTTAAACGTTTCCATGGGCGTTGTAATGTCACAGCAAATAATCCGGGACATTTATGCAGCAAAACTAAAAAATTTAGTTATAAGGATATACAGAGGAAGTCTTTTAGCTTCTGAAATAATTTAGAGGCACTTATGGAGCTCAGGATTGATCAGGAGGACGGCTGCTTTCCTCCAAACAGATTGACTCTATGAACCTGGACATGTGTGAGAGACCTTTTCGACCAGAACACAGAACATCAATTAACATTAGGCTACATTCTGACTGATCCTGTCAGCGTGTCAATTTAAATATAAAGCTATGCTACTGTGCCCCGTGATTAAATGCGCACAGCGTATCTTTTAATGTGGACAGCTTCACCCACCCAGAAAGTCACAAAACGTTTCTGCTTATGGGTGAATAAATCAAGACGCTGTGCGCATTTACGCACGGGGCACAGCAAGAAACTCTGACAGGATCGGTCAGGATGAGCTGACAGCAGCATCTCTTATCATGAAAGTATGTCTTTAAAGTACAAACACACAGCCTATACAAATCTATTTAGGCTAGATCCATCAGCGTAGCTACCGTCTTGTTAAGAGGAGCCGAGCTCTCCGTAGTTTGCACAATCTTGACCATTGGATTCCAGCAACAGGAAATAACGTTACTCTTTTACTCACGGATTTGTTTTTCTGGTGCCAAAATGTTTCTAGGTACAAATGAGTTGTAACGTGCATTACTGAGATTGTAAAGGGTAGGCGTATAATAAGATTTATTTTTAGTATTGCGTTATAGCAAAAAGCAATACATTACTGTAATTGCGTTAGTTTTGTAAGGTGTTACTCGCAACACGCATTTCTACTCTGCACCAGGCCGATAAGCCTGTTCTTCCCGCGTCTCTGTATACTGTTAGGTTATTCTCCATCTGTTACCAATTACTAAACATGAAGCTCGCTCCTTATCCTTTGGGTCAATCAAAATAAATGACGCCTAGGTAGGAATTGTTTTCTAGGCTACTTGTTTGACTTTTCCATTATGTTCACCATTTCTCCTATTAGTTCTTTACACTGTAATTTCAAATCAATTTTATAACCATAGAAATGTAGGCTACTTCTGCAGACCTTCCTTGTAAGCTAAATTACAGTTTTCTGAGACCTTGATGGGAAACTGTGTCCCTGTTTAAAAACCCAACCCGTGTTCCAATATTGCTACAACTACAACAAGAACAAACCTCGATTCTTGTGTAGGTGGACGAATGGAGCTGGACACCAAATGGAGACTTGGTGGCTTTGACGTGCGACACCGATACATGGCTCCCAACTTGTAATTCTGCCACGGCTGCCTCCCTCCACAGGCAGAGAGGCACCTGCGTTTCCCCCTGTAGAAAGTAACATAATACACTATTTTAACTTCAACACCCCAAATTTGATTTATTTGATTTTAATAAATCAAACATGGGTCTACCTGCTGCAGGGTAATGTTCCGAAGGGGGATGGTCTCTTTCAGCTTACAAATCTTTTTCAGAGCAAGCAGCTAAACAAGGTGAATTTGTGTGTTAATCATTTGATACCAATATTTAAGAAATTTAAAAGGCTTTGTCATGCCTACTATAACAACAAATTATATCTAGGGGAGAACCGGGGCGAAAGTAACACGGGACAAAAGTAACAAAGCGATTTTCTCTGAGCCCTGACTACATTTGCATTTCAAGATATGACAGCACTTTCGGCATGCAGCCAGTGACCAAGCCTCTTAATATCACGTGATTTCATCATTGTTTCACGCGGTTAGGTCCGGAAAGCAGTTTTCTAGTATGATAAGTAAATTACTGAAGCGGTACTTTTTTTTAAATTACAAGTTGTGTTTTTCGTTTCATGTGTCACACAGTAATGATCAATCTCTAGGTTATTTAGTGCTGTAACACATCCTGAAGTTTGCCTAGTCAGAGTTTTTCAGTATACAAGTAAATTGGGTTTAAATGTCAGGAGTTCCTGTCGGGACGAAGGGAAAACAAGTGTTTCTTTTGTCCCTCTGCTAATGTGGTTATTTTCTGTGTGTTGCAGCATTTATTAAAACATATTTATGTCATATTATACCAACAGAATATGGCAAATATTTATGAGGGGGCTTGTAAAGCTTAAGTCACATTTAAATCAGCTGATTTCTGTGTCACCATTTTTTTTTTCACACAATCTGTTTCCATTTACCCTAGTCACATTTAGGTTTTAGCTATACCTTATAGCTTTAACACCTCCACCTATGAATTTGCAGGATTTCTATCCAGATTTTTTTAATGCATGCATAAAAACAGCTGAATGGAAACATGACTATTGTTACATTATGTTGAGAGTTTATATTATGCTAATTTATTTTAATTTTCATATTTTTCATGTTGAAAGAAAAAATATTTTATAAAAAAGAATTGACAATAAAAAATATTCTAAATAATTCAAGTATGTACTGTTGGGTTACTTTTGAAACATTTGATGAAACTGAAATTTAAAATGAAAAAATGTAAATTAACAATTTTTTGCAAAGAAAAGGCAAAATATGTTTGCAGTTACATGGTCATACTCGTCTATTTAGGCAAAAAACAAACAAACAAAAAAACACCTAAAACAACAAGAGTAACACATAAAATCTAGCTTGTATATTGTTGTGTTACTTTTGACCCACCTGTGTGTTACTTTCGTCCCAACTGACAGGGTCGAAAGTAACATGAGCAGTCTTAAGTTCAAAGTTAAATTATACTGAAGTTGTTCTACATTTTTTACAAAATACCACCTGGTATTGATAGACCACACTTGTGAGTGACTGACCAGAACAAAAATATATCTCTGTCTAAACCATCATCTTTCAAAATTATGTTTTTCTGAAATATGGTAGGCCTACTTTCGCCCCTGCTCTCCCCTACACCATGGTCATTTCACCTAGGCAAAAAATGTGCTTACCTCTACCACATCTCCCTCCACTGTGATGAGGCCGTCAGCTTCTGTACTGGTGTAGAGCGGGGTGAGTGGAGAGCGAGGACTTAGCAAAGCCTCCGCCTGCTGCCTTATATCCTCAGTGATATTTGTTGGGGCACTTCTGAAGAACAAAGTGTTCTTATTAATGTTGAGCAAATAAGGGGGAGACTGCCCCCTTAACGTATGCCCCTGGACGACATAGCTTACACCCTCCTTAAATTTGTCTGAAAACTCCTCATAAACATTAATTTTTACTACTGAATCGCCATCGGAAATGGCCGCCACTTTGTTGACCTTAGTCATATCTGGTCTTGCCCCATCCGAGTCAAACTGCCAGGACACTACCTTCGGCAGTTCCATTGCTTTTACCACACAGATATGTAGTGGCGGGGGCTTAAAATATGGCGTCGCGGGCTTATTCCACAAGAGACTTCTTAGTGCCATTCTGAAATGATAAAATAAACACAAAATTAAAGTATAGGATGTAGAAAAGCTAGCATTCGACATTTGTTCAGTATTGAAGGAATAGCCTAGCCTAGCCTAGGCGTAGCTAGTGTATTTGTTAATATTAAAAAACATTTTTTCATTAAAGAGTCCTTTCAGATCACTTAAACCAGAGTAGCCTAAGTTAATGACTGCTGTTTAGAAGTGAGAACTGCTAACTATGGAAGCTTGTTTCCGCCACTAAAGAAATAAATAAATAATAATAATTGCGACTTTTTATCTCACAATTCTGACTTTTTCTCACAATTGCGAGTTTACATCTCGCAATTCTGACTTTATTTCTCAGAATTGTGTGATATAAAGTCAGAATTGCGAGATATAAAGTCAGAATTGTGAGATACAAAGTCAGAATTGCGAGATATAAAGTCAGAATTGTGAGATACAAAGTCAGAATTGCGAGATATAAAGTCGCAATTGTTTGTTATAAAGTCAGAATTGTGAGATATAAAGTCAGAATTGCGTGTTATAAAGTCAGAATTGTGAGATATAAACTCGCAATTGCGAGTTATAAAGTCCAATTCTATGGGGGGAAAAAAAAACTCACTTTTTTCCTCTCAGAATAGTTTATATCTCACAATTCTGACTTTATAACACGCAATTGCGACTTTATATCACGCAATTCTGCCTTTATAACACGCAATTGCGACTTTATATCTCACAATTCTGACGTTATATCACGCAATTCTGACTTTATAACACGCAATTGCGACTTTATATCACGCAATTCTGCCTTTATAACACGCAATTGCGACTTTATATCTCGCAATTCTGACTTTATAACATGCAATTGCGACTTTATTTCACGCAATTCTGACTTTAAAAATTCGCAATTACCTTTTATATTTTTCATTCTGTGGCGGAAACAAGCTTCCATAGCTAACAGAGCAATTAGCACCAAAAAAGAATGTTAACACATAAGTGAATTACCTCTCTGAACTTCAGTCAGGCTGGACAGAATTCTTCGCGCCACTGATGTTCCACTTGTCTCTGAGAGATTGTTCGCGAGCTAACTAAAAGTTTTTCATAGCTGGGACCTAGCAAGGACTGAATGCTGTGATTGGTAAATTAGTGAATAGATACACAAACGCAAACATATGATTGGCAATCACAACATACACGTTGTGTGTGTGTTTACCAATCACAGTCAGTATTCAAACACTGGTAGCTATGTCCCAGACAACAGAAGCATCAGTGGTGCTAACAGGTTACTCATCTGTCCAGCCTGACTGAGGTTCAGAAAGGTAATCTTAGGTGTTGTTCTTCCTAAAATTGAATAACACATTTTATACACAATTTTACACGGAATTCGATTGAAATTAAGGAAATGTTGCACAAATGAAGTTCCCAGCCCCTTAAAAAACGAAATTATGAAAACCATGAATTATTCCTGTGTGTGTGTGTGTGTACATTTTCAGTGTCAACAATTTATTTTTGTGGTGGTTCTGCATTTTCGATGATTTTATTTTACAAATGATAAGAGAACTGTTTTTATAGCCTTTCGTGAGTGTGTGTGCATTTTATTGGACAAATTATAAGACTTTTTTTATAGCTTTACAAATGTGTGTGTGTGTGTGTGTGTGTGTGTGTGTGTGTGTGCGCGCGTGTGTGTGTTTGTAATTTGTGTGTGTGTGTGGAAGTGGGTGTGTCTGCTTGTGTCTCTGTGTCTGTTTTTGGGTCTGTCAATCAAACTGACTTATTTACATCATCTCAATCAGGTGAGTGCCTAGTAGTAGCAGTAGAAGTAGTATTAGAAGTAGCCAAGGAGACTGAGAGAAGTAAAGGAGTACAGAAAAGGAGAGAGGAAGAGAAAAAAGAGAGGTATAGATAGATAGCGAGACAGAGAGATATTGTTAATGGAGAGAGAGGGACAGATGGATGGATAGACAGAGAGAGAGAGAGAGTGAGGTGGGTAGATGGAGAGATAGATAGATGGATAGCGAGAGAGATGTTAATGCAGAGAAAAGGAAGAAAGGAGAACAAGGGATGAGGTGAGGAGGGCAGGAGGAGAAGAGAGTGGGAGTAGAGAGCAGACGTGGTGGAGGAGAGGGCACAAGAGGGAGGAGAAGACAAGAGGTGGGAAGCAGAGGAGAAGGGATGGAGGGGCTGAGAGATAGAGAGAGGTAAAGAGAGGTAGAGAAGTAGACACAGAGGTAAATAAATAAAGGGGTAGAGAAAGAGACAGAGGTAGAGAAGTAAAGGAGAACAAAAAAAGAAAGGTAGAGAAAGACAGAGGGATAGATAGATAGATAGATAGATAGATAGATAGATAGATATATAGATAGATAGATAGATAGATAATTTGGACACAGAAAGTCAAATAGTTAGACTGGCAGATAGATAGATAGAAGAGGATAAAAGGAGGAGTAGAAAGGAGAAGAAGAGATTAGGAAAGGAGGGGAGAAGAGGAGGACAGGAGGAGTAGAGGATGGAAGGAGGAGAAGAGGAAGGAAGAGGGAGGGAGAACAGGAGAAGCATAAATGCAACAAAAACCTGTAGTAATTAAAGTTCCTTCAGAAAAGAGCTCAGTGACTGTCCACCAATCAGAACACAGGAGCAATTATGTGTGTCTCCCTTTGATCTTGTCTAATCAACATCACCTGTGCAATCAGCTTTCCTATTTAGACAGAGGGCAAAATCGCTATACTTGGCCTCGAACAAACCTCCCTAGAGACAAAACTATAGGTTGTATCGGCAAAATGACCTGACCGTGAGCGAGACAAGGCTTTTGTGAACGAAGTGATGTATTTTTTGTGTGGATAGAGTTGAAAAAAGGGACCACTTTGGCAAGTTGAAAAACTGGTCCGTAATGCTCTGATCACTAAAGTTTGACGTGAATTTATAATTGCTGCCAATGGAGGATTGTCTGTCACTCTTGTCCTTTGGAAGGACACAGAGGAAAAACTGTAAGTCCGAGGGATTTACTAAACACACGTGAGGAACCACAACAAAAATACCTACGTTTCAAGTATAATTACATGCCCGAAGAGTTAAAATTGTGGCCAGGCCAGCGATTTTAAAATGATTTTTTACGATTAATTTTCAAGCTGGCTCACTCTTGCGGATGACATCACGTGCTCTAGCTCTGAACAGTCTCTCTCATCCGCACTTAAATGTTAAAAAAAATGCACAAAAAGCTTAATAGTTTAAAAATTATAAAAGGTATAAAAAAGAAAAATAATAGCACACAAGTCCTTGAAAAGCTGAACATTTTGATACTTGAATGGTTTTTGTAGCACAAAGTAGAGAGGAGTTGAAAGCGACCACGGAAGAATACGGAATAATAATAAAGATTTGGATTTCAATAGTGTGAATGCTTGAAGCATTCACACTAACTAGAAAAATTGCATTTCCTGCGGAACATGCGTGTGAATGCTTGAAATGCTTAACTGAAATGCAAGAAAGAAAGAAAGAAAAATAAAGGATTAGTTAGAAAGAAAGAAAGATGGATTAGTTAGAAAGAAAGATGGATTAGTTAGAGAGAAAGAAAGAAATATAGATTAGTTAGAAAGAAAGAAAGATAGATTAGTTAGAAAGAAAAAAGACAGATTTGTTAGAAAGAAAGATAGAGAGATTAGTTAGACAGAAAGAAAGATTAGTTAGAAAAAAAAGAAAGATTAGGTAGAGAGAAAGAGAGAGAGAAAGAAAGAAAGAAAGATAGATTAGCTGGAAAGAAAGATTAGGTAGAAAGAAAGAAAGATTAGGTAGAAAGAGAAAGAAAGAAAGATTGGTTGCTAGGGCGTTGCTAGGGTATTCTGGGTGGTTGCTATGGTGTTGCTAGGTGGTTGCTAAGGTATTCTGGATGGTTGCTAGGTTGTTGAAAGGCGGTTGCTAGGCTGTTCTGGGAGGTTGCTATGGTGTTGCTAGGTGGTTGCTAAGGTATTCTGGATGGTTGCTAGGTTGTTGATAGGCGGTTGCTAGGCTGTTCTGGGTGGTTGCTAGGGTGTTCTGGGTGGTTGATAGGCGGTTGCTAGGTGGTTGCTAGGGTATTCTGGGTGGTTGCTAAGATGTTGCTAGCTGGTTGCTAAGGTATTCTGGATGGTTGCTAGGGTGTTGCTAGGTGGTTGCTAGGGTGTTCTGGGTGGTTGATAGGCGGTTGCTAGGTGGTTGCTAGGGTATTCTGGGTGGTTGCTAAGGTGTTGCTAGCTGGTTGCTAAGGTATTCTGGATGGTTGCTAGGGTGTTGCTAGGGTGTTCTGGGTGGTTTCTAGGGTGTTCTGGGTGGTTGATAGGCGGTTGCTAGGGTATTCTGGGTGGTTGCTAAGGTGTTGCTAGCTGGTTGCTAAGGTATTCTGGATGGTTGCTAGGGTGTTGCTAGGTGGTTGCTAGGGTGTTCTGGGTGGTTGCTAGGGTGTTCTGGGTGGTTGATAGGCGGTTGCTAGGGTATTCTGGGTGGTTGCTAGGGTGTTGCTAGCTGGTTGCTAAGGTATTCTGGATGGTTGCTAGGGTGTTCTGGGTGGTTGCTAGGCGGTTGCTAAGGTGTTCTGGGTAGTTGCTAGGGGGTTGCTAGGGTGTTCTGGGTGGTTGCTAGGCGGTTGCTAAGGTATTCTGGATGGTTGCTAGGGTGTTGCTAGGTGGTTGCTAGGGTGTTCTGGGTGGTTGCTAGGCGGTTGCTAAGGTATTATGGATGGTTGCTAGGGTGTTGCTTGGTGGTTGCTAGGGTGTTCTGGGTGGTTGCTAGGGTGTTCTGGGTGGTTGCTAGGCGGTTGCTAGGGAGTTCTGGGTGGTTGCTAGGGAATTCTGGGTGGTTGCTAGGGCGTTGCTAGGCAGTTGATAGGGTATTCTTAACATTTCTTGGCATGATTTAGCACTTACCTAATCGCCATTAGCATGTAGCTATTCACAGCTAGCATGTGTAGCATGTTGGAACTCCTGTTTGTTAGCATGAGTCAAAAGAGCCAACCTCCATCTCTATACGATGTTCTGATGCAGAGATATAGGTCTTGCAAAATGGTTGCTAGGGTACTCTCTTTGGTTGCTAGGGAGTGGCTTGGCAGCTGCCAATCATAAAACTCCAAAGGCTGATTGTCAGTGTGAATGATATAAACCAACCCCCATCTTTATACGATGTTTTGATGCAGAGATATAGGTCTTGCAAAACGGTTGCTAGGGTACTCTGTTTGGTTGCTAGGGAGTGGCTTGGCAGCTGCCAATCATGAAGCTCCAAAGTCAATGTGAATGTATAAACCAACCCCCATCTCTATACGATGTTTTGATGCAGAGATATAGGTCTTGCAAAATGGTTGCTAGGGTACTCTGTTTGGTTGCTAGGGAGTGGCTTGGCAGCTGCCAATCATGAAACTCCAAAGGCTGCTTGTAAGTATAAATGATATAAACCAACTCCCATGCCTCTGTGACATTCAGAATGGAAGATATCCCTCTTTGGATTTTGGTTGCTAAGGTGCTCAACAATGGTTGCTAGGGTGTGGCCAGTAAGTGTTGAGGTGATTCAGGATTGGCTGTTTGCTGGCCCGAGTCAAACGAGCCCACCCTCATGTTTCTATGACACTTATATCCTGAGATATCCCTTTGATCTCTTTTAATGGTAGTCAGAAAGAAAGAAAAATTAGGTAGAGAGAAAGAGAGAGAGAAAGAAAGAAAGAAAGAAAGAAAGATAGATTAGGTAGAAAGAAAGATTAGGTAGAGAAAGAAAGAAAGAAAGAAAGAAATAAAGAAAGATTAGGTAGAAAAAAGAAAGAAAGAAAGAAAGAAAGAAAGAAAGAAAGAAAGATTGGGTAGAGAGAGAGAGAAAGAAAGAAAGAAAGATAGATTAGGTAGAAAGAAAGAAAGAGAAAGAAAGAAAGATTAGTTAGAAAGAAAGAAAGATAGATAGATTAGTTAGAAAGAAAGAAAGATAGATTAGTTAGAAAGATAGATTAGTTAGAAAGAAAGATAGATTAGATAGATAGAAAGAAAGATAGATTAGGTAGAAAGAAAGATTAGGTCGAAAGAGAAAGAAAGAAAAAAAGAAAGAAAGATAGATAGATTAGGTAGAAAGAGAAAGAAAGAAAGATTAGGTAGAAAGAAAGAAAGAAAGAAAGAAAGAAAGAAAGAAAGAGAAAGAAAGAAAGAAAGAAAGAAAGAAAGAAAGAAAGAAAGAAAGAAAGAAAAATAAAGGATTAGTTAGAAAGAAAGAAAGATGAATTAGTTAGAAAGAAAGAAAGATGGATTAGTTAGAGGGAAAGAAAAAAGATAGATTCGTTAGAAAGAAAGATAGATAGATTAGTTCGAAAGAAAGAAAGATAGATTAGTTAGAAAGAAAGAAAGAAAGATTAGAAAGAAAGAAAGAAAGATTAGGTAGAAAAAAGAAAGAAAGAAAGATTAGTTCAAAAGAAAGAAAGATAGATTAGTTAGAAAGAAAGAAAGAAAGATTAGAAAGAAAGAAAGAAAGATTAGGTAGAAAAAAGAAAGAAAGAAAGATTAGTTCAAAAGAAAGAAAGATAGATTAGTTAGAAAGAAAGAAAGAAAGATTAGAAAGAAAGAAAGATTAGGTAGAAAAAAGAAAGAAAGAAAGATTAGTTAGAAAGAAAGAAAGATAGATTAGTTAGAAAGAAAGAAAGATAGATTAGTTAGAAAGAAAGATAGATTAGATAGAAAGAAAGAAAGATAGATTAGGTAGAAAGACAGATTAGGTAGAAAGAGAAAGAAAGAAAGAAAGAAAGAAAGAAAGATAGATTAGGTAGAAAGAAAGATTAGGTAGAAAGAGAAAGAAAGATTAGGTAGAAAAAAAGAAAGAAAGAAAGAAAAATAAAGAAGGATTAGTTAGAAAGAAAGAAAGATGGATTAGTTAGAAAGAAAGAAAGATGGATTAGTTAGAGAGAAAGAAAAAAGATAGATTTGTTAGAAAGAAAGAAAGATAGATAGATTAGTTCGAAAGAAAGAAAGATAGATTAGTTAGAAAGAAAGATTAGAAAGAAAGAGAAAGAAAGAAAGATTAGAAAGTAAGAAAGAAAGAAAGAAAGAAAGAAAGATTAGGTAGAGAGAAAGAGAGAGAAAGAAAGAAAAAAGAAAGATAGATTGGTAGAAAGAAAGAAAGAAAGATTAGGTAGAGAGAAAGAGAGAGAAAGAAAGAAAAAAGAAAGATAGATTGGTAGAAAGAAAGATTAGGAAGAAAGAAAGAAAGATTAGGTAGAAAAAAGAAATAAAGAAAGAATGAAAGAAAGAAAGATTAGTTAGAAAGAAAGAAAGATAGATAAATTAGTTAGAAAGAAAGAAAGAAAGATAGATTAGTTAGAAAGATAGATTAGTTAGAAAGATAGATTAGTTAGAAAGAAAGCAAGAAAGAAAGAAAGAAAGATTAGGTAGAAAGAGAAAGAAAGAAAGATTAGGTAGAAAAAAAGAAAGAAAGAAAGAAAGATTAGTTAGAAAGAAAGATAGATAGATTAGTTAGAAAGAAAGATAGATTAGATAGAAAGAAAGAAAGAAAGATAGATTAGGTAGAAAGAAAGATTAGGTAGAAAGAGAAAGAAAGAAAGAAAGAAAGAAAGAAAGAAAGAAAGAAAGAAAGAAAGATAGATAAATTAGGTAGAAAGAAAGATTAGGTAGAAAGAGAAAGAAAGGTTAGGTAGAAAAAAAGAAAGAAAAATTAGGTAGAAAAAAAGAAAGAAAGAAAGAAAGATTAGTTAGAAAGAAAGATAGATAGATTAGTTAGAAAGAAAGATAGATTAGATAGAAAGAAAGAAAGAAAGATAGATTAGGTAGAAAGAAAGATTAGGTAGAAAGAGAAAGAAAGAAAGAAAGAAAGAAAGAAAGAAAGAAAGAAAGAAAGATAGATAAATTAGGTAGAAAGAAAGATTAGGTAGAAAGAGAAAGAAAGGTTAGGTAGAAAAAAAGAAAGAAAGAAAGAAAGAAAGAAAGAAAGAAAGAAAGAAAGAAAGAAAGAAAGAAAAATAAAGAAGGATTAGTTAGAAAGAAAGAAAGATGGATTAGTTAGAGAGAAAGAAAAAAGATAGATTTGTTAGAAAGAAAAAAAGATAGATAGATTAGTTCGAAAGAAAGAAAGATAGATTAGTTAGAAAGAAAGAAAGATTAGAAAGAAAGAGAAAGAAAGATTAGAAAGTAAGAAAGAAAGAAAGAAAGAAAGAAAGAAAGAAAGAAAGAAAGAAAGATTAGGTAGAGAGAAAGAGAGAGAGAAAGAAAGAAAAAAAGAAAGATAGATTAGGTAGAAAGAAAGATTAGGAAGAAAGAAAGAAAGATTAGGTAGAAAAAAGAAAGAAAGAAAGATTAGTTAGAAAGAAAGAAAGATAGATAGATTAGTTAGAAAGAAAGATAGATTAGTTAGAAAGATTAGTTAGAAAGAAAGATAGATTAGATAGAAAGAAAGAAAGATAGATTAGTTAGAAAGAAAGCAAGAAAGAAAGAAAGAAAGATTAGGTAGAAAGAGAAAGAAAGATTAGGTAGAAAAAAAGAAAGAAAGAAAGAAAGAAAGAAAGAAAGAAAGAAAGAAAGAAAGAAAGAAAGAAAGAAAAATAAAGAAGGATTAGTTAGAAAGAAAGAAAGATGGATTAGTTAGAAAGAAAGAAAGATGGATTAGTTAGAGAGAAAGAAAAAAGACAGATTCATTAGAAAGAAAGATAGATAGATTAGTTCGAAAGAAAGAAAGAAAGATTAGAAAGAAAGAAAGAAAGATTAGAAAGAAAGAAAGAAAGATTAGGTAGAAAAAAAAGAAAGAAAGAAAGAAAGAAAGAAAGAAAGAAAGAAAGAAAGATTAGTTCGAAAGAAAGAAAGAAAGATTAGGTAGAAAAAAGAAAGAAAGAAAGAAAGATTAGTTAGAAAGAAAGATAGATAGATTAGTTAGGAAGAAAGAAAGATAGATTAGTTAGAAAGATAGATTAGTTAGAAAGAAAGATAGATTAGATAGAAAGAAAGAAAGAAAGATAGATTAGGTAGAAAGAAAGATTAGGTAGAAAGAGAAAGAAAGAAAGAAAGAAATAAAGAAAGAAAGAAAGATAGATAGATTAGGTAGAAAGAAAGATTAGGTAGAAAGAGAAAGAAAGATTAGGTAGAAAAAAAGAAAGAAAGAAAGAAAGAAAGAAAGAAAAATAAAGAAGGATTAGTTAGAAAGAAAGAAAGATGGACTAGTTAGAAAGAAAGAAAGATGGATTAGTTAGAGAGAAAGAAAAAAGATAGATTTGTTAGAAAGAAAGAAAGATAGATAGATTAGTTCGAAAGAAAGAAAGATAGATTAGTTAGAAAGAAAGAAAGATTAGAAAGAAAGAGAAAGAAAGAAAGATTAGAAAGTAAGAAAGAAAGAAAGAAAGATTAGGTAGAGAGAAAGAGAGAGAGAAAGAAAGAAAAAAAGAAAGATAGATTAGGTAGAAAGAAAGATTAGGAAGAAAGAAAGAAAGATTAGGTAGAAAAAAGAAAGAAAGAAAGAATGAAAGAAAGAAAGATTAGTTAGAAAGAAAGAAAGATAGATAGATTAGTTAGAAAGAAAGAAAGATAGATTAGTTAGAAAGATAGATTAGTTAGAAAGAAAGATAGATTAGATAGAAAGAAAGATAGATTAGTTAGAAAGAAAGCAAGATAGATAGATAGATAGATAGATAGATAGATAGATAGATAGATAGATAGATAGATAGATAGATAGATAGATAGATAAGTTCATTATATAGAATGGTAGTTTAATTGAGTCTAGGGCTTCAGGGAGTTTAGATTTGAGTTTTTGTGTTGTACACTACTGGGCCACCGTAGTCTTGGCTCAATTTGAACATGTTGCAATGAAAGTCAATGGGATTTTTATGGTTTTTAATATTAATTTTTAAGAAATCTGAAAGTCACATCAAAAAGAAAAGTAATAGCACACAAGTCATTTAAAAGCTGAACATTTTGATAGTTGAATGGTTTTTGTAGCACAAAGTAGAGAGGAGAAGAAAGCGACCACGGAAGAATACGGAATAATAATAAAGATTTGGATTTCAATAGTGTGAATGCTTGAAGCATTCACACTAACTAGAAAAATTGCATTTCCTGCGGAACATGCGTGTGAATGCTTGAAATGCTTAAATGAAATGCACAAAAATATTGCTAAACAAGCTGAAATGCACAAACAACTGCAAAACAGAGCAAAAATGCAAAAAAAAGCTTAATTCAAATGCATTAATAAGCTGAAATGCAAAAAAGATAAAAAAAAAAATTGTAGAAAACTAAAGACTTTAATTAGAGAGGTAGAGAAGTAGACAGAGGTAAATAAATAAAGGGGTAGAGAAAGAGACAGGTAGAGAAGTAAAGGAGAACAAAAAAAGAAAGGTAGAGAAAGACAGAGGGATAGATAGATAGATAGATAGATAGATAGATAGATAGATAGATAGATAGATAGATAATTTGGACACAGAAAGTCAAATAGTTAGACAGGCAGATAGATAGAAGAGGATAAAAGGAGGAGTAGAAAGGAGAAGAAGAGATTAGGAAAGGAGGGGAGAAGAGGAGGACAGGAGGAGTAGAGGATGGAAGGAGGAGAAGAGGAGGGAAGAGGAGGGAAGAGGGAGGGAGAACAGGAGAAGCAGAAGCATAAATGCAACAAAAACGAATCGGTTACCTAACGTAACCTCGGTTCTCTCTAGAAGAGGGAACGAGTATTGCGTAAGCTAGCTTACGCTACGGGAAAGATTCATCTTTGCTGAGAGTTTGAAGCCAAAAAATTATTTCATAATTTGTATCCATTGACAACGCAGTTCCTCTGCGGCAGACCTAGAGCAGGCTAGCTAGCAGCTCATTGGTTCGCTCAGAGAGAACTGCTTAAGCCTATGGGAGAGCGGGGCTGAACCCGCTACCAATGGGAAGCGCCCGCGCGCTCATTGCATCATGGCCCGCCAGAGTGGGCGTGGCTATGGTGTATAAAACAGTCTCTCCCAGGCTTATATGATGATTTATTTCAGCGTGAAGCGGAACGCTAGTAGCGCAAGCACGGCCGGGAACGCAATACTCGTTCCCTCTTCTAGAGAGAACCGAGGTTACGTTAGGTAACCGATTCGTTCTCTTACGAGAGGTTCTCTCGTATTGCGTAAGCTAGCTTACGCTACGGGAACACCTGGTCAACGCCGTGCGCGCTATGAAAAACACTCATGAATCCCAGGGTGATACCGGGGGAATAATTTAATGTGGAAATAATATTAATATTAATAATATTAATGGATACCGGGGGAATAATTTAATTTAATTTAAATTTAATAATTTAATGTACAAAGAGGCCGGCAGAGCGGGCACATAGTGTATACATAAGCATCTTAGGAGAGCACAAGGGGCGAACCGGTTGTGTGAGGGACTCCCAGTATACTGGCTTCGTACCCAGCAAGCTAAACACATCCACTCAATAAAACAGTCTTGACAACGGAGTCGTTCTTCAGCTTTACTGAATAAATGTGTAAAACTGTAAAATATAAAAGAATACATAAATAAACTGTCACATGGTAAATATTGCGTCCAACAATATACAATAGGAGAAAATAATACAAAATGTTTACACAGTAAAACGCGGAACTATAAAAACAATTACTATATATGCACTCCTTAATAAACATACAAAATGCCATAATTAAGAATAATCAAACTCCAACTTACAAGCAGTGCCTCGTTTAAGAGTTGTTGTTGCTATGGACTGACGGCAAAGTCAACATGCGCTACCGTGTGCTGTGTTGTTCTCTTGAACCCAACCCCGGAAACTGAACTAATTCAAAGTGCAGAATACAAAACAAACAGCAGGGGGAGCAAAAACGCTAAGATAGGCAAAGCCAGAACACTCCCCGTCTGGTATCTCAGAGATACCAATCACACTAACAGTTACTGGACTAAACAGCCTGATCTGAAGACAGGAGGTATACCAATTCAGATATAGGTCTGTGATAGGTTTTGGTTGTCCCATGTTGAACAGTTTTCACCTCCACTTTCCTCACCATACCATCCGTACTGGGAACGGCCTTCACAATGATCCCCATTGGCCACTCATTCCTTTTGACTTGTTTGTCTTTGAGCAGTACAATGTCGCCTTCTTTGATGTTTGGATGTTTGTGAAACCACTTGCAACGGCTCTGAAGAGTTCCAAGATACTCCTTCCTCCACCTATTCCAGAACGTTTCCGCTAAGGCTTGAACCCGTTTCCATTGAGAATGGAACATGTCTTTCTTGCTGAAATCTTCTTGTGGAGTTGGGAGACTACCAGCTTTTTGTGTCAGAAGCATGGATGGCGTTAGGATGAAGGGGAAGTCAGGATCTGTAGAGACTGGGACTAGAGGCCGTGCATTAATGATGGCTGTGACCTCACACATGAATGTCACTAAGACTTCATGAGTAAGCTGTGTGTACCTGTTTTCTAGGAGCATTGAATCTAGGATTCGCCTTGTTATACCAATCATGCGTTCCCAGGCGCCACCCATATGAGAAGAGTGTGGCGGATTAAAGACCCAGGAACATCTTTGCTCAAGCAGGTATTCTCTCACCTCTGATTGTTCGTTCTCAATCATCTTAAGCTCTCTAGAGGCACCCACGAAGTTCGTTCCACAGTCGGAGCGCAGCTGCTTAGCCGGACCTCTAATAGAAAAGAATCTTCTGAGAGCATTAATGAGACTTGAGGAAGTCATTGACTCAATCACCTCTATGTGAACTCCTCTGGTACACATGCAAGTGAACAACACTGCCCACCTCTTGCTATTTGCTAGACCACCCCTTGTGCGCCGTGAGTTCACCTCCCATGGCCCAAACACATCCAAACCAACAAAGGAAAAGGGTGGATCCATTTGCAACCTTTCCGCCGGCAGGTCAGCCATCTGTTGTTCCTCCACCTTGCCTCTTAGTTTACGGCAAGTAACACACTTTTGGATAATGCTGCTTATACATCGCTTAGCCCCAATTATCCAAAAGCCATTAGATCTCATGGTGCCCTCCGTAAGATGTCTGCCCTGATGCTGCACACGTTCATGAAAATGTCTGACCAGCAGGACTGTGATATGATGGTTGGCCGGGATGATGAGGGGATTTGTTTCTTTATCTCCTAGCTTTGCTTGTCTGATGCGTCCACCAACTCTTAGCAAACCATTGCTGTCAATGACTGGATTCAACTTTAAAAGTGAACTACGTGAGGGGATTTCACTCTTGGAAATGATGCATTTCAGCTCATCCGAATACACTTCATGTTGTACACTGCTGATGATGATTTCCTCTGCTTTCAGGAGATCACTTACAGATAAGCCCTTTGAGCAAAAATGCCAACCAGAGCACTGACTATCGTCACTTGGTTTAGTGAAACAATGAGCAATGTGGCGCAGCCGCGCCACAGCTCTGACAACTGTTCTCCAGTCTGAGAATTGCTCAAATCTTTTGGTACCTAACCGATCCACTTTGATGTGGTTAGACAAGACTGTAACCTCAGAGCGAATTTCAACATCTTTCTCTGCATCAATAAGGTCATATGAGCTTGGAGTATCAGGGAGCTGTTCTGATGGATATTGCAAAAACGAAGGCCCTGTGAGCCAAGTTGTGGCCTCAAGCTTTGCAGATGAAACGGAACGAGAGCCATGATCAGCAGGATTTTGCTCAGAAGAAACATACCTCCATTGTTCAGGCTGAGTAGACTGTCTGATGCGCTGCACTCTGTTGCTCACATAAACATGGAACCGTCTTGACTCATTGTAGATGTAGCCTAACACCACTGTACTATCCGTGTAGAACCTTATTCTATCCGGCTTCAGATTCATCTCTTCTGTAATGAGTTCAGTCAATTCAACAGCTAGGACTGCAGCACACAGTTCCAACCTAGGTACAGAGAGATCAGGTTTTGGAGCCAGCCTTGCCTTGCCAAGAATAAAGCCAACCTCTGTCTTGCCATTCTGATTCGAGGCTCTCAAGTACGCAACAGCTGAGATAGCCTTCATAGAAGCATCCGAAAAGACACATATTTCAGTGTGTTTGGCTTCAGAAAAAGGAATGGATACATACATGCGTGGAATGTTCAGACTTCTCAACTCTTGCAGCGATTGACACCATTTAGTCCATTCTTCATGTTTGTTTTCAGGTAGTGGTGTGTCCCACTCATGTGTCTGTGATGAGAGTTCCCTTAAGAGTAGACGGCCCTGAATTGTGATTGGTGGCAGGAATCCGAGAGGATCGAATAAACTGTTCACTGTTGAAAGGACTCCTCTACGTGTGTATGGCTTTTCAGTATCTGGCACTTGGAAGGAGAAGGTATCCGACATTAGATTCCACTGTACCCCCAAACTTCGTTGATCAGGCAAGTCATCCGTTGAGAGGTCAAGGCATTTGATGTCCTTAGCCAAATCATCAATTGGAAAAGCATCCATTACTTTGACTCTGTTTGCAGCAATTTTATGAAGCCTGAGGTTTGAGTCAGCTAGTGCCTCTTGTGTCCTCCTGAGTAAATCGATAGCCTCTTCCTCAGTAGGAAATGACTTCAAGGCATCATCTACATAGAAATCTTGTTCAATGAATTTACTCACATCACTGCCATACTCTTTTTCTTCTCTGGCAGCTCGGCGAATTCCGTAAATAGCTACTGCCGGTGAAGGGCTATTCCCAAATACGTGAACTCGCATCCTATAGTCTACGACCTCCTTAGTCAGATCATTGTCACGATGCCACAGAAATCGTAAAACATCACGACAGTCCTCACGGACCAAGAAGCAATGAAACATCTGCTGTATGTCGGCTGTGATGGCAACAGGGTCCTTTCGAAATCTTATGAGGACCCCTAACAGGCTATTGTTAAGGTCAGGGCCAGACAGCAGTACATCATTGAGAGATACCCCATCAAACTGTGCACTAGAGTCAAATACAACTCGTATTTGACCTGGTTTCTTTGGATGGTACACACCAAATGATGGAAGATACCAGCTCTCTTGGCCATCTTGTAAAGGAGGTGCTAGCTCTGCATGGTTGTTGTCGAGAATTCTTTGCATGAACTCTGTGAAGTCATTTCTCATCTTTGGTCGTTTGTCAAGATTGCGACGGAGAGACATGAAACGTCTTTTAGCATACTCTCTGTTGTTAGGCAAGCGTCTCCTTGGCTCACGAAATGGCAATGGTGCTACCCAGCTGTTACTCGAGTCCTTGAAGAATTCCTTTTCCATGATGTCCAGAAATAACCGATCCTCTACTGAAGGTGCCAATTTATTGTCGTCTTTGGTTTGCTGAAAGACTGACTGGCCAAGTCGGCAGCTTGATGTACTTACTTGACAGTATGACAAGTGAGGTGGTTTTTGAATCTGTTTTTTCTCATTGAACATCTCCTTCAATACAATGTGGTTATTGCATGGACTGAAGTAGCTTGTTCTGCCATTCTCTAAGATGTGTGTTCTCATGCAATTCACCGGAGAGGGCTTGTGACACTTTCCTAGACACACATCTCCCACAATGACCCAACCAAGGTCCAATTTTTGGGCATATGGAGCATCATGAGGACCGTTGAGTTGCTGGCGGACTTTATGTGCTCTTATTATGTCTCTTCCCAGCAGGAGCAGTATCTTAGCACTTGGGTCAATAGGGGGTATCTTGTCTGCTATCACTTTTAGGTGTCTATGGTGCAGGGCAGCAACAGCGGTTGGTATTTCATCTCTGTTATCTGGCATACTATTACATTCAATAAGAGTAGGAAGTGGAAAATGTATCTCACCATCTGCAGATTCAATAATGAACCCATGAGCTCTTCTTCCAGTTGCTTGCACTACTCCTGCACATGTCTTTAATGTGTATGGTCCAGAGGATCCTCGCACACTGAACATGTCAAAAAATTCCGATCTGGCCAGAGATCTATTGCTCTGCTCATCTATTATGGCATAGATCCGCTTGCTTTGGTTGGGGTCGCCAACAGGAAAAACATTAACAAGGCAAATTTTGGAACATGACTTTTCGCTAAACCCTTTGCCACAAACCTTGGTGCATTTTGATGACACATCTTTGCCATAGGACTCCTCTTCCTCCCCGCCATGCAGTGGAAAAGGTGTAGAACCAGAACGCCACGGCGCTGGGCCCGGGTGCAGGGCAGCCAGGTGATTGTCACTCTCACACTCTGAGCATTTGATTGACACATCACAATTCTTAGCCACATGTTTGTTTGATGAGCAGCATCTAAAACAGATGAACAACTCCTTTAAAAACCTTTTTCTTTCCTCTAATGGCTTTTCTCTGAAGGCTCTGCATTTCTTGAGAGGATGAGGTTTATGATGTATTGGACATTGCTTATCCATCTCATTGGTCACTCTCTGAAGACTCTTTTCATAAGAAAGATTAAAGGAGGGCATCACATCTGTTTTATGAACTGCGACAGGTTTATGAACATGGGTGTGGCTTTCACTATGCCGGTTCAATCCACCAGGGTTTATGGAGAGGGAAGAAAATTGAAGCTTGGATCATTGCGTGCTCTTGCTTCTCTACACACAAACTCAACAAAGAAGGAGAATGGTGGGAAAGAAACTCCATAGGTGTACTTGTAGTGTGAACCCTGCATCATCCACTTTTCTTGTATTCCAAAGGGCAACTTTTGCACAATTGGATTGACTCCTCTGGATGTATCAAGATAAGTGAGCCCTGATAAATCGCCCCCGCTCTTAGCGGCTTCTATCTCCAAAAGCAAGTCTCCTAATTCGCGAAGCTTGTGATGGTCTTTCATTGTTATCTTTGGAAAAGTCTCTATTTTTGTGAAGAGAGCTTTTTCAATAGCTTCTGGAGACCCGTAGGTCATATCTAACCTCTCCCAAATTAGTTCAAGACCAGCAGCTAAATTCCTTACATTTGCAGACTTAATGCGACGAGCATGATCTGCTGAATCTCTCCCCAGCCACCTAATCAGTAAATCAAATTCCTCACCTGCTGTAAGATCAAGGTCCTTGATGGCATTGAGAAATGATGATCTCCAGGCCAGATAATTTTCAGGATGGTCATCAAATTTGTTGAGCCCTGTTGTCACTAGCTGATTTCGTGCTAAGAACTTAGCTAAGTCATGCGTGGCTGCATCATGACCAGAGTGCTGAATAGGATGATTTGTGTTTCTTCTGTGATGGTGCATGGGAGCAGCTGGGTTCTTCGAATGGATCGAGAAGCTATGTGAAGACTGGGGCAAAGGAAGATTACACTGCTCTTCATTCTCACTGCCACCGTATTGACTGGCATTCCACGAGGACAGTACTCGATACACTGATGAAGAAGGATTTTTTTTTTCCTCTGTATTTTGGCGTAATTCAGTTTTTGAACTCCCTTTGATTGGTACAGTGTCACTAAATTCACTTTGTTGTTTTACATACTCTTCAATACGTTGCCTAGGATTTTGCTGTGGGAGGTGAATAGTTGAACTATGATGTGAACTTTTCACCTCTAGATCTGCGACAGCTGCTTCCATGACTGCCGCTTCCGCCATTGCGGCTTCCGCCTCTCTCTCTATCTCCATTGCGTCTAATGTTGCTTCGAGGCGTGCTTTCTCTATTTTAATTTCCATTTCCCTTTTTGCAAACGAGGCCCTTGCCTGTGCAGCTTCTGCCTTTGCCCTTGCTTTAGTCGCTGCCATGCTGGCCGTGGACTTGCTGGAAGTCACGGAACGTCGAGATGAAGCTGACTGACTTTTGTCATCTTCCATGACTGGTTCAAAATTCAAGTTTGATAATTTTCACCGTGGATATTCGGCAGTTGTCGTGTGAGCCTCTATGTCATGGATGACAATAGCAGGGGAAATCCAGCTTCCATGATAAACAGCTCTTGTATGAAGCTTGCTTTTTTACTATACTGGCTTCGTACCCAGCAAGCTAAACACATCCACTCAATAAAACAGTCTTGACAACGGAGTCGTTCTTCAGCTTTACTGAATAAATGTGTAAAACTGTAAAATATAAAAGAATACATAAATAAACTGTCACATGGTAAATATCGCGTCCAACAATATACAATAGGAGAAAATAATACAAAATGTTTACACAGTAAAACGCGGAACTATAAAAACAATTACTATATATGCACTCCTTAATAAACATACAAAATGCCATAATTAAGAATAATCAAACTCCAACTTACAAGCAGTGCCTCGTTTAAGAGTTGTTGTTGCTATGGACTGACGGCAAAGTCAACATGCGCTACCGTGTGCTGTGTTGTTCTCTTGAACCCAACCCCGGAAACTGAATAAAACTAATTCAAAGTGCAGAATACAAAACAAACAGCAGGGGGAGCAAAAACGCTAAGATAGGCAAAGCCAGAACACCCAGTGATGCAGCTTCTTAGGGAGCTGGTTTTTAGACAGCTAGTAGTTTTGCCTGCAAGGCGGGAACTTCCAAATTGTAAAATCTGACAAAAGTGGACGGGGAGGCCCATCCCGCGGCCACACAAATGTCATGAATGGAAATTCCACAGGACCATGCCCACGATGAGGCCATGCCTCTGGTGGAGTGCGCCCTGATGCCCAAAGGGCAGGGCAGGCATTTTGATGCGTAAGCAGAAGCGATAGCGTCCACTATCCATCTAGACAGTGTCTGTTTTGAGGCGGCCAGACCTTTGATGCGCCCCCCAAACGACACGAAAAGCTGCTCAGCGCGTCTGAACGCGGCAGCGCGCGTAGTGTACAATCTCAGAGCCCGAACCGGGCAGAGGAGATTAGCGTCGCGCTCACTATCGGATGGAGGCAGAGCCGATAGAGAAATAATCTGAGCCCTGAACGGGGTACCAATCGCCTTCGGGACATAGCCATGCCAAGGTTTGAGAATGACGACTGAATCATTCGGTCTAAACTCAAGACACGCGGCGCTGGATGAGAGCGCGTGAAGATCCCCCACGCGTTTTACTGAGGACAGAGCCATCAGAAAAACGGTTTTGAGCGAGAGGTATTTTAGGTCCACAGACTCCAGCGGTTCGAACGGGGGTGCTTTCATAGCTTCGAGGACTATAGAAAGATCCCAGATAGGAACCGACGGGGGCCGCGGAGGATTCATCCTTTTAGCTCCCCTGAGGAAGCGGATGACTAACTCGTCTTTGCCCAGGGACTGAGCGCGCCGGGGTTCAGAGAACGCCGCGACGGCTGCCACGTAAACCTTGAGAGTGGAGGGGGACCTGCCCTTGTCCAGCATCTCTTGAAGGAAAACTAGCAAAGACGGTACCTCACATGACCGTGGGTCCAGATGTTTGTCGGTGCACCATTTTGAGAACACAGACCATTTAGACGCATAGAGCCTTCTTGTGGAAGGTGCTCTAGCCTGTATGATAGTGTTTCTTACTCCCTCTGGCAAATCGACGAATAGTCGTTGATCACCCATGCATGTAGGGATGGGGGTGCCAGATCGTGCCGCGAGCTTGAGAGAGGAGATCTGCTCTGACTGGGATGGGCCACGGGGCTGTCTGTGACAGCTGAGTGAGCTCCGGAACCCAACTTTGACTCTCCCAACGCGGAGCTATGAGGAGCACCGAGTGGCGTGTGTCCCTGATCCTCTGAATTACCTGATGTAACAGAGCGATCGGAGGGAATGCATAGAGCGGGCGGCGAGGCCATTCCTGGGCTAGCGCGTCCTCGCTCCTCGTAAAAAATATTGGGCAGTGAGCGTTCTCTTCTGACGCGAAGAGGTCCACTTCTGCTCTGCCGAATAGCCGCCACAGTATTTGGACCGTCTGTGTGTTCAGGGACCATTCTCCTATGGAGATGAGGTTCCTGGATAGTATGTCTGGAACGTCGTTCAGATGGCCCGGCACATGCGTCGCTCTGAGCGAAAGCAGGCGGCTCTGAGACCAAACTAAAATGCGGTGTGTCAGTAGAGATTCTTGGATCTGACACCGCCCTGACGGTTGATATAGGAGACCACAGCCATGTTGTCCGAACGGATCAGGACGTGGTGTCCCCGAATGAGCGGGAGGAAGCGCGAGAGCGCGTTCTCGACCGCAAGCATTTCCAGACAATTTATGTGTAAGGGGCTTTCCTGAGTCGACCAGTGGCCGAAGGCCGGTGAGCCCTCGCAGACTGCACCCCAACCCGTGTTGGATGCATCTGTCGAGATGACTTTTCGGCGGGAAAAGGTCCCCATCGTGACGCCCTGCCGAAACCATTCTGCTACTGTCCATGGCTGCAGCGCCGTGAGACATGTCTGCGTAACCCTGACCAGCTGGCGGCCTGTGTTCCACACGTGGTGGGGTACACGGCTGTTTAACCAGAGCTGAAGCGGGCGCATGTGCAGAAGGCCCAGGTGAAGCACAGCGGAGGCTGAGGCCATGTAACCCAGCATCCTCTGAAAGGGTTTCAGGGGTATGCGGGTGCCCATCTGAAACGAGGCGGCTAGACGCTGAACACTGCGCGCGTGCTGTGAGGACAGGCGAGCCGTCATTGAGACCGAGTTCAAATCTATTCCTAGAAAGGAAATCGATTGACTGGGTTGAAGGGAGCTCTTTGTCCAGTTGACAGAGAGGCCCAGTGTTTTCAGATGGTCGAGGAGAACTGCGCGGTGCGACAGAAGCTCCGTCTGTGCTTGGGCCAAAATCAGCCAGTCGTCCAGATAATTCAATATGCGCAGCCCCTGGCTCCGCAGGGGGGCGAGCGCCGTATCCATGCACTTCGTGAATGTACGGGGCGCCAGGGATAAGCCGAACGGGAGGACGGCGTATTGATATACATGACCCTCGAAGGCAAAACGTAAGAATGGCCTGTGACGGGGATTTATCTGGATCTGAAAATAGGCGTCTTTCAGGTCTAGAGAGATGAACCAGTCCCTCTGGCGCACTTGCGCGAGGAGTTTCCTGGTAGTGAGCATCTTGAACGGTCTCTTCATGAGCACTTTGTTCAAAGACCTGAGATCTAAAATCGGTCTGAGGCCGCCGTCTTTCTTGGGAACCAGAAAATAACGTCCGTAAAACCCCGACTCGGTCATAGATGGCGGGACTCTCTCTATGGCGCCCTTTTGTAGCAGCGTCGCAATTTCTGAGCGAAGCGTGCCGGCGGCCAGCGGGCTGACAGTAGATTCGAGCCGAGCGCATGCACGAGGCGGGCGGCGGCGAAACTGTAGCAGATAGCCGTTCTTTATAATGCTTAGCACCCACGGGGAAATGCCTGGAATGGCTTCCCACGATTTGGAGCATGCGGCTAGTGGCCGAATGGTTATCACGCCCTGATTGCTGTACATAGCGGGCTGAACACAGAGTGTGGGCGCGCTTTGAATGTGTGTTGCAACGGGACTTGCATTCAGAGAGGAGTCTATGGGCCGTGAAACAGAGTGAGCAGAGAGGGGACACGTGCATGCATTCATGGGCGTGTTTATTTTCTCTGATGTTAGAGCGGGCTGTGCCCGTCTCATGTGAAGGGGCTCTGAGAGAGACACGGGATATGTTATGCTTGTGTGTATGGGTGAACACATGATTGTGGGCACATTTTCTACACAACCGGCAAATTTTCTCTTTTTGAGATTTCTCTGGGTAGCCGTAAAAACGGCTTTTTGTCGCTCGCAAGCGGGTAGGGACTCCGGCTTGTTTGTGGCGGTAAAAACTACAGCAGTCGGCGAAACAACGGGGACTGGCAGAGGGCGAAGCTTTGACGGCGGTCCGGCCACAGCAGGAGAGCGCCGTCGTTTTCTTAACTTTGCTAGGCAGACTTCTGATGATCAGGCTTCAGCGTGATCTTGGGTCGCGGGCCCCTCGGGGGCGGCGGTCTGCGGCGGCTGTCAGAGCGAGAGCGAGGGCGGCCGCCCTGTCTGCGCTGGGCTGTTTGAGTCTGCTGAGGAGGGCGCTGCGGTGGGGCTCTGACAGGAGGCTCACGAGAGCGGCCTGCGAAAGAGCTAGCGCGGCGGGGCAGAAACAAATTCATGGCCTGGGTAGCTTTCTGGACTTCGGAAAAGCGATCGACAATTCCCGTGACAGCAGATCCAAAAAGGCCCGTCGGGGAGAGGGGCGCGTTAAGAAACGCGGCGCGCTCAGAATCTCCCATGTCGGCGAGCGTTAGCCATAAGTGTCTCTCAGCTACACAAAGACTGGCCATGCATCTCCCCAGAGCTTGTGCGGCGGCTTTAGTGGCGCGAAGGGCGAGGTCCGTAGCACTTCTTAGGTCCGTGACAGCGGGGGAGGGGTTCCTACCGCTCTCGGCCCATTCACGGAGAATATCGCTCTGTAGTACTTGGAGGACAGACATAGAATGTAGTGCTGCGGCGGCTTGACCAGCGGCGGCATAAGCGCGAGCGTGAAAGCTCGAGGTCGCTCTGCAAGCTTTCGAAGGAAGCGTGGGGGAAGAGCGCCATCTAGCAGAGGGCGGGCAGAGGTGTGCGGCGACCAAGTCCTCGACAGGTGGCATGGTTGAGTAGCCCTTTTTGGCGGCTCCGTCCACTGAGCGCAGCGAGGCGGATATGTCGGAGCGGTTTCTAGCCGAGAGCGGAGCATTCCAGGACTTCGTCAGTTCTGCGTGAAGTTCAGGCAGAAATGGGGCGGCCCGGTTGCACGCGGGGGTCGAGCGCCGATGAAAGAAGCTGCCGTCCATCCGGTTCGGGGCCTGCTCGGGTGGAGGAGACCACTCGAGACCGAGGCGTTCAACGGCCTGTGAGAGGAGGCGCATTAGTTCCTCCTCTATTCCGGCGCGGATCCCCGCCGACTCTCTCGTGGATCCGAGAGATGACCAATCTTCACTGTCTGAAGCGAGCAGTGAACATGAGTCCTTCTCCTCCGCGGCGTCATCGGAAGCGACAGAGCGGCCACTCGGCGGCAACTGTATGTCCGGCTGGGGCGGGGAGGGAGAGCGGGAAGCGGGAAGCGGGAAGCGGCGGCCCACATGGTTCCGCAGGGGGCTCCGGCGGCCTCTGGGCGCGGCGTTTCTTTTTACGCGGCGAAGAGAGAGGCGGCGCGGGAGCGGATTGTGCTGCCAGGAGTCGTGCCCGCAGGGACGACAACGGCAGGCTTTCACAGAAGTCGCATCCTCCATCCGCGAGGGCGAGTTCTGCGTGCTCGAGTCCCAGGCAGAGAGCGCAGACAATATGGCGGTCTCCGTCCTCGAGAGGAGCGCGGCAAGAGAAAGGAAATTCGAGACATCTTTAAAAAGACGCTCAGCTCTTTTAAAACAGAGAAGGATAGAGTAGTCGGATGGCGCTAGCTTGCAGGGCGGCTGAAGGTGGCGAAGACGGCCGGCTTCTTCAGGGTCCGTGAGCTCGCTAGAGTGATGCCTTCTCGACGGCGACGGCTTTTCTTCTTCTCAGAACAGCAGAAGCGTGTAGCTTGCTGAAGATGAAATGAATCATCATATAAGCCTGGGAGAGACTGTTTTATACACCATAGCCACGCCCACTCTGGCGGGCCATGATGCAATGAGCGCGCGGGCGCTTCCCATTGGTAGCGGGTTCAGCCCCGCTCTCCCATAGGCTTAAGCAGTTCTCTCTGAGCGAACCAATGAGCTGCTAGCTAGCCTGCTCTAGGTCTGCCGCAGAGGAACTGCGTTGTCAATGGATACAAATTATGAAATAATTTTTTGGCTTCAAACTCTCAGCAAAGATGAATCTTTCCCGTAGCGTAAGCTAGCTTACGCAATACGAGAGAACCTCTCGTAAGAGAACCTGTAGTAATTAAAGTTCCTTCAGAAAAGAGCTCAGTGACTGTCCACCAATCAGAACACAGAAGCAAATATGTGTGTCTCCCTTTGATCTTGTCTAATCAACATCACCTGTGCAATCAGCTTTCCTATTTAGACAGAGGCCAAAATCGCTGATACTTGGCCTCAAACAAACCTCCCTAGAGACAAAACTATAGGTTGTATCGGCGAAATGACCTGACCATGAGCGAGACAAGGCCTTTGTGAACGAAGTGATGTATTTTTTGTGTGGATAGAGTTGAAAAAAGGGACCACTTTGGCGAGTTGAAAAACTGGTCCGTAATGCTCTGATCACTAAAGTTTGACCTGAATTTATAATTGCTGCCAATGGAGGATTGTCTGTCACTCTTGTCCTTTGGAAGGACACAGAGAAAAAATTATAAGTCCGAGGGATTTACTAAACACACGTGAGGAACCACAACAAAAATACCTACGTTTCAAGTATAATTACATGCCCGAAGAGTTAAAATTGTGGCCAGGCCATCGATTTAAAAATTATTTTTTACGATTAATTTTCAAGCTGGCTCACTCTAGCAAATGACATCACATGCTCTAGCTCTGAACAGTCTCTCTCATCCGCACTTAAATGTTAAAAAAAATGCACAAAAAGCTTAATAGTTTAAAAATTATAAAAGGTATAAAAAAGAAAAATAATAGCACACAAGTCATTGAAAAGCTGAACATTTTGATACTTGAATGGTTTTTGTAGCACAAAGTAGAGAGGAGTTGAAAGCGACCACGGAAGAATACGGAATAATAATAAAGATTTGGATTTCAATAGTGTGAATGCTTGAAGCATTCACACTAACTAGAAAAATTGCATTTCCTGTGGAACATGCGTGTGAATGGTTGAAATGCTTAAATGAAATGCACAAACAACTGCAAAATATTGCTAAACAAGCTGAGATGCACAAACAACTGCAAAACAGAGCAAAAATGCAAAAAAAAGCTTAATTCAAATGCATTAATAAGCTGAAATGCAAAAAAAGATTAAAAAAAATTGTAGAAAACTAAAGAGTTTAATTAGAGAGGTAGAGAAGTAGACACAGAGGTAAATAAATAAAGGGGTAGAGAAAAAGACAGGTAGAGAAGTAAAGGAGAACAAAAAAAGAAAGAGAAAGACAGAGGGATAGATAGATAGATAGATAGATAGATAGATAGATAGATAATTTGGACACAGAAAGTCAAATAGTTAGACAGGCAGATAGAAGAGGATAAAAGGAGGAGTAGAAAGGAGAAGAAGAGATTAGGAAAGGAGGGGAGAAGAGGAGGACAGGAGGAGTAGAGGATGGAAGGAGGAGAAGAGGAGGGAAGAGGGAGGGAGAACAGGAGAAGCATAAATGCAACAAAAACCTGTAGTAATTAAAGTTCCTTCAGAAAAGTGCTCAGTGACTGTCCACCAATCAGAACACAGGAGCAATTATGTGTGTCTCCCTTTGATCTTGTCTAATCAACATCACCTGTGCAATCAGCTTTCCTATTTAGACAGAGGCCAAAATCGCTGATACTTGGCCTCAAACAAACCTCCCTAGAGACAAAACTATAGGTTGTATCGGCGAAATGACCTGACCATGAGCGAGACAAGGCCTTTGTGAACGATGTGATGTATTTTTGTGTGGATAGAGTTGAAAAAAGGGACCACTTTGGTGAGTTGAAAAACTGGTCCGTAATGCTCTGATCACTAAAGTTTGACCTGAATTTATAATTGCTGCCAATGGAGGATTGTCTGTCACTCTTGTCCTTTGGAAGGACACAGAGAAAAAATTATAAGTCCGAGGGATTTACTAAACACACGTGAGGAACCACAACAAAAATACCTACGTTTCAAGTATAATTACATGCCCGAAGAGTTAAAATTGTGGCCAGGCCAGCGATTTAAAAATTATTTTTTACGATTAATTTTCAAGCTGGCTCACTCTAGCGGATGACATCACGTGCTCTAGCTCTGAACAGTCTCTCTCATCCGCACTTAAATGTTAAAAAAAATGCACAAAAAGCTTAATAGTTTAAAAATTATAAAAGGTATAAAAAAGAAAATAATAGCACACAAGTCATTGAAAAGCTGAACATTTTGATACTTGAATGGTTTTTGTAGCACAAAGTAGAGAGAAGTTGAAAGCGACCACGGAAGAATACGGAATAATAATAAAGATTTGGATTTCAATAGTGTGAATGCTTGAAGCATTCACACTAATAATAAGTATGGAGAAGAACACTAGTGATGCCTTGCCTTTGGCAAGCACCACTAACTAGAATGTACATTTCCAGAAGAAAATGTGGAGTGGTGCTTGCAGTGGCAAAACTCACCACTTGGTTGCTAGGGTGTGGTACATGATTGCATACGAGCCAATAAACATATTTGTACAATGTTCTGGTGCTGAGATATGGCTTATTCATGTGTTCAGGTGGTTGCTAGGATGTTCTTGGTGGTTGCTATGGTGTTGCTAGGCGGTTGCTAGGGTGTTCTGGGTGGTTGCTATGGTGTTGCTAGAGTATTCTGGGTGGTTGCTAGGGCGTTGCTATGGTGTTGCTAGGTGGTTGCTAGGGTATTCTGGGTGGTTGCTAGGGCATTGCTAGGTGGTTGCTAGGGTGTTCTGGGTGGTTGCTATGGTATTGCTAGGGTATTCTGGGTGGTTGCTATGGTGTTGCTAGGTGGTTGCTAAGGTATTCTGTATGGTTGCTAGGGTGTTCTGGGTGGTTGCTAGGCGGTTGCTAGGGTGTTCTGGGCGGTTGCTATGGTGTTGCTAGGCGGTTGCTAGGGTGTTGCTAGGCGGTTGCTATGGTGTTGCTAGGCAGTTGCTAGGGTATTCTGGATGGTTGCTAGGGTGTTCTGGGTGGTTGCTGGGGCATTGCTAGGGTTTTCTGGGTGGTTTATATGGTGTTGCTAGGCGGTTGCTAGGGTGGTTGCTAGGGTGTTGTGGGTGGTTGCTATGGTGTTGCTAGGAGGTCGCTATGGTATTCCGGGTGGTTGCTAGGGTATTCTGGGTGGTTGCTGGGGCGTTGCTAGGTGGTTGCTAGGGTATTCTGGGTGGTTGCTATGGTGTTTCTAGGTGTTTGGTAGTTGTCACAGATGGTTACTATTGGAGTCCTTAACATTTTCTTGGCATGATTTAGCACTTACCTAATCTCTATTAGCATGTAGCTATTCACAGCTAGCATGCGTAGCATGTTGGAAGTCCTGTTTGCTAGCATGAGTCAAAAGAGCCAACCCCCATCTCTATACGATGTTCTGATGCAGAGATATAGGTCTTTCAAAAGGGTTGCTAGGGTACTCTGTTTGGTTGCTAGGGAGTGGCTTGGCAGCTGCTAATCATGAAACTCCAAAGGCTGATTGTCAGTGTGAATGATATAAACCAACCCCCATCTCTATACGATGTTCTGATGCAGAGATGTAGGTCTTGCAAAATGGTTGCTAGGGTACTCTGTTTGGTTGCTAGGGAGTGGCTTGGCAGCTGCCAATGATGAAACTCCAAAGGCTTCTTGTCACTATGAATGATATAAACCAACTCCCGTGCCTCTGTGACATTCAGAATGGACGATATCCCTCTTTGGATTTTGGTTGCTAAGGTGCTCGACAATGGTTGCTAGGGCGTGGCTAGGAAGTGTTGAGGTTATTCATGATTGGCTGTTTGCTGCCCCGAGTGAAACGAGACCACCCTCGTGTTTCTATGACACTTCTATCTAGAGTTAGTCCAAACCGTGGGTTCGTGGACAAAGGCCCATGTTAATAAGCTGCCATTGGTCGCATAATGCCTCCGAGGAATCGTAGGAGTTCGTGGGATGCCCACTCCCCTAACTTGGTAGAAAGTGGGCCTTTTAGGACTACCCTCGATTTTTCGGATCGGGACTTACTTCGCACGGAATAAGGGTTATTTGGACGCCTCTAGTTGGCGCTGAAGAGTCGAAACCGCAGAGTCGTGGTACATTGACATTTGAGATTCTGGCCCTCCAGGGGCCCCTGACGTGGGGCCCCGAAGAGCGGATCTCAAGGGCCCGTAGAAAATTTTCACTTTGCTCTAGCGCCCCCTGCTTTTGGTATGTCGTTCAGGGAGGGCCAAAGGGTCAGCGTGCCGAATTTGGGGCCCCGGGGACATTTAGAAAAAAATCCTACTCGCCCATTAAATGAATGCATTTCGCCATAGTGGTTTCGTGGACGCCGCTTCGCAACGGCCGATTGACTAGGGGTCGACGTTTTCCGACTCGCCACGGGCCCCTGGTGCGGGCGGAAAAGTTTGGTGGCCCCGGGACCTCGTTCAGTGGCCGAAGGGCCGAAAAAGACACCGCCGTCCGCAAAACCACTACGCGATAAGTGGTCCGTGGGACGGCCCCCGTGCGGGGACGCAGGGTCGTGGTTTCTTGAGATTACAGATTCTGACTCTCCAGGGGCCCCTGACTCGGGGCCCCGAATTGTGGAACTCTAGGACCTTTGCAAAAAAACGCCCCTCCCCCGTCATCATATGATTTAAAGGCATGAATAGCCCTTTCAGTGTGAGAGTGAAACATCCCTGAGCGTGAAATGCTGCACAGAGGCTAAAAAATATTTCCCTCGGCCCCAGGGCCCGGTGCTTTCGGTATGTCGCTCGGGACGGGCCCCGGAGGCCGTTTCTGTGTCTAATTTGCATAAAAAAACAGTGTCCGCGGAACCACATTTTGGCGGGAAAAATAGCTTGGAAGTGGGACGCTGTCGTGTTTCCGCCCTCCCGTCGTTTGTGGCGTCGGCCCCCGTCGATCAAACCACCTCTACTGTACTAAGCACACTCGGCTGAACACGTGGCACTGTTTTTCCAAGTCGTTTCAGTGTTTAATTGCCACGAAAACGAGTGTCCTCGAAGACACGTTTTGGCGGGAAACAATTTAAGCTCGTCTGTGGGAATATCTTGATGAAAACTTTTTTTAAATGTGATATTCTGACTCTAGGGGCCCTTGTGATTGTGAAACCAAGCTGTTTTGTGAAATTAGTCATGCAACAGGCTTTGTAATTAGGCCAAACGTACAGTTTGGCCGTCTAAAAACAGTGGGTTCGTGGACACGGTGGCGTTTAAGCTTTGTCTTTCGAAATTTTTTAGAAGAAACGAGTTTCTAAAGACTCGGAGGGATCCTTTGGTGCGGGCGGAAAAGTTTGGGGCCCCTCGGGCCCCGTTCAGGGGCCGCAAGGTCCAAAAAGGGGCCGTGAGTTAGGGTTAGCACGACGGTTAGGGTTAGAGGCTGACAGCGTCTTGCCTTGGCTCAAGAGCCCGGCGCTTTGGATGTGTCGCTCGGGGAGGCCCCAAGAGTCGGCATGCTGAATTTGGGGCCCCGGGGACATTTCGAAAAAAATCCCACTCGCCCATTAAATGAATGTATTTTGCCATAGTGGTTTCGTGGACGCCGCTTCGCAATGGCCGATCGACTAGGGGGCGCCGTTTTCCGACTCGCCACGGGCCCCTGGTGCGGGCGGAAAAGTTTAGGGCCCCTCGGGGGCCGAAAGGTCGAAAAAGGGTGAAAAACACGTCGCAGGGGTCAAAAAGGTCAAGCTGACGAAACGCGCTGCCGTGAGGATACGGAAAGTCGCAGGACCCCGAAACTCGGCGAGTTCCGACGTCTCACGTCCCCGAGTCGGGGCCCCGAGTTTGAGGGCCCTAGACGCTTTCCAAGCCTTTCCTAACCCCCGTTCGTGATGAGGCCATTGATTGTGCATGGTGACTGACAAAGGAGCAGCAACGTATTAATTTTTTATGATGGCCCACTGGGTCCTACGGACACCAAAATTGTATCTCGTTTAGAACAGGACGAGACCTTTACAATGAGCCCACCCACGGCCCCGTGGGCCCCCGGGGGCCACAGATACGGATGAAAAAACACATTTATCAAGGTTAAAAACTCGACGGATCCGGCTCTTTGGAAGCGTCTATTTGAGCTGAAAAGAATGGTAAAAATTTCGTGAATTTTGGCCGTGTTTTCGCGGAGATATTGGCCGAAAACCATCGGGCGCGTTCTAAAATGGCGGCCGAATTCCAAAATGGCGGCGCCCACGTTCTCGGGACAAAATCGGCCGTATCTCGGTATCGCGAGGACCCAGAGAGCTCAAATTCGGGTGGGGAGGTCCCAGGGGGGCCCTGACTCGAACTAGGGTGGTGACGGGCCTCGGGGAGGCCCCCTAGCGGATCGCCGTTCGCTGGGGCCCCCGACTTTGAACGGCTGTAACTCGGGGACCCGGGCGAGTTGGACCTCGGGGGTGGGCTCGTTCGAAAGGGCCCCTCCAGCACTACGATCTATTAGAGTTTGGGTAATATTGAGCAAGGGGTTCCCGAGATATACCCGGTCAAAACTGGACAGGAAGTGGCCGTATCTCGGAAACGGAAGGGCCCATGAGCTGGGGACGGTGGGGTCTGAAGGGACCCAATGGGCCCTCCTCACACCCGGAGTTTGGAGCTCCAACTCAGTTTGGTTCCCGAGATACACCCGGTTATACATAAGGGACTTTTGGACAAAACGGTCAATATCTCGGAAACGACGAGTCCCAGCGGGTCGTCCTTTGGGGTGGTGAGGGGCCCCTAGGGGCCCTCTCAGACCCCAGAGTCCCGAGGTTCTGGGACCCTTACTTCTGAAGTGACCCCTTTACTGTCGGGCCCCGTATCTCGGACCGTGGGGGCGCTAGAGCCTCGGGCCGGGGCCCGTTGGAGAGGGCCCCTCGGGACCCTACTTTGACCCGAGTTTGGTGCATCTAGGCGGCTTGGTCGCGGAGTTATAGCTGTTCAAATTTCAGTGCATAAGCATTCACATGTTCACTGTCTATAAGCTGCAATTGGACACAATCCCGCCTGCAATCGATTGAATGGGGATTCGGGTAGTGTGTTTGATAGACATTTTAACTAAAGTTCCTGTCGTGATAAAAACTATTTTACTGCACTCAGGAAGCCCCCAGGGTCCCGTGGCACCAAGCACCGTCCCAAAATTCCACCGTCCGCGAACCCACTATTTATTATAATGGCATAAATGCTACGTGGGACAGGACATTTTCTGTGACAAGCACTTTAATTAAAGTTCCAAATCATGATAAAAAACTATTTTACTGCACTCAGGGGGGCCCCCAGAGTCCGTAGCACCAAGTCCCATCCCAGAATTCCACTGTCCACGAACCCACTATTTTTTACAATTGAAATAATGCTACGTGGGATCTCCATATCTCGGCCCTGGAAGGCCCCAGGGCCTCCATTTTTGCACTCAGGTCTAAGTCTCATCACCCTCTACACTTAAAAAAAAAAGACATACAAAAATAATAAGAAAAAAAAATTAAATTAAGAAAAAAAAAACTAAAATCAAGCAAAATTATCTGCCAATGGGGTGAGAAAATTCTACTTGATAAGACATCTTGAAACAAGAAAAAAGTTAAGTAAATTTAGATATTTTAACTTGATTCAAGCAGTATAAATAACTTGAAACCAATGCAAAAATAGTAAAATCTAGTATTTTTTTCTTGTTTTATTAGTGATTAGTTTTAAATACTCTTGGTAAAAATATCTTGATATAAGAATATATATCACATTTTAAGGGTTTCAGGCTTATTTTAAGAGAAAGGTTTGGTTTAAAATATCTTGATATAAGAAAATATATACACATTTTAATATTGTCAGGCTTATTTTAAAAGAAAGGTTTGGTTTAAAATATCTTGATATAAGAATATATATACACATTTCAAGAGTTTCAGGCTTATTTTAAGGGAAAAGTTTGGTTTAAAATATCTTGATATAAGAATATATATACACATTTTAAGAGTTTCAGGCTTATTTTAAGGGAAAAGTTTGGTTTAAAATATCTTGATATAAGAATATATATACACATTTTATGAGTTTCAGGCTTATTTTAAGGGAAAAGTTTGGTTTAAAATATCTTGATATAAGAATATATATACACATTTTAAGAGTTTCAGGCTTATTTTAAGGGAAAGGTTTGGTTTAAAATATCTTGATATAAGAATATATATACACATTTTAAGAGTGTCAGGCTTATTTTAATACTTTAAATACTTATTTTAAACCAAACCTTTCCCTCAAAATAAGTAACTAATAACTAATATGGATGTCCCCTTTCAATCTAGACTATTTCTAAAAATAAGCTCTGAAACAGAGATACATTTAATCTGGTACAACAAACATGCTCTTAATATTGCTTTATTAACTCCAACTGCAAAAGGAAAGCAAACGATTACTAAAAAATTACAGCAATGCATCATATCACAGCAATTGGTAAGCCTATTAAAACAAAGCTGTAATATCCAATTAGTAAACCTTACTTGAAAAATAACTTACTTATTATGTAAATAGTCACTTACTTTAGGTAAATATAAAAAACGGAAACACGTTATAATAAGGTTCATTAGTTAGTGTATTAACTAACATGAACTAACAATGAGTAACACATTTGCTATTGTATTAATTAATCTTTGTTAATGTTAGTTAATAATAATCCAGCTGTTCATGTTAGTTCACAGTGCATTAACTAATGTTAACCAATACAATCATTGATTTTAATAATGTTTTAGGAAATGTTGAAATTAATATGAACTAAGATTAATAAATGCTGTATTGTTAATTCTTAGTTCATGTTAACTAATTAACCTTATTGTAAGTGTTACCCAAAAACCTTTTAAAGTACAACAACATATTTTTTTATATAAAATCTGAATAAAAATAAATATATTTGAGACCATACCCTGACTCTAACACATCCTCAACAAACAGCTTTAACAATTCAATAAATAACAATTACTCACTTTAATCAATAACACTTCAGAGACAACTTGGTATATAAGTGCAAAAAAATTTAAACAACGAAAAAGCAATGTCTCTGTCACACATGTACATTAGAAATGAATACGCTGACAGCATCTTAAAGGGTTAGTTCACCCAAAAAAATTCTGTCAGTAATTACTCGTCCTCATGCCGTTCCAAACCCGTAAGACCTTCGTTCAACTTCGGAACACAAATAAAGATATTTTTGATGAAATCTGAGAGCTTTCTGTCCCTCCATTGACTACAACGTCATTGCAACTTTCAAGTCCCAGAAAGGCAGTAAAAACATTGTTAAAATAGTCCATGTGACAACAGTTGTTCAGCCTTAATATTATGAAGCAACGAGAATACTTTTTATGCGCAAACCCCCCCTCCCCCTTTATGATGGATAGATGCACTTTTATCATGGAGTTGGATAAAAGATTATCCAACTAATGGGTTGACTGTTGACGTAGTGTAAACAGCCCAGTGCTTCTGGGTTCTACGTCAGAACGCCGTCTCACTATTGGCCAACGCTAGTCATGTGTGATGCTGGCCAATAATAGGCCTACGTTCTGACGTAGAACCCAGAAGCACTGGGCTGTTTACACTACGTCAACAGTGTAGGAGAATGACATGAAAGAGAAGAGATAGTATTATTTACTCGCTTCATAATATTAAGGTTGAACTACTGTAGTCACATGGACTATTTTAACAATGTTTTTACTACCTTTCTGGGCCTTGAAAGTTGCAATGACGTTGTGCAATGACATTGTTCAATGACGTTGCCATGATAGTGGTGCTATAGGCTATGCCTGGGTTTATCGGTGGTTATCATGATCTAAATGCATGATACTTGATGACCAATGGTTTAGCCTAGGCATCTAGCACTTAGATGAAAACCCAGAAAGGTAAGAAAGACAAAGCAATTTTTCAGAGATTGCAGTTTTGGTGGGAGTTTGTTCTGTCCCAAACCAAGCATCAATTTCTGAATGAAGTTAAAAGTGTTTATTTCTTTTGCGAAATCCAAATTTAAAGCATAAGACAGACCAAAATAGATGCAAATTGCCTGAGGCAGGTTCTGCAGATTATCCATTACAATACCTCTCTCAACAATGATGGCAAAGGTCAAAACACTGGGCAAAGGTAGTTTAGTTAGTTAGAGAGAGAGGTTCTTTTTCATCAATGACAGTCCCCAACAGATACTTGTGCCCAGGCGTCATCAACATCATCACATACCTGAATGAAACCAAACAATAAAAATATTACAACAGGGAAAAGGCATGAATAATTGTCAGTTAGCTGCCCTGCATACACTGCCTTTAATCCATGTATAAGTGTATATACTTTATCTTTTTTTTTTTTTATTACGGCTCTTAACCCATAAACAGGCAAGAGTGGAAAATGCTAAGCAAAAAATTATTTCATTTAATTTTTTATATCATCTGGACTTAAATAAAACATATCCAAAAGATTTTTTTTTAAATTTGATATATTTTGGATTTTATGAGTTGTGTCTCCTGAGATACGTTGCCTGATTAGGGTATAAAAAAGGACCAAGTCATTAATCTGTTAACTGTTACTGCCACTGTATGTTTAAAACAATTATATCCCATACTTCACCTGATCTAATGTTGACAAATTATACATCATTCGAAAGCTTACAAACTCTAGATTCAGCCCGTGAAACCCCTTTTGAAATTGGACGTTGTGTTACCATAGAAACGGTACTCTAAATTCTTTTATCGGGCTCCTCCCCTTTTGGGCATTGTCATGTTTCATAATTTAAGATCAAAACCTTTTCTAATCTTGACAAAACACATATTGTCAGAAAGGTCTGAGTCTCAAGGTTCCATATTTTGTGACAGAAGTGATATTTGGACAGAAATTTATTAATTTGTTATGGCAGAATGCATACAATTAAATTCAATGGAATGTAAGTCACCCGGTGGCTATTTTTGGTTTATTATGCATAAACAAAATCTCACGGGAACTTCAATTTTTGTGATATCAACTTCAAATTTGGAACACAACTTGGTTAGATATATGGCTTTGATTTTATAGCAATTTTATAGTAAAAAATATTTTGTAAAATACATATTTTATAAAAAAGAATAAATATTAACTACAGTATATATATATATATATATATCTCTATATATATATATATATATATATATATTCTTTTTTTTTTTATTTAATGTAAGTTTTAAACTTCCTTAACTTTTTCATACTTTCATTTTTTGAAGTGCTTTCACTTCAGCAATAATCTGCTGACTGTTTTCTTTAAAACAAGACCAAACTTAGGTCTATATTCCAAAGCATTCTTGAATTACAATCATTTAAGTTTGAATAGTGCATTTTAAATAGAGCTAGTTTAATCCCTTTTTTATACCCTAAACAGGCAACGTGTCTCAGGAGACACATACATTTCAAAACGTGCTAAATAACAACATGAACAACATATTACTTAATTTTCTCCTTCAGCGCCTTAAGACAATGTTCACAATTAATGTTAGCATTATTCTTTTTTTTTTTTTCAGAAGAAAAGTAAGTTTAATATATATTTACTTATCTCAAAATCTGAATGTTCTGCACCACTGGCAGCCATGTTGGATTTAGGTCAGGCTGAGTAATTGATCACAAAAAATTTGAAGCAAATTATGTGACCAGCATACTCAAGACAGACCAGGCTGTCATAAGTGATAAAAGAATTTGATGAAAAAAATCGTTCTTATGCCCCAAAAAAGACAATAAAAACAATGTATCTCGTGAGACACGTTGCCTGTTTTAGGGTTAAAGGGATAGTTTACCCAAAAATGAAAATTAGCCCATGATTTACTCACCCTTAAGTAGGGCTGGGCGATAAAACGATAATTATCGCAATATTTTTCTTGATAAAACGATATCAAGACTTCAATAAATGTTTGTGCGCCAAAAGCGGAACGAAACTCATTTGAACCGCGCGCCACACGTACCATTTATCTGCTCGGCTCAAAGTCCAAACGGCAGCGAGAGCTCACTAGAGCAGAGGCGTTTACTCTGATCGTCTCGCTCACGAGATCCAGTGAGAAGCGCTTGAATTCAGCGAAGAACACAAATGTCTCAGTGATTTAAACCAGTTTAAAGGCAGATGAAACAGTGCTGACGAACAGGAGAAACACTGCGCAACGATACAGTCAGAATCTGAATTTTTACTGAATCCATTTACCACGGATTTACTGTAACGTTAGCCTAGTAATATTAACTGCAACATTAAATGTGGGATATACATATTGAATTGTATTATATTATTAATGTAGACAATGTATTAAATGACTGATGGAATATAATTACAGCATTTAATAATGTATTTAGGCTACTGTTTTTCATACAAATAGCCTACCATAGAAACCATAAAGTTACATTTTGCCATGCTAGTGAGTTGCTATAGGCTATGCCTGGGTTTATCTTTGGTTATCATGATCTAAATGATACTGGATGACCAATGGTTCAGCCTAGGCATCTAGCACTTTAAAGCCCCAGAAAGGTAAGAAAGACAATGTAATCCATGCAAGTCTAATGGTATAATCTTAATTTTATGACGCAATCCGAGAACTTTGTTTGTGCTGTAATGGAAATTTTACATTTAGATGTGTTCTTTTATCTTTTAGATGTGTTCTTTTATCTTTTAGATGTGTGCAACTTTTATTAACATTGAGGATTTATGTACTAATAAGCATTTAAAGGAAGATGTTCATATAAGCAAAAGGACATTGTTAAAAATATAATCAAGCTGTTAGAAATGCAGAACTTAGAATAGGCTTTCTAAGGACAAAATGTACGTGTGACAAAAACCCAAGTAGCAAAGGGACAATGTGTACTCCAAGTGACCTATTGTTTGCTTCAAGTGGAAAATGTGTGTGTGTGCAGTTTTTGATCAAGCCAGACATAGGCAAAAAGTATGAACTTGAGCAATACCAAAAAGTATGAATTTGAACAACAGCTAAAAACAGGAATTGAACGGTAGCTGAATAGCAGGAAAACTTAACGAAGATGTCATTGTTCTGTCTAGACGAATTTATGTCCAACAAGCGATCTTGAACAAGCACGTTTCCTGGTAAGGTAACCGAAGCAATCTTCTAAAAACAGATGCAGCCTACTCAGGATGTGTTAGGGTATATAACGGGGTGAAAGGGATCAGCCCTTTGCCCTTCTCATGTCAGACTCTGTCTGTGTGTGAACTGCCTTTCTTGCAAGAAATAAAACGTTTGATACTTTGACTTTTCCAAGGTTTCCACTTGTCTCCTTCCTCCTAACTTTTCGAATAGAATTATTTCCACGACAGTGCAAAAAAAAATGTTTTTTTATATATATATATATATATATATATATATATTTATATATTCCACTTCATTTACAAAATAACTGACCTGCAATGCGTGTTCACGAGGACATCACAAAGTATGTGTGTTTTGCTCATGCATGAGCAGCCAGTTGTTGTTCTTTGAACAAATCGATAAGATTTAGTAAATACTGTTTTGTTTTTTTTACAAAAAGCACTCATGTCATTACATTATGCCTTTAAGTGGAGAAGTGACTTTTAAGATTACAGTCCACAGTTAAAGGGTTTATCAACAAAACCCCACAACACTTTAGTCAACAGCTAGATAGATTGTAAGCAAAACCATGATCAACTCAGAATAATAAAAAATTAAGGCTGCAGTAAACTAACCTCTGTATTAATTTTCTGCATAAGCTATCCAATATCTCTCCAATGCTTCTTGAAGATTGTGACAAAGCGTGGTGTGTAGAGATCCACAGCACCATAAAAGTTACTCTGCAGTCTGCAGATCTGTGGTGACTATCCTGTCAAATTCTGCAAACACATACAACACGGGCACACACACACAAAAAAGGCATGAAACAGTGTGGACATTTTTCAATGCATGGTCAGGCCTACAGGTCAATTCTAAAGCAAACCTAAACAGAATGTGGTTTCTCATAGTGGAAAAAGGGATATGCATAAGTACTTAACTTACTTGTCTCTCTGTAAAAAGAGCTGGCCACTGCTCCATCTGCATCCACAATCTCACGTCTTCGCATTGAGAAGGTCTGGTCCATCTTTGATGCAATGAGAGGTTCCACTAAGATAACATCAGTAGGGATAACATCACTTAACATTACTAAGTTTTTCATCTTGTTAAAAGATGGCTAATTTTATCAGCAGTGATAAAGCAGTTGAGTTTGAGTAAAGAAAATCACTTTTACATTGCCTGCATTACATTCTGAATTTACTCAATTTAAAAATAAAAGTATAATGCTGCTGTGAAATCACAAATACTGTCAAAACATATCACAAACTTCATCTCTGCATAAGCTGCAGGTTAACGGTAGATTTAACTGTAACGTTAAATGTGCGCCATTTCACCAGATTTGGTCGTTAACCATAATAATTTATAAACCAATGCCAACAGAGAAGAATGCATCAGTGAAAAATAGAAAACCATAATTCTTACATTTGTGACAAATAAATCGTTTTTAGGCATTCAGGAACTGTTATGGTATCTGATAGTTTTATGTGCAAAAAAACAGGCCACACCATATTCTTCAAGCTACGAATATCACAATTAGTTGGTACACATTAAGGAGATCAGTAAAAAATAGCGACATACAGTAAAAAAAAAAAAAAAAGCATTCACACAAAAGTCGCATGCTTGATTACTCACCTTATTATTATTCCAAAAACGTAGCGAGGCTCCAGATAAAAATGTAGTCAGTCTGTTAAAGGTGCCTTATGTCAAAAAATCAATTCATACTCCACATATTCCATACCAAATGGGGGCAGTATACCTCCAGAAAGTTGGCCTACTCTAGTCTGTTTTTTAGTTTCAGGTTGTTAATCTTCTAAAACCGTCAAATAGTCCGCTTTGTCCCGCCAAAGCCTATTTTGGTCGGTGAGGGATGTAGAATAGAATGACTGCTGCCGCTGCGCTTGACAGGGCGCATTACGAGCAGAGAGAGAGAGAGAGAGAGAGAGAGAGAGAGAGAGAGAGAGAGAGAGAGAGAGAGAGCTCGGCCGCGCGCGCGCACTCTCACGTCTACAAACAACACGAGCGCGGTCCTGCTCTCTCTCCCTCGCGCATATTAATCAAATCAATTGACACTATAGTAAGACCGCAGTTTCACGTGGGGCATTTGGAGATTTTTAGAGATTTAAGAGATACAAGCCGTGCGAGTTATTCTTGTGTTGCAGTTTGGCTGGTGGTTATGTATGTTGCCCGCATACCGCCTCCCATGGCCGAAACTGGTATTAGACACCGGCCGGGCCGGGGCTAGTAATTTAGCATGCTAATTCAGGTTTATATCTCGGCAGCACTATAACTTTCATTTTTTTAATGACATCATTGCACTTATTTCTTCTCATTATTCTGATACGTGTAGCTAATTTTTTGGATATTTTTACCTCAATTTTAACATATGGCACCTTTAAACTTACGGCAAAAGAAAGTGAAACTTATATAAACAAGCAAACACTGCATATTGTAATTTAAGGTGCATTTCCTCAAAATGTTATAGAAGTTAAATAAGACAGCATTTTAAACACATATCGTCTTTTTATCCTATTAATCTCTTTAGCCTCCTTTACCCAAAAAGCAATGGATTACTGATCTACCGACCATAAATGTATTTTCTTTCTCCTATTTTATAAAGAAATGAATTAAATATTTCTTAACCAAACAGTGCAGCAATGCAATGACTTTTGAAGCATTTTAACTTTTTAAAATTAAGATATAAAATAAAGATTATTAACTTGCCCCTTTTTATGAACCATATTAAGTATCTTTTAACTTGTATCAGTATTTAAGTATCTTTTAACTTGTATCAACCCATTCAATGTATCAGTATTACATCATTTTTATCATCCTTACAATGGCATTGTGGATTCTATCAAATATCAACAGATAAAAAATCAAAACTTGACGGCTTCTGCTAGAAATCCTATAATGGGCCATGGTTGGATCTTCCATCAGGATCCAAAACAAACATCAAAATCAACACAAAAATGTGTTACAGAGAACAAAATGAAGCTTCTGCCATGACCCTCCCAATCCTCTCACCTGAAACCTATAGAAAATTATTGGAGTGAACTAAAGAGAAGAAGCACCAACATGTATCTGGGAATCTGAAGGATCTGGAGAGATTGTGTATGGAGGAATGGTCTCTGATCTCTTGCCAGTTGTTCTCCAAACTCATCAGGCATTATAGGAGAAAACTCAGAGCTTTTATCTTGGCAAAAGGAGATTGCAAAATGTATTTAATAAAAGGGTGCCAATACTTGTGGCCAACGTGTTCTGGAGAAAAACATTTATTTCATAATGTGATTTTCCCCCCACTTTCAATTATTTTTCTTCAATGAAATGGTTAGATTTTTGCAAATTTTTTGAATGAAAGATCAAAAGGATAAACAATGCAGATGTATTTTTTGCAGACATTTTTGATCATATTTACCAGGGGTGCCATTAATTCTGACCACAACTGTATATACACTGAACAAAATTATAAACGCAACACTTTTGTTTTTGCTCCCTTTTTTTATAAGCTGAACTCAAAGATCTAAGACTTTTTCTATGTACACAAAAGGCCTATTTCTCTCAAATATTGTTCACAAATCTGTTTAAATCTGTGTTAGTGAGCACTTCTCCTTTGCCGAGAAAATCCATCCACACTGTAAAAAAATCTGTAATTTCAAAGTTTTATTCCTTTTTATTTCACATTTTTTTCCTGTATTTTTGAAATACATGAAAATATCAAAAAATTGCTAAACTAAACTGTAAATTTACATGTCTAATGTAAAATAACATTAAAAACCTGTAGCTGTGATTAACCATAACATTTCTGTCATTTTAAAGAAAATATTGTTTTTTTTGACGTAAACAAACTGTTACAATACATTCAGGAATTCACTGTATTTTCACAAATATTATTTTTATTACTTAAAAGAAAAAACTGTTAACAATAAGTTTAATACTGTAAAAACATTTCTTATCATTAAAAATTACCACATGTTCACATTTTACATTATACTAATATATATTAATTTATCCTAGAATAGAGACCAGAAACCCCTTTTGAGTTATCTTGTACTAGGGTTATTTGTGACACTTCCTTAAATTAACTTAATTTGAGGAAACACTCAAATTGCTTTTAACTTACCACCACAATTCAAATACCCACAACTCACACTATTTAGACAATTTATTCAGTTCCATGCTCACAACAAATAAGCCACACAAGTCAAACATTTCAGTGTAAAGAATTGTTCTCCTGAAAATAGTTTAGTTTTTAATTTATCTGATTGACGACATTTTCACATCTATTCATTAGAAACCCAACTGGGTCGACATAAATAATATTTTGGACAATGTCAGTCACAGCTCTAAGATTAAAGTGCAATCTGAATGTAATTGTTAAGTATTCCTTAAAATGCTGGCATTTTGCTATGATAGGACTGTAGAAAGAGACAGACAAAAGAAGAGGGGATAATGGTACATCCAAAATGGTGTTTTTACATAGAGTGAACTTCATGCACAATCAAAGACTTAATCATTTTCAGGATTCCAGATGACATTTTATGAATGTCTAAAGCCAGTTTTTGTATCTGGTAAATGTTGTTTTGGCAGTCTGTGTTTCCCTGTGCTGTGTATCCATGTTCCTTTTCTGTCCTCTGCCCCAGGATTGCTACAGCTGATTGCTGAATTAGGTCCACCTGGCCTTGGAAGGCAGTGGGGAAATCCACAATTTCTTAATTAAGTTGGTATACAAAATAGATAAATATATGTAAGGAGAGAGTGTGAATGTGATACAAACCACTGTAGAATATTATGAAAGTTTTTCTTAGCAGTCCTAATAAATCCATTTGTTTGCACGTTTTTTGTATGTAAGCCAAAAGTAAATTTTCAGCTGACTTTGCACGACAAAACCTGTCATGGCGTCTCTTTCAATAATTTTGTTGTTCCTTTGGTGCCTTTTGGAAGAGGATTGTGACTCGTTTGTATAAAAACACTCATGAAATTCCCCCTGTTTTCTTGAAAATAAACAAGATTTTTTACGTAAAAATATAATAAATTCTCCATGATTGACTTTCAACAGAACATACAAACTTCAAAAGAAAGAATAATTAAATACAAATGATCTAGTTTTTACTATAATTTATAAAAAACTCTGCTTTGCTCAAAATGCCAAATTCTGGAGATGTGTGGCCCTTTCCACAGAATTGGGGACACATTCAAGTCTATTGGCTACCTGGTTGCAAAAATGACAGAGAACATAAACACTCCCCCTCCACCACCAGCTCTTTCATCAAGTGTGACCAATAAGCAAACGGCAGATGATCTTCACTAGCTTGCGGTTTCTTACATCCAAAAAGCTTGAGAGCATTTGAATAACAGTACAACTGCTATCAATAAATAGGGCTGTGTGATAATGATGATATATATCGATTGACGATCGATATATTTCTATACCTTAAATTGTCATTATTATTATTAGCATCGTTTATTTAGTTGTGTTGCAAATTCCACACACTACAATAGCAATATTTTTGTGATGGAACGACTCTTTGTTTTCATTAATATCAATGCACAGCTAATGCTTTTCACTTGAAAAATGCGCAAGCATGGTAACACTCAATGCTTGGCAAGCTTCCTATCCTCATTCTTAAAAGGACATCTACATGACAGGTGCTAAAAGAGCAGTGTAAGTTAGGTCTTTCAAGGAATAGTGTGTAATGTGTGTGTAGCAAGTGTGTGGGTGAGTAAAAGGAAGAGAGCGAGTGGCAGAAAGTGACTGTGAAAGCTTGCGGAGCAGAGGAAAGGATTGTGACCACAGAAGAGCTGGGGATAGTAAAGCCAATTAGGGATGCAAGCTAATGAGGAGACATTTCTTTTGGATTTTAATGTGCAAATGACATGCTTGGTAATTCATACAAGCATTGGGTTTATGTGTCGGCATAGCCTACTGAGATTCTACAGTTGAGAAAATGTAGTACAAAAGTAACGTCTGTCTGTCTGATGGTAAGGTAAACCAGTAAAAATATTAAATAAACATTAAAAATCCTAACATTAAATAATGATGTTAGTCTCCTAATTTTATGTCTGTGTCTCAACATGTCAGAGAACACTGTTTTGAACATGAGCAGAAAACCTTCTGAAACACAGGAGCTATTAAAGTCCAGGAGTTTATAAGTGAATTAAAACAAATTAAATTATCATTGAGGTGAAAAGATGCCACATGCACATATATAGAACACAATCAATTCACAATCACTTATGCTTCCTAGAATGATATCCCTGGAGTTATATTTACGTGATGTTATACTATGATGATTAAGTGTTCACTTAATTTTTAGAGCAATTAAAAATTTTTTTTTTTTGAGCAATGTATAATGTTCTGTCATTCAGAATTAAAAATGTATTTTTTTCCCTGCCTGTCTTAAAATATTCAATGCAGTCAGTGATCCAGCCTAATGTAGAGGCTTGATCATATGAGGAATTGTAAACCACTAAGTGAGTTCTTGGAGTTACTGTACTATCAATCAGCAATTAAGATTAGAAAGGTTTAACAATTGACCTTTCTCAGTTACCAGGTGCAAAGAGCAGGGCTACTTCAAAGGAAACTTTCATTTCTGCAAAGACAAATCAGGACTGCGGTCAAAAAGTCAAAAAATGACTTTTGAGGACTACCTACTGATGTAGCTAAAAGCATACACAGTGAACGAAAAATGCGTTTCATTACTTGTTTTTAATAAAATGGTCATCCTTTTACAATAGCGTCTGGCTGCAGACTTGCACTCTCAGACTTGCACGCTCAGACACGAGCGCTTCCTCTGCAAGTGACGTCACTTGCACGCTCAGACACGAGCACTTCCTCTACAAGTCACCTGGGCTGCGTTCCAGTCCAAAACTGTCCTGCCCTTCACTCGCTAACTTCCCTCCGTCTCGTTCACTCGGATGTACGTCATTGCTTGCGAGTGCCCGCTACTGGCGGAAACTGCAATGGGCTGAACTGGAACGTCCTAAGCCCTTGATCACTTGGAATCAGCTATGGAGTTGATTTATTATTTAAATTTTTTTCCCTTTAAGAATTTGTTTAATGCAGCATCCAAATGTATATAGATTTGTTTGGGTTGTTTAAAATTTAAAAAATCATAATTAATATATCATAGAGTTGTTTGTGGAGGTGGTGATTAGACGAGATCTGCGGTGACGTCACAATCGTGTTGCATTGTGGTATATGAAGCTGCCTGAAGTGTACATATGAAGTAGACTCGCTCCCTCGGTCAAAATCGAGGGAGCGAGGGTCTGTCCATATAAACTTCCCTTGTCCACTTCCCGAAGTGGAATGCACTTCAAAATGGCGGCAGGGATTCCCCCGAGAGGAAGTGCTTAGGGAAGTTCGCAAGTGCGTGTCTAAAAGTGGACTGGAACGCAGCCCTGTTTTCCGCTGCTTGTGACGTCACTTGCAATCGACACAAATATTTGCCGAAATGTTTCCAGCAGTTCATTCGCATTGTATTTGACGCTGTTAATATACTTACGTGCTATAACGCCACCGAAATTTTCCCCCAAAAGTTATATTTTGCAGCTTACGTTCGAAATATTATGTCATATTATTTATTTCGCATTCAAGTAGGCAAATACGGTTTTAATAACAGCAGAGCTAATGGCCATCAATGATACAAAGGCACAATCAGGTTTATACAATTTAAAAACAAACTAACAAAAAAACATCAAGATGCAATTTTTTTCTTTTTATTGTAAATGCCAATTTACAGTTAAACGTGCAAAATAGACAAATACAAGGTACAATATAAAGAAACCACTTTATACCCCTTCTATATATAAAAAAAAAAAACACATTGGTTGACCGGTTGAGAAGTACGTTCTTATTTGAATGTAGTACCTACTCACATAGTACGCGATTTCGGACGCAGCTGATGTGTCGATTGCAAGTGACGTCAGAAACAGCGGAGAGCATGTGTCGATTGCAAGTGACGTCACTTGCAGAGGAAGCGCTCGTGTCTGAGCGTGCAAGTCTGAGTGCAAGTCTGCAAATCAAAGGACTGCTGAGGGTTTAACTGTGCATAAACTTGCCAAAGAAACATACGTTTTCCATGGTCATCCATGTTTATTGTTTACATTTGGCGTCATGCACTGCCATGCACCTGAAACGCTTTGAGGTCGAAATTAGATATTTCAACCTGGAAATTTCACAGCCCGACCGGTCTTGAACGCGACATTATTATGGCTGCCATGAAGTAGTTACGGGTCACCAACAAGGGAAATGTTTGAGGGGGAGTGGTTGTCGATGGAAAGCACATGGATACAGCGCTGAGGTTACGCGGAGGAGAGCTAAGCAGACAGCACAGAGTAGAGACACTGTGAAGTTTGTGACATTTTGGAGAAGAGAACTTTTATTAATTGAACCGCGGCACAAAATTCAAGATTGGATAAGAGACCAATGATAGTCTGACAGTGTGGACATTATGGACTTAATGGACACTCCAGCTTGACAAAGGTAGGCAATGCTAATTCTGATAAGACATGGCATACTGCATAACGTTAATTAAACGTTGATATTGAAGCTTCAACCAACGTTAACTACAGTATTGAGTCTATTTTCTCCTCATGGTAAGTGGAGAGTTGGCTCACTTAGCATAATGTTGGTGTTAACTGTTTTATCTGTTTAGCAAATTACACACAATAGTTAAAACATTTCTGGCAGATTTCTTAGTTCAGATGTCCTATGCACTCACAGACTGTTTTTTTCTTTATCTCTGCAGATAAGTTACATTATGTGAGTTGTTGATGTTGAAGTGAGCAAAAAAGGTGAGTGTTTTCTCATTGTTAAGGATGTCTAAAAATTACACTTGTAATGGGTGTGTTTTTTCTGTGAAAACCCTAAAAGGTTATATACATCATCAAGGGCTACACAAAAATGAGGCACATTACCAGCATACATGTTGTATGGAAGGTTGCAAGTCTCACTTTAGAAATTACAGTACTTTCAAATCTCATGTCTACCGTCATCATCGGCAGGCATCTTCTGTGTCACAGTCTGAGACTTTTCAGGGGCCATTTATATGTCAACTTCCTCACTGTCAGAAGCAGCTGATTGATCTTAAAGATCTGTTGTGTCACTTGAAATCCCATGTTTCGAAAAGAGAGGAAGTACATTGCCCATTCAAAAACTGCAATAACAACTTTTCAGTTAAGTCGTCTTTAACATCCCACCTATCTAGGAAACACAAACACTCTACGGCTCTGAATGTCTCTAGTGGATACTGTCTTCCTATAGCTCCAAGTGATCCCCAGTGTTCTGTGGCTGAAAGACAGTAGTAGTTAATAGCCTATGGCAACTGTCAAAAATGATTGATTGACAGGTGGGCGTGGCTTTCCTTTGATCTTCCCCCGCCCCTTCCGGTTCCTCCCCTTCATGCCCCGCCCCTTGCCCGCCCCATTCCGGTTCCTCCCCTTCCTGTCCCACCCCTTGTCCCACCCCTTCCGGTTCCGCCTCTTCCTGTTACCTTTGACCTAGTTTCCGCCCCTTCCTGTTACCTTTGACCTAGTTTCCACCCCTTCCTGTTACCTTTAACCTAGTTCCGCCCCATCCGGTTACAGCTTCTGTCAAAATAATGGATGATGACCTTTGATCTAGTTCCGCCCCTTGCGGTTACAGCTTCTGTCAAAATGATGGATGGTGACAGTTATTTTGATAAAGAAAAGGGAGGTATTGGCCTTTGATGTTAACATAAGCTTTGATGTTACAGTTACAAAGTGATGTGAAAGTTAGTTTGAGATGTATTGGCTTTGATGGTGACAGTTAGTTTGATTGTTTGAAGTTGGTGTTTTGTCACCGCATCCCCTAAATATCCCTGAGCTTTATCACGGGGCAGCTGTGAAAGTGATCAGAAAAAATGATGAAAGTTTATCTGTTCTTTAAAAGAATATAAAATAAAACCTCACACAAAAAGTTTGAATAAAATGTAGAACTATTCACTGAACCAAGCATTTCAGTTTAAATCAAATGGAGCCACAAAAGTACTGCAAACAATCCAGGGTCGGCGCTATGGTGGGGCATTCGAGGGCCGTGCCCCCCCTAGCGCTCATTGATGCCCCTCCTACCAGAGTTTCTAATACAATGCTAAATCATAAATCAGATGTAGGCTATGTCTAATGAGATCTAATATGTGTTAGTGCCAAGAATTTTCACGTGAAGAAATAATGTTGGATATATTCAATCCGACTTATTTTTGTAAGTGCTTGAATGGTCCAGTGGTGGAATTTTAGACTGGCGTGCAAGAGATTCTGGGTTCTAACCCACTCTTGAATTTTTTTTTTTTTTTTTTTCTCATTAAAACCGATTATGTTTATCAGTGGTTGTCAGGGACATGTTTGAGTGCATTTTACGTTGTGATTTCACCGGTACGAATAGAGATTTCTCCGCAACCGATCAAGCGCGCGTCCGTGTGAATATGTTTCTTGTGGCAGCGCGAGCCACAAGAGAACACTATCAGCACCACAGATCACCACAGCACTTTGAATGGCGTGTCCCAAAAAATATCCCTTTTAGTTATTTTTTTCAATATTAAATGTACAAATTTTAACTTAAATGAAATAATGGCTTGGTTGAATTCTAATGTATAATTTCTTGATAACAGACCGCTGCTAAGTATAGCACACCGTTGCCATTAAAAACAGAGCATTGCCATGGACACAGTATGTTCACGCGGAAGCAATACAATCGTTTTTAAATCAAACTTCTATAAAAAAATTTTTTTTTGTGTGTGTAAAATTATTTATTTGTAAAGTAGCCACAAATTCGCAATTAACAAATAATAATAATAAATAAAAAACGTGTTTCGTTTTTTAAAGCATTTCTGCTGTGTTAGCAGAAAAAAAAAAAATTCTCAAACGGCAGTGCCCCCCCGCGGATGACCCAATGCCCCTCCAGTAGATCTGCTCTGGCGCCGACTCTGAAACAATCCAATGTGTGGATGACCTTGCTCTGTCTTACACTGACGCTGAGCGCGCGCGTCTATGTGTGTGTGTGCGTCAATGCAGTAAAGGATGCACCGCGTGCACTTATCTGTCTGTTTAGATTAAATAAATTAATCTTACATGTTTTACAGAACTCTAGAAAAATCACACGCTATAATCGGATCTCTCTGAAATGTATCTCCAATTATAATCTTTTTGGCCCATAACCCAGTTAGGGATGCGTCCGTTCGACATGAAATACAGGCTTTGTCTGTATGAGACTGTTGGCGCCATCTAGTGGCCACGGAACACTGTTTTTCTCCATATCCAAATATAAATACAGATGTCCTCAGGCCAAAAATCATCAGAAACATATTTTCCTGACTCAGCTCAATCATCTCTACTTGTCATCAAAATGCAAAACTGTGAGTATTTCTTTTCTCAATATTTTATCTGTTATAATAATATGATTTTGTTCCATCATCTGCACTATGCAATATTGGTATTAGTTTAATATGATTGTTTATACATTATTGTTTTAAACATGGATGCATTGTGCTATTGAAGTTTATCTACTGTAACTCAAATCTCCATTATACTATCTGTTTAATGTTTATCTGTTGATGTTGGTATTTTTTATCATAAAACTATGATTTTTAAAAAACTGTTTTAAACTTTCATTGGACTATGGGATTTTATCTGTTATAATAATATGTTTTTTAAGGTGGTGGTTTTCATTCCTATGGTGTTTTAATCGTGCAATGTGCTATTGCCTTTATTTAATTATTTTTAATTTTTAAAAACTGTTTATTAGTTTTAAACACGCATTCATTATGATATTGCATTATTTTATCTGGAAAATTTAGATGTAGAACAGATTGATATAAATGTTTTGTTAGGATAGTTCTATCAGTAATGTGTTTTATTTAAAACACCATTTGTGACTATTACATTGTTTCATCTGAAAGATTTAAAACATCATTAATATAAATGTTCTATCTGCAATATGTTTTATTTAAAACATCATCTGTGACAGTCATTCTAACCACGTAGCATCCACTGTCTTTTCTTATCATACTGTTTTATGATAGATATCAATTCTGTTTGGCCTGTATATGTTTTTCAGAAAAACTTTAAAAATTATAATGCTATGTTTTTTTTCACCACTGAGTGACTTTTATTATGAAAAGACTAGGCTTTTCTAACAGGAAGTGTCCGGTGTTTTGCTTAGCTAGCAGCAATGCTGTGATTCTGTTTTTGCTATGTATCATTTCTGTTTGCATTAAATCTGCGTTTTGCCATCGCGTTGTTTTGTTATCTATTTACTAAGACAGCGCTGCGCTCCTGGTTATTAGGCATGCCTTAGCACCACTCCTGTTAGAAATGCATGGTTTAGCTTAGCAGCGCGTGCTACGTTGCTAACTGCTCTTAAATATGTCTGACATCATGTATCAAAACTAGTTTTGATCCGTATCTGTTTCACAAGCCAGATCGATCTACTTTTGATATATTGGCATGCTATTTTTAGACCTAAAAAGCTTGTTTTAGTCACTGTCTTAAACACCATGTTATCGATACGGGAACTAACCAACTCCCCTGCGCCACCTGCTTTCCTGGTGAACTATAACAGTCATGTTATGGCGAAATTGCACACCCTAGTGTATCTGAGTGATAAAACATGATGTTTTGGTGAAATTGTGCCGCCTAGTGTACCAGGCTGATATAGCAGTCATGTTAAGGTGAAATTATGCCCTCTAGTGCACCTGTGTGATATAACATCCTGTTATGGGGAAATTGCGCCACCTGGTTACCCGGAGTTAAAACTGTATCCTGTTTTGGTGAAATTGTGCCCCTAGTGCACCAGGGTGATATAACATTATGTTATGCTGAAATTGTGCCTCCTTGCGCCCCGGGGTGATATAACATGCGGAAAATAATGATTATTAGGTGTTCAAGCACGAAGTGCTGAAAACCTATTGTATTTGTACTGATTTTTATTATTATTATTCTCCGCTAAAACGCATCGTGCAGACCAAACCGTAAGTGCTAGAGACTTGAAACTTTGTCAGATGGTAGTACAAAAATCGAGGAGAGGTTATCAAATTATGAGCCCGATTGGCCCATAGGTGGCGCTATAGCAACCAATTGCGCAAAACTGCTCATAACTCCTAGACCGTATGTCGTAGACTCAAGTGTCTTATATCTCTGGAAAGCTGGAAACCTGAAGTAAAAAACGTATATCTCCGATTTCATTTCCGCCATGATAGATTTTCCGCCATTTTGAATTTTGTCGAAAAACTACTTTTGCGAACTAGTCCCTGGTTTTTCGCCCGATCGGAACCAAACCAGTGCCAAAATGTTCTCTGGAGTCTGAATATCAATAATTATCGAAAAAAAGTTGAAATTTTGATTCACGGTCGCTAGGGGGCGCAAAATGAACGTTGTGGGCGGAGCCTATTTTACTAAAATGGCTATAACTCAAGAAGTAAATGAGATAGCTTCACCAAACTCGGTACACATATGAATAAGTTCATTCTGAGGTCACAGTAAAAAAATCGCGACGATTGGGCACTAGGTGGCGCTATAACATTAAAAAAACTTAAATAGGGCTATGACCACCTGACCGTTGGTCCGATTGACTTGAAAATTGGTATGCAGTGTCTTGGTCCAAGGCCCCATGTATGTATAAAAGGACATTGGCTTATCTCAAAAAACATGGCCGCCATCGGCCAATGAAGTTTGAGCACCTGTGAGACGAGGTTAACGGAGGCCGATCGGAACGAAACTCGATGGGCATGTTCGACTCATGGCCCAAGAGGTCTGTAAGAGTTTTGAAAGAAATCGGCCACTAGTTGGCGCTAACGAGTTTTACGGCTCTGTAATCACGTGGTGTGGCACACATCCCCACAAAATGCATATCATTTGATAGATCTCCTCATGCTGAACAACTTTGCCTCTAGAACCATTGCTGTCAATCAAATCGTTCATTAAATATTCACAAATATGTTTAAAACCTACTTTTGCAAACTAGTCCTAGGATTTTCGCCCGATCGGAACCAGACCAGTCTAGGACATTTCTCTGGACTCTCTAGATCAATAATTATCAAAAAAAGTTGAAATTTGGCATTTGGTTGGCTATAACAGGGTCATTTATAAAATGGGCGTGGCAAAATATAGTCAAAAGCCTATAAATCCTATACGAAAACTCAGAACTTCACAAAAATTGGTGAGCATATGTGACATAACATCCTTAAAAAGCATGCCAAATTTTATGGAGATCGGACCATAGGTGGCGCTATAACTGTTAAAAAGCTTTTAAACAATGTATTTCCTATGGTAAATTGCCTGTATTTGCTGTAAATGGTGTTTTGCATTTATTATCATGTAATGTTCATATCATAATGTTCAAAACCAGTGCAGTACAATTCTCTGGACTCTCTAGATCAATAATTATCAGAAAAAGTTGAACAACTTCATTTGGATGGCTATAATAGGGTCACTTCACAATGTAGCCATGACCTAGTGTCCCCAAAAGCTTATATCTCTTCAATGAATGCTCAGATCTTCTTAAAAACAAGTCAGAACATGTGCCATATGACTCCAAACAATCATGAAAAATTTCAGACAGATCGGACAAGATTTGCCTCTATAACAGTTAAAAATGGGAAAATTAAATGAATATAATGGCATATTAAGCCAATAAGTAGTATTTTACTGCCCCCTGCTGTTTAAAATATGAATTATACTTGAGTAGTGTGACAAAATTACTATTTAGACTTTATAAAATTACTATTTTAACATTTACAATCACATTAAGTCTAATTTCATCTATTGAAGTATCACTATTGACAATTCTGTCACATTGACAAATGTGAATCCTGAATGAGACATAGTTCAAATCTCTGTATCTACAACAGAATGTGTGTGTAGTCCTATGTTTCTGAATAAATTCTGAATAATCTGATTAATAGTTTGCAAAGACATGTATGAAATAACATTCAAATATATTTTCATAATGATTTTGTGTGTGTGTGTGTGTGTGTGTGTGTGTGTGTGTGTGTGTGTGTAAGCTTGCATAAAGGAGTTAAAATGGAAAAACTGTCAAAATGAAAGTGGCCAGCAGAGGGCAGTAGAAGACCACTTATTGGCTCATTCTACTTATTAATGAAGTCTTTTAACAGGTGCATTCATATTTAGACACTATAAAATCACTTGTATAACAATTACTATTATAACACAATCATATTTTGTCAGAGTTTATCACTTCATTTGTACTGACACTTCACATCAATGCTAGCAATGTGGTAAATCATGATAAACTATGGTAAATCATGCTAGAATCACGGTACTCTATGGCAGTGTTGGGAACCCTAATCAAACACACCTGATTCAACTCATCAGCTCATAATCACATAGGTTATTGAGCTGATGAGTTGAATCAGGTGTGATTGATTAGAGAGACAGAGAAAACGGGTCCTTCAGGACAGGTTTGGGAACCACTGCTCTATGGTAAATCATCCTAGAACGTAGTAAATCATACTAGAACTTGGTAAATCATGGTAAATCATGCTAGATTCATGGTAAATCATACTGGAACATGGTAAATCATGAAAAATCACACTAAAATGTGGTATATCATGGTAAATCATGCTAAAACATGGTCTATTCCATCTATGATATCAGTGGTTAAATGCTTGCTACATAAAACGTAATGTCTTTTGATGCTTGTGTGGTTAAAAATCTTAAATGCCTTAACTGCTTGAACACCGCTAAATGCTGCTTGCAGCTTTAATTATTATTATTATTATTATTATTCCGCCGTAAAACGCATCGTGCAGCCCAAACCGTAAGAGCTGGAGCTTTGAAACTTTGCCAGATGGTAGTACAAAAATCGAGGAGAGGTTATCAAAGTATGAGCCCGATTGGCCCATAGGTGGCGCTATAGCAATCAATTGCGCGTAACTGCTCATAACTCCTAGACCGTAAGTCGTAGACTCAAGTGTCTTATATCATTGGAAAGCGGGTCGCCTGAAGGACAAAATGTATATCTCCGATTTTATTTTTGGTATGCAAATTTGTCCGCCATTTTGAATTATGTTAAAAACCTACTTTTGCAAACTAGTCCCTGTTTTTTTGCCCGATTGGAACCAAACCAGTGCAGAAATGTTCTCTGGAGTCTGAATATCAATAATTATCGAAAAAAAGTTGAATTTTCAAATTCCGGTTGCTAGGGGGAGTAAAATTATCGTTTTGGGAGGAGCCAATTTTACTAAAATGGCTATAACTCGAGAAGTAAATGAGGTATCTTCACCAAACTTGGTACACATATTTATGAGTTCAATTTGAGGTCACAGTCAAAAAACTGCGTCGATTGGCCACATGGTGGCGCTATAACATTAAAAAAACATAAAAAGGGGTGTGGCCACCTGACCGTTAGTCCGATTGACTTGCAAATTGGTATGCAGTGTCTTGGTCCAAGGCCCCATGTATGTGTAAAAGGATATTGGCGTATCTCAAAAAACATGGCCGCCATCGACCAATGAAGTTTGAGCACCTATGAGACGAGGTTAACGGAAGCCGATCGGAACGAAACTCGATGGGCATGTTCGACTCATGGCCCTAGAGGCCTGTAAGAATTTTAAAACAAATCGGCCACTAGTTGTCGCTAATGAGTTTTACGGCTCTGTAATCACGTGGTGTTGCACACATCCCCACAAAATGCATATCATTTGATAGATCTCCTCATGCTGAACAACATTGCCTCTAGAACCATTGTTGTCAATCAAATCGTTCAATAAATATTCACAATTATGTTAAAAACCTACTTTTGCAAACTAGTCCCTGGTTTTTCGCCCGATCGGAACCAAACAAGTCTAGGGCAATTCTCTGGACTCTCTAGATCAATAATTGTCGAAAAAAAGTTGAAATTTTGCATTTGGGTGGCTGTAACAGGGTCATTTAGAAAAGGGGCGGGGCAAAATACGGTCAAAAGCCTATAAATCCTAAACGAAAAGTCAAAACTTCACAGAAATTGATGAGCATATGTGTCATAACATGGTGAAGAAGCATGCAAAGTTTCATGGAGATCAGACCATAGGTGGCGCTATAACTGTTAAAAAGCTTTAAAACCATATATTTCCTATGGTAAATTGCCTATATTGGCTGTAAATGTTTTTTTCCATCTATTATGTCAGTGTTTAAATGTATGCTAAATAAAATTTTATGTCTTTTGATGCTTTTGTGCTTAACGGCCTGAAAGGCCTTAACTGCTTGAACACCGCTAAATGCTCCTTGCAGCTTTAATTATATTTTATTTTTTATTTTTTTTATTTTTATATATATATATATATATATATATATATATATATATATTTTTTTTTTATTTTTTTTTTTTAAAGCATCTGTCTGTATGCGTGTCATCAAACAAGCATATAAAACGACTTACAAGTGTTTCCATTCATAACAGGATTTGTTCCCCCAGGACCGAATTCTGAGAGCGGCGCTTTCGATGACATCGATGCATGTGAGGATTGATCTTTTTCTATTGTTTTATAAATTATTAAATAAATTTTAATAATATTTTAAAATAAATAAAAATGTAATTCTCTTTTCTTTTTAAATTCGCAGCAGCTACTCCGGTGATTGATGCAGACAACGCATCGGATGGTAAAACAAGACCCATCGTCGATGTAAATTTTTTCTAACGCCTATGAGAAATCTAATTTATTTATTTATTTATTTATTTATTTTAGATTTCATATATTTTATTACGCAACCCGGCTTCCCCCTGACGGATCACACTCAAGAAGAGAATGAAGACCCCACCGTTGAAGTAGCAGACGCAGCTGACCCCACTCCGTCCCGTGCTGAGGATCAAATAGCCCTTACCGACACATCTTTAGACCAGCGCCCCGGACCAAGCGGAGAGTCTTTGAGAAAGAAGACTAGAAAAACGGATCGTTCTACCTCACCGATCAATCCTGAGAGAAAAACAACCCGTTTTGTCCCGGCGATCAGTCCTGAAAGCAGTCCTGACAGGAAAACTTTTTGTCCGACTCCATCGAACAGTCCTGAGCCAAGTCTTGACAGTGTATTTCTTTATGGTAAGACTATCTACATTATTTTGTATTTAAACAAATTGAGTCATGCCATTAAGATTTTCGAGTTATATTTCTACACAGCTGGGTCCGGTAGAAGCCCTGACAGCGTGACTGGGTGGAATACACCTCAACGCATCGCTTGGGCTCAGAGTTCTTGGACAAGCGAGCACGCCGAGGTGACAACCACAAACGCTGGTCAATCGCCGTATCCTTTTCCCTCACCGCCGGAAGAAGAGCCAACTGCGCATCACCCGACTGATGCTATAGATACATTAGTGGAAGAGTTTCGTGACTCACAGGTTGATAGAAATAACCAGTTCATCGAATTACGCGATGCACAAGATCCTATAATCACCAAATTGAATGCACTGCACAGTGAGAGACCAAACGAAACGCGTAGCAGATTAGACGCATTGCGCAGTGAGCTTAGGGCTTCTCAGAGACACATAGTCGACTTGACACACAGGATCGCTTTATTCAAAATTTGGCCGATGAAATATTCAGACGTAACCAAAGTATGCAGGCAGCCATCTGTCAGGATTTTGATAGAATCCGTCGCATGCACACCAAATACCACCGTGAGCATATGCTTTTGATCCGTAATCTCATTCTCACCATCCTATATGATACAGCGGAGTAATCCTTGTACCCCATTAAACTTTTACGGCTGTAGTCATTTTCTTTAGCTATCATCTAGTATACTCTATGATTTTGTAATATTTCATTTGCGGAGTAATCCTTGTACCCCATTAAACTTTTACGTTTGTAGTCATTTTCTTTAGCTATCATCTAGTATACTCTATGATTTTGTAATATTTCATTTGTACTTTTTACATGTACTCTATGATTTTATGCATGCTTTGATTTTTCCATGTACTCTATGTTTTTCATGTATGCTTTGATTTTTTATACTCTATGATTTTGTAATATTTCATCTATGGTTTTTACATATACTCTATGATTTTATGCATGCTTTGATTTTTCCATATACTCTATGATTTTGTAATATTTCATCTATGATTTTTACATATACCCTGTGATTTTTATATTTCATGTTTTGGTCTGAAATCTTAAAATGGATGGTTCAAAATGCTTTTGTGCAGGCGCTTGTCAACCAGGCCAATGTCCCGCAGAACTGTCACCGGACGAGATTGAAATGCTAAGTATGTTGCCTGACGAGCTTTTAACATATACAGATTCTTTAGACCAGTATTTGTTTAATCTAGAATCTTCACAACAGTTGGCTAATTTGGATCTTTTTGAATTAGCCGTAAATCCAAATATGAATTTGTTCGATCATGTGCTAAGCGTAGACAATGATCCTGTTGTACAATACGGCGGTGATTTAAATAACCCACTCGCACCATGTACCGACGATCCTGACCATGAGAACACAGAGCCTCCCGCTAATGATACTTCACAACCATCCGCATCAGGTAAAGTTGATACTTCACGCGACGATCGATTAAGCCCTCCGGACATTGACGCACTGATCCGTCAAGGTGGTTACGTTAACGGATATCACGTTATACCACGACCTCGTTTCAATAGTGTCTCGTTGAGAAGATCCATGAATCTGCGAGTGATTAACTCCACAGATTTAGCCGTTTATCACACCTACCTGCACGACACGCTGAGCGAGATTGTTACCTTCGCTAGAGATATTGGTGGTAATGCCCCCATCATTAATATGACCGTGTCGGCTCCCAGTCTACAAACACCCATCAACGCCATTTTAACACCGGGCAATAATTACGACGCTGATTTGCTTTACGATCAAATTGAAAAAGTCCTCCAGAGCGAAGACGGGTTATTATCGGACACTTCCGTAGAAGTAGACGCGTCCGTTGTCTTGAACAGACAAGGTGGCGGTGGTCAACGTCGTAAACTTACAGATCTTGCCGTTGATCAGGTGATCAAAAGAAAAAAGACGAGTTTATTTTGCCCTGTAAATATATCAAATAATTTGTGTTTCTCCATTTGTCTCGCCCGTTTTCTTAACCCTCAACACACCGAGAACGAGTTAGAAAAACTGTCTGCCGCTATCCAAAACAGCACAGGGTTCTCAATCCAAGATCCACTCGCTTTTAGCGACATAGCATCGTTTGAACGCACGCTAGACATTAAAATTGTGGTATTTTCATGATTTTGAATTTGACCGGGTTCATCGGTTCGCCATACGTATGCGAATTTTGCTATAAAAGTTACACACGTCGCAGAGAGCATCGCTGTAAACACGTCTGCAACGTATGTTTCGACGCAGAATGTTACGGATTCCTAAACGAACCATCCACTGTTCTGACTGTTTGCGGTACTGTAAATCGCGCTATTGCTTCGAAATGCATAAAAAAAATTCAGCTCCCGGTCATGAAAATCCGGCCTGTGATGTTATAAAATACTGCAAACTATGTAACAGACGTTACACGGTTAAACCGGGGGGGAAGAAAAACCAACACAAATGCGCCCCAGACAAATGCAACCATTGCAGCGAAATTTTACCGGATGAGGGGTCGCACCAATGCTTCATTCAACCCCTAGCACCTAAGGAATTTTGCGAGAAATACATCTTCTACGATTTTGAAACGCGTTATGAAAACGGTAAGCACGTGGCAAATTTTGTTTGCGCAATCACGTTCCAAGGGGAGAAATTTGTCGCTCGTGGGACACGCTGTATTGCTAAGCTAATCAACCGCTTCAGACAACCTCGATATGAATGCTACTGCTTCATAGCCCATTACGCCTCCAGATTTGACTCTTTTCTAATCCTGGAGTATTTCTGCCAGGCCGGGTTGCCGATTGATGTCATATTACAGGGTTGCAAATTAATGTACATGTACGACGAATCGTTTGCGCAACGATATATCGATAGTTATTCATTTTTTCCTTTCGCTCTTGCGAAAATGCCTGCGGCGTTAGACTTAACGACGACAGAAAAAGGCTACTTCCCCATCTGTTCAACACGGTCGAAAATAAGAACTATTTCGGACCGTACCCGGACAAAAAGTTTTACAACTACGACAACATGTCGGACAAAGATCAGCAAAAGTTCGATGCGTGGTACGCGACAGTTGAGCGGAAGTGGTTTGACTTCAAGAAAGAACTGTACGAGTACGGCGTTAACGACGTGGTCTTATTACGAGAAGGATGTATGAAATATCGGAAGTCGTTCATCGAATGCGCAAAATTAGACCCTTTTTCCTTCGTGACCATAGCAAGTTGCGCAATGGGCGTGTTCAAAACACAATATCTCCAGAAAAATACGTTGGCTCTCACGCATAACAAAGCGTACGTGCAACAGAGCAAGACCTATTCGAGCGGTTCAATTGAATGGCTCGAGTTTGTCAAAAAGACACGAAACGTTGACATACACCACGCTGTAAACCACGGTGAAGTATCCTTCGGTAAGTACTTTTTAGACGGTTACTACGAACAGGGCGGGGTTAGATACGGCTTAGAATACGCTGGTTGTATCCACCATGGACACTGCTGTCGCTTTGAACCCCATCAGACGCACCCCTTGTCAGGAGTACCCTATGGAGTTCTCAGGAGACAGTTTGACGATAAAGTCGAAATTCTGCAGAACGCGTACGGTTTGCAAATCGAGGTTCTTTGGGAATGCGAATGGTGCAACATGAAAAAGACCGACCCCTCTGTGATAGAATTTATGAGCGAATACTCTGCCCCAGAGAGACTGAAGCCGCGAGACGCTCTCTTCGGTGGGCGCACTAACGCTTATAAACTCTATCACAAGGTGACCGATGGTGAGAAAATAAAGTACCTCGATTTCACCAGTCTCTACCCCTTTTGCCAGGCTACGAAAACCTATCCGATTGAACATCCACAAATCATTTTCAAAGATTTTGAACCCATTGAAAATTATTACGGACTTATCAAAGCGACCGTGCTCCCTCCCCGCAAATTACTGCACGCGGTTCTCCCTTACAGATGCATAGGAAAACTCATGTTCACGTTATGTAGAACCTGCGCTCATGAGGAAAACCAGACCACGAGCTGCAGTCACACGGATCAGGAAAGATCTCTCTCGGGGACCTGGGTTAGCATCGAGCTTTTAAAAGCCGTCGAGAAGGGTTATGTGGTGGTCAAGATAGACGAGGTTTGGCATTTTCCACAACGGTCATACACGTTGTTTGCCGGTTACGTGAAAACATTTTTGCGTTTGAAACAACAAGCGTCCGGGTACCCGTCGAACGTCGTCACGGAGAAAGAGACTTACATTCGCGAGTATTTTGAAAAAGAGGGGATTCAACTCGACCCTGAAAAGATCAAGTACTACGCCGCCCAGAGGGCAATCATGAAGCTAATTCTGAATTCGGTTTGGGGAAGGTTCTGTCTTAGGGAAAACTTGCCTCAAACGATCCTGGTGAACGACCCCCAAGATTTCACCGGAATCGTTTTTGGCAATACCGACACGCTGACGTATTTCACATTCGTCTCAGACGACGTAGCTCTCGTCCAGCATAAACCCACCAAAGACGATGTATGCAAGACACGCGACGTTAACGTGTTTATAGGGGCGTTTACAACGGCGCACGCCAGACTGGAATTGTACGAATTGATGGACAGACTCGGCGACCGACTTTTATACTCCGATACGGATTCAGTCGTTTTCGTGTCTAGGGACGGAGACTGGGAGCCCCCTCTAGGGGACCATTTGGGAGAGCTGACGAGCGAGCTAGACGACGGCGATTTCATTACAGAATTTTGCTCTAGCGGCCCTAAGTCTTACGGGTATTGCACGGCCAAAGGTAAAGTGTGCATGAAAGCTAAGGGGGTCACGTTGAATGCCAAGAATTCCCGAGCCATCTGTCTGGAATCCCTGATTGGTCTGGTTGACGGGTATGTGCTGTCGCACGACAGTACCAAATACATCCTGACTCACACTGAAAACATAGTGAGGAATAAAAAGACTCTCACATTGCACAACAAATCAGTCGTTAAAAAGTTTAAGGTGGTGTATAATAAACGCAGGCTTTTGCCCGATTTCACTACAGTTCCTTATGGCTACTGATCAGATGATGCACAGGGGGTCATTGGATGTTTCCGATTTTGATTTCAGACTTCAACATCCATTTAGTTGTGTTATAAGCGGACCGTCCAATTCTGGAAAGTCTTATTTTGTAAAACTTTTGTTGGAGAAAGGTTTGAATATAATTTCAAAGAAAATTTAAAACATTGTATGGTTGTATGATTGCTGGCAACCTTTGTACGATGATGTACTGAAATTTTATAACATTACATTTGTACAAGGAATACCCGAGAGTCTGAATGATGATGATTTACTACCCGTTCATAAAGCAAATCTTCTCATCGTGGATGATTTGATGCAGCAAGCTAGCACCAACCTGGAACTCCAGCGCGTTTTTACGCAGTACGTCCATCACAGAAACGTCAGCGTCTTCGATATAGTGCAAAATTTATTTGTGCAGGGCAAGTCCAGCCGAACCATCAGCTTAAACGCCAATTACATGATTCTGTTTAAAAATCCTCGGGACGTCAATCAAGTGGCGCTGCTAGGACGGCAAATGTACCCGGGGAACACAAAATACTTTATGGAGTGTTATCAGGATGCGGTCAACCAACCTTTCGGCTACCTAATGATAGACTATAAAGCTAAAACTCCGGAACAGTACCGTCTCAGAACAGGATTGCTTTCCGAACGTCAAGTGGTTTATATTCCGAAAAAAAGAAGAACGTGATAAATCGTCATGTCCGCCAGACTTTGTAAACATCTGCCGGTGTTGAAACTGCTACATAAAGCATCTCCTAAACAACGACGTCTTATTTTACAATCGGCGTCTGACGAATTCATTTTAGCGTTGTGTGAAGTGGCGCTTAACATCCTCTACGGTACGATCCCGGTCATTCGACAACAGTACCAAAAACTGAAAAGGAGAAAAACGGAAATCAAATTTGTGGCTAATAAAAAAATTGGTCTAGCGGCCAAGAAACGAGTCTTCAACCAGAAGGGTGGGTTTCTTCTACCCCTCCTAAATATAGCTCTGCCATTTCTGTCGAACTTGATAGCCAACGTTAGGATGGAGTACGCCGAGAAGATGTATTTAGTTCCGCACCATCAACTGGATAAGATCAAGAGTGAAAATGTTTGCGAGAGCATTCAACAGAGTGTGGAAAACGATTTGGATGATGCCATAAGAAACATTTTACAACGCGTCGATTTGAATCCGTACGAAAAAGCCAAGCTTTACTCAAATACCCTGACCAGGTTTTTGACCATCGTTAGACAAGGAGATCGCGAGAACAGTGTTTTAATGCTTTCGTTACCCAGTACCGAGCCTAAAGATGAACAACCAGCTGCTGCTGCTGCGCCCGTCGTTGAAGACATTGCCGATGGTGGTGGGGTGGAAGTGGTGGACGAAGTTCTGAAGAATGTGCCTTCGAGAAGTGTGAAAAACACCAATACATATTAGACAAGATGTCTAAAGCTAAAGGCTCTGCGCCTGGAACGAATCGGGCGAGTTTGTGTTTAGGGGTAAACCCATACAGGGCTCACACATGCTCGATTTGTTAAAAAATGTGACGGCCCCGCAAAAGGTTCGCGATGACCGTAGACCTCTAGGATGGATGGAGTTTCTTCAGGCTTTTGCCAAATTAAACATCCCTTTTTCTACAGTGTCGAATCAGCAGGTCAGACGCACGATTAACTCTCTAAAGAGCAAACCTGACACACCTCGTGTTAGACCTCCTAAAAAAGCACAAAGATATTCACGACCCGAGTCCGAAGACGCTGTGTTTAAGTCACCGGTTATTGATCGAAGAGCATGGTTGAAATTTTAATGAATTGTATCTTATGATGAAATAAAAGACGACAAAAAATATAAATGGTTTTAAGCTTTTTTATTTATAGGTCAAACATGTCTGCACACAGTGAATGCAAGATAACATTTTATCATTACAAACATACGGTCTTAATCTCTTCACAAAGAGGGAGACCATTTTATCATTTTTGATATAATCATCGGTGTATAGTTTCATCACATGGTTATAGTCGTAACCTCTGGCTAAATGATATAGAAAAAACAGACAGTGCTGTCCGCAGGTATCCGATGAATAATCCTGGACGCGTCTGTCAGAATATAATACGTCAACGTCGTTGGCAGATAGAAAGTTATTAATGCTGATCGGGAAGCGTGGGCTGTCGGGTGGATTGCCGAAGCTGTCGAAAGAACAAGCCGGTCCCTCTTGGGGTAAATAAATGGCGATCCAATGCTGGCCGGGGACCCTGGCGGGGTCAGTGTTAATGATACCCATCGACGGTAAGATCCTCAAGTGTTTTTTGGGTAGTTGATCGCTCGGTAGAACGCCGAGAAAATGAGTCCTGCATGTGATTTTATCCATGATGGCGGTGAGTTGTAGGGTGTTCATCTCTCAATAGTAGTCGATCAGTACCTGTCTGCGGTTAGACACTTCAAGGATGCTGTCGAAAACGGAGTAAATTTTCAAATTAATGGTATTCGGCAATGGCTGTCTGAAACGCACTTCGACTCTGATATTCCCGGACTTGATGAGGGATACGTGCTGACCGCACTCTTCATCCGGGGTCAGGTTAAATGCGTAAAGTGTGTATCCGTTCAGGAAATCATTCCTGCCGATACAGAGCGGCTGGTCTTTAAGGTGTCTCCCTGTCGTCATAGCCAACTGATAAAATTTGCGTACTGCCAAACCGTTTTCGAAATTAGGTTGTAGAGGCTTCGACGGGTATTTTTGCCCATCTATGTAGACGGCTAGGAATTCCAGATCGTAATGTTTGAACGCAAATGGATTTTTAGTGTAGGAGCCGGTGAATGCGTCGTTGTCGACCATAGTTATGACGATAGACTTTGGCAGCCTTCCTAAAAAAAGATTTTCTTGATTCGAAACACGAGAGCCGGCGGGTATGGAGAAGGATTTTAGACAGACCCTATCGACGGGGTACTTGGCCGTTGTCGAGAGAAGCGCCTGGGCGTGAGCCAGTCTCACCGACGGTGATACAGAAACTTTCTTGACAAATAGGGACGCAGCCGTTATATGTAATTTGTAAGCCACGTCGTCGGACCTCATCAGACAGAATTCATCTTTTGCTCGAATAAAGCGTATCTTGATGTCAATTCCATTGATCATCAGTTTCCCTTGGAAGAATATATCGCTGTGTATGGGGGCAAGTAGCTCCACCTCCTTGCTTTGGGCGATGTAACCCGATGTCTTTGTCAGCCCCGCGTTACGACCAGCAGGGTCATTCACATCCATCTGACCCGCCGAGTCTTTATGAAACAGCCCAGCGGCGAAAGTAGATTCCAGCGTATCAGGGTCCGCGATTTCTTCACCATTCGGCCTCGTGATTTTCGCCCATAGATAGAGCATCGTGTTATTGAGATCCATGTAATCATCGCCGTTGCCGGCGATAAAAAACTCAATCGGAGCTGAGTCGGAAATGGCTGATAATGGGGTTATTTCTAAATAACTGCTTTTCTCAATCATGGTCTGCGTCAGCGGGACCGTAAATAAGTCCAACTCGGACTTGATGCATTCTCCCGACATCTGATGCAGTAACGCCATGTTAGAATATGGTTTTCACAGTTCTCTTGACTGACGCGTTTCGACTAACAGGCTTCTTACGCTTTCTACGTACGAGTGAGCGCTTGTTTGATGCGCTCGTTGTTTTCTTCTTCTTCTTTGCTACCCATTTACCCCGCCTCCTCACACCCAGTGGTTTAGTCATTCTCTTACGGGCCATGACCATCAGACCTGATCCGTCTTGAGCTTTAGCACTATGCGAACGCGTCAATACGTTTGAGACGACGTCGGATACTATATTTTTAGCGCCTGACTTTAGATGGGGTTTTGCGATGCTAAATCCTCTTTTTAACAGGGGTACTGCCATCCTGAACAGACCTCTGAAAAGACCCCCTAACCCCGCACCGTACATAACCCCTCCCCCGGCATAGCCTGGTAAACCCCCGCCCGCCTGATTTTGGTAGTAGCTGACATAGTCCGCGGTGTCTCCAGGTCTAAAATAAACCATTTCTTGGTTTAAAGTGTAGTTTTACGATGACTTTCCCGTAAGAAAATGGTACTTCATGGTTTTGAACGTCCTTCAACTCTATGGTGATGTCGGTGATGTGATCCTTGCTGATCGCTGCGTAGTGGGGGGTGTCGTATCTAGCAATGACCGTGTCGTTGCCTTTTCCCGATATATGTACGCATCTCAAAAGGGGTATGTGAGAATCGCCGACCACTTGAAATTTGATAATGTCTGTGTAAACGTACAATGTGTAGAACCCGGCGTTGATGTCGGATTGATGAGGAGCGTACGTGATGACGTTCGTGGAAAAATCAGGTTCTTTATGATAGTTTAAACCTCCGAGAGGTTTTAGTGTCATTCCTAAAATAGTGGCGAGTCTCCCTTTGAAGCTGAGTGAAACGTTGGGTTTCGCGACCAGAAACACTTTGTTTTTTAATTCATCGTGATGCAATACGGCCGTTGGTGCGATAAGTTGATTTATAGCACGGAGGATCGCACGAATGTTTGCGTAGTACCCACCGCTTATGTATAATTTCGTAATGATAGAAAAACGAATATCTGCCTCTTTGGAGGGGTTGCTATCCGGGGGTTCCGGGGGCCGTATGGAGGATGAAATGACCATCTTCGTCATTAAAGCTATACCAGCTTCTAGGATATTCGATTTCGGCGAGCCCCACCTCCCATCGTCCTTCCAAGTTTAAAGCTTTTGCTAGCCTGGTTGTATAGCTGGATATGCGATTTTGAGGATAAACCGCAGACGATGCGTTGCATGGTAACGTGATGTAGAACCCGTGGTCGTCCATGACGCTCCTCCGCTCGTATGATCTAATGTCGCCACGTTTTAAGGGGATTGCAAGTCCACCAGAGTTTTTTTATCTATATAACTGTTAAATTTTGAAGGCCATCCTAGCCATTTCACTAAAACAAGCGTAGATTTCCCTTGTTTTTTCTGACCTAAAATCTTTTCCACCTTAAAAGATTTGTTTTTACTCACATTTATTTTCTGCAGCTCTTTTTCATAAAAAACCCCGTCGATGACTTCACCGTCATAATCCGTGAGTCTGTAGACAGGAGGTTGGCGCGGAATACGCGAGGATACGGTGAAAAATTCTTCCGTGTAGTTCTGCTCGTAACCTTTGGCGAACGGACCTCTCACTTTAGAAATCCTGACGACGTCTCCGACTTTGAAATTAAATACGGGTTTCTCGGTCTTCTTTACATCGCCGTACAAGTTTTGAAACACTTGACCCTCATTGTCTTTGCTGATGTCGACGGGTCTCATTTTGATACTTCGGTGATAACTAGTGTTGTACCCCTGCATAATGTCCTGTAAAACATCTATGTATCGTCGGGATTTTGTGGCTGTTAAAAATCTCCACATACGACTTTTTAAGGTTCTATTAAATCGCTCCACGACGCTGGCTTTCAAATCGGTAGTGGTAGCGAAATAATTAATGTCGTGCTTTTTCATGACATCTTGAAATTGTTTGTTAAAAAATTCCTTCCCCTGATCCGTCTGTAATTTCTGCGGCACACGCCCCTCTGCGAGTATATACTCAAATGCTCTAGTAACCTCGGCTCCGATCTTATTCTTCAGCACGCGAGACCAGGCATACTTCGAGAATACATCTATACAAGTTAAGAGAAATTTATTACCGTCATTCTGATCAGAAAATTGGGTCATGTCGACTAGATCCGCCTGGAACTGCGTATCGACCCCGTACACCACCACTCTATTTCGTTTGTATTTTATAGGTGCTGTTTTGTGTAATGTGTAAGCATCCTCGCCAGCCAGCCATTCTGAAACCTGTTTATCGCTTAGACGGACCCCGGTATCTTTAAAGACGGCGTCTTTTAATCGTTTTTTACCCCCTAAAGAGCCGGGGTTGGAGGGTGTATAATAAGCCTTTTTCATGAGCTCCGACATGCTACCGTTTCAACAGTTGCAAAAGAATGAGACGTACAAGCGGTTTTAATCAATCTTTTATTTTAAAAAAAAATGTTGTAGAATATGATAGAAGATAGTAAACATGCATATTATAAATCAGACACTAAGTAAAATGGTTATAATAGAAGATAGTAAGCATGCATATAATAAATCAGACGCTAAGTACATTGAATATAACGGTATTAATAGAACAGACAAAAATCTAAGTAAATTGAATATAATGATCTTAGTACAAAAAAACTAAGTAAAGAATGGATATAATGAGGTTACATAAAATGTCTTAAGTAAAATGACTACACAGTAAAGAATGGATATTATGCTGAATCCAGCCAAAAGAGAAAATCGCGGCAGGCCATCATGTTACGATCTAGGATGTAATCAACATACATTACAACAATTTTGTCGACGTTTTTAATCACGTCGACAATTTTGACCACGTCATCATCATCAGAGTCATATTCTTTTGAATTCTTTAACAGTTTGGTACACACATCCGCCACATACGTACAAGTACACAACACATCGGTGACCCGAAGCGGGCGTTGTGATTCACACATCATATCTAGAACCTGTTTTATCATATCACACGGCAGATCGTTACCGTTAACACATTTGTCCGTCAAATCATCCCATGAATTAGACAGTCCTCTTATATGAACCATATGTTTCGAGAGACGGATGCGGATGATTTTAGGTGTGTCGCGCGATTCTAAGTCTTTGCGGGGATTGATGAGGTAAGTCGGGTTGTGAGTTTCAAGGTTTTCGCTGGATGGTTGTGGTGGTGGTGATGAAGGTTTGCTGCAACCGCAGTCGCACTCGATGCACGAATCCCAGTCTAAGCGGCGTTTGATAGTTTTAGTCAGAGGCCAGTAATTTTCGAGGTCCGATGGTTCACTCGGCGCCCAATCGTTTTCAAAGCACGGTGCTAAGGCTATGCGACGTCTGGTAGTTTTGGCCGGGGCCCAGTCTTTGTGGTGGTGGTCCGATGGTCCGCAGACGTCGGTCAGAATATGGGGGGTTGCATTGTCGTCGGGAGGGTCAAGAATGCTGCCGAAAGAGATGCCGCAGCTGCATACATGCGCCGGTTCTGAAGCGCCTTCTTCAGTCATGGTTTAGAAATTATGGTTGGGAGGGTCCGATCGCCGGAATTTATGAGCGCTGTAGTAGAGGTGGGCGTGGACCATGGTTTAAAAAACGACGCTTGGGAGGGTCTGACAGGCGTGCTTTCGCATGGCTGTAGCGAATGGGGGCGGACGGCATGGTAAATGAACTGCTGCGCACGCATCTCTCTGATTTTGTTGTACCCATCATGCATGTCGGCCCATTTGAACATTTTGTTGATGGTTGAAAAAACATTACTCATTATATCCAGATCGCACCACTTGAACAAAAATTGCATTTCATACAGATTGTGATGCTCGTTAGGCAGGATAACTCCAGACCGAGGGCTGCTGAGCTTTGTCTTGTCTTTACAGCAGAATATGTAAACAGAATCATTAGGCTCCTTATTAGTATGGTCACCTACCACACGGTAGCGGACATTCGGAGTTACTCCATCCCACTCTGCAGTGTACAAAGGCTCTTCGCCGGCGTCATTCAGATCCTTCCAGACAAATTTGTAAAATAGAGACCAGTCTTTTTCAGGAAATACAACACACGGTCTTCCCCAGGCTGGAACTCTCCTGGACCGTCAACGGTGTAGAGCATAACAACTCGTGATGGTTTGTGAAATTTGTACCCAAATACGCAGTTACTAGACATCATGACTTCACCTTCAGTCCATTCCGAAATTTCATGGAGAAAATTGGTCAAACGGATGTGGCCGAAAGGCTTTCTCGGAGCCATAGGCAGACTTCCCAAAATCTTGCTGCTCAACCCCGCCTCTGGGGTTTTGGGGGAGAATAAACCGTCCATGCTTGTGTAGCTCATGTTTCTCTTTCTAGTTTTTGTAGAACACGGTTGACCCATTTATACATGCTGCTGCTCAGGAATGTAGGGGCGGTGACAAAACACCAACTTCAAACAATCAAACTAACTGTCACCATCAAAGCCAATACATCTCAAACTAACTGTCACATCACTTTGTAACTGTAACATCAAAGCTTATGTTAACATCAAAGGCCAATACCTCCCTTTTCTTTATCAAAATAACTGTCACCATCCATCATTTTGACAGAAGCTGTAACCGCAAGGGGCGGAACTAGATCAAAGGTCATCATCCATCATTTTGACAGAAGCTGTAACCGGATGGGGCGGAACTAGGTTAAAGGTAACAGGAAGGGGCGGAAACTAGGTCAAAGGTAACAGGAAGGGGTGGAAACTAGGTCAAAGGTAACAGGAAGGGGTGGAACTAGGTCAAAGGTAACCGGAAGGGGCGCAACCGGAAGGGGCGGGGGAAGATCAAAGGAAAGCCACGCCCACCTGTCAATCAATCATTTTTGACAATTGCCATAGTCTATTAACTACTGACAGTCAGATGAAGGAGCAATTGATGATTAACCTGATGAGGATATACTTGACCCTGCAGTAATGAAAAGTGAATACATGATAAATCTGTGCATGTTTTACATGAAGTTGCAGGCGAAGCACCTTATCCCCTCCTCCACAATACAGTCGATTGTTGAAGAAATTAATAGTCTCAGTGGAGTTTGCCAGCATTACACTAAGAACCAACTTAAAATATCTCTTCAAGCAAAAACTAAACTGTCTGACACAGAAATTGCAGATGTTTTGAAGACAGTAGATGACACAGATGTGCATGCATCATGCAGCTCTGCCCTCTCTACAGAGTACAAAAGAAAAAAGTATTTTGAGGAGAATTTTGACTATGTGCATCCACAATCAATTTTTTTGGGGTTGGATGAAAACAGAAAGGAGAGACATGCTCAGTACATACCCATAAAAGATACATTGACAGCTCTGTTAAAAGATCCTGCTGTGTGGGCAGAATGTTCAATATCTGCTAATGAGAGTGCACCTCTTATTTTAAGTGATGTGTGTGATGGATCTGTATTTAAATCCAGTCCTCTGTTTTCAGAGTCAGGTCTCACTTTAAAGGTGATACTGTATCAAGATGCATTCGAGGTTGTTAATCCAATTGGCTCTGCAAAGAAAAAACACAAGATGCTTGGGGTATACTTCACTCTCGCTAACTTTGATCCTTTTCATCGATCTATCGTTGACAACTTGCAGCTTTTGCTGTTGTGCCGAGAAGCTGATTTCCAACATTTTGGCCATGAGAAAGTGTTCTCTCCATTGATGTCAGAGCTTAGAGAACTGGAGACAAATGGATTGAACATACATGGAAACACTGTGAAAGCAACAGTTTTTTGCATTGCCGGCGATAATTTGGGTTTGCATAGTATTGGCGGCTTCACAGAAAACTTCAGTACATCTCGCTATTTCTGCCGGTATTGTCACATTACCAGAGATGAATTGGACAACTTGGAGCACAATGCGCCAATCCGAACAGTACAAGACTACAATGACACTGTCCAAGAGTTGCAGAATGATAATGCAAGTGAAGTCAGAGGCTTGAAATTTGACTCTGTGTTTAATTCTCTGGCATTTTTCCATGTCTGCCAGCCAGGCCTCCCACCCTGTATTGGCCATGATTTGTTTGAGGGTGTTGTGGCTTATGACCTTGCCATTTACATCAACTACTTTGTCAAGGTGAAGAAATTCTTCACGTATTTGCAGCTTAATCGGAGGATCAGGCAGTTTAGCTACAAGGGATCTGATGGTAATTCCTCACCCTCAGAGGTTTCTGAAAAGGGTGTAAAACTAGGTGGCCAGGCTGCAGAAAACTGGTCTTTGCTGAGGCTCCTCCCTCTTATTATCGGTGAAAAGATCACAGATACAGAGAATCCAGTATGGCAACTGACTGTCGAACTGAAAGAGGTAGTGGAGTTGATTTGTGCCCCTAGAATATCGGTACCTCAGATTGCTCTGCTCAATGTTCAGATCCGTGACTATCTAGAGGGAAGGAAAGAAATGTTTCCTGCGCACAAACTGAAGCCGAAGCATCATTACCTTACTCACTACCCTGCATTGATATTGAAACTTGGCCCACTTGTGCGGTTGTGGACAATGAGGTTCGAAAGCAAGCATTCATACTTCAAAAGATGTGTACGAAGAACACAGAATTTCAAAAATGTTTGTCAAACACTGTCCACGAACCACCAGCTACTACAAGCATACCTAAATTCAGGTACCTTTTTTGCACCATTATTGGTGGTGAAGAACTCCACTCCTTTCCATGCTGAACTGTACAACAATGCAGTGCAGACTGCTGTAGGAGCAACCTTTATCCAGGAACCCAATGTTGTAGCAAGTACAGAGGTACAGTAGAAAGGCACTCAGTACAAAAAGGGGTTCTTTCTTTGTCTGAGCCAAGGCGAATTCGGACAAATTGAGCTCATACTGGTGAAGGAGGAGAAACGTGTATTTTATTGTTACACCTCACAACGTCTCATATACCCCTTTTCCACCAAAAAAGAACTGGTTCGGAACTGGTGTTGGTTCAAAGTTGGTTCGGAGTTGGTTCAACTTGCGAACCTTTTCAGAACCTGTTTGTTTTTCCACTGACTAGAGCGCCCAGCGAACGACGTCGTTACGTCACTGTGTACGTCGCCATACGTCTTAGCTAGAAACGCTTGCAAGTACAACATTACTTTGGGATTATCTCTAACTCGTGTACCAAGAAGGCTTCAAAAACAATTGAAATATGTAAGTCTTTTAATCTTTTCCTTTGATATGTAATCTTTTCTGGTTAGTTATGTACCCCTGTTTTGTGTCTTTTTTTCCCTTTCCATTTATTTGTTCTATATTGTGAAAGTTTTCTTCTTTGCTTAGTTATAATGTTTTCAAAAAAATAAAAAAATAGAAACGCTTGCGCCAACTTCAAGCATAACAATTACAAAGGCAGACTACATCGTGTTTCTGCACATGTTCCGGGCTTTGCGATCCTATATTATGGTCAGAAAAGATGTTTAGAACACATCTAAACCCGCCCCCAGCCCCCGACGTAAGCATGACGTGGTAAAAGAACGGTTCTAGTCCAGCAAAGAGTTGGTGCCGCTTTGGAACCAGTTTTCCTGGCCGAGAACCGGTTCTTTGACTGTCGAAACTCAAAGAACTGGTTCGCGCGCAGGCACCGGCTCCGAACCGGCTCTCAAAATGCTTTGGTGGAAAAGGGGTAATATTTGACAGAGTATGGACTCTATGAAGTGAAGGAGGCAAGCCAGAACATGAAGTGTATGAAAGGAGAGCTCAGAGTGGATTATTATCCACTGCCCGAGTACAAGCTTTTTGGGACAAGAGTAATTTCCCTGAAACACAGCATTATTGATATTGATTGATCTGCCTGAATATGTGTACTTATTTAGTATATAACTACACGGTTAATACCCTGCTCAACTGAGATTGTACATAGTATTGACATTTTACTCCACCACACAATCCCAATGTAATTTAGCTGGAGATAACTATTTTTGGCCAGAGGTGTTCAAGCCCCTTTTACTGCTGGCAGAGTTTTACATAAAAAACAATGATCTGACAAATCAAACTATTAATCTGTTCATCTCTCCTGTATAGTCATGGATGGAGGGAGTGATCTTACTTCTTTCCTATCAAGAACTCTTCCAAAACTGAAGGAAACTGAGCCTTTGCTTGAGGCCCTTGAGGAATTGGGAGTCCAGGAACTTGACGACTTGAACTACATTCAAGAGAGTGACCTTCGTCATGTTCTAAAGCCAGTCGAAGCAAGGAAACTTATTTCTCATTTCAAAAGTGCAAGTATGTGTTTTCATTTGTCCATAAAGTAACTTCTCATATTAAGAAAAGTAGATATACCAAATATATATATATATATATATATATATATATGTTTGAATTATCACCAAATAAAACATTATGGTGCTACTGGGGCAAAAAAAATTGTATAAAAATTAAGTGAACTCTTTATAATTTAAAACTCCATAACTGTATGTTCATTAAGGCCAAAGAGATGCATTGGACAGTCCTCTCAGCAACCAAGGAGATGTGTTGGACAGTCCTCTCAGCAACCAAAGAGATGTGTTGGACAGTCCTCTCAGCAACCAAAGAGATGCGTTGGACAGTCTCAGCAACCAACAGTCATGTTACACATCCTGTGACCATCCTTGTACACAGCCTGACGAGTTGTTCCGTTCTGGTGAGTACATTCCTTTATTGAATAGAATGTGACTTCTCTACATATGGCCAATAAGTATTCTCCAAATAAAAACAAAAGGCACTATGTCAGTGTTGCTAAGCTACATCACTAAAGACAAGATAAGTAGCATATTTTCAGGTCCAATAATATTTAAGGCAAACATGGTGTGAATTTAATTGACTACCTTTCAGCTTTATTTGTAGTGTTTGATGAAAGTTTGAATGTTGTGATAATATGTTAACCCTGATATTTAACCTAAAATAATCGTGTGAAAATTTACATCACATCCCAATTAGCATGTTAGATGGGTCCATGATGTACCCAACCTTTGTTACATTACAAAAGTCAACACAGTTGTTTTATGAGCCACCAGTGTTCAGTGGATCCAGCTGAAATTTGCTGGGAGAAAATAATAATTTAAAACAGGATTGAAATTAAATGGGAGGCTCTTCCAGCTATGAATTCTCCTTAGTGTTTCATCTCCAAAATCTTTACAGACACTTTTGAATTTATTGTATGCACGTGCAAGTTTGACTGTAAATGACTGAGACCAATTGGGATTCATGTGACATACCAAACCAAAGCAACCTGTGCACCAGTGTTGCTGGTGCAGGTCAAATATGTAGACACAAAAAGATTAATTATGATGGTAAATCTAGATTTTGTGTCGTTTCTGTGATTGTTTTGAAAAATGAACTAAGCCACTACAGTGGAAGATTGTTGGATTTACATTGTATGTTGCTTCATCATTTCATCTGCAACATTTCAGGTGACTACAGCTCGGCAAGTCAAATTCATCAGGGTCAACATCTTGTTCAAGTATGGATGGCACACCTCGTCGACCGTATGACAACAGCTGGCATTTCAATTTTGAAATTCCTTGGAAGAAGATGACATCTGAGCTCATCAGAAAGTTAGAAGCAGGAAAACGACCAACAAAGAGTGAGAGACTTGAAATGATACGGCTGATTGTCAGTGAAATCTTGACAGTATGCCCAACACCGGGAAAGAAACACCTCAGTGAGATCGCAAGAAAGATGGCAAAGGTGTATCCTGTTGCATTCACTGATGTCATTGAAGGTGAAATTGTGGGCAGTGGATATGACTCACTCACAAAACAGATGATAGGCAGAGTGGATAATTTGAGGAGAGGAGGCACTCCACTTTCTTTAAAGAGACAAGTTATTAGCACCAGTGAAGGAGAGGATACCCCACCCAGGAAAAGGAGACTAGACACCTACGGATGTATAAATTGGCAACCAATGCGTCTACCACCTAATGAAACCCTGGAATCCCAGAAACATGCACAGGAAGAGTTAAAGAAAATGTACAAAGAAAGATGCCATGACACTAAATGTATTGAGAGTATGATGAGGGCCACCTACTTCACTCAGAGAAAAGACATTATCAGTGTAACTGAGACCTCTGATTTGGCAAATGAATGGCCATTTTTATTTGAGACAACTGGCATGAAGACTCATTTTAAAGAGCTTACAGGCATGGGCATTGATGATAAAGCCATAGCAAACAAATATGCCAGGGTTGTTTCATACTTCAAGTCTAGTGACAAAACAGGGAAGATGGAGACAATCTTCAGAGAAATGGAAACGTCAAGCAAGAATGTTGCAGATGTCAATGCTGCTGCGTGTCTTCAACTACTTCTTAGATATTTCAGTGATGAAGAGGACCAGATGTTCCATAGAATGGATCAAACAACCCTTCCCTCTGAAGTGGACTTTGCTGAACTTCCAAGTACACCATGCATTGTTGTGTGTGGTACGTTTGGATACTACTACTTACATACCTAGCTGCATGCACTCTGCCTGTGCACTCACAGCGCATGAACAAGGGGTTTGGGGATTTTTTAATTGGATACTATCTAGGTGTCTCTTGCTGGTTTCTCCAGCGTTATCAACCCCAGCTTTAAATGCTTTGATAATATCAAATTGTTTTGCCTCTGGTGATTCTCAAGCCTACTAATTGGTTGATGGATGTCCTTCATGGTTTTTTTGACATACAGTTCAATCAATTTTTTTTTAATGAGAAAATATATTTTATAACTGCTGTACTTAATAGTCATTGGGTGCAATTTGTCATCAAAAATACTGATCCCCTCTCTTGTGTATGTGTACTGTACATCAGGAAGTTCTCCTTTGGCAGCAGAATACCTCATGTTATCTGTGGACCAGACCATTGTGAATGGCCACATCACTATCTTCAGTGATGCACTTGTGTTGATGTTTGCCTCGTACTACTGCCTTTATATCTCTTACCCAGCAACCCAAAGAGATCCTACTTATCACAGTTGTTTTATGGACTCGTAAAAGGCGTGAGCGCGCACGAGACGGCAAGCACGGGTGGCAGGCAGCGTGATGTGCTAGCAATAACGATTTAGATAAAAGCTAGCGATGTCAGATTAATGTGATATATTTGTATATATCTAATATGTGTTGATGAGTAAGTTATATTTAGCAATATAAACAACAAGGAATGATAGTAAATAGAGATTCAAAGCAGAAAACTATACAGAGCATACAGACGCAAACCAGCAGCAAGGCAGACAAGAGCAATCGATCTGCGTGTTTTAAGTCAGTCTCAGATGCTCCTCTCCTCTTAGATAGCCTTTAGCGTTTGGAGGGGCAGTTCAGTGGCTTTATCGTGGGGGTGCAGGACAATACAGTGTTAATCACCCCTCTTTCATTTGGAGAGTGTCGGATAGCCAGCCTGATGATACAGATTTTATCTTAAAGAGCAGGCAAAGGCAAAATTCCTTTCAGGATAAATCTCTAGATGTGTCCAAATGTAGGCCCTATCTTATTAAATTAGCTAATGTATTTAACCCTTGTGTGGTGTTCATATTTTTGTTATTCGGCCAGTGTTCGTTAGCCTGGTTAAAACCAGACCATTCTCAGTTGTAACTGAGTTAGGGTCTGGCAAAGCTTCGTAGACAAATCATTTCCAAAGGGGCGTCACCAACGGACGTAGCTCAAATGCCTCTTGGAGCAATTGGATAGACCTAAAACCAATCAGAGCATTGAAGATGACGTATGCAGAGCGACGTTCGTCTGTTATAGAACAACTTAGTTTGAATAAACGAGCAGACACTGATCAGCTACTTGCTCTACGTTTATTTAAAATTAACAGCAAGACAACTGGAAGTGAATGTGCTTTCCATTAAATAAATCACACACAGTAAACAAAACCTTAACAAAAAAAACTTTGCAATTTAGCAAACTGGGTGCCGGTGGTGTGAGACGAACGGCTCGGGCAGATTCGGCTTGAAGTCGTTCATCCTCGGATGCGGCGCCGCGCTCGCTGTTACAAAATACCCGTGCACACAGGCAAGCGAAATGGGGTCTTGCCGGTCTTGCGCACCGAACGCGTGATTTTTGCCCCGCGCACCTTCGCGCTCGTGCGGACGCGTCGAGTATAAACAAGGCTTTACTCCGTGTCAGCGCGCGCTCTGATCGGTAAAGGGGCACAGACCTCTCCCGAATCATCTCCAGCAGTAGCAGCCTCCGAAACACCACTAACTCCGCCTCCGTTTCCCTCGTAAGCTGATATTAGTATTTAAACATTCTCTATGATAAATGTTTGTGAAAAAAAATATTTTAATAACATGGTTTGGCGGTTATAGAGTTCTAATGACGGTGTTCAACTATAACCGTCACACATAGTTCCACAGCGGCATCCATCTTTGTAAATGTAAAAAATCTGCTTCACCGTCGCTGTGCTGTCGTCATCGTGTAAAGCCCGCCCCAACGTTTCTGATTGGTGCCGCGATTTCGACGGATTGTAAATGGACTTGGACTTGTTCGTGGGTCTGGTGGACCCGCTGCATTTTGGGTTTTTTAATTCAACACAGTCAAACAATTTTATGTTAAAATACTCAACAGATGTTTACTTGATCCCAATTAAAAGCAATATAAACAGCATATATGGTTAATATTTTCTCTTTACCTTTGTTAGATCACATTTAAGAATTAAAGTGCTACTCGTTTTTTTGTTTATTTTTTACTAAAATGACAAAAAAGAAAATCAATTATAATCAAGATATGAGTGGAAAAATTCAACAAATTTACAAATGAAGCAAGGTTTTTCATAACTATTGACTTTTATTTATTTGAACTTCATTAGAAATTTAACCCATTCAGGTCAGTTTACACAACACAAACTGAACACATACAGTAGCCATGTCAGTCTAGATGACACATCAGCCCCATTGAACACATTGCCTTTACACACCAGTCTATACAACACATGAGGGGCAGAGTTTTACTGTGTGTGTGTTACATATGTACTTCTTGCACTTGATGCATGTATATTGTGTTTTTCTGTCCATCTTGGGTCCACACACTTCGCAGCGCTTCTTTTTGTTGCTGCTGGCCGCAATCTAGAATAATGAAAAGATCAGGAATTTTACTAACACCTCTCTCTCTCTCGCAAGGAGATACTATACTGCAACAGCATAACACACTTACTTTAGGCTCTGCAAATGGTAGTTCTGTAGGTCGGGTGGATGGGGCACCACCATTCTCCTCCTGAATCCTCCTCATGATGGCTGCAGACGCTGGGGTTCCTGTGTGAGAATGTGAGAGCAGACAGTGTTGGTGCTTAAATTTTGCAACAATGTTGTAACCTTGTGCGGGAACTCTTGCACTCACACTCTCCAACCCGTTCTCATCTCAGGGCGTCATATAAGGCCGTTTTGTCACGTCCTTCTGCGTTTTCTTTCCACGCATATAGCACCCTTTTGCATACACATGACACGCACATGGCTTTCAACCAACTTCAATGTAAAACCATCCGCGATGTTATTACACACTCACGGCTTCGCCAGTCATCAATTCACCTCCACATTGACCGACTGCACAGACTAAAGACGTTTTCAGCAACAACGACGTATGTTTGCTTAATTAGGATTGCCTTCTACACCTATAGGAGGTCACTGTTTTCCATTATTTATCTTTCAAGAGGAGTCTATTTGCCATTTTCAACACCCTTATCGTCTGTGAGAGACGCTCGGCTAAACCACCTCCAATGCAAGCCACCCGCGTTTTACAGGACGCGCCTGGGCTTATATAGCCAATCCAAGTGCGTGATATCAGACGCTTTCAGCATCAGTATCGTGCGTGTGCTACAATTTCGTTTAGTTTTAAATTAGCCTGTAGCCTACTCAATTAAAACGGGACTGTGTGCTAAAAACACGACAATATAGGTTCCATCATCACTTAATTGCCCGCAGGAGTATATTGGGCGAATTCAACACACACCTTTTATCGTGTGTCAGAGACGCTCTTTCGAATGCCACCAACCGCGTTTTACAGGACGCGCTAGGGCTTATATAGCCAATCCAAGTGCGTGATATCAGACGCTTTCAGCATAGCGTGCTTGTGCTACAATTTCGTTTAGTTTTAAATTAGCCTGTAGTAGCCTACTTTATATAAGCCTGGATATGATCTTGGTAGGCCCATCTAAACAAGGCAAAAATATGACATAGGCTCCATCATCCATTAATAGCCCACAGAGGAGTATGTTCAACACGCACCCTTTTCGTGTGTGAGAGACGCTCGTGGCTTTCAACCAACTTTACTGTAAAAAACCATTCGCAATGTTATTGCACGCTCAGGGCTTCGCCAGTCAATTCACCCCAATATCGTCCGACTGCACAGGCTTATACCTTGAGCATCAACTAAGTTTGCTCCATGATTATTATAGGTGGTCATTGCTTTATTATTTATGTTTGAGAGGAGCATAGTGTCCGTTTTCAACACCCACCTTTTGCGTTTATCAGAGACGCACCTGACTATCAAGCAAATGCGAATCCATCTGCGTATTTAAGCACGCATTTGGCCAGAAAATAAAGACGCTTTCAGTAATTAAATATAAAAAATAAATATATATATATATATATATATATAAACATATATTTCAATGTAGTCTACTTGAAAATAAATATAAATTCAAAATAAAATGTAAAATATGCTTTGCATAGCCTAGCCTACTATAGTGCAATTTAACGTGACGTTTTTCCGATGACAGCGTCAGCGGGAAATGCAGGATTGAGAAAAAAACCCAGCTCTCTCTCTCTCTCACCATTTGCAAGCCAAAAGGTAAGTATCGTCCCGAATTGTGAATTTAAACATGATAATCTTTAAGTTTATTAATCCATATTTGTTTGTTTATCGACACAATGGGTTGATAGTGTATAGGCCAAAGCATCCGGTTGGAAAACTGTGCAACGTTTCTTTCTTTATGGCCATACATGGGGGGAAACTACTACTAGTTACTGAGGTTTTAATGTAATGGGATTAAGCATAAAAATAACCCGGATTCGTTTATCCCGTTTGTTTCAACACCTCCATACCTAAACACTAATTTGTCTTGAAGGAATAATACAAATGTAGCAACTAGCCTACATCTGTTCACTTGTCTAACTTTAATGTTAAAAGTTGGCTAGGCCTATAATTTACTCTGGTTTTAATGAGTCAAACTGGCCACGCAAGAGACTCTTTTAGGCTTCCAATCTGTTTTAGGTCTATAGTCATTTTAGGTAAAATCTCAAACTTCAGTAGTTCACACTATAACTTTACTTTTTAACTAAGATTCAGCCAGGCCTTCCAGTGTGACTAGAATCAGTTTTGGCCATTCAAGTCTACTCTATTTTCCACAAATAGGCTAAAGTAGGCTATCCCACTGTCCTGTGACACATCTTGTCTTTGAACTTAATTTGATTGCCTCAGATGGTTTGAATTGGTTTTGTCTCTAGTCCACCCAAGCATTGTGACCGTTCAGTATTAAACACAATAAGTGCATGTTGAGAACATCTGTGATAGAAATTGAAGGTGTGATTACTAATTGAAACATAACTACAGTAATATGTGTCATTTCCATTTGCAGACATGACAAAGCCACAAGCTGTCAATTGCCCCACCTGCCAGGTTTCAAATCGACTGCCGCTGAATACCTGCACAGTCTGTCTGTTCCCCTTGAAGCACAAACGAAAGGTTACCGCCAAGTGGGCAGAATCTGTTAAGAAAAACAGAAATGTGTGCAGAATACTTAAGGCTGCTCAGCTGTCTGTAAGTAGCTGTCTGTAAGTCATACATGGACTATTGTTAGTATGACATTAAAAGCTTGACCTTTTTGGAAAGCCGAGGGCCTGTAGTTTCAATTGTTTTTTAATTTTATTTATACAGGTTACAGATATCTCTATCCATAGCCATTTAGGTCATGTAAAGTGTCTTAAAACACATTAGCACCCTGACAACAGGTCTTGTGAAGCTGTTTATTAAAGAATATCAATAAATAATAAAAATAAATAGTATTTGACACAATTATTTGTTAAATTATGCCCATTCACTTTGCTCAAGGTCCTTATTTAGACTCCAAATACGAACTTAGGCTACCCAAAATGCATACTGGCAAAGGCTCAGTGCTTAAGAAACCATTTGTGGGAAGTATAATCCTCTCAAATGATGGGTAAAACATTTCATGTAGAGTTTTTGAATTTCAAGTGAGAGGTTCTCATATAGCCCAGAATCACAACACTAAATAGGTAATAATTACATAGAATTTTTTTTGTCATAGCATGGCTGTTTCAAATGGGTTTGTATAAGATGGATTCTTGTGGATATTTTAATACCCAATATGTTGCATCATATTGCTTAGGATATACGCAAGGGCTGGAGGGTATTTTTTATTTATTTATTTTTTTGATAACGTAAAGCACAATGCATATTGTATATGAATAAGATTTAATGTATCTATTCCCAAGAGTCCAAGCTTTTAAATAACATTAACTCAACAACATAGCCCTACTAGTCTATGATCAGAACCATGGAAAACGGCAAATCTGATTAATATTTGCTAATCCCACTTCTGAACTACCCCAACATCTGAAGTAGCCAATAAACAGCTTACACTAACAAATCATAACAGAAACAATAGCCACAGAACTATAGCCAACGAGACACGCACAGCAACTAATAGGGCCTACACAATATTAGACCACATGTTTGTGTATATAATAACACCAATGTGTAACTTGCAACATCTGCAGATGATGTGGGTTTATGAACAATGTATCCAATTTCTATACTTTGGATTTACTCTACTTCTACTGTCTCTTTTATTTCCTCTTCTGTGCTGTGTCTTATGCTTAAACTTGGCATGAACATGGCTGATTAAAATTAGCCCTACACATCTAGTTAAAACACATATAGGCCTATGCCTATAGTCTAAGACTGTTAGATTTCCAATCACATAATCACAAAGCAGGACTTGTTCCTTTATACGTTGTTAAGGAATTGATGTGCAGGAATGTCAGGATTTAATAAGTAGAGAGTATCACACTGGTCTGATGTAAGGAATTGTTTTATTAGGAGCAAACAATGTGTTTTGCCATTGGTTCCCCAGGTTCACCCTTCTGTTTTATTTCACATGTGGGTGTCATCTAAAACCAGAGAGTGAACCAAAGGAACTTTAATGTCAACATTTTTGCCTCCCCAAAACTAGGGCCTTGTACATAATCAAGGACCATTCTTAACATTTTCAATACTAACATTATACATTAACCAGGAAGCAAGCAGGGAAATTTATCAATACATAAATACAAATTAATAAACACAACCTATTTCAATCTCCTCCCTTCTGCCAGGAAACTTGGTGTGTCCCTTTGTCGATAGGGTCTGGGTACACTCCATTTAGAAATGTTTCCAATTGTAGCATTCTAATGAACATAAAGTTTGCGTTAGCTTGGATTTCATTTGTTCAGCATAAACAAACAATCACCATTAACTTTAAAATCATTGATCCAGCCTAAAAAATCACATTGATCTGTGATTCATAACATTATATGATAAGAACATTGTCTGTGTATTCTCATTGTCTAGTCATTATATTACTACAGTGACACTAACTGCATAATTGTTTATAATCCAAATATTTGTCTTGTTTTTATTGTTCTTGCAGGTGTCCAAACTCAGTGTTTTGGACTATTGCCCAATTCTTTTCTTGGGACATAAGGACAAGTGAGGGGGAATGTCAGCAGACATTATGCATTGCCTTGAGAACCCAGGGAATCCTGAGCTTTCTTTAATTATAAAAAAAATGAAAAATTTTTATGGGCACCTTCTACGAAGTAAGATTTCCTGTTATTTTCAACATGAACACAGTAATACGTACTTATATTCTACATAACTATCGACACTGTTTACAGTGTCAACAGATAGTTAGGTAATCTGAGCATCTATAGATAGTCTGTGGAAAATCTATCCAAGTACAGTGTGACCCTAAAAACTTTAAAGTGAGATAAGATTATACATACCCTTCTCGTCCATTGCATTAACTCAGTCAGACCCACCTTTAGCCTATCTTAGTATAGCTCACTGAGGTGGCAAAACTAACTAACCTATCTCCCAAAAGTGACAAAAGAACTCCCAACAGTGTCCTATTTACATGTTGTGACTAGTATAATTACAATGTGTACACATTCAGAAGGAAAATTAAAGATCCATTTTCGTCTATGTAGTATGTTGTGATTTTTGTTTTTTGTTATTTATTTCAAAACTTGAAACTTTATATTCTACATTCATTACACATCCATTAAATTCTTCCAAGCCTTTTTTTTGGTTTTTAATCTTGATGATTACTGTTTTATACAGTGTATATTGTATTATATGGAATATTTTAAGATGCTGGATTTTTTTTTTTCCATGAGCTGTAAAATGTAAAATGTCGACCTGAGAAGAGCTCTGATCAGCTAATTAGGTATAAACACTGGCAATGGTTTCTTAAGGATTTAATCATCCAACCTGGGTAGGACAATGGATTTTTTCCCTATTTTCAAATTTTCTGAGATGCCCCTGTATAGGTCATGTTATATATTTACAACGCTAAGCCATAGGAAAACTTAGCTACTTGCTGATAGACAGCTACTTTTATTTTCACTTTTTCATCTTAACATTCTTAATCCAGTTGTTATTAACATTTAATATTAACATTTTGCAGAATTGCTTGCTCAAAAGGATGCCCCTGGGGAGGTGGATCCAAACCCATCTCAAGAGGAGGTGGTGGAGGAAAACCAACAAGAAGTGGAGGGGGGGGGGGTCCAATCCCATCTGGAGAGGAAGCAAACCCTCCAGAGGAGGTGGTGGAGGAGCCAGTGGTCATTAATGAGGATTTTTTTTCCTACTTTTGCCTTCTGTTGATTCCTCTCTCCCTCCACCACCTGTGTCCTCTCTCCCTCCACCACCTGTGTCCTCTCTCCCTCCAGCTCCTGGGTCCTCCTCTGTCCCTCCACCACCTGTGTCCTCTCTCCCTCCAGCTCCTGGGTCCTCCTCTCTCCCTCCACCACCTGTGTCCTCTCTCCCTCCACCACCTGGGTCCTCTCTCCCTCCAGCTCCTGGGTCCTCTCTCCCTCCACCACCTGGGTCCTCTCTCCCTCCACCACCTGGATCCTCTCTCCCTCCACCACCTGGGTCCTCTCTCCCTCCACCACCTGTGTCCTCTCTCCCTCCACCACCTGGGTCCTCTCTCCCTCCACCACCTGGGTCCTCTCTCCCTCCACCACCTGGGTCCTCTCTCCCTCCACCACCTGTGTCCTCTCTCCCTCCACCACCTGGGTCCTCTCTCCCTCCACCACCTGGGTCCTCTCTCCCTCCACCACCTGTGTCCTCTCTCCCTCCACCACCTGGGTCCTCTCTCCCTCCACCACCTGGGTCCTCTCTCCCTCCACCACCTGGATCCTCTCTCCCTCCACCACCTGTGTCCTCTCTCCCTCCACCACCTGGATCCTCTCTCCCTCCACCACCTGGGTCCTCTTTACCTCCACCACCTGGATCCTCTCTCCCTCCACCAATTGCGTTTTGCAGGTGGTGGAGGTAAAGAGGACCCTCTTTACCTCCACCACCTGCAAAACGCAATTCAAAACGTAAAATTAAAGGTCAGATTTCAGCTAAACTAATTAAATGTGGTAAAAGTCTGGCTTCAGTGCTACTACACCAGTTGAGTGCTATCACCACCACTTCTCAGGCAAGTAAATAAGCTAATTCGTGAAATCACCTGTGTTAAGTGCAATACTTGGGAGGACGTTCAGTTTCTGAATCCAGACTTTTGCAACTCCGCCTAATTTTTGACCTGTTGAATAACATAGACTTTGTCTAACCTTTTTTATTGTCATTTTTAGATTGCAGAAAACATGCCAAACAGACCATCTACAATTATTCCGACATTGTGGATAAGCGTGTTGTTGGTGTAAGTATTTTTTCTTAGACCTAAGTACTAAGACCATACTTCTATGTTGTTCTCGGTTACAGTTGAGAAGCACAAGAACAACTAAACTAAAGTCTTAGTATAAATTCCAATATAATATTGAGGAAATGCACCGACAGCAATCTGTAGAAAAATATATTTCTGTAGCATTGCAGCTTTTTGGCGTTTTGATTTTGGCCGCTCAGATAATGGCAAAGTGCCGTTCATCATGTTATGAGGTTATATGCCATTGAAATGATTTTGGAAACGTTATGTTAAGGTCTTAAAACTGTTATGGGTGCCTTTAATGGAGAAATCCAGCGAGTTTTCACATAGAGCTCTGATTATCGCGGTCACCGAGTACTGTCGGTACGAATTAAGGGAAACTTGTGAAAAAGGGATAATTGTTCGATTTAGTATAGCCAACAGCTAATACAACAAGGCATCTACAGAACTACACTCTAGGGCAGGGGTGTCCAAACTCGGTCCTGGAGGGCCACTGTCCTGCAGAGTTTAGTTCCAACTTGCCTCAACACACCTGCTTGTAAGTTTTTAGCATGCCTAATGACCTTCAACAGCTAATCAAGACCTTGATTAGCTGTTTCAGGTGTGTTTAATTGGGGTTGGAGCTAAACTCTGCAGGACAGTGGCCCTCCAGGACCGAGTTTGGACACCCCTGCTCTAGGGGCATGTACATGAGCCCCCATGTACATGGCTACAGAGTGTGTACATGAGCCCCCATGTACATGCCTACAGAGTGTGTACATGAGCCCCCATGTACATGCCTACAGAGTGTAGTGCTGTAGCTGCTAGATATAGCAACTCGAGATAGGCAAAACCGATTGTTTCTGTTTTTTTTTTTTTTTTCATACCAACAGTACTCGGTGACCTCGAGAAACTGAGATTTTTGTAAAGTTCAGAGAATAAAGTAACATACTGTTCGTAAAACATGTAGGGTGCAAGTTGAGAGCATATTTTGATGACAGTGCATGTGAACTGTGGCCAGAGCGAAGTAAGACACACAAATTTGGGTGAGTCAGGCTGAGGTTAATTAAAGATTTAGTTAAAGCCGACCAACAGTGGTTTTGAGCAAATGGAATGTGTCAGACGATATTACAGTAGTATTTACAATCTCCATATTGTTCCACATCTGATCTCAATACTTTTTCAAGGACTAATTATAAGGGTCTTGTTTTGCCGTGGTTTTGTTTCCCTGCCTAGTGTTGTGTTCCATCATGTCTGCGCCTCTTGTGTTACCTTTGTTTACTTACTGTGTCCTATTCCATGTGTTCCTTTATTTATACTTGCCATGTGCTTCTGTTCATTATCCCTATCTCCACCCCTCACCTATGCCCTTCACTAGTAATATATCCTTGCATAAGTGTATAATATACATAAACAGAGTGATAACACACAAAAAGCTACTATCAGTGCAATACTATCACTTATTTTCTTACTATAGGGTGGTATACCTTGCCAAAAATGACTATGAGACTAGACTTTTTCCCCTCAGATGGTAGCGACTAACTCCTATGTTTTAGAATAAAGCGACCACTTTTGAGCGCATTCCTTTCCACTTGCATGTTCTGTTTATGTTGTACTCTTGCAAATATGTTTAAAGTTATGGTTTCCTTTTTTCATCTATTTTCAGGGAAAAGAAGAAGTCAGGGTGAAATGGACATCTTGCGCAAAATGGTAAGTCCTACCCTCGAAACAGATGTACATACAGACTATATGACCGTCAATGAGGTCATTTTGAATTTGTTTATTATTTGTCTATTTGGATATTCACTCTATTTTTATCAGTCCTAAAGGACCAATACATAGTTTTGTATTTGTTTTCAATGTAAGTGTTTCAGTTGTCCTATTAATACCGTTTTTCTCATTCCTTTTTGGACAGTGGGAAAGAATGGCCTGACTCGTGGGAGTCAGCAGAACAATACCAATGATTGGCATTATTGGCATTATTTCATACTATTAATGAAATATTAAATTTTTTTGTGTTTCATCTTCTCAAAAATTAATAAAAAAGTTTTTGGGGATTTTTATATTGTTGGTCAGATCCGAAATAAAAATGTATTCATGTCAACTTTTGTTCATTAATGTTTCAATACATTAAAATCATTACATCTATATGGTTTTTTTTTAATGTTATTGTTGAAAGAAAGCAATAGACATTTTTTTTTTTTTTAGAAAATAGACCTGTAAAAATACCAGGTCTATTTTCTAAAAAATAGTGCCTGGAGGAGCCTTTTGCGGTTCTTCACTTTGCCACACCGGAGGAACTTTCTGTAGATTCTCTAGGAACCCTTTAAAAAGGGGTGGTTCTCTGAGGAACCATAGTTTTCCTGAGGAAATCGTATATAAGGCATTGTGTGGAACTGCTTGTACCATTGTACCATTAACTTTTATAATAATAAACCAACTCAACAAAATACAAAATAAGAATTGTTTATTACATATTGTACATCCATTTTAATACATACACTCCATGCACTTGGGAAAAAAGCTATAACAGATTAATATCAATGAATACCCACAAAAAAAAACTGTATAAGACATAAGCAACATGAATAATCAACCATGTATACACAATAGGCTATACAAGAAAAGACATCTCAACAAAATGCCTGGAAACACATATGTTTCATGTAATAAATGAATTATTTTTTTTTTATTGTGACTAATTAAAAAGGTCCATCTTCACTTAACTTTAAAACTTTTTTTTCAGTCTGCTTGTTAAGAGTGACGTCACTGTTTCCAAGTCCAAAAGCTCTATCAGATGCCAAAAACAAATGGTGCTAATATGCACGCATTGTGCTGTAATATTCCTGAAAATTATTATCCTAAACTTTTATCTCTATACCGAAATCTCAGATGATCTCAGACTGGAAACTGTAATGTACACTACAGCTTTTGAAAATATTAAATATGTGACTAGAATCAACAGTGCTCATAAATGATTGTTGATTATTCTCACTAGAAACAAGATAGATGAAGTAGAAGTAGAGGCTTCAACAGAATTTCTTCATATTATCAATATTATTATTGAAACAAGTTAAAGTTTTGGCACTATTCCAACCTAGATATCTTCAAGTATAAATGTTTTGGTACCAAAAATAATGAATAAATGAAATAACTAACCCTCTATGGAATTGTGGGGGGCCATACATAAAATTGGTGATTTTTGTACCTTAAGCTACCCAATAAGAATTGCTATCATGTATTTTTATGGTCCAGGGACATCCCTCTGTTGAGTAAAAATAAAGAGTAGCATTGGTGCTCTCTTATGATACTAATTTCTGAAATATGGGGGTCTGCTTCACGGACTATATGTCACAATAAGCAGAAAATATTTTCAATTTTAAAAGAGTTGAGGTGTAGTAAAATTATGTGTTGTTCTGTGAATTTTCACTGGTGAATCCCAGTAATTTAAATAAGAATCAACACGATCAGCAATTTCATGTGTGGTCAAAAGTTTCACTATGGGACCAAGTTGGTCACTGGAATTCGCTGGATTTGACCAACAGAAAGCTGCTTGAAAAGTGACTCCTTTGTGAGCTGTGCGTCATACATTATGTCGCTACACAGCTGACAATGGTCAATGGACTTTGTAATTGCACAAAATTCACAAATGTGACCGCACCTTTACTTGCTGCAACATAAAATGCAATCAATAACGAGCCGTTTTACCCCGCCCAAATCTGAGACACATATCAATTGTAAATTTTCGCCATTTCTGACGCGTGTGCACATTTTTGTTAGTTTTTGTGCATGTTTAGGCCCTCAAAAATGTGATTAATTTCTGAGAATAATACTAATAATAATAAACAGAGCAATTCCAAGAGGGGCCTAACACCATCAGTGCTCGGGCCTTAAAAAATCTTCACAAGGGACATTTTAGGTACGTGAAAAGATGCAGCAGCTTCATTTTCTGTTTGTTTTTCCTCTTTTCTGGTGGATGGTCCAGGCATTCAGGTCTACAGGAGGGTTTTTATTCTTGTTGAAACTTGTATTTCAGCTTACCGAGGTCCCTGCAAAGGACAAAAAATATGGTTAGTAATGTTATTAAAGTGATAGTTGTGAACGTCTCGGTTACGTATGTAACCCTCGTTCCCTGAGCGTTACGTCGGATGACGACGAATGGGGTTTAGAAAGCCTATCAACTTAGAGTATTACAAAACGAGCAAATGGCAAAGAAATGCCATGGGTCTGCGGAATTTGCATGACGTAACTCCGCCCCACCTCGTGGGTATAAAAGGAGGAAATCCGCAACAGCAGTTTATGTTTCTTCGCTGAGGAGCCAAGACTGAGCTCAGGCGATCCCCGCGGTACAGCGGAAAGTGGCAGGCAGACGAAACGTCTCCGTTCCCTACTCAGGGAACGAGGGTTACCCACGTAACCGAGACGTTCCCTTTCGTTGTCACTCCGAGTTACGTCGGATGACGACGAATGGGGTTACCAGTCTAATCACGCCACCTTCTCAGCTGTCTTCCAGTGCCCTGCGTAAATCGAGATCCCTGTCCTAGACTGGACGAAGGACTCCATTTAACACAGGAATACCAAGGTACACTGGGAAGCATATCCCAAGCTAGGGGAAGTATGCAATTAATGCCAACCCAGAGGGGGGGGACTTAGAGAATACACATATGACCCGAAGGAACATATGGAGAACACTGGGGTATCCAGCCGCAGGTGGAATATTTCAACCCCAGGGGTGGCAAGGTGGCTTGCCAAGGGAAAGACACATGCTCAGAGAGGCTTACAGTGGAAATACACATGTGGGGGTCGCTCAGGGGAGGGACCATGCACACGGGAGGCACCTAGCCGACGCACAGGCAAGAGACACTGGCGCCGACGTCAGGAGTGCTGGAGGAACTCAGGGCTTTCGGAAAAGCTCACCTGAGGAGAATATCGCACGTATCCAGTCCGAGGAGTGGAATGGCGAGCAAGCGAAGACACCTGAGCGGGTCTGGTACTAGCTAGTTGAAGCGAGTACATGAGAGGACACTGGCTCCACTCGGAGATTATAGAATCTGGCGAATGTGTTAGGTGTCGCCCAGCCTGCAGCTCTGCAGATGTCTGTTAGCGAGGCGCCATGCGCTAGAGCCCAAGAGGATGCCACACTCCGGGTGGAGTGGGCCGTCACACCAAGGGGGCACGGTCGACCATGCTGCTGGTAAGCCAAGGCAATGGCGTCCACTATCCTGTGAGACAACCTTTGCTTGGAGAGAGGCTTTCCCTTCAGCTTCCCACCATAACAGACAAAGAGCTGGTCTGAGGTCCTGAACACCGCGTCCTGTCTACATAGGCGCGAAGAGCGCGTACTGGACAGAGCAGTGCCAAGGCTGGGTCTGCCTCCTCCGGGGGCAGCGCTTGCAGGTTCACCACCTGGTCCCGAAAGGGAGTGGTAGGAACCTTGGGCACATATCCGGGCCGGGGTCTCAGGATCACGTGAGAGAAAGCCGGCCGAATTCCAGGCACGCTTCGTCGACGGAGTGCAAGTTCGGGGAACCAGGTCCGGCCGGGCCAATACGGCGCGACCAAAATGACCTGCTCCTCGTCCTCCCTGACCTTGCGCAAGGTCTGCACAAGAAGGCTCACTGGGGGAAACGCATATTTGCGGCCCGGCGGCCAGCTGTGCGCCAGTGCATCCGTGCCGAGCGTGCCCTCGGTCAGGGAAAAATACAGGGCGCAATGGGTCGAGTCATGAGAGGCAAACAGATCTATCTGTGCGTCCCCGAACTGGTCCCAAATCAGCTGAACCGACTGGGGATGGAGTCGCCATTCTCCAGGGAGGGGCTGAAGCCGTGAGCTCGTCGGCTGCACAGTTCAGGGCTCCGGGAATGAAAATGGCTCGAAGCGACCTCAGATGCTTCTGACTCCATAGAAGGAGGTGGCGGGCGAGTTGTGACATACGGCGGGAGCGTAGACCACCTTGATGGTTGATGTACGCTACAGTAGCGGTATTGTCTGAGCGGACTAGTACGTGTTGACCCCTGAGCAACGCCCGGAAGCGGTGCAGGGCAAGGCGTACTGCCAACAACTCGAGGCAATTGACATGCCATAGCCGCTGGGGTCCTGTCCAGGAGCCCGCAGCAGCATGTCCATTGCACATGGCGCCCCAGCCCGTGGTGGAGGCATCCGTGGAGACCACAACATGCCGGGAAGCTCGTTCCAGGGGGACACCCGCCCTGAGAAAACTGAGGTTCGACCAAGGGGTGAGGAACTGACGGCAGGTCAGAGTAACTGGTACCCGGAGCGTGCCTTGATGCCATGCCCACCTCGGGACTCGGTCGCGAAGCCAAAGCTGAAGCGGTCTCATATGAAGCAACCCGAGCGGCGTGACCGCGGCTGCAGATGCCATATGCCCCAGGAGCCTCTGAAAATGTTTCAGTGGAACCGCATTCTTGCTCCTGAGATGTCTCAGGCAAGTCAGAAGTGACTGCGCGCGCGCTCGCTCGTAAGCTGCGCGGACATGGCGACCGAGTCGATGTCCATACCGAGAAAAGAGATCCTCTGCACGGGGCAAAGTTTGCTCTTCCCCAGTTGACCCGAAGGCCCAGACGAGCTAGGTGCCGGAGCACTAGGTCCCTGTGTTCGCAAACCTGATCTCGAGAGTGAGCTAGGATCAGCCAGTCGTCGATATAACTCAGGATGCGAACCCCGTGTTCCCGAAGGGGAACAAGGGCAGCCTCGACGACCTTCGTAAAGGTGCGAGGAGACAGGGCTAGCCCGAAAGGGAGAACCGCGTACTGGTATGCCTGCCCCTCGAAAGCAAACCATAGGAACGGTCTGTGTCGAGGAAGAATGGAGACATGAAAGTAGGCGTCCTTCAGGTCGATCGCTGCAAACCAATCCTGGGGCCGCACGCATTCGAGAACGCGTTTGGCGGAGAGCATCTTGAACGGCAGCCTGTGAAGGGAGCGGTTCAGCACGCGCAAGTCCAGGATTGGCCGTAACCCACCGGTTTTCTTGGGGACAATGAAGTAGGGGCTGTAGAAGCCGGACCTCATCTCGGCTGGAGGGACAGTCTCGATCGCACCCTTCGCCAGCAGGGTGAGAATCTCAGCTCTCATGATGGGGGTATTGCCACCGACCACAATGGAGCGGACTCCCCGGAAGCGGGGAGGAGACCGTGCGAACTGAATCGCATAGCCGAGCCTGATGGCGCGCGTGACCCAGCGGGACAGACGGGGAGCTCTAGCCAGGCTCCCAGGAACTGAACCAGCGGGGTCATGCGGGCCACAGGCGTCCCCCCGGGGGGGGCAGCGAAGCGGAGTAACTGGCCCAGACGTGGACAGCATAGCGGCCCGGTGTGGGGGCACGGTTAGCACCCGCGCCCTGGCAGAGGGGGCCAGGGGAGGACCATGCTGGTCGTCCCGCGGGGGCCTGCTCTGCCAGGGGTCTGGCGACAGAGGGGGACAGGGGCGAAGCGGTCCGTGGACGGCACGCCGTGTCAAGCACCTCTGGGACAGAGGGGGACGAGGAGAGCACGGCTTGTGGGCGGCGCTCTGTGTCGTCCGAGAACTCTGTCTTCCCAGAGACGGGAGAGTCAGTTCTTAGGAGAATAAGGATTTTTCCCCGGCCCTCCACCGGGGAAAGGAGTGGTCCTGCTACCAACTCCTGGAAGAACTGAGTCCCATCTCTGTGGAGCCCGTCTCAGGAGCGCCGCTTAACCCGGCACGTAGCGGGGGGCGGGGCTGGAGAGGGCTGTGGCCTTCGGCAGTGGGCAGACCGAGGGATCTGAGCGGACGGCGGGCCATCGGGACAGAATCACGTCAGTCTGCACATGGGCGGTTGAGAGCTGTTGGGCGAAGTTCTCAACCGCACCGCCGAAGAGGCCGACCTGGGATATGGGAACGTCGGACAGACGGGGCCGCGCGACATTCAGCACATCAGACAGGTTCAGCCACAGAATGGTAGGCATCACCTGACCCAGGGAGCGTACGGCCACTTTCGTCGCTCGGAGAGCAAGGTCAGTGGCGGCGCGCGACTCAGTGAAGAGCCCTGGGTCAGTCCCGCCCTCGTGCAAGTCCATGAGCATCTGGGTCGAGGACCAGCAGAATGGCCATGGCCTGCAGAGAGGCGGCTGCCAGTCCCGTGGTGCTATAGGATCTCGCCACAAATGTAGACGAAAACTATAGACCACGGGCGGGTGCTTAGGATTGCGCCGAGAAGAAGCACTCTGAGGACACATAGCATCGCAACAGAGCGTTCAGCCGGGGGAACCCCAGTGTACCCGTGACAGCGGCCCCATCGAGGGGGGAAAGGCGGATGAGATCAGCGAGCGGTCCCGAGAAAAACCAGGGGGTCTTCTGGGACTTCGAGATCTCATCATGCACGTCCGGGAGGGAAGGTATTGGGGTTTGCCGTGGACGAGGGTCGGCGGCCTTACCCAAAAACCAATCGTCCCAGGAAAGCATGGCCGTCATCTCTGGATCAGACTCAGGCACAGCCGTATGCACACCAGAGGGTGGCAGCTGTGACGAGTCGTCACTTAGCAGAGAATCAAACCCACCTTGTGAAGCTGCTACAAACATAGTATCATCCTCTGTAGCTTTAAATGAAACACACAGGCCACCAGAGGGTAGACTCGTGGGAATCACCTATTCACTAGCGGGCACCGCCGTTGAGGGGAGGCTGGGGTCACGGACACGGAGTCGGCGCCTTGTTCCAGACCACACCCTCAGGTCACCCTGGCCACCAGCCGAAGATCGGGGGGTGGATGAGGGGACTCTCACTCTTGCGAGTTCACCGAGTCTCGACCTATATGACGCGATGATCATGTTCCCACAGAGAGAACATGAGTCATCCACGAGCGCTGCTCTAGTATGATCAAGCCCAAACATACTAGAGAACGCTCGTGCCCATCAGAGTCCGATACCAAGCTGCCGCAACCATTCGTTTTTTTTTTTTTTTTTTTTAAATGCACGGGCGAGCCGTCTTTAAAAAGACGTGCCGCGTGCGCTCTTTTAGAGAGAGAACTCAAGTGTTGAAGCGCCCGGGGAAGCACGCACTCTCTGATGAACCACTGCAGAGATAAGCAGGAAGCACGCACTCGCCGGAGATCGCCGTCACACCAACACTCGAGGCACTCGTTCGTGAAGCTGATTATTCAGAGTTGGCTTGTGGAGAGAAGAATACACTTGGCTCCGAAGCGAAAACATAAACTGCTGTTGCGGACTTCCTCCTTTTATACCCACGAGGTGGGGCGGAGTTACGTCATGCAAATTCCGCAGACCCATGGCATTTCTTTGCCATTTGCTCGTTTTGTAATACTCGAAGTTGATAGGCTTTCTAAGCGAAACCCCATTCGTCGTCATCCGACGTAACTCGGAGTGACAACGAAAGGGAACTTAAAATTCTTTCCTCAGCCTTGTGACATTCCAAACCTGTTTGACTTTCTATCTGTGTAACCCAAAGAGAAGATCCCGCACAAGATTGGTGTGCGGGATCTTCTCTTTGGCACATTTTCGACAGATTTTTTTGGTTGTTTTTCCCTACGCACCTACCAATTGCAGGTGTGCGATGGTTTTTCATTTTATGTCTGTGGAACCCAAAAGTAGATCTTGGGCATAATACAACCCAAGTCACTGTTCACTTTCACTGCATGTGTTCATAAGCAATTTATTTTAGTAAATAATTCATGAAACATGAAAAAAAATAATTTATGTACAATTATCTAGTTCAGTTCAATTCAATGCAACACTTTAAGTAAAGATGGATATTCTGTTAAGCTCCGAAAATGTCACAGAAAAGATCCTAAAAAAAAATATGGAGGAAAAAAAGAGGCCACATCTCCTGTGTTATGAGTTGTGTTGTAAGTCTTCTGAAGCCATATAATAGGTTTTTTGTCAAATGTCGTATATTTAAATGCAAATGATTAGGTTAAGGTATAAGAAAAAATGCATAGCATTATTGGCACCAAACCTGTGATATTATTTTTCTGAGTAACATGAATGAGATTTGACAGCATGAGGAAGATTTTAAGAGAATGACTGATTAAAAAACACAAGTACACACTTAAACAAATACAATTTCACACAGAAATGTTCATAGTAGCCTAATAAAGTTTGCTACTTGCTTGCATGTGGTGAAGGTAAGTTAACTTACTGTACTTCAATGTTGCCTCTGAAATTTTCAGATTATTTTAGAAATGTGCTGGTTGTTCAGGGGAAAGAAAAGAACAAAGCTGATTATATCCATTCACAACATAATATTTATTGGCCCGTAAAGGGCTTTACAATAGTATTTGAGAGAATGAGGGCATTTGTAGTAAGTAAACTTAACCTTAAACAAAAACAGACCAAACTAACCACTTATGTTGTTCATAATAAACGCCAATGACAACAGCAGGAATCAGCTTTCTAATTAGTTATATCAGCAATATGAAGACACAGTTGTACATAATACTTTGAATTAAATGACTTAATCTAAAACAAAAAGTCAGTGTTTTCATGTGTTCAATAGATTAATGTTAGTTAGCATCACGTCTAAAACCTTCATACCACATAACGTTAACTGTGCAATAGACGAGTGGTAAACACTGTAAAAACGTAGTAATATATAATACATTTAGTATATGTGTTTGAATATATAGTGAGTAACGTTAGATGCTATTTACATTTCTTTGGCGAGTTTACAAACCTTGTAACGGAAAGCCGAACAAACGGCGGGAAGCTACAGCAGGCTCTGATGAGAGGAGCCGTTACTTTCAAATCCGATGATGATCAGCCGAGTTTTGTTGCGCGCGAGCAGCGCGATGATAACTGAATGATGACAGCAGAGAAATAGCAGCAGTTTCGTGACGGAATAAAACTTTTCTCTTCCTGCTTCCTCTTCATATATATATATATATATATATATATATATATATATATATATATATATATATATATAAAACAAAATAACAAACAAACAATATATATATATATATATATTGTTTGTTTGTTATTTTGTTTTGTTATTGTTGTTGAAGGTTTAAATGAATCAATAGGCCTATAGCCTACTAAATAAATGTAAGCCTAAGTATAGGCCTACTGAATCAAATTGAAGTATAATAAAAATAATAGGATAGTAATAATAACAATAATCTGGCCGTACAGAACCAATGGGTTCCTTCAGATGCTGGCTTTAACATAAGAGATATTCCAGCAACCACTTAAATGTCAAAAGATCTTACAATAACCGTTTGTATCATTCAAGTTCCTCAAATTAGGGTTAACCCTAACCCTAACCCAATTCAAGTCAAATCACATCTATAGGTGATGGTCACAGCCCAGACTGACCTGTTCACTGCCAGAAATGGCAACAATGGGCAATACATTACGTGGATGGCCGGATGCATGTGCATCGTTTACCTGAACAACAAATGGCACCAGGATGCACTATGGGCATAAGGCAAGCCTGTGGAGGTAGTGTGATGCTTTGGGCAATGTTTTGCAGCTAAACCTTGGGTCCGCCGCCATTCATGTGGATGTTACTTTGCCATGTATCACCTCCCTAAGCATGGTTTCAGACCATGTACACACTTTCATGGAAACAGAATTCCCTTATGGCAGTGGCCTCTTTCAGCAGGATAATGCCGCAACAAAAAATGGTTCAGGAATGGTTTGAGGAAACAACAATGAGTTCAAGGTGTTGACATGGCCTCAAATTTCCACAGAAATAAATCAATCCAATCGAACATCTGTGGGATGTGCTGGACACAAGTCCAATCTATGGAGGTTCCTCCTCACAATTTACAGGAGTTAAAGGATCTGCTGCTAATGTCTTGGTGACAGATAACACAACACACCTTAAGAGATCTTGTTGAGACCATGGCACAATATGTTAGGCCTGTTTTGGCAGCCAAAGGGTAAACTACACTACAATATTAGACAGGTGGTCATAATGTCGTGGCTGATTGCTGTACATGTGTGCTGTGCTGAAATAAACCCATCTTCACTGATCTCACCAGCTGTGGCAACTCTGTGAAGCCAGAAATCACCATTCTATCACCCATATAGGCCAGACAGGCCTCAATAAGCAACACTTTGTTTTATTAAACATCAGCTTGTGGCACATACTAGAATACAGCAGATAAAAACAAATAATCCAAATAATTTTTTCTGTCATACTTTTGTTACATGTTAAATTTAATAGGTCTATGAGATGGTAGTTAGAAATGCTAAACCTAGGTTTAAAAATACAATAATTGCACAGGCAAGACAAAGCTCAATAAGGTAACATCAAAGGATCTCCAAATGTATGAATTAATTTCACTTCAAAATTTACTAAGCTTTGGTTGATAGGTGACAAAAGCCTTTTATAGGGGCCATGTCAGTTATTTCATACCATCAGCAGAGGCCTAAATATGGGATAAATGGTTTCAGTTACTTAATGTGAATAACATAAAGAACCAACAAAGGTTAATGACACTTGTCTATTCTCCAGTAATTATCTGGATATAAAGAAATCAGTGAGATCAGAAGCTTCATTGCTTACACCCCACCCCCCACCTATAGCCCCACCTCCCCAGTTTATTAAACTCAATAAACAGAAGAAAATAAAAAAGATGTTTTATTGTCATTCCAGAAGATCTTGAATGTTACAAAAAGGAAAGAAAATGAAGTAGTTACAGGTCATACAAATAAAGATCAGAATTATCACAATGACATATCATACATAAATATATAAATACGAAAAAACTCTAAAAATAGAATTAAAACAGTAGATACCGGTAATCAGGTTACAGGCCACAATGTATATGTCTTCATCGACACCATCAGTGTGGTACAACAATTACAAAGTAGTACTAATTGGTAAATAGTGGGGGGGGGGTGGTGTGTGTGGTTGTCTGTCTGTGTGTGTGTGCGTGTGTTTGGTGGTTATGATGTTATGGTGTGTTAATGTGAGTGAGAACATGCGAGGGCGTGGTTGGGGGACAATGCAATGTCAAGTTTAAAAAATAATAATAAAAAAATAAACACACATAAGACTGGAAAACATTTAAAGCTGTCTGACTGCAACTTGTAAATACACATACATATGACTGTCATTTGACTGTCTATATTATGGACACAATCTTTATGGACAGATGAGGATTTAGCTATGTTTGAAGTTTGACATCTTGATTATTTAACACAGTAACACACATTGATTATTGCTTAATGAAAATTTGATCCAAAGCCATAGAAACCCTGTTAAACTTTGTACACAACAAAATCCCAGGCAGAGTTGCAGAACCCAAGGGCACAAGCACCATCACACTCAACCGCAAACATCAACACGACAACAACACAGTAATTGAAGCATGTTTGATGGCAGATGACATTCAGTCAGAGTCCTCATCAGAAGAGCTGAAATCAGTATCAAGTTCTATGTCTTCTTCTTCCAACTCCATCTCCAGGTGTGAGTTATCATTCAGGATAGAGTTGTAATGTCCCTTGACTAAAAGCATTTCTGCTTTCAGTTTGCTGAGCCTCTTATGAACAAGACACCGCAGTCCTTTTTGGGCATCCTCAGAGAGGTCAACAAGAGAGGCTGCAAAAACATAACGATAAATCATTAATGAAGTCAATAACATTTGCATTCCTGCCAACTTTTGAGTTTTGCTTGGAGTGAGATTTGTTGCCGTTGGGGGAAGCCTCGCACGCGCTGACACGGAGTATATCGACGTGTCCACACGAGCGCGGTAAAAATGACGCGTTGGGTGCGTAAAGGCCAATTTATACTTCTGCGTCAAGGGTATGCCGTAGTGTACGGCGTTGGCTACGCACGTAGGCGACGCCGTTGTGAGCATTTATACTTCTGCGTTCAGGTCTTGGTTGCTCTGCAGTCCTGCTCCGAAACGCTAGTTGGCGACGGAGGGTATTAATGTTCCACTGTATTTAGATTCCTCGCGGCTAGGTTACTACAAGCAATGGCGACTGAAAGAGAGTGGATCATGTTGGAGTTGGAGCTTATTGAGTGGTACGTGTGGAAATGCGTGAGAAGGTACGTTGCGGTCCGCGTCATCGCGACGTGTAGTTACATTTTTGAGGAGGTGCGCGTCAGGCTACGACGAAGGGTACGCGGAATGGGACGCGTCTGTGCGTATGCTACACCGTACCTACTGCGCGCACCCGACGCATAAGTATAAATTGGCCTTAAGACCGGCAAAACCTCATTTCTCTTAGCTGCGTGCAAAGCTTTTTTGTTACAGCCCGAGCGGCACCGCATCCGAGGATGAACGACTTCAAGCCGAATCTGTCCGAGCTTGTACGTCTCACACAATCAGAGCGTAAACATAAGGGATATTTAACGGGAAAATACTAAAACGGGAACAGTAAAAGAGCTAAAATACGTGAGAAACCCGGAAAAAAAACGGGAGGGTTGACACTTCAGCGTGAGAAATCGGGGGTGTGTTATGTGAGCGTGTGAAACCAATCAAATGCGGGTGTCTCACGGCCAATGCGTGAGAGTTGGCAGCTATGCATTTGTTAGTGTGCACATGCATTCTAGACTGCCTAGTTAATCGCTGTAATCACGGAAATGGGAATCTACACCAAACATACTCACTCCTGTAAAACTGAATTTAGGTTTAAGTGTATATTGCAGTTATTGCAGACACTTCAAATCTAAATAAACAGTGACACAGACATAGATGTGCTTACAGTTTGAAGAAAGGGCTCCCAGTGTCAAGTATTGCTCCTTTAGTGCTATCCAGTGTTGCAGCATTTTCGTACAGAGGATTACTTCTTCCTCCTTCAGGCGTTGCACAGCCATAAACTTATCAAATAGCATCATTTTGGTGTGAAGGTCTGCAAAAGGTGAACGTGGAGTTTTTATTTATAGAACATGTTTATATTTATAATTTATTTTTCCAGGTGAGTCCCATTGAGATATTACATCTACTTTTCAAAGGAGTCCTTTGCAATGTGAATATGTGATTGATGTCTAGATAGACAAAATCAAGATTGGATTTTGACATTTCTGCGACATAGGTCTAAGGTTTACATGAGCATGGAAACCATGAGAGAAAGCCATATTGCACAATGAGGCAGAACGTAAATGTTTTTCTTTATATATATATATATATATATATATATATATATATATATACATAAAAAGAGAACTTACTTTCACTTTGCCAAGGCCACGTGTCAGTCTGGATAATGCCATCAGTGGACACAATTTGTCCAGACGGTTCAGCCAGATGATTGTACTCGGCAATAGCTGCTGCCAGGCGTTTTTTGTCTTTTAAAATGACTCTTCTTATCTTATGTCGCCTCTTGTTGCTATCTGAAAAAAAATTGTTACAGAATATTCGTTTTTTAAAGTTGATTCAGATTTCACGCATATTGCTATAGATAAACTGACAAGGGACAAGGCTCCATTAGCTGCATAGGTACAATGTACATTTCCTAAAAGGTCACAGTGTGTATATGGTTAGGAACTGAAACATTAGAATTGAGTAGAATTAATAAGAACCTAAATGTAGGTGTATGTAACTGTATAATACCTGTTTGTTTGTAAAGGTTTAGGCTGCGTACTTTGATGAGGACAGCCAGCTCCTCTATCCGTGTCTGTAGTGCACCAAGGCTACCATCACTTTGATCAGTTTCTAAATTAGAATTATAGTACTCAGTATATGCATGAAATGACAATCCCTCAAATACAATTAGCAAGTAATTTAAAGGAGAAATCTGGCCAATTTCTAAATCGATCTTGATCGTCGCCAAGTACCGTTGATAGGAAATACACGACCAAAATCGGTGCTATTGAACTGGAGAAGCTGTAGCTAATGGCCAGTGCTCCCAGTAAGCTACAATGCTAGATAAGAATCGGCCATTTTGCACAGTAATTTTCAGCACACATTGCCCACTTTAGAAGGTGAGCAATAATCAATTAAATTATACAACAAAAACATTGTTCCAGTTGTCTTAGCAATGCAACTCCAGGAATGTTGATAAGCACATTGATATACAGTGTGTGCTACAATGCTGAAATTTACCATAATTAGTTGTCAATGTGCAGGGTTCTATGATGAAAATTTTTAAATAGGCAAACTTACCCTCTGCCCACTTCTGCACATCATAAAATGGACTTCACTGGAAACCAAACGGTTCAAGGTCCAAGAGACACTTTTGAACCGTTTGGTGCCCAGTAAAGTCCATTATATGGAGAAAAATCCTGGAATGTTTTCATCAAAAACCTTAATTTCTTTTCGACTGAAGAAAGAAAGACATGGACATCTTGGATGACATGTGGGTGAGTAAATTATCAGCAAAAGTTTTTTTTAAAGTGAACTACTCCTTTAACAGCAAATATTAATGAACAATGTAGTGCCAGCAATTAATGTCGGCAATGAGACAAAAACAAATATTTGAACTTACATGTTTTGTTTGTGTGTGGATGTATTGAACAAACTTGACTACCTCCTCATTATTTTGGATAAAAACATCATCAAAATGTCCTGGCTCTTGAGTGCTGAAAAACAGACGATTTTGTTTTCATTATTATAATTTGTTTATAATTTCTCCATTTTACATGTGCTGTTCATACAGTCTACTGGTTAACCGACATGTAATTCATAATGTAACGTACCTTGAATTTGATTTGAATCAATAAAGCTTGCGATTACCATCCACTGATACCGCAAGCATCTCTGGACTGCAGGCGGGGCAATTGAAGAACTGCGGCGTACACATCTTTTTCACTTCATATTTTACAGCTACCCATTCCAGGAAGCTTTTATAAAATGTGTCTGGTGATATCTTGCCAGTCTTAAGACAAACAAAATACAGGGATATTTAATTTGAGCAGGCTGTGTTGTAACTCAACATAAATGTTGATTAATTGAATGCATGTAACTAAATTGCATTTTGTAAAATGAACACTCACTCTTCCAAAGTACACTGTCCTTGCATCAAGCATTCTTAAGTATGCCTTCAGAGAGACCCCTGGTGCTGCCATCTTCAAGTCATAAAATGACTGAAATATATCAGTGGCATATAGCGTGCAGAAGTTTGTGGTACCACTGCCTGGCCAGTATCCATCACGCTGGATGTCCTTGATGGAGATGGACCATGTGACACAACAGCTTGTGCAACTCATCACTGGCATTGATAGGTTGTAGCGGCCTGTATGGAGAATGAATCCAAATAAAGTAATACAGCATTTCCTCAAAAAATGGACTTCATTTAGAGTAAGGCAATAATTCTTTGGATGTAATAAACTTTTTACAAAGTGTAATATGTCAACGTTCTGAATGAAGACTGATTCAGTTTCTATTTGCATTGTTAAAGCTACTCAATTATGCTGCAATTACAAATTTAAACACCAACATTCCAGAGGAGAGAAGACTGCTACTTAGTGATAAAGCTGTTATTGTGAAAAATTACAGGCCTTTTTGTGTAATCATCATGGATTTCATGATTCCAATAATATAATTACAACTTAACAACTGTGATCCAAAAACATCCTGTTTTGTATTAACATACTTACACCTAAAACCAGGCAGTAAGTCCACTGAAGTTGGAATACCTGGGTGACCATCGCTGACCCCACCCTCTCAGTCCAGTCACATAACAAAAACATCCCCAAAATCTGCCTTCTACCACCTAAAAAAAACTCTCAAGAGCACTCTGAATTTGAAACTCACATTCACTGTTTCAACAGCTCCTGTCTGGCCTATTTTGCAATGATGTCATTGCACGGCTGCCAGGATCCTAGCATGCACAAAACCTTAGCAGCATATCACACCCATCCATCATAATGCAACTTCACTGGCTGCCAATCCCACATCACCTTTAAAATCCTCCTACTCACCTATGAATCCATCAATACACATACCCATACCCCATACCCCAGTATCTTACTGCTCTCCTCCACCCACAAATCCAGTCACAGTCCCTGTGATCCTATAACAATGATCAGCTTCCCATCCATTTTACCAGACTGCGGACCTTTGGGGATAGAGCCTTTTGTATTGCTGGTCCCACTCCATGGAATAACCTACTACTACACAAAAGTAGTTCTCCCAGTCTGGGCATGTAGAAAAACACCTTAAAGCACACCTATTCACTGATGCCATTGGCCTTTAACCCTCCTCCCCTACCCCACTTTTTATAAGCGACTTCGGGTGCTAAGACATTATTGTTATTATTTTGTCATAGGGCTGGGCGATATGGCCAAAAAAAATTATCACGATTTTTTTTTTTCATATCAGTCGATATCGATAATTATCACGATAAATGTCAAATCTTTATTTCAAGTTTAAAGGCAGATTTTTGCTCCTAAGGGAAAGTTGTAGAAACCAGAGTGTTAATTGTGGTTTTAAACTACTCTTTATTGTCAGAACATATCATGACAAACACTTGCCAAACAGGTGAACATTTCACAAATCTGAGGTAGAACATTCAAACATTTGTCATTTTTCCTTAACAAAATAAATATCTGAATAGAAAAATATATTTCTTAGTTTCTGCATATGTGCTAATGGAGGATATTGTTTCAAGTCTTTAAACAGGTTTGTGTTGCCTGACTTTGATGGCACGTATCTTCAGCACAGTTTGCAGTGCAGGCTGCAATATTAATATTACATGTTTTGTCTCGAAACGCATATTTGACAGTGAGTTGACAGTAAATCTGCATCCTAACTCAAGCAAATACTACTATGTTAAATTTATGTTCATTAACAAAAACAGTAACATCTGTTAAAAAAAATAATTAACGACCACATTTTTATTTGGTAAAATGTAATATTCTGACTGTTTGAGTTTTATTAAAATTAAACATTGGTCATCCAGTATCATGCATTTAGATCATAACCACAGATAAAACTAGGCATAGCTTATAGCACCTCACTATCTGTCAGGATCACCGTCATGCACTACATTCCCCAGAATCCTCCTTTGACACACCTGAATTCACTCTCTGCTCAATTACCAGTCACACCTGTTCCTAATCAGTCACCTCGTTACCCAGCCCTATAAAACACTCACGCACACCCCAGTCATTGTCAAGCCTCCAACAGGAGAAGACCGTTCCCCACGATGTCCCGAAGTTTCCAAGTCTGCCAACGAAGATCCGTCATGTAACTATACCCACCTCTGAATATACTCACCTTTGTCTCCCTGTCCTGCTGTCTCCAGTATTCCTGCCTGGTTCCCCGTTTCCCGAGTCCTGCCATCAAATCAAAGTGTTCCACGTGTCCACCGAGATCTCCTTGTTCCTCCCTGGGTCTGACACAGAAGAGAATTCATCTCACTATAAATAAATTCACGTTTGCTTTCACTTATCTCCGCCTCTGGGTCTTGTATCCTGACAGAAGGCTTGACCCTAACCGACAAAGATGATTTACGAACTCTGTGTTCCACAAGATGGCCGGTCTCTAGAGGATTATGCAGGGATTTATCTTCATCTTTTCCAGAACCTGAAATTGAATGAGGAAGCTCTCACATATGAGTTCTGGAGTGGGCTGGATGATATTCTCGCCCAGCAACTGCTGTTGGGAGATCTCCACCTCCCTTTGGTGGAATTCCTGGACCGCACGCTGTGGGTGTGTGGGTCTTCATTCACCGTGGGAGATATCCAGCACGATCTCCACATTCAGCCCAAAATCCACGTCAGCCCCGCCAAGCCTGCTTTCCACGTTGGTCATCCCAAGCCTGCACGCCACATCACGGCAACCTTCAACCCAGCCATCAGGTCAGTTCATGGACTTCCAGGATTGATTTCCAGCCTGGCCGATCTCCCGCTGATGTCACTGCGTGGTTCCAGATGGGCCATCAAGCCAAAGTCTCGTCCCACAGAGTCTTCCCCGCTGATCCCGTTCAGTCCAGCGCCCTCTTGCTCTCGGAAACGGAGGAAGAGGAAGAGGACTTCATGCACCACACAGTGCCCAAAGACCAGTCCTGAGTTTCCTTCGCCACTGATTCAACCCAGCCCAGATCTTCAAGTTGCGCCCACAGAGCCAGAGCCAGTCTTCGAGCGAGAGCCAGAGCCAGTCTTCGAGCAAGAGCCAGTCTTCGGGCAAGAGCCAGAGCCAGTCTTTGCGCAAGAGCCAGAGCCCGTCGGCTGTTTGCCAGAACCGGAGCCAATCGCCTGCCCGCCAGAGACTGAATACGCTGCACTTGGATCTGCTCATGAGGACACGGTACTGATTGTGGCTGTTCTGTGTGTGTGGGCGGCACGCACATCAGCTCTGGCCCATGAGTCCAGTTCCGAGTCCCATGATGTGCTGGTTCCGTCCAGTTCCGAGTCCCATGATGTGCTGGTTCCGTCCAGTTCCGAGTCCCATGATGTGCTGGTTCCGTCCAGTTCCGAGTCCCATGATGTGCTGGTTCCGTCCAGTTCCGAGTCCCATGATGTGCTGGTTCCGTCCAGATCCCAGTCCCATGATGTGCTGGTTACGTCCAGTTCCGAGTCCCATGATGTGCTGGTTCCGTCCAGTTCCGAGTCCCATGTTGTGCTGGTTCCGTCCAGTTCCGAGTTCCATGATGTGCTGGTTCCGTCCAGTTCCGAGCCCGCTGATCCTGCGCCAGAGCCCATTGATCCTGCGCCAGTCCTGCCCAGCCCAAGACCCTCTTTGCTGCCTGATCCCCCCTTTCTTGTCAATTTCCCCATTAAAATTTTGGGGGGGCGCATACCCGAGGGGTCCTCACCGCCATGGCCACCCGAAGGGTCTTCACCGCCATGGCCACCCGAAGGGTCTTCACCGCCATGGCCACCCGAGGGGTCTTCGCCGCCATGGCCACCCGAAGGGTCCTCACCATCATGGCCACCCGAAGGGTCCTCACCACCATGGCCACCCGAAGGGTCCTCGCCGCCATGGCCACCCGAAGGGTCCGTTCCGCCCTGGACGTCCGAGGGTCCGACAGCTCCGCCCTGGACGTCCGAGGGTCCGACAGCTCCGCCCTGGACGTCCGAGGGTCCGACAGCTCCGCCCTGGACGCCCGAGGGTCCCACAGCTCCGCCCTGGACGCCCGAGGGTCAGACAGTTCCGCTCTGGACGCCCGAGGGTCCTACAGCTCCGCCCTGGACGCCCGAGGGTCCGACAGCTCCGCCCTGGACGTCCGAGAGTCCGACAGCTCCGCCCTGGACGTCCGAGGGTCCGACAGCTCCGCCCTGGATGCCTGAGGGTCCGACAGTTCTGCCCTGGACACCCGAGGGTCCGACAGCTCCGCCCTGGACGCCCGAGGGTCCTACAGCTCCGCCCTGGACGCCCGAGGGTCCCACAGCTCTGCCCTGGACGCCCGAGGGTCAGACAGTTCCGCCCTGGACGCCCGAGGGTCCTACAGCTCCGCCCTGGACGCCCGAGAGTCCGACAGCTCCGCCCTGGACGTCCGAGGGTCCGACAGCTCCGCCCTGGATGCCCGAGGGTCCGACAGCTCCGCCCTGGACACCCGAGGGTCCGACAGCTTCGCCCTGGACGCCCGAGGGTCCCACAGCTCCGCCGCGGCCACGCCCACAGTCTGTTCCGTCACGGCCAAGCCCACAGTCTGTTCCGTCACGGCCACGTCCACAGCCTGCTCCGCCGTGGCCACGCCCACAGTCTGTTCCGTCACGGCCACGCCCACAGCCTGCTCCGCCGTGGCCACACCCGCAGCCGTGTCCACCTTGGTCCCACGAGCTGCCAGCTCCGCCCTGGAGGCTTCCTGTCCTGTGCAGCCACGCCCTCGTCAGCCTCCAGGGCGCCCACCCTCCCACCCCTTTGGATGTTATACGGCGCGAGGACGCGCCTTCGGAGAGGGGGGGGTACTGTCAGGATCACCGTCATGCACTACATTCCCCAGAATCCTCCTTTGACACACCTGAATTCACTCTCTGCTCAATTACCAGTCACACCTGTTCCTAATCAGTCACCTCGTTACCCAGCCCTATAAAACACTCACGCACACCCCAGTCATTGTCAAGCCTCCAACAGGAGAAGACCGTTCCCCACGATGTCCCGAAGTTTCCAAGTCTGCCAACGAAGATCCGTCATGTAACTATACCCACCTCTGAATATACTCACCTTTGTCTCCCTGTCCTGCTGTCTCCAGTATTCCTGCCTGGTTCCCCGTTTCCCGAGTCCTGCCATCAAATCAAAGTGTTCCACGTGTCCACCGAGATCTCCTTGTTCCTCCCTGGGTCTGACACAGAAGAGAATTCATCTCACTATAAATAAATTCACGTTTGCTTTCACTTATCTCCGCCTCTGGGTCTTGTATCCTGACACTATCATGGCAAAATGTAACTTTATGGTTTCTACCCAGCCAGCAATGACATGTGGGGCCCAGATGGGTTAAGTACGGGTTCCATGGTTACTGTGTGGGAATGGGCTTTGGCTGGGTGAAATCAGCGGGTCCCATGTAGGTTTTGTAGTATGAGTCCCACAGAGGAAGCCCATATGAGCTGATTACATGGGCCCCATAAGGGACAGGCATGGGCCAATTGGGCATGGGTTTCAACTGAGAACACATATATGGGTCCTGCATAGCATATTTATGGGCCAAGTGGGCATGGGTTTGATCTGAGAACACATATATGGGTCTTGAATGGCATATTTATGGTCCAACTGGGCATGAGTTTGAACTGGGAACACATCTATGGGTCTTGAATGGCACATTTATGGGCCGAGTGGGCATGGGTTTGAACTGGGAATGCATATATGGGTCCTGCATAGAATTTTTATGAGCCAAGTGGGCATGGGTTCGAACTGGGAACGCATATATGGGTCCTGCATGGCATATTAATGGGCCAAGTGGGCATGGGTTTGATCTGTGAACATATAGAGAGGGCTGCAAGAGCCCAAAGAGAAAAAGAAGCGCCCACCACACAGACGCCATGAGTGTATTTTGTATTAATGTATTTTTTGGAGAGATTATTTTTTATATATATATATTTGATTTGTTTAACGGTATGTTGTGACATTTAAATTGTTTTTTAAAGATCATTTTTGTTGTTCAATTTAACAATATATTTCTTGCAGTTCAAAGCGTCAAGTGTCTTGTATTTATCTTGGACTTATATTCATTCTTCGTTTTTAGTTTTTCTTAGATTGTTTCCTTAAACCATTTGGCATGGTTGGGCTTAGATAGGCCTAGCATGAATTGCCCAGTTAGGACCCACATAAGATCCTTACAGAGCCCACTTTAAGCCCATAGGGGCATTCACGGTTGAATCCTGGTGCAAACCCACTTTAAACCCCTTTGGGCAGGTGAGGCCCCAATGGGTCTGGCATGAATTGCCCAGTTAGGACCCACATAAGACTCCTACAGAGTCCATTTAAAGCCCATCTGGGTAGCCATGGTTGGATTCCGGGTGCAAGCCCACTTTAGACCCATTTGGGCAGGTGGGGCCCAAATGGGTCTGACATGAATTGCCCAATTAAGACCCATTCAGTACCCTTACAGGTCCCACTTTTAGTACGTCTGGGCTTCCACAGCTTGCCCCAATGTGGATCCTGGGTGCAAGCCCATAATGGTTCCCCACATTTGCCGCCCATGAAGCCCTCATCTGGGCCCCACATGTTATTGCTGGCTGGGTATGGTACTTGTATGAAAAACAGTAGCCTAAATACATTATTAAATACTGTAATTATATTCCATTAGTCATTTAATACATTCTCTACATTAATAATATAATACAATTCAATATGTATATCCCACATTTCATGGTGCAGTTATTATTACAGGTTAACGTTACAGTAAATCCATGATAAATGGATTCATTATCAATTCAGATTCTGCCTATTGTTGCGCAAAGTGTTTCTCCTGTTTGTCAGCGCTGTTTCATCTGCCTTTAAACTGGTTTAAATCACTGAGACATTTGTGTTCTTCGCTGAATTCAAGCGCTTTTCACTGGATCTCGTGAGCCCAATCAGAGTAAACACGTCTCTGCTCTAGTGAGCTCGCTCGCACTGTGCTGCCGTTTGGACTTTGAGCCGAGCGGATAAACGGTCCGTGTGGCGCGCGGTTCAAATGAGTTTCGTTCCGCTTTGGGCGCATAAACATTATCGAACAATTATCGAACTCTTGATATCGTTTTATCGAGAAAAATTATATTGCGATAATTATCGTTATCGTTTTATCGCCCAGCCCTATTTTGTCATCATCATCATCATCACCACTTGAAATCAGGCAGTAACACTGTAATGAGTAAGCAGATGAGCAATCCAGAGTAATGCATTCTTAAAGGATAACTCTGTAGGATTTTAATGTATAATGTGACAACATGTCTTACCATTTATAGTTATGACTGCCACGACCCTTCCAGGTGACACATGGATGCTGCCTGAGCAGTGGCACACACGATCTGGCCTTTGAATAGGCACCATCCATGCTAACATTCAAAAAATGTAATCCCCCCCCCCCCCCCCAAAAAAAAAAAAAAAAAAACATTGCTGCAATTTTAAATATATGTAGATTTTATATAGACTTTGAAAAACTTTGACACGAATAAAACATGGCTGATATGTATTAAGGACTCTAAATGGGTACCTGTTTGCTGATGAGGAAGAGGCTGCAAAAACTCTCCATTTAATTGTTCTCGGTTGTGCAAAACAAACCGAGAGTGCACAATTAAATCACAGTCTAAACAAAGTAATGGGAGAGGCAGGCAGTCCAAACACCTCACCACAGCTGGTTTCCCACACTGGCATCCAGACTGTGGGTGAGGGTCCTCATTGACCAGCATATTATCAATGAGAGATGGCCTGGCCTCTTTCCATTTCTCTGCAGACAGAGTGTTCCTAATGTTCCATTCTGTTGGGTCTTTGTCTGTTGTCTCAGGTGTATCCTCTACACCAACCTCCAGCAGGTCAAGAAGCTCCTTACGAAGTACCTTGGATTGTGATACTGTCAAAAACAGTAAACATTATTGGTGTTATGATGAAAGCACAATGATCCAGGCAATTACTGTCACTGTTTGTCTCTATATTGGCTTCCTATTGTTCTATATATTCCCCCAGAAATAAATTTCAAATTCCTCTGTTTTGTGATTCCTTCTTGGTGAAATTATGTATCCTCATCGCTCTAGTGATAGCTTTGGGATCTTCAGAAAGCATTTAAACACTGATTTTTTTACCTTGTTTCTATCCAATTCATTTGTCCTTACAGTCACGGTTTGTATATATAATTACGATTATGGTTATCATTCTGTTAAATTTAATTTATCTGTACTATAACATTAATATTAGTATTTAAGGGTAATTGATTTCACTATATAGTAATTGTCTTTATAATATAAAGTTTACTGCTTTGGACAAAATGTCTTCTGTTAAACAGGCATCTGTTAAGTTATTGTGTGTGTGTGTGTGTGTGTGTGTGTGTGTGTGTGTGTGTGTGTGTGTGTGTGTGTGTGTGTGTGTGTGTGTGTGTGTGTGTGTACTTATGCATAAATATACACAACCAGTCAAAAGTTTTTCAGCAGCAGTTTTCAGATTACATTATGTGTTAAAAAATTGCAAAAGAATTCTCCAAAGTTTTTTCAGTTAGGATTTTAAAATGATATAACATTAGTAAACAGGATGTGCCTTTGGACCATTGGATGAATGGTTGCTGATAATGGGCAATGTAGATATTGCATTAAAGATCAGCCATGTCGAGAACAGTCGAGAACCTTTTGCAGTTATGCAAGCACAAATTGTAATCTGAAAGCTGATGCCCTGACAAAAAAAAATTATATGTAACTGATCTCAGCTGGTGAACCCGGACTTTTGACCAGTATATATGTGCTCCACAAGCGAAGTGGAGAAGCTGCGGTAACACTTTATAATAACTGCACGCTATTAATCATTAGTTAAGCATTAGTAAACAGTTAATTTTTCATTTATAAAGCATTATTAAACATTAATAAGCAGTTTATAAATACAGCTATAAATGCTTTATTCTTGATTTATAAGCATATCTATAATGCATTTAATAATTGAATTTTCATACTTTATTAATGATAAATTTATTATTTATAAATGAAGTATTTCATCATTTACAAACCAGTTATTTAGGTGTTGTCATTGGTTCATAAGATCACTTATAAAGTGCAAGTAAATGATTAATAAACTATTTAAATGTACATTCATTCATCTTATTTTTCAGACATATAGTGATGGTTACTTTGTGTGGTAATAAATTATTTATTAACATGTATTTATGCTGTAATGCATGGTTAATTCAGGTAGTTATAAAGCATTTAGTAGTGGTCAGTTAACTATTTTTGGGAGCTAATCTAAAGTGAGGACTATTCATGCCTTATAAAGCATTTATAAAAGAGATTTTAAAGGCTAAGTTATCTTCTAAATGGAAAAAGGAAACAAGCACAATAGTGATTCAGAACATAGAAATATATATTTCATGATGCAAAAAATAAAACTGTACAACTGTACACTTGACATGAAATGAAAAATAAACTTCTGCAATATAATGAATAAAAAGCAAAAAAAGAACGAACAAAAACAAAATAAGCAAGTAAATATAAATAAAAAATTAGCAACAAAATGAATATATATCAACAAAATAAGCAACAAAACTAACAAAAATAAACTCAACAAATTTAAGAAAATAATCAAAATATTTTTGTGTAGTAAGTAGGTTTTCTTGTTTCGGTTTCATGGCTGAGTGAAAATTCATTTCAAACAGTGAGTCACAAAATAGTGGTTACAGTGACTGAATATGACTACTTGTACTTTCTAGAAATGTCATGAATCAGTCTGCCAAATGCACCATCATAGTGTTTCTTTGCCAGCCATTCATTCCATTCAATCACTGCAAGGTAGTCCGTAAGCAAACTCTCAGTCCGATTTCCCCTAAGCCTCCAGATCTGCTCCTTGTAGGATCTCCAGGCCCTCTCAATATGCTGGGTATGGGCACCAGTGTGGGGATCTACATACCACCTGCTGTGGTTGACAGTGTGATGGTTGTACCCTAGTGCAGGGAGTATGCGATAGGCACGCCACTCATCACTTATAATTGATGACCCAGGCTTCACATGATGCGCAATCAAGGGGACTAGATGACTTCGAGATCTTCTCTCCAGAAGACGTAGAATAGGTTTTCCAGATCTATGGTGCTGATGATGCCTCACACCTAACATCCCGAAGACCCACTTCTTTCTTTTCCACCCACCAGCCATTCTTCCTCTACCATACTAATGGAGAAAAAACACAACAAACACAGACATAAACTGGTACATTATAATAAAAATAACTTTGGTAACTATATTTAACATTTATTTAAAGTCGATATTGTTACAACATACTTTTCTTTTGTGCCGAAAATGGCTTTCGTCGATCACAACAAACTCCCTTCTTCCACCAATCTGCTGGCCTGTACGCCTTCTCATCCTTTCCACTGCTGTGACACAGACATCCCTTATTTTCTTTGCCATTTTACTAAGAGTTGCTGAACTGCCTGCAATACTGTCATCCATCATGTCTATCTGCCGTAACCGGAGACCCTGAGAAAACCTTTAAAGGCAAATAGAACAAGTAGCCCAATGTTTATGAACGTCTTAATGTAATATAATTATCTGCATTATTTAAAAAATTGAACATTTTATGGAAATTACAAAGAGAACAGCAACAAAGTGAGTTTATGATGAATATATATATATATATATATATTTATATTAGCCAAAAACTGTTATTACTTGCTTACCTGTACATAAATTGCATCCACTTACTGAAGGAGACCTTTGATCCACTGAAAATAGATTTGTACCTGACAGAAATTTGTTTTGCTCTTCCTTGATGTGCTGCTTGTCAACAAATCCTATTGTAAAAAATATATAAAATACTGTTTTTAGAAAGGGTATTAATACAATATCTTTATTATGCATTATAGTTGCAAATGGTTTTACATTAACTCAATTATATATATATATATATATATATATATATATATATATATATATATATATATATATATATATATATATTTGTTTTTGTTTTTTTCATTTTTTTTTCTTACCAAGCATATTGATCTCCGCTGTGTGTCCTTTTCTTCATTTTCATCTTGTGATTACATTTTCTGCATTTCATTTTCGTTTTTAGCAGTTTCCTTTTCTGAAGCAACTTAATCAGTTTTAGGGTGTTCATTATAGAGCTAGGCTCATTAATAAGCTTCTTTAGCCTGGTTAATCTGCTAATTTTTTACATTAAACAATTGCTTTAGTGGCGATTTAATGGTGACAGCTAGTTTATGATCTGAAGGGCGGGATAAATCTCGCTTTCATACGTAAACAATATGGGACAAACTAAGGAAAACTTGCGCTTTCATACGTCATCAACAGGGGACAAAAGAGTAGTGCACCAGCGTGTGTTATTTATGACATGGAGAACTCCGACAAAAGTCGAAAAGGCGTGCGGACCTGGTCCAAAAGGAATGCTAGCGTGGAGATGGATGCACTGGACGAGACGTCCGTCAGTGGCACTACTGGTGAGTAGATTACTCTTATTACTGGCACAGACTATTGATGATGGCTAGCAAGTCTCTACTGCTTTTATCAAATCAAATCAAAATCAAATCCTTTTATTGTCACACAACCATATACACAAGTGCAAGTGGGTGAAATTCTTGGGTGCAATTCAGAGCAACATAGCAGTCGTGACAAATTACTCAAAGTACCATATACATTATAAAAACAATAAATAATATACAATATACACAATATACAGAATACAAAATACAAAAAGGTATTTATACATACAATAGATACACATATTGGTGAAATATGTATGTAGTTTACAGTAGGTTATGTTGTGCTGTGTTGGCAGTTAGACTGTTATGGTTGTTGATCATGAGGGATCAAGAGTTTAGAAGTCTAATTGCATGGGGGAAGAAGCTGTTCCGGAGTCGGCTGGTGTGTGTGCTGATGCTGCGGTACCGCCGGCCTGATGGTAGCAGTGAGAGCAGCCCATGGCTCGGGTGGCTAGAGACTCTGATGATCCTCCGAGCTTTCTTCACACACCGCCTGGAATATATATCCTGGAGGGAGGGAAGCTCACCTCCGATGATGCGGCTGGCAGTGCGCACCACCCTTCGCAGGTCTTTGCGGTTGCGAGCGGTAGTGTTGCCGTACCAGGCAGTGATGCAGCCAGTCAGGATGCTCTTGACGGTGCCGGTGTAGAACTGTGGGAGGATGCGGCGGTTCATTCCAAACTTCCTCAGCCGTCTCAGGAAGAAGAGGCGCTGATGAGCCTTCTTCACGACGGCCTCAGTGTGGACGGACCATGTGAGTTCCTCTGTGATGTGGACACCGAGGAACTTGAAGCTGTTGACTCTCTCCACCGGAGCTCCATTGATGGTGATGGGGCTGTGTTCTCTGTCGTTCTTCCTGAAGTCGACCACTAGCTCCTTGGTTTTGCTGATGTTGAGGGAGAGGTTGTTTTCCTGACACCAGTGTGTCAGAGTGAGCACCTCCTCTCTGTAGGCCTTTTCATCGTTGTCGGTGATCAGACCTACCACCGTCGTGTCATCAGCAAACTTGATGATTTTGTTGGAGCTGTGAGTTGCCACGCAGTCGCTTTTGTACAAGGAGTACAAGAGTGGGCTGAGAACACAGCCCTGAGGGGCTCCAGTGTTGAGAGTCAGTGATGAAGAGATGTTGCTGCCCATTCTGACCACCTGGCGTCTGTTTGACAGGAAGTCCAGGATCCAGCTGCACAGCGAGCTGTTTAAGCCCAGAGCCCGGAGTTTCACATCAAGCAAGGAGGGCACTATGGTGTTAAATGCTGAGCTGTAGTCTACAAACAGCATTCTCACATATGTGTTCCTCTTTTCCAAGTGGGAGAGAGCAGTGTGTATTGTAGATGCAATAGCATCATCAGTGGAGCGGTTATTGCGGTATGCAAACTGCAGTGGGTCCAGTGAGGGAGGTAGAACAGAGCAGATGTAATCTCTGACTAGTCTCTCAAAGCATTTACTGACGATGGGGGTCAGAGCAACAGGACGCCAGTCATTTAAGCAGGTGATGTTTGACTGCTTTGGTATAGGGACAATGGTGGACGTTTTAAAGCATGTGGGGACTACAGACAGGGAGAGGGACAGATTGAAAATGTCCGTAAAAACACCAGCCAGTTGGTTCGCGCACACTCTAATGACACGCCCCGGTATGCCGTCTGGACCCGCGACTTTACCAATGTTCACCCGACGGAAAGATCGGGTTACATCCGCTACAGAGACGGAGAGTGAACTAATCTCTGTGGCTTCAGCCGCGGGCACTCTCACCGCGAGGGGGGTGTTAGTTCCCTCAAAACGAGCATAAAAAGTGTTTAGCTCATCTGGGAGAGAGGCAGCGTTGTATACAATGGATTTTGTATTCCCCTTGTAGTCCGTGATGGTGTTAATTCCCTTCCACATGCTTCTAGAGTCGGTGGTGTTAAACTGTTCTTCAGTCTTGTCCCTATATTGACGTTTTGCTGCTCTGATAGTTTTTCGGAGGGCATAACTTGCTTCTTTATGTTCCTCCGCGCTCCCGAAATTAAAAGCTGAGGTGCGCGCATTGAGTGCTGCACGAACATCGCTGTTAATCCATGGTTTCTGGTTCGGGTACATCCGTATTGTTTTGGTCGGAACAACGTCATCTACGCACTTCCTGATGAAACAGGTTACGCTATCAGCATAAGCCTCTGTTGTCATCAGAGGCCGACCGGAACATCTCCCAGTCCGCGTGATCAAAACAGTCCTGTAGCGTAGAGTCTGATTGGTCCGACCAGCACTGGATCGATCTGAGGGCGGGTGTTTCCTGTTTCAGTTTCTGCCTGTAAGCAGGCAGAAGGAGAACGGAAGAGTGGTCCGATTTGCCAAACGGTGGCCGTGGGAGGGATTTGTAGCCATCCCGGAAAGGGGAGTAGCAATGATCCAAAACCCGGTCTCCTCGTGTGTTAAAGTTTATGTGCTGGTGGTATTTTGGTGCTATTTTCTTAAAGTTAGCTTTGTTAAAGTCCCCAGACACAATGAATGCGGCCTCAGGGTGCGCGGTTTCCTGCTCGCTTATTCCCCCATACAGCTCCTTTAGTGCCTGGTCTGTGTCGGCTTGTGGGGGAATGTACACAGCCGTGATAATGACCGCTGTGAATTCCCTCGGTAGCCAGAATGGTCGACACAGAAGCGTGAGAAATTCCAGATCAGGAGAGCAGAAAGACTTGATAGAATGTACGTTCCTCTGACCACACCAGGATTTGTTGATCATAAAACATACACCTCCGCCTCTGCTTTTACCTGAGAGGTCTTTAACTCGGTCTGCTCGATGCACGGAGAACCCCGGGGTTTCGATGGCCGAGTCTGGAATCTCAGCAGACATCCAAGTTTCTGTAAGGCAGATAATGCAGCAGTCCCTCGTCTCCCGTTGGAAAGAGATCCGCGCTCTCAGCTCACAGAGTTTGTTGTCTAGAGACTGAACGTTTGCAAGTAGAATACTGGGAAGCGGGGGTCGATTTGCACGCCGTCTTACTCTAACGAGAACGCCGGCTCTTCTTCCCCTTCTCCGCCTGCGTTTCCGCGGCCGGGCCGCCCAGACAAAGGGCTCCGTTGCCTTGTTTGTAGACAGCGGGTCGTCGTTAAAGAGATTAAAGTCCGGTTTTCGGTGTTTGATTGCCGAACCAATGTCCAAAAGTGTTTGTATGTCGTACGTGATAAAACAGACAACATCCAAGACAAAAAACAAAAGAACTGTAAACAGAACAAACAAAAAAACTACAATGTTGTGACGGAGCTCGCAACGCAGCAGCCATACTCGGCGCCATCTTGGCTATGAACTGTCTATGGTTAGAGGACCTGACACCGGGGACGCACAGGGGGGCGGGAGCGCGGTGTTTTTGTTTTGTTTTGTTTTGTTTTGTTTGTTTTTTACTGTCTATGGTTAGAGGACCTGACACCGGGGACACACAGGGGGGCGGGAGCGCGGTGTTTTGGTTTGGTTTTGTTTTGTTTTGTTTTGTTTGTTTGTTTTTTAAAAATATATAATTTCAAATAATGAACAGGCATTAACATAATATCGTTGTTAAACTCTAAGACAAGCAGTAAATCGTAAACAACATAATAAAATAAAATAAGTAAACAACAGCCCTAATAATAAATAAATAAAATTGAAATGACAATAATATGAAAAGCAAATTATAATTAAATAAATTACACTTCAGCGGGAGAGGGATTAATCCATATACATTGCGATTAATTTAGAGCGTTTCAATTAAAGCACTCCTCCTTTTTACTTGTTTTAAGGATTGAAATAAAAACGTAAAATATGTTTTAAATGCCGCAAAACATTACGAAAACAAAACGAAACTTAAACAAATCTATATTTGTGTAGGTAACACTTGGCTAAAATCAACATATTATTACACATAAATTCAATATTTTTGTTGTCCAAAACGTTTAACACTGTGATCGTCAAAGGCAGGTATTATTATTATTATTATTATTATTTTGTCTTCAACCACTGTCCCAAAAGGACTTAACAATTGTAAAAAAGATGTTCTTGAGATGCAATACTTTTTGACAGAATGTACATACATTACTATGCAACTTAAACCTTACTCTTAAAAATTTATTACATGGATAAATGTTGTCATTATTTTTTTTAAAAATGTACTTCTTTAATTGACTCTCATTGTCTAATGTATAGTGGCGGGCGGGATGAGAGTTTGTTAGACAACAAGAAAGTAAATTTAACATTCTCAGTTCATTCAATAATGCACAGTTACTTTCAATTAGGTGTCTCCACGGCCCCCACTGCACATCTAGCAGACAAAAGAAAATCTCATGAGTTGGAGATGTGTAAGCTGAGAGTAGAGTGGCAAAAAGAGAAGATTGAAGAGCTGACCAAGGAAAGAGACTATCTTAAAGAACAACTGGCATCAGGTAAGCCTTACAACACACAACATTTATTCAAATTATGGTACAGTTGAGTTTTATTATGTGAGTTAAGCTTTGTGTTCCTGTGTACCATGTGATGCAAGATGTGAGCTTTATGTATGTATATGTATCCATTTTAACAGCTCTTAAAAAAGGGGACAAAGTTTCCAGCCAGACGAGTCCCTTGTCTTCAAAATCCTCTAGTGACATCTCAGTTGACTCTTCCTCAGACACCATGTCTGACTCCTCCTCTACATCCTCATCAGAGGGGGACAAGAAGAAGAAGAGGATGAAAAAGAAGGGGAAAGGGAAAAAGTATGGGAAGAAGTCAAAGAAAATGGAAACAAAAACACGTCAAAGAGGTTAGAATGCTATTCCACTCACTGGGATTTTAGTTTGCCACTGCTTGTCACACTGTGTGTGTACCATAATAATTGCATTGGAGATTCAGAGGAATAACCTGGTAGACCATCTACATCAGCTTCATTTTTTTTTTAGAATGTTTTGTTAAATCTATGTAAAAGAAATATGAGTGTGACTTTGTGAAGTTGTATTTATTGCATTCAATCATAAGTTCAAGCTATATAATAAATCAGATCCTCATTGCAAAATATTAAATCAAATGAAAAATAAATATTTGCACACGACTGCATAATGAACAACTCCGAATTCATAGGTTTTACTTTAACATTGAACTGAACTGATTGTCTGGATGTTACTGAGATGGTCTGCTGTGTTTCTTACCAGTTGTAGAATGTTTGTAGAATGTATCATACTGTAGATTGAAACAATATATGAGTCAAAGGTATGTGCGTGTGTGCGTGTGTGTGTGTGTGTGTGTGTGTGTGTGTGTGTGTGTGTGTGTGTGTGTGTGTGTGTGTGTGTGCGTGTGTGTGTGTCAAAGTGTGTGTGATAAGAATAAAACCAAATATTAACACTCATTCTATGTTCTCTGAATTACAGCTCAAACACCACAGCAGGTGGTGGCACGATACAAAAAAATTCTTCGACACTTCAGTAGAGGAGGGACAATGTCAGCGGCTTTCAAGCATGTTGGGGTGGACCGGAACACAGTCGTGGTCAATGCTCCAATCGCAGAGCTGTACATCGCTGCACCTAGCAAATTTAAAGAACTCCTTAAAAACCCCAGCAGTCAGGTTAAACTTAGTGTGTTTGCCACAGAATGTGCCGCTGCAATTCAAGAGGATCCAGCTATAGAAGATACTATCAAAGTCTTTAAGGCATCTGGGAAGCTGCTGCCCCTTAAACAAAAATGAACTGACCTAGGATCTGGGGAAGGTTTCGCAGTCAATCAGACTAAAGTTGTTCACGATCTGCATTGCTGTTTTCAAATGTTTTAAAGTTTGTACTGAGGTAGTTACTCTGTGAAATATTTTTATATATTGTTATTGTTGTTTAATTTTAACAACAAGTAGTATTTTTGCACTGGTAAATTGTTTTTTACACTACAGAAATGTATATATATTTTTTATATATGAGACTGCAGTGTCCTAGTTTAATTTTACTGCACTTTATGTTTTGGGAGATGTACAGGAATTTTTTTTCTATAATATTGCAGATATTTATTTTTCATTTTATGTCAAATGTACAGTTGTACAGTTTTATTTTTTCCGTCGTGAAATAAATATTTCTATGTTCTGAATCACTTTTTTTGTGTTTGTTTCCTTATTGTGTTTGTTTCCTTTTTTTCCATTTAGAAGATAACTTAGCCTTTAAATCTCCTTTATAAATGCTTTACAAGGCATGAATAGTCCTCACTTTAGATTAGCTCACAAAAATAGTTAACTGACCACTACTAAATGCTTTATAACTACCTGAATTAACCATGCATTACAGCATAAATACGTGTTAATAAATCATTTATTACCACACAAAGTAACCATCACTATATGTCTGAAAAATAAGATGAATGAATGTACATTTAAATAGTTTATTAATCATTTACTTGCACTTTATAAGTGATCTTATGAACCACTGACAACACCTAAATAACTGGTTTGTAAATGACGAAATACTTAATTTATAAATAATAAATTGATCATTAATAAAGTATGAAAATTCAATTATTAAATGCATTATAGATACTCTTATAAATCAAGAATAAAGCATTTATAGCTATATTTATAAACTGCTTATAAATGTTTAATAATGCTTTATAAATGAAGAATTAACTGTTTACTAATGCTTAACTAATGATTAATAGCGTGCAGTTATTATAAAGTGTTACCAGTTGGGAACACTTTATAATAACTGCACACTATTAATAATTAGTTAAGCATTAGTAAAGAGTTAATTCATAATTTGTAAAGCATTAATATGCATTAATGAGCAGTTTATAAATACAGCTATACATGCTTTGTTCTTGTATAAATGCTTTATTCTTTATTTAGAAGCATATCTATATTTTGTTTAATAATTGTATTTTCATACTTTATTAATGATCAATTTATAATTTCTAAATGAAGTATAGCATTATTTACAAACAAGTTATTTGGGATTTGTCAGTGATTCATAAGATCACTTAAGTGTAAGTAAATACAGTAAATTCAGGTAGTTATAAAGCATTTAGTAGTGGTCAGTTAACTATTTTTGTGAGCTCATCACAAAATATAAAGCATTTATAAAGGAGATTTAAAGACTCAGTTATCTTCTAAACAGAAAAATGAAACAAACACAACACTGTGATACAGAACATAGAAATATATAACTGAACCTTTAAATCTCCTTTATAAAAGCTTTACAAGGCATAACTAGTCCTCACTTTATAAAATACTTATACTCACCACTACCAAATGCTTTATAACTACCTGAATTACAGTAGAAATACATGTTAATAAAGCATTTATTAACACACTAAGTACCTATTACAAAATGTCTGTATAATGTATGAATGTACATTTGAAATAGTTTATTAATCATTTTACTCACACTTTCTAAGTGATCTTATGAACCACTGACAACTCCTAAATAACTGGTTTGTATATAATGTTATACTTCATTTAAAAATTATAAATTGATCATTAATAAAGTATGAAAATACAACAATTAAACACATTATAGATATGTTTTTAAAGCAAGAATAAAGCTTTTATAGCTGTATTTATATACTGCTTATTAATGTCTATTAATGCTTTATAAATTATGAATTAACTGTTTACTAATGCTTAACTAATGATACATAGCGTGGGGTTATTATAAAGTTACCGTAAGTTCTTTAACTAAGCAGCAGCCTCTCTGAGACAGCAAGCCATTCAAACAATAGAGAAGTGTGAACGACTTGTGTTAATGGGCCATTGCAGTTCCTGCTCCAGCCTACAGGAGCGCTGCTGAGTATGGGCTTAAACACACACACACTTGCAGGTCCCCACTTGGTCAAAAATGTAAAAAATTCACCAGAGCGTATTTTAGATGATTTTAACATGTTTTAAGGCATGACCAACAGGGGACTTGAAAAATGTCCCCACTTGGTTCGGCGGTCCCCTGTTGGTGGGTGTGTAACGACACCAAGGTCCCCACTTAGATAGGTAGACAAGTACACACACACACACACACACACACACACACACACACACACTGACAGGAGGAGGACAGAGTAAAGGTACACAGGACCTACAGTTTCCACACTTTTCCCGAACACACTGTGTGTAATGTAAATGTGTAGGGGGGGTGTACAGTGTGTTCCCTATCGGTCAGTCACTACAACGTAGGTCATGACTGACCAATAGGAATCTCGCTAGAGAGGCCAATCTACTTCGAGTGAAAACTAAAACAAGCCAATACACATTGGCGTGCAATCATTTGCATCAGCTGCGCGCCCTCGTTAGCGCGGGTATAAACGAGCAGCTGGTGCGATTGCACACTAGCTTTTTGCTTCGGAGCCAAACACTTCGATGTCTCTGCTACAGTTGAAACCAACTTTTACGAGCCTTTCTGGACCTCTCCTTCCCGGTGCGGGCGTGACAGCACGGCAGCGCGAGCAGTTTCTCTTTCTCTCTCTTTCTTTTTTTGTTTTGCTGTTTTAAAAACTGAGCAAAAAAAAAAAAGAGCTGTTTTAACAGCTGGTGAGGTGCGCTTCAGAGCGCTCAAAAGCTGTTGTAACAGCTGGTAAGGTGCGCCTTGCAAGCGCTCAAAAGCTGTTATAACAGCTGGTAAGACCCCCAGTGAGAGAGATCCAGCGCACAGACGGGTGCACATTCCCATCTGTGATCGCTGTGGCTGTTCCCCTGCGTGCTTCAGCACCAGTGAGAGTAGTCCCTAAAAGAGCATACACAGATAGTTCGCGTCTTTTTCAAGATGACGTTCTATCTGTGTGTTTCTGGATGCGGTCGTTACCTGGGGTCGCGGGATGGTCACGATCGCTGCCTCGTGTGTCTGGGCCTCGAACATGCACAGGCAGCGTTCGTGGATGAGTCATGTACCCATTGTGGGAAGATGACCATCTCGGAGCTAAGGTCGAGACTCACGTTCCTGCAAAGGGGCGGAGTCCCCGTGCCTGCACCTCGTTCCAACCCCCCTTCGCGGGTTGCTTCGGGCAGTGACACGGGTGACCTGAGGATCACAGTGAGCGCGCTTCCTTCGGGGAACCAACCCCCTAGGAACCCTCACTCCTCTCATGCTCCACAACCAGTTGAGCTGCCAACGGAACGTTCTGGACCATCCTCGAGGTGTGTACCGGTCGTTTCGTTTGGCGCTCCCTGCGACGACCAGATGTCGATCGCTGCATCGGAGGGTGGGTCAGACCTCTCCGCAGATGACGGCTCAGAGCCGCTGCCTCCTTCGGGTGTGCCAGCAGTGCCCGAGTCGGACCCGGAGATGATGGCCATGCTTTCCCGGGCCGCCAACAGGATCGGGCTCGTGTGGAACCCTCCACCGTGTCCCGAGCCCTCGAGGTTGGACGATTGGTATCTCGGGGTGGCGCGTGCTGGTTCTCAGCAACCCACCCCAGTGCCTTTCTTCCCGGAGGTGCATGAGGAGCTCACAGGGATGTGGACGGCACCTTTTACTGCCAGAAACCGTCTCGGTGGCTCCTCCTCCCTCACCACCCTTGATGGCGGGGCAGCTAAGGGATACACGCGCATCCCACCAGTGGAACGGGCCGTTGCTATGCAACTGTGCCCTAACTCCACTTGGCGTGGAGAACCGTGTCTTCCTTCCCGGGCCTGTAAGTACTCGTCGGACCTGACCGGCAAGGCTTACAAGGCCTGTGGGGAAGCTGCCTCTGCCATACACGCTATGGCGTTGTTGCAGGTTCATCAGGCCAAGGCACTGAAGGACCTGCACGAGGGTGGTCATGACCCACAAGTTCTCCAAGAACTTCGTGCCGCAACTGACCTCGCACTTCGTGCGACGAAGGTCACTGCGCGGTCAGTGGGTCGTGCGATGTCCACTCTGGTGGTCCAGGAACGCCATCTCTGGCTGTGTCTGGCTGACATGCGGGAGACCGACAAGATCAGGTTCCTTAACTCCCCCGTGTCCCAGACCGGCCTCTTCGGCGACGCGGTCGAGAACTTCGCCCAGCAGTTCTCGGCTGTACAGAAGCAGACTGAGGCCATCAGACACATCCTGCCGCGGCGGTCAGCTGCTGCCTCCACCCCACCGCCTGCGGCTCCTCGGTCTGCTCGTCGCCGTGGGCGTCCTCCTGCGTCTGCCCCCGCGCCGCAGCAGCAGCCTCCATCTAAACGGCGCCGTGGAGCCAGTCGCAGGCAGGGCGCTCCGCCCGTCCAGGCCCCCGCCAAGAGGGGCGGCAAAGCCAAGGGTAAGCGGCCCTAGGACGGGCGACCCAGAGATGGAAGGGACTGCTCTCCAGGAGACGATGACTGCATCGCTCCCTCCCCCGGAAGAGGGCCGGGTGGTAAATCCTTTGTTTCATTTTGTTTGTGTTCCGCCGCTGGCCTTAAAACCAGCGGTACCCAAATTCTCAATAAAAGAGCAGTTTCTATCATCTCTGGGTCCGAAGAAGACCCGGAGAGCAGTGGGGGGTTTGAATCCTCACCACTTTCATCCGCCTCTTCTTTCGCCAGACGGCAGCTGTGTACGGTCCGAGAACGCCACCGAGCCGCCTCCCGCACCTCCTGCCCCGTGGAACCAGGTAAGTGCTGCACAGCACACTCAGACCCCGCTACGGGCCGCCTCCCAGAGAGAGCCTCCCGAGCCGCGTCCCTGTGTTCCACCACGCTGCCCCACTCCGGGTACGCCTACGGTCCCTTTGGTCCCGCTTGTACGGTCTCTGCGAGCCTGGTTAGCGCTCCCCAGTCCGTCTCGCTGGCTCATTCGAACCATCAGGCTCGGCTATGCGATTCAGTTCGCCTGGCGTCCCCCCAAGTTTCGGGCCATCCACTCCACTACAGTGAGAGCAGCCGATGCCCATGTCTTGCGTGCGGAGATCGCAGTCCTACTGGCGAAGGATGCGATAGAGCCGGTCCCTCCAGCCGATATGAGGTCAGGGCACTACAGTCCCTACTTCATTGTACCCAAGAAAGGTGGTGGGTTACGACCGATCTTGGATCTGCGAGTTTTGAATCGGAGCCTCCACAAGCTACCGTTCAAAATGCTCACGCAGAGACGCATTTTCGAATGCATCCGTCCCCAAGATTGGTTTGCAGCGATCGACCTGAAGGACGCGTACTTTCATGTCTCGATTCTTCCTCGACACAGGCCATTCCTGCGCTTTGCGTTCGAGGGTCGAGCATATCAGTACAAGGTCCTACCCTTCGGGTTGTCCCTGTCCCCCCGTGTCTTCACGAAAGTCACGGAGGGGGCCCTTGTTCCCATGAGAGAACAGGGCGTTCGCATCCTCAACTATCTCGACGACTGGCTCATACTAGCACACTCTCGAGATCAGCTATGCGAACACAGGGACCTAGTGCTCAGGCACCTCAGCCAGTTGGGTCTTCAGGTCAACTGGGAAAAGAGCAAACTCTCCCCTGTGCAGAGGATCTCTTATCTCGGTATGGAGTTGGATTCGGTCGCCCAGACAGCGCGCCTCACAGAGCAGCGTGCTCAGTCGGTGCTGAACTGCTTGAACACGTTCAAAGGCAGGACAGCGGTCCCACTGAAATTCTTTCAGAGGCTCCTGGGGCATATGGCAGCAGCAGCAGCGGAGTCCCAAGATGGGCGTGGCATCACGGCACTCACCGGGTGGTAATCACACCGGCATGCCGCCAGACCTTCAGCCCATGGTCAGACCTCTTGTTCCTGCGGGCAGGAGTCCCCTTGGAACAGGTCTCCAGGCATGCTGTGGTATTCACAGATGCCTCTGCCACCGGCTGGGGTGCCACGTACAACGGGCATGCAGTGTCAGGGGTGTGGACGGACCCCCAACTGCATTGGCACATCAATTGCCTTGAGTTGCTAGCAGTACATCTCGCTCTGAGCCGCTAGAAAAGGCCACTACGGGGCAGGGACATGCTGGTCCTTACGGACAACACGGCGACCGTTGCGTACATCAACCGACAAGGTGGTCTACGCTCCCGTCGCATGTCGCAACTCGCCCGCCATCTCCTCCTCTGGAGTCAGAAGCATCTGAGGTCGCTTCGAGCCATATATGTCCCCGGCGTGCTCAACCGTGTGGCCGACGAGCTATCACAAGCTGTGCTTCCGGGAGAATGGCGACTCCACCCCCAGGCGGTTCAGCTGATCTGGAGAGAGTTCGGGGAGGCTCAGGTAGACCTGTTTGCCTCCTCAGAGACCTCCCACTGCCAGCTGTTTTACTCCCTGACCGAGGGAACACTCGGCACGGACGCACTGGCACACAGCTGGGGTTTCCCCAGTGAGCCTACTTGCGCAGACACTGTGCAAAGTCAGGGAGGACGAGGAGCAGGTCCTTCTGGTGGCTCCCTATTGGCCCACCCGGACTTGGTTCCCAGAACTCATGCTCCTCGTGACAGTCCCTCCCTGGCCCATTCCTCTGAGGAAGGATCTTCTGACTCAGAGACAGGGCACCCTATGGCACCCGCGCCCAGACCTCTGGAAACTCCATGTCTGTTCCCTGGACGGGACGCGGAGGTTCTAGGTGACTTACCCCCAGAGGTACTTAACACCATCACTTCAGCACGGGCGCCATCCACGAGACGTGCTTACGCCCTGAAGTGGAACCTGTTCGTCGAGTGGTGTTCTTCTCGCCGAGAAGACCCCCGAAGATGTTCGATAGGGTCTGTGCTTTCCTTCTTGCACCAGGGGTTGGAGCGTAGACTGTCTCCCTCCACCCTCAAAGTACATGCTGCCGCTATTTCAGCTTATCACGACCACATAGATGGCAGAACAGTTGGAAAGCACGACCTGGTCGTCAGGTTTCTTAGGGGGGCGAGACGATTAAATCCTCCTCGACCCCCCTCCATACCCTCTTGGGATCTTTCCCTGGTGCTTCGAGCACTTCAGGATGTTCCCTTTGAGCCTCTGCAGTCAGTAGACTTAAAGCTTCTTTCCATGAAGACTTTGCTGCTGGTTGCACTGGCCTCTGTCAAGAGGGTAGGAGACCTGCATGCATTTTCGGTCGACGAGTCGTGCCTAGAGTTCGGGCCGGGTGACAGCCATGTGGTACTAAGACCCCGGCCTGGCTATGTGCCCAAGGTTCCTACCACTCCCTTCAAAGACCAGGTAGTGAACCTGCAAGCGCTGCCTTTGGAGGAGGCAGACCCAGCCCTGGCTTTGCTCTGTCCCGTTCGCGCTCTGCGTATGTACGTGGACAGAACTCAAAGCGTCAGGACCTCAGATCAGCTCTTCGTCTGTTACGGAGGCCAGCAGAAGGGAAAGGCTGTCTCCAAGCAGAGGATGGCCCACTGGATAGTGGATGCCATCGTCTTGGCTTACCAAGCCCAAGGCGTGCCCTGCCCGCTCAGGTTGCATGCACACTCCACGAGAGGCGTTGCATCCTCCTGGGCGCTGGCACGTGGCTCCTCGCTAACAGATATATGTAGAGCTGCGGGCTGGGCGACACCGAACACGTTCGCTAGATACTATAGCCTACGTGTAGAGCCGGTCTCCTCCCGGGTTCTCACCCTAGACGGGTAGAAGCACTGAGAGGCCTGGCTCCGTCGGCTTGCTGCACCCTACTGTGCACCCTTATTGCTCCAGAGTAAAACCTGTCGAGTCCTCCAAACCCCTCGGCCCGGACTTGGCGGAGCGTCCGGCGCCAGGCCCTTATCCGCTGAATCCTTGAGAACCGGATCTGGGCTGGGTTCCATATGTGTGACCCTACGGGGATCCCATATGTGTATATTTCCACGGACACTCCTATCGGAAGCCCATGTCTTTCCCTTGGGCTAAGTCACCCATTATTTCGTATGCAGTACAACCTCGGGTTAGTCCATACGTATTTTCCACATATCTCTTTGAAGAAGTGGCTTCCGCAGCGTTCTCCTTCCTAAACGGAGAGGGCACGCTTTCCCAGTGTTCCAATATCTCACTGTATGGGTTATCACGGAACAACAGTGTCAGACTCACTCTGTGTAAGCCTCCTCCTATCGTCCTTCCAGGCAAGGAGGTGTAGAGGCTCGCACAGGGGCGCTGGATGGGGTGCAGCGGCTGTGGCGCTTTGGTAGGGATTCCTATTGGTCAGTGATGACCTACGTTGTAGTGACTGACCGATAGGGAACGTCTCGGTTACATATGGTAACCCTCGTTCCCTGAGGGAGGGAACGGAGACGTAGGTCCCGTTGCCACATCCGCTGCCGCCCGCCGGGGCGGCCAGCTTTCTCAGGCTTGGCTCCTCAGCAAAAAACTAGTGTGCAATCGCACCAGCTGCTCGTTTATACCCGCGCTAACGAGGGCGCGCAGCTGATGCAAATGATTGCACGCCAATGTGTATTGGCTTGTTTTAGTTTTCACTCGAAGTAGATTGGCCTCTCTAGCGAGATTCCTATTGGTCAGTCATGACCTACGTTTCCGTTCCCTCCCTCAGGGAACGAGGGTTACCATATGTAACCGAGACGTTTTCATTGAAAATGTGTTCTGATATATATTCTTCACAGAAAATGAGCCAAGGCCAATGAGTCTGAGTTTGAAAAAATAATTAATTGTATAATTTTTCTTTTGATAAAAAATGAAAACGGGTCCAACAGACCCGAACACCATACAAGGGTTAAAGGTATTCATAATTTATTTTAATTTGAGGTGTTCAATACAGTTGTTTCAACTGGTTTTATAGTTTTAGAATGTTTGAGCAGTATGTATGATTTTCAACAATATGGCATTATCTAAACATGAACTGTTGATGAAACGTTTTCATGCCAACTAAACAAATGCGAGTGAGCAGCAGATACAGAGCACTTTAATTCGCAATCAACCTCGTTTTATAGGGTTGCCAGGGTTACGCGCTGGCCCGAAGTTAACTTCCGGTCTGTGTTTGTTTATTGGTAATATGGCGCCGACTACAAACGCAGTTAAAATTAAGGTGATGAGTAGACTGAAGTTGGGCTCAGGTTGTTGTGCTGTAGGATGCAACCTGACCTCTGGAAAAAATAACTTATCGAAAATAAAAATGTTTCGGTTTCCTAAAAACGAAGGGGGACGGCGAGCATGGATCACCGCTGTGCGAAGAGAGGCTTGGCAGCCAGGCAAGAATTCAAGGATTTGTAGCACTCACTTTGTTACAGGTAACAAACTCATGAAAAGCAACAGATAATAGCTAGCTGACCAGTAACAAGCCTGCAATAGTTATGTATTTACTAAATTGATTACTACACACGTAGCTAACATTTGTATACATTAATTTTACACAGTAATGTTAGCTCAGTGTTGTAGTTGATACGCTTTAGCTATGATTTAAACTAGCGTTATGATACCTGATATCTATCAAACATAAGAGCCACAATGCTATACAAATAACCACAATGCTTTTTCCATCAATGCTGTACAAATAACCTACATTATTTAACTAACAGTCGCCTTTGGCTTGTTCCCTGGGGACATAACAAATACAATAATGCATAGTTCTTCTAATGAAACTTTAAATTAAGTACTAAATATGTACTTTTACTACATATTCACTGATATATTTTATCTGTAAAGCTGCTTTAAAACAAGGTGCATTGTGAAATAAATTTGACTTTGTACTAATTTCATTGTTCTAGTAGGCTACTAATGTTTTCTTTTAATTAGTATCATAGAAATGCACATGAAACCAGAAAAGTTATGGATTATGCAAAGCATGTATGTATGATGCTTAGCAAGGTGCAATACTGTCAACACAAACTGTTTTTGTCTTTATTTTAGGTGCGCCATCAGTGGACCCATGCCATCCAGATTATGTTCCATCAATTTTCGCTCATAAAAACACCATTGATGGTTCACAGAAGTTGGAGCGATACCAGAGGAGACAGAGGAGACCATCTGTGGTTGAGTCTATTGATTCACCTTCCTTAGAGTTCACCCATGCTGACCCTGAAGAAGGATGCACTGCTGTGGGTACAGACCTGTCAATGGCAGACATTGACCAGCTACAAAATGAAAACATTAAATTAAAAAGAAAAATGGCTTCACTGGAGAAGAAACTGGAATCTTAAGAAAAACGACTACAAGATCACGTTTGGCAGTCCATCCGATTTTATTTTAAATGATGACAAGCACACTCATTTTTACACTGGTCTACCATCTGCTTCTGTGTTTTTCACCCTCCTCACTTACCTGACAACAATATGGAACGCATCATCAAACATACTTACCCTTCCCGAGCAGTTTCTTGTGGTCCTGATGAAGCTTCGTCTAGGCTTAACTCATCAAGACCTCGCTTTTCGCTTCAGAGTGAGTTGTGGAACTGTCTCAAACATCTTTCATGAATGGCTCGATGTAATGGCTAAAGAGTTACAATGCCTTGTCCGGTGGCCATCCAGGAAAGATATCAGAAGAAATCTCCCCACCCTCTTCAAGACTACAGGTTTCCAAAAAGTTAGATGTATAATAGACTGTACTGAAGTGTTCATTAAGAGGCCAACTAGTTTGCAAACACGGGCAGTCACATACTCCCACTACAAATCACATAATACTGTGAAGTTCCTTGTTGGTATTAGTCCAACAGGAGCTATTACATTTTTATCAAAAGTCTGGGGTGGTCGTGCTAGTGACAAGGTTATAACAAAAAATTCAGGGTTAATTGACCTTCTTGAACAAGGAGACCATGTAATGGCTGATCGAGGCTTCAATTTTCCTGAATATTTTGCCACCAAATGTGTTCGTCTTCATGTACCAGCATCTACAAAGGGAAGAAAACAATTGACAGGATTAGAGGTGACACACTCTAGAAAAATGTCCCGAGTGAGAATCCACATGGAAAGGGCCATAGGAAAACTGAAGTCATTCAGAATTCTGCGGAACACCCTGCCAGTCAGTATGGTCAAACGGAGAAATGATAACAGTCTTTGCACAATAGATAAAATATTAATTGTTTGTGCAGCACTTTCAAATCTGGGGAAACCACTTAAAGCAGGACTTAACCACAACTTAAAGGGATAGTTCACCTAAAAACCCTCATGTCGTTCCAAACCTGCAAGACCTTTGTTCATCTTCGGAACACAAATTAAGCTATTTTTAATTACTTAGGCTGTCAATGGAGGGACAGAAAGCTCTCAGATTTCATCAAAAATATCTTAATTTGTGTTCTGAAGATGAACGAAGGTCTTACAGGTTTGGAACAAAATGAGGGAGAGAAATGAATGACAGAATTTTCATTTTTGGGTGAACTATCCCTTTAATTTGATACTTTTACCTACGGGATTACTTTTTTTTTATTATTAAATATATTAAAATACCAAACACATGCATTATGATATTTGTTGTGTTGCACTTGTATCACAATGTTTCACATGGATTGTAATTATAAAATGAAATGATATATTCAGTAATGAACACCAACAACTATTGATTAACTGATGAATAAAGTACTGTAGACTATGATTTCCGTTTTTAATGTATTTATGTATTTGATGTAAAAAGTGAAAAAGCTTAGTGCTCAAAAAGGCGGGAACAACCTATGCTTTAAGAAAAATAACTTTTTCTTGTAAAACTGATTTCAGATCAGCACTATTAAGCTGCTTTTGAGACAATTTTCATGTAGCTGTCACTCAACTGCAGTCTTCCCTCTACAAATGCATCCACAACTTTTGGCAGCATGTGTTTAAAGTAAAAGCTACGTAGCCTTTGCATATATGTGGAGACAAAACCATTGTCATAAGGCACATCAAGTTCAAGGCCCAAATAACAAGACAGGATGTTTTCAGCCCGAGACAGTGCATCCCTAACTGTATCTGCCTGTAGTAACCTCTGGGGCCTTTTGGGTTCACAATGTACTGCCCGCCCTCCACTCTGATGTCTTGGTTTGTGGCAGTGAGTGCATCATTAAGGGATGTGCAAGCACTGAGTGTGATAGGGCATTTTACTTCTAGCAGCTTGTCATCAACGATACTATCAGGGCTTGCTGCCAGCCATGGGTCTCCTGCCCACACCACCAACCCTTTGTCCATCACTATGCAGCCCCTCTCCCTAATCTGCTCCTTAACCTTGTGGCCACACTCCCCTGGAACTTTGGGTAGAGGTGTTCAGTGAGAAACTTAGCCGGGACAGTTGTCTCACGCTGAGGCACCTTGCTGGCTGTGCTTGCTGTTATACGTAGCTTGCCCGCATCATGCCAGAGTGGTTCTATGCTCTGTTTTCTTGTGTTTCTCTCTAGTTCCACCACTTGATCTGGGTTCAGTTTAATGAAGGCATCATAAAATGTTGTGCACTTTGGACAGCTCAGAGCACTACCATGCTCACTGTGGGGCTGAGCTAAGCTGCTGAACACGTTGAGTTCCTCTCCCTGAGCATCCTGCTCTCCCTGACTGCTGGTGAAATCCTGACTACCTGACTCAGAGGCTGTTTCTGTCTCACTGCTGTCACACATGACAGAAAAGAGAGCACAGCCTGGCACAACTTCCTAAAATAAATGGTGAAAAGACCTTACCTACACTGCCATATATATATATATATATAGTACTGAATCTTTTACATTATACTAGTTGATTTGTTAGAGATATGTGAACTATAACTTACTTTCAGGGCTTTAAAAAGCTTTTTTGGTGACCCATCTGGATTTAGTGGGGGAAGGCAGAGGGGAGCTTGTAGCTTGATCTTCTTGCCAGGTTTCAAGAAATCACACTGAGCTACTGGTTGTGGATCAGCCTTAAAGGATATTTGAAATGTACATTATACATAAATATACATGATAATAAAAATAATTATTAAGGAAAATTGGCATATGTAGTGTTGTACAAAATACCACCAATTGTACACTGATATTTGAAAAGACTATGATATATTTATTAAATATAATAATTGTTAAAATGCTCCCCTTTTTAGTCACCCGTGACCAAACACTTGGTTTTGAAGTGACAGATGGGCCACTCTGGAGTCCATCCTGAACACACTGCTCCGCAGCAACCAAAATCGTACCCACATGGCTACACACCTCTCCATTGCTGCATAGATCCAGATTAAGACATTTTATCAACGGGATAAATTCAAGAATTGAAAAAGTGTATCTAAATGATATTGTAAAATGTAACATTAGCTAGCCAGCCATACTTACCCTGCCATGCAGGTGCAATGTCCACTCTGGATTGCGACTTCATCGCAATGATCCAGGCGGAGTAGCTCTTTGAAAGCGTCTGACCTGCCTCGATTTCCCCGTAACCGACACAGGTATTTCCATTCGTGTGTGTTAGAAGTTTTTTAACTTTTCCGGAATGAAAATAGTTATAGGCATCCAAGCTGCGATATGCCTTGAACGCCTTCCTTGTGTACACACATTCCTTCTCGACTAAGTATTCAAATATATTTACCTGACTGACCTTCGGTAAATCAGACAGGTCTGTAGAAAAAAATGTTTGCCTCAAAATTTTGTTGAACGGGTCTGGTAGTGTAACGTTGTCACATTTAAGTTTGGCCAAGTAACGGCTCTTTTCTTCTATTGGTAGTCCCAAATAATACTGGCTAGACATACTTGCTAGCTAATGTAATTTGCTTGTTTCTACCAAGGTTATAATCGTTAACGAAAACGAACGAAAAAACGAAAACTAGGTGGGAAAAAATATTGTCGTTAACTGAAATAAAAATAAAAACGAGGCATTACAAAAAAACGATAACTAACTAAAACTGTAATGTGTGTTTGGCAAAACTAACTAAAATAAAATAAAATTATAGAGTAAATGTCCTCATTTTTCGTCTTTGTCAATGTCTTGGGCTGCCGCACCGGCCGCCACATATTGCGTTTCGTTATTCATTTTTAAAAAACGCAGCATATTCGTTCAGCTGCATTTCCTTTCCCTGCTCTCTCTCTCTCACATACACGCGCGCGCACGCACACACGCACACACACAGACACACACAGCTCCTCCCCTCCGTGCACACCGCGTCTCCATGAAAACGAGTGTTCGTTGAAAGCAAGTTCGCGAAAGGTTGGTATCTCGTGAACACCTTTACACAATCACACATTAAAAAGTGGTATAACAAATATTTTAAATTCTGAATACAATTTTGTCAGTGTGTTAATGTCGACCCGAGAAGCGATTGCGGCTTCTTTAGAAAGTTTGAGGTAAAATGCAGTTGGGTTATCGATGTCAAAACACGATATAAGCTGTGATTCAAATATTAGCTAAAGCTAAATAATGTTATGTCATTTTTTTACTCTTACACTGAATGTTTGCTGCTTCAATCCAGATGAGTAATGTATAGGGTAAATTTAGTATGGGTGTGAAAATTGTACAGCTGTGGGATTTGTATAGGGTGTGCATTTTGTATAGAAGATGTGTAACGTAGATTTTTGGTACGGCGTGTGGATTTTGTAGAGGTAAAGAGATTGAGCTCCTAGCAATGTCTTGTGTGGCTCATAAATGTGTTGATACATGCCGTTCATGTGTGTCTTCTTTAGTCTGTTGGCTATTTAGGTTTTTTCCTGGCACACGTCACTTACACATTTTGCACTTACTGCGGAGTGTTGTGTAGACTATTTACATATTTGTGCTCATATGTGACCCTGGATCACAAAACCAGTCTTAAGTAGCACGGGTATATTTGTGGGAATAGCCAACAATACATTGTATAGGTCAAAATGATCAATTTTTCGTTTATGACAAAAATCATTAGGATATTAAGTAAAGATCATGTTCCATGAAGATATTTTGTAAATTTCCTACCGTAAATGTATAAAACATTTATTTTTGTGAGTGAATGCAGCACAATCGCGAACATAAATGAACAACTTTAAAGGCGATTTTCTCAATGTTTCGATTTTTTGCACCCTCAGATTCCAGATTTTAAAATAGTTGTATCTCGGCCAAATATTGTCCTATCCCAACAAACCATACATCAATGGAAAGCTTATTTATTCAGATTGCATGTGATGTATAAATCTCAATTTAAAAAAAATGACCCATATGACTGGTTTTGTCATCCAGGGTCACATATGTACATTTTATGTAGCTACTGGTGTTATTGTTGAATACATATTTCTAAAATTGTATGATGTTTTTGTTGAGTTATTATTACACAATACTTTTTTCGGACCTTCTTGAATCTTGCCCCTGACAAATAACCAAAATTACAAAAAAAGACTAAAACTAACACTAAAACTAATAAAAACTAAACTAAAACTAAGCATTTTCAAAAAATAAAAACTAAACTAAACTAGCAAACCCACTTTAAAAACTAATTAAAACTAAACTGAATTTGAAAACAAAAAGTCAAAACGAAATAAAAATAAAAACTAATGAAAACTGCAAAACTATAATAACCTTGGTTTCTACAGATGAACTCTGTTATTATTGAGTCTACCGGAAGTTAAGTTTGGGCCACAAAAGCGCGCATGCGCAGTAACGTTTGTTTATGTTGTTGCCGTTGAAACCGTCTATTGTAAGGTGAATTCAACAAGGCATTCTGTTTCTTTTAAGCAACAATGGCTTAATAATTTGTTACAGTTGTTTTTGTAATTGGTGTGGATGACATGCAGTGACATATAGGCTACAGTATTATTAGCTGTATGTGTTTCTGCCCTGAAACATTTAATTTCAATAGAGACCCGGGGCACGCAGTGAGGGAGACAAAAGAAACTTGCTTAGAAGAGATCCAGCATGACCGCGCGAGAGAGAGAGGCAAAGACAAACACCTGTTCTTAATTTGTTGCTTTGTACTATTTTCATTTTGTACTGATTTAACTGTACACAGCAAAACGTCTCGGTTACGTATGTAACACTCGTTCCCTGAGTAGGGAACGGAGACGTTACGTCGGATGACGACGAATGGGGTTTCGCTTAGAAAGCCTATCAACTTCGAGTATTACAAAACGCAAAGAAATGCCATGGTCCTGCGGAATTTGCATGACGTAACTCCGCCCCACCTCGTGGGTATAAAAGGAGGAAGTCCGCAACAGCAGTTTATGTTTCTTCGCTGAGGAGCCAAGACTGAGCTCAGGCGATCCCCGCGGTACAGCGGAAAGTGGCAGGCAGACGTAACGTCTCCGTTCCCTACTCAGGGAATGAGGGTTACATACGTAACCGAGACGTTCCCTTTCGTTGTCACTCCGAGTTACGTCGGATGACGACGAATGGGGTTACCAGTCTAATCACGCCACCTTCTCAGCTGTCTTCCAGTGCCCTGCGTAAATCGAGATCCCTGTCATAGACTGGACGAAGGACTCCATTTAACACAGGAATACCAAGGTACACTGGGAAGCATATCCCAAGCTAGGGGAAGTATGCAATTAATGCCAACCCAGAGGGGGGGGACTTAGAGAATACACATATGACCCGAAGGAAACATATGGAGAACACTGGGGTGTCCAGCCGCAGGTGGAATATTTCAACCCCAGGGGTGGCAAGGTGGCTTGCCAAGGGAAAGACACATGCTCAGAGAGGCTAACAGTGGAAATACACATGTGGGGGTCGCTCAGGGGAGGGACCATGCACACGGGAGGCACCTAGCCGACGCGCAGGCAAGAGACACTGGCGCCGACGTCAGGAGTGCTAGAGGAACTCAGGGCTTTCGGGAAGCTCACCTGAGGAGAATATCGCACGTATCCAGTCCGTGGAGTGGAATGGCGAGCAAGCGAAGACACCTGAGCGGGTCCGGTACTAGCTAGTTGAAGCGAGTACATGAGAGGACACTGGCTCCACTCGGAGATTATAGAATCTGGCGAATGTGTTAGGTGTCGCCCAGCCTGCAGCTCTGCAGATGTCTGTTAGCGAGGCGCCATGCGCTAGAGCCCAAGAGGATGCCACACTCCGGGTGGAGTGGGCCGTCACACCAAGGGGGCACGGTCGACCTTGCTGCTGGTAAGCCAAGGCAATGGCGTCCACTATCCAGTGAGACAACCTTTGCTTGGAGAGAGCCTTTCCCTTCAGCTTCCCACCATAACAGACAAAGAGCTGGTCTGAGGTCCTGAAACACCGCGTCCTGTCTACATAGGCGCGAAGAGCGCGTACTGGACAGAGCAGTGCCAAGGCTGGGTCTGCCTCCTCCGGGGGCAGCGCTTGCAGGTTCACCACCTGGTCCCGAAAGGGAGTGGTAGGAACCTTGGGCACATATCCGGGCCGGGGTCTCAGGATCACATGAGAGAAAGCCGGTCCGAATTCCAGGCACGCTTCGTCGACGGAGAATGCGTGCAGGCCCCCTACCCTCTTGATGGAGGCCAGTGCAACCAGGAGCGCTGTCTTCATTGACAGGAACTTAAGCTCGACTGACTGCAGGGGCTCAAAGGGAGCACTCTTCAGGGCAGTTAGAACCACTGAGAGGTCCCAAGAGGGAACGAGAGGAGGGCGAGGAGGATTTAGTCTCCTCGCTCCTCTCAGGAACCTGATGACCAGGTCGTGCTTCCCTACCGACTTACCTTCGACTAGGTCATGGTGTGCGGCAATGGCGGCAACATAGACCTTAAGGGTGGAGGGAGACAGCCTTCGCTCCAACCCCTGCTGAAGGAAGGAAAGCACAACGCTGATCGAGCATCTCCGGGGGTCTTCTCGGTGAGAAGAGCACCAGACGACGAAGAGGTTCCACTTCAACGCGTAGACGTGTCTTGTGGACGACGCTCTAGCGGAAGTGATGGTAGCCGCCACCGCTGGTGGAAGGGTACTCAAACCTACCTCGAGCCGTCCAGGAGCCACACGTGGAGGCTCCAGAGATCGGGGCGAGGGTGCCACAGGGTGCCCCGTCCCTGAGAAAGAAGGTCCTTCCTCAGAGGAATGGGCCAGGGAGGTGCTGTCGCGAGGAGTGCAAGTTCGGGGAACCAGGTCCGGCCGGGCCAATACGGCGCGACCAAAATGACCTGCTCCTCGTCCTCCCTGACCTTGCGCAAGGTCTGCGCAAGAAGGCTCACTGGGGGAAACGCGTATTTGCGGCCCGGCGGCCAGCTGTGCGCCAGTGCATCCGTGCCGAGCGTGCCCTCGGTCAGGGAAAAATACAGGGCGCAATGGGTCGAGTCGTGAGAGGCAAACAGATCTATCTGTGCGTCCCCGAACTGGTCCCAAATCAGCTGAACCGACTGGGGATGGAGTCGCCATTCTCCAGGGAGGGGCTGAAGCCGTGAGAGCTCGTCGGCTGCACAGTTCAGGGCTCCGGGAATGAAAATGGCTCGAAGCGACCTCAGATGCTTCTGACTCCATAGAAGGAGGTGGCGGGCGAGTTGTGACATACGGCGGGAGCGTAGACTACCTTGATGGTTGATGTACGCTACAGTAGCGGTATTGTCTGAGCGGACTAGTACGTGTTGACCCCTGAGCAACGCCCGGAAGCGGTGCAGGGCAAGGCGTACTGCCAACAACTCGAGGCAATTGACATGCCATAGCCCCTGGGGTCCTGTCCAGGAGCCCGCAGCAGCATGTCCATTGCACATGGCGCCCCAGCCCGTGGTGGAGGCATCCGTGGAGACCACAACATGCCGGGAAGCTCGTTCCAGGGGGACACCCGCCCTGAGAAAACTGAGGTTCGACCACGGGGTGAGGAACTGGCGGCAGGTCGGAGTAACTGGTACCCGGAGCGTGCCTTGATGCCATGCCCACCTCGGGACTCGGTCGCGAAGCCAAAGCTGAAGCGGTCTCATATGAAGCAATCCGAGCGGCGTGACCGCGGCTGCAGATGCCATATGCCCCAGGAGCCTCTGAAAATGTTTCAGTGGAACCGCATTCTTGCTCCTGAGATGTCTCAGGCAAGTCAGCAGTGACTGCGCGCGCTCGCTCGTAAGCTGCGCGGACATGGCGACCGAGTCGATGTCCATACCGAGAAAAGAGATCCTCTGCACGGGGCAAAGTTTGCTCTTCTCCCAGTTGACCCGAAGGCCCAGACGAGCTAGGTGCCGGAGCACTAGGTCCCTGTGTTCGCAAACCTGATCTCGAGAGTGAGCTAGGATCAGCCAGTCGTCGATATAACTCAGGATGCGAACCCCGTGTTCCCGAAGGGGAACAAGGGCAGCCTCGACGACCTTCGTGAAGGTGCGAGGAGACAGGGCTAGCCCGAAAGGGGGAACCGCGTACTGGTATGCCTGCCCCTCGAAAGCAAACCGTAGGAACGGTCTGTGTCGAGGAAGAATGGAGACATGAAAGTAGGCGTCCTTCAGGTCGATCGCTGCAAACCAATCCTGGGGCCGCACGCATTCGAGAACGCGTTTGGCGGAGAGCATCCTGAACGGCAGCCTGTGAAGGGAGCGGTTCAGCACGAGCAAGTCCAGGATTGGCCGTAACCCACCGGTTTTCTTGGGGACAATGAAGTAGGGGCTGTAGAAGCCGGACCTCATCTCGGCTGGAGGGACAGTCTCGATCGCACCCTTCGCCAGCAGGGTGAGAATCTCAGCTCTCATGATGGGGGCATTGCCACCGACCACAAAGGAGCGGACTCCCCGGAAGCGGGGAGGAGACCGTGCGAACTGAATCGCATAGCCGAGCCTGATGGCGCGCGTGACCCAGCGGGACAGATGGGGAGCTCTTCTTAGCCAGGCTCCCAGGAACTGAACTAGCGGGGTCATGCGGGCCACAGGCGTCCCCCCGGGGGGGCAGCGAAGCGGAGTAACTGGCCCAGACGTGGACGGCATAGCGGCCCGGTGTGGGGGCACGGTTAGCACCCGCGCCCTGGCAGAGCGGGCCAGGGGAGGACCATGCTGGTCGTCCCGCGGGGGCCTGCTCTGCCAGGGGTCTGGCGACAGAGGGGGACAGGGGCGAAGCGGTCCGTGGACGGCACGCCGTGTCAAGCACCTCTGGGACAGAGGGGGACGAGGAGAGCACGGCTTGTGGGCGGCGCTCTGTGTCGTCCGAGAACTCTGTCTTCCCAGAGACGGGAGAGTCAGTTCTTAGGAGAATAAGGATTTTTCCCCGGCCCTCCACCGGGGAAAGGAGTGGTCCTGCTACCAACTCCTGGAAGAACTGAGTCCCATCTCTGTGGAGCCCGTCTCAGGAGCGCCGCTTAACCCGGCACGTAGCGGGGGGCGGGGCTGGAGAGGGCTGTGGCGTCCGCCCGCGGCTTCCAGAGCCGGCCCGTCTCTTTAAACGGGCGGGGTAAGAGCCGCGGGGGGGGGGCGCCTTCGGCAGTGGGCAGACCGAGGGATCTGAGCGGACGGCGGGCCATCGGGACAGAATCACGTCAGTCTGCACATGGGCGGTTGAGAGCTGTTGGGCGAAGTTCTCAACCGCACCGCCGAAGAGGCCGACCTGGGATATGGGAACGTCGGACAGACGGGGCCGCGCGACATTCAGCACATCAGACAGGTTCAGCCACAGAATGGTAGGCATCACCTGACCCAGGGAGCGTACGGCCACTTTCGTCGCTCGGAGAGCAAGGTCAGTGGCGGCGCGCGACTCAGTGAAGAGCCCTGGGTCAGTCCCGCCCTCGTGCAAGTCCATGAGCATCTGGGTCGAGGACCAGCAGAATGGCCATGGCCTGCAGAGAGGCGGCTGCCAGTCCCGTGGTGCTATAGGATCTCGCCACAAATGTAGACGAAAACTATAGACCACGGGTGGGTGCTTAGGATTGCGCCGAGAAGAAGCACTCTGAGGACACATAGCATCGCAACAGAGCGTTCAGCCGGGGGAACCCCAGTGTACCCGTGACAGCGGCCCCATCGAGGGGGGAAAGGCGGATGAGATCAGCGAGCGGTCCCGAGAAAAACCAGGGGGTCTTCTGGGACTTCGAGATCTCATCATGCACATCCGGGAGCGAAGGTATTGGGGTTTGCCGTGGACGAGGGTCGGCGGCCTTACCCAAAAACCAATCGTCCCAGGAAAGCATGGCCGTCATCTCTGGATCAGACACAGGCACAGCCGTATGCACACCAGAGGGTGGCAGCTGTGACGAGTCGTCACTTCGCAGAGAATCAAACCCACCTTGTGAAGCTGCTACAAACATAGTATCATCCTCTGTAGCTTTAAATGAAACACACGGGCCACCAGAGGGTAGACTCGTGGGAATCACCTATTCACTAGCAGGCACCGCCGTTGAGGGGAGGCTGGGGTCACGGACACGGAGTCGGCGCCTTGTTCCAGTCCACACCCTCAGGTCACCCTGGCCACCAGCCGAAGATCGGGGGGTGGATGAGGGGACTCTCACTCTTGCGAGTTCACCGAGTCTCGACCTATATGACGCGATGATCATGTTCCCACAGAGAGAACATGAGTCATCCACGAGCGCTGCTCTAGTATGATCAAGCCCAAACATACTAGACAACGCTCGTGCCCATCAGAGTCCGATACCAAGCTGCCGCAACCATTCGTTTTTTTTTTTTTTTTTTTAAATGCACGGGCGAGCCGTCTTTAAAAAGACGTGCCGCGTGCGCTCTTTTAGAGAGAGAACTCAAGTGTTGAAGCGCCCGGGGAAGCACGCACTCTCTGATGAACCACTGCAGAGATAAGCAGGAAGCACGCACTCGTCGGAGATCGCCGTCACACCAACACTCGAGGCACTCGTTCGTGAAGCTGATAATTCAGAGTTGGCTTGTGGAGAGAAGAATACACTTGGCTCCGAAGCGAAAACATAAACTGCTGTTGCGGACTTCCTCCTTTTATACCCACGAGGTGGGGCGGAGTTACGTCATGCAAATTCCGCAGGACCATGGCATTTCTTTGCCATTTGCTCGTTTTGTAATACTCGAAGTTGATAGGCTTTCTAAGCGAAACCCCATTCGTCGTCATCCGACGTAACTCGGAGTGACAACGAAAGGGAACTGACATTTCTTTGGCAATACAAATTTAAAATGTCACAAGAATAAGATTCTGTATTTCTAATGGGAATAAACGCTAAACTCGATCCAACCCTGTTTTAAATAAATCTTGAAATGTACGATGGGGTTATAAGTTTAGTCTTCTTTTACATTTTCATTGTTTTTTATATTGAAAGCAATACTATTTAGTTAGTCTATTATATAATAAAATGTTAAGAGTCTCTGTTTTGAAAATTTTCTTTCGTTGCTATGGGTATAACTGTCAGTCATCTCAATTTAGTGATTGATTCACAAAACAATAATTTAGCAGATTAAAGCTGAGCGTCATCATCTTCAGGCCATTGTAATTTTCTGGCGTGATCTGTTGAATGTAGCAAATTTATGTAATGTGCCATTAATAATTAAACAAAACACTTGACTTTAATAATCTGTTAAGCATCAAGAATGGTAAAACATAAATGCTGTCAGCCAACATCGGTTAACAGCATGTAGCTGTAGGGTCTACAATGTTATCGTCTAAACACCTGTTAAAGGACAAGTTCGGTATTTTACACCTAAAGCCCTGTTTTAAGATCGTTTCTGATGAAATAGAATGGTTAAGATTGAAATTTGGACACATGCTGCTGGCCTGAGAATTTTCGGTTTCTGTGGTAGCACCCCGCCACCTCCACAATGGTTTCATAGGTGCACTGGAACAATTATTCATAAAACGCATTAAACTTTAGTTTACAAAGACGTGAAACTCACCGAGTGGTCTGGGGTGTTGACTGATATGCTCACACAAAAATTGCTGCAAAAGATGCTTTCCAACAGGTGTTTTACCATTCGTTGTAAAACTGTGGACCTATTTTTCCAAACGCCTCACACCCGTACATTCTTCCGTTGAGAGCTTGAATAATAGACACTCCAGCCCAGTTGGTGGCGATAATGCACCTTTGCCAATGTTTGGATAGCGTAGCCTACGATACCGCGACTGCATAAGACTACAGAAAGAATACAAACAACCCCATTTCTATTTCCGGCAGCGGAGTAATACCGTACCTCACAGAACATCCAATACAAGTCAATGGAGTTGGACAAAAACTACGATAAAACCTGTTGGAAAGCATCTTTTGCAGCGATTTTTGTGTGAGCTTATCAGTGAACACCCCAGACCACTCGGTGAGTTTCACGTCTTTGTAAACTAAAGTTTAATGCGTTTTAGGAAGGATTGTTCCAGTGAACCTATGCAACCATTGTGGAGGTGTGTGTGTGTGGGGGGGGGGGTGCTACCACAGAAACCGAAAATTTTCGGGCCAGCAGCATATGTCCAAATTTCAATCTTAACCATTCTATTTCATCAGAAACAATCTTAAAACAAGGTTTTAAGTGTAAAATACCAAACTTGTCCTTTAATTAAAATGACAGACAATGAATAACAAAGCTCCGAAAAGTGTTTCGAATCAATAAATGCACAAAGTTTTTACTTTCGACAAATATTAATCTAGAGACAATATTATGAAATGAATTTATAGAGCTGAGTTTCGAACTCGGAATGCTTGAAGCACTACGAGGCACATGTTGTAGCGTTGACCACAGAGCTATAGTCTGAAAACTTAATCTCTTAAGCTCATGCAAAGCCTTATTGATGTAACAATTTTTATTGCAAAGTTTTATGTTGAAATGTTTTCATTATGTATTAAAAAAAATTATGCTAATCATAACAACCTACTGTAAGCCTATTTAATTCTTAAAATAATAAAGAATGCTAAAACACAAATGCTGCCGACTAACATCGGTTAGCAAGTCCTGACTATGTTTTAATTTAACAATCATTTAGTTTCATATGTTTCACTGTTATGTTTCAGTTAATAAATCTACTAACAAATTAAAATAACATGAAGTAGGCTATAATACCTATTATATAGACGCATAACCTATTGAGATGCATAGCCTTTATAGAAAAACTGGGCACACAATTTTTTTTTTTTTGGTTGTTTTTTTTTTTTTGCCCGACCACAACCCCCCCCCCCTTTGGATAGTTTTATATTCTTTGGATAGTTTTATATTGTATAAGTTGTAAATTGGTGTTAGTGGTCATAGAAAAGGTGTTTCTGCAAATCTGTGTCCAGAAATCCGAGTCGGGATATAGCGTGAGATCGCTTTCCCATTTACCTTTAGGCAGGGTTATTGTGGGGTTGGATGTAGCGATGAAGCTGTAGAGTTTGGATATACGTTTTCTTGGGTGGTTGGCTACTTCTAATAACTGTTCACTGATTTTAGAAGGCTGTAGGGTGTTAGTTAAAGTTATTTTACTTTGAATTAAAAATTTAAGCTGTTGGTAGTGGAGAAATTGGTCTCGCCCGATCCCGAATTTCTGAATGATTGAGGTGAAAGGCATAAATTTATGATTTTCAAATACGTGGTGAAGGTGGGTGATGCCATTTTGTTGCCATTTGGGGAAATAAATTGGTTCATTGTGAAGACGAAAGTCAGGGTTGTGCCAAATGGGGGTATACCTACATGGTGCTGGGGGTGACTTGGTGATTTTATTGGTTTTCCACCAGGCTGCCAGAGTTGTTGCTATTGTAATGTTATGATAGAAGTCCAGTTTTTTGATTGACTGTGGTAGAAGTGATTGGGATGGAGTTTGTAAGTATAATAGTAAATCATCTGCATATAGACTAATTTTGTGTTGAGAATTGTTGACTTGGATTCCTTTAATTTTGTTATTTTGGCGTATTGCTGCTGCAAGTGGTTCAATGAATGTGGCAAAGAGAGATGGAGAGAGTGGGCATCCCTGTCTGGTTCCTTGGTGCAGAGTGAAACTTGGTGAAGTGGGCACACAATGTTAACGTTTAGTCTACTTTGCTTAAATTTGATGCAATAATAGAAGCCACATTTGTTTCAGTTGTACATTTGTACAGTAATTTCAGTATTGTAATTATGAAGTCGTTTAACTAAAATGTTTCACTTGAATTTATCGGCTACCACAGCTCTCAATGAGTTGCGGCAGATTACGTTATAGAGAGAATAAACTGACACTTTTCAAAGTCTGTGATTATAGCGCCACTTAGCGGTAAAAGGTGGCAAATACACATCCCCAATTTTACCACTGCTGGAATGGCGGCGGTAAAAGTATTATTCTGGTTGAGTACCAACTGTATCAGCCTATCACATGTCAAGCTGATTCCACAGCAGGCCAGAATGACTGTCAGGACACCAGAAATGTCCAGGTGCTCCAGATGGCCAGTCTGCCCCTGGTTCCATTGTTTTTTCACTTCTAGATAGGCCGTATCCAGATCAGATGGGGGACCTGCGCCTAGACACGACCACAATGCATCCCTGAAGTGTCAGCAGAGATTGTGTCAACTAGACTCTCCCCTGTGAAGGCCTCATCGACACGACTGCCATCGGCATGATGACTCCGAACTTCAACCACATGGAACTGGATAATATTCTGAATGTTCCAATCCAATCTGACTTCTGACCTATAATACTGCCTGAATCATAATCATACACAGGAGAACTGGCCCCCCGACTGAGCCTGGTTTCTCCAAAGGTTTTTTTTCTCCATTCTGTCACCCGATGGAGTTTTGGTTCCTTGCCACTGTTGCCTTTTTCGCCTTTATTCACCTTGGTTGCCATTGCCTTTTGACTTGCTTAGTTGGGGACATTTAATTTAAAATTCAACAATAATATTAATCTGCCTGCATTGACACCATTATATGAGAACGGAACTGAGCTGGACGATGACATCACGGTTTTCTCTAGAGCGGCTATATATATATATAAATGAACTAAATTATTAACTTTTTTACAACAAAAAATGAAACATCACTGAACTTACATAAGCTGGACTGTGAAGCTATTTTCTTCTGGAAACAAACTTTGTTGGATTATTTTTCTGTTATCTCTGTAAAGCTGCTTTGAAACAATCTGTATTGTAAAAAGCGCTATATAAATAAATGTGACTTGACGACTTGACTTCTGCAATTATTAAAATGTCTGATCTATTAATAATCATCAAATATGCATGTATGTGTGAATTCATCTTACTAAAAATAAAAGATTGTGTCAACCGTTCTGAGTAAAATTAACTCTCACACAGCTCCAGAAAACAGAATGATAACCCCTGCTGTCATAGTGATTTCTTAATTTTGCTATAATTACCTTCATTTTCCCTGTAGGCTGAACTGCACTCTCATACACACACACAAAAAAAATATTCTGATGGATGACAACACAAAATAATAGTTTTTTTATGCTATATCAGCATAACATATGTTTTGTTGTTGTCTTTTTTAATATTAAAGTGCATGTCTTGCTTTGCTCTAATGCTCTCATCTTCAAAATATCAGCTCTAAAATTTGTTTTCATCCTCCAGGAAAATCACTCTATGCAAGGGCATTAAGCAATTATCCCCCACTCACCTGTTTTTTTTTCTCTCGTTTTTTTTCTGTTGCATGGTCTTTTGCCCTAGGCAAATTAAAGTCTACAAAAGGGGAGTTATCATCCAAGCCTTATTTCTTTGAGTATGTGCAGAAGTGCAGACTGACACGTTTTCTGCAGTCTCTCCATCTTTGATTGTGTAAAGTGATGGGATTGATTATGTGGTTGTGGCTGGTGAGATTCATAGTTGAGATGGTCAGGGTTTGTGGTGCAGGCCTGTCATGTAGTCTGCAGGACAGATTTGTTTCAGAGAGCTTGTATAGAGAGGGAGATGTGATAATTGGTGGTCTGTTTCCAGTTCATTTTGAATCACCAGAGCCTGATCATGCTTTTACTGAAATACAGCATTGTGCTCGCTGCCATGGGTGAGTATAATGTGAGTGTTTAAAATGAACTAAAAGGCAAAGTTGTAGAGCAACTGTTAACCATTTTTGCAAACTATAATTCACCTGTAATAAATTGTTAAAAGTAAAATATTATAACATAACAATTACTGTTTTTTTATGAATTCATGTATATTTTTAATGCGATCTAATGCAGTACAGTTGATTCAATTATATTTTGAAAATCAGTTAATTTAGAGGCAAAAATTTGGTTGCTTGGCAAAATATTTTTTTGTGTATATTATATTTATTATATTTTATTATATAGTTAATAGTTTATTATATTTAACATAATGTTAAGAATATTCCCTTCATCATATATTAACAAACTGTGATATCTATCCAATTCCTCCTTGAATGCAATATCACATTAAACTTACTTACAAAAACTCCCCCCTCAGTGTTGACCTTCGTTCATATCGCTGGCTCAAATCTATGATCTTCACCGTGGAGGAGATTAATCGGGACCCTGTTCTGCTACCAAACATTACTTTGGGATACCTGGTAGCCGATACATGCCTAGCTGAGAGCACAACACTGAGTGCTGCTTTAGCTCTGGTAACAGGGCAGGAGGAGACAGTGTCGAGCGCTGAGTGCAACGGATATCCAATGGTGCCTGTCATTGTCGGTGACGCTCGTTCCTCTGCCTCAATAGTGGTGGCTGACACGCTGGGAGCGTTTGATATTCCCATGGTATAATAAAATGTTCTGAATTTTACAGCTTATTTATTATATTATTTTTGAGCAACAAATTTGGTAATCAGAAATTCATACATTTCAGTGAAATGCTTCCCTTTCCTCCCAACACGTGTCCTGTGTTTTTTCTGTTCAGGTGAGTTATTTTGCATCCTGTGCTTGTCTCAGTGACAGTCATAGATTTCACTCTTTCCTGCGCACTGTTCCTAGTGATGCCTTCCAGGCCAAGGCCATGGCCCATCTGCTACGCCTGCTGGACTGGACCTGGGTAGGGGTGGTCGCAGGGGATGATGAATATGGTAAAAGTGGCTTGCAGCTGCTCTTGAAAGAGCTTGAAGGTACAGGCGTGTGTGTGGACTATGTGGAAGTCATTCCTAAATCCCATTCCCAGAGTAGGATCAGGCGGACTGTGGAGAGGATCCAGAGTTCCACAGCTCATGTGGTGGTGACATTTGCCATCGGCCCAGACCTTGAAGTTGTGTTCAAGGAAGTGGTGGTGCAGAATGTTACAAACAGGCAGTGGATAGCCACAGAGGCCTGGAGCACCTCCATTCAGTACTCTGACCCAGCAAGCATTCCTTTTCTAGCCGGTACCATTGGCTTTGCCCTGCGCCGAGCTGATATTCATGGTCTTGGTGCTTATCTTGCCCAGCTGAGCCCTGTGAAGCAACCAAATGAACCGTTTGTAAAAGATGTATGGGAAGAAATATTTAGTTGCTCGCTGGCACAGGACTGGCAGCCTTCATTTAAAAGACCAAAGTGCACAGGCTCAGAGAATGTGGAGAAACATGGTCGCATCTACACAGATGTTTCACAGCTGAGAGTCACATACAATGTGTATAAGGCTGTATATGCTATTGCCAATGCTATTCACAACATGATGGCCTGTCAGCCTGGTAGAGGGCCATTTGAAGATGGAGAATGTCCTAATATGAATCAAATAAAGCCCAGACAGGTACAGACAAGAGACAAAAATTTAAATCGTCATTAAATCATTTTTAATTATTTGTTATATATAGGCTATATATTTAATAACTAATTAATCATTTAAATTACTGTACATTTTCCTTTCACAGCTTCTGTACTACTTAAATGCAGTAAACTTCACAACACCAGTGGGTGAGCTGGTTTATTTTGAAGATAACGGCGAGCCATCTGCCTCTTATGACATTATGAACTGGTATGTAGATGAAAGCGGTGCAGTGAATTTTGTCCAGGTTGGACAGTTTGATGCAGTCAAAGGACCAGGCCAGGAGCTGAACATAAGCCTTGAGAAAGTGGTTTGGGGTGGGGGCTGGGCGGACCAGGTAAGAGTCCTGTGACTTTGGTTCTTTCTTTTTTTCTCAAATACAGTGGGCTGGCCCCAAAAAGTATTTGGACACTTAAACCATACTGTATAAATAATATATTAAATAACAAAAAATTCAAGTGACATTTATTTTATTACACAATCAGATTGTCAAGCAGTAAAAGACAGTTGTTGTAAAATATGAAACAATAGACGAAATATTCAAAATTATGAAAAAAAAAGTATTTATTATTATTTATGTATTCATTGAGAATAGGTTTAGCATTTTGGTTTGATATTCTGTTATCTATGCAAATAAAGTTCGTGGCTTAGGAGATGCAAATACAAATAGAGAAAAGAAAGAGTCTCAATGTGTGTTGGCTGTGTGTTTATAAATATTTTAGATTTTTTTTGTGTGAAATGTTAGAAGTAAAGACCACTGTTGCTTTGTTATTATTGTTTTTTTTATGAAGGGTCAGCATGACTCTTTTGCAATTTTGAGAAAAAATGGTAAACAAATCAGCAGTCAATAAACAAAAGAACAGATTTTCAATGGCAGGCATCTCCTCCCAAATGAAAACAGTATGTGTGTGGTGTTTCTTGTGTGTTTGTATTATGTATGTGTATATGCTTATTATCATGAGCACTAACCCTAATTACTGTATTCTGTAATTTCATGAATGTGTTAGTTTTTGTGTATGTACCCAGTATTCTTTATGTAAGGGACATAGTCGATAAAATAATGGAATGGACAGACCTCTGGTGTGAAAGGAGAAGAGATATGCTATGGGAATGAGTCTATGATTTTGTATCTGTATTGCATATGTGTGAAAAAAAATCTTTCCGCTGTTCTTTATGTGCTGATATGACAGATATTGTTAGAGTATTGTTAGAGGGCAGCTGTGAGTCTGATGAAGTTTCTTCCTCTATCATTCAGGTTCCTGTGTCAGTGTGCAGTGTGAGCTGTCCTCCGGGCACTAGAAAGTCTGTACAAAAGGGAAAACCCATATGCTGTTTTGACTGCCTCTCTTGTGCAGCAGGGGAAATCAGCAATGAGACAGGTATTATTAACATATGTAAAAACATTCAGTTTCTAAATAATGGCAAGATTGTCGTTATGGGTCATGATTCAACCGGTTGAGAAATGATGGTCTATTAAATGTAAGGCCACATATACAGTGATGTGAATAAGTTAGGACACCCATGCTAAAGCTGCCTAAAAAGAGGAATAAAAAAATCATCTTTTGGAAATTGATCTTAATGCCTTAATTAGAAAAATGAGGAAAAATCCAACCTTTAAGGACACCAATTTTCTTTGTGTATGAATAATGTATCATAAATAAATAAATGTTCTTCCTTAAAATACAGGGTGCATAAGTCATGACACCCCTATGTTAAACTCCCATAGAGGCAGGCAGATTTTTATTTTTAAAGGCCAGTTATTTCATGGAACCAGGATACCATGCATCCTGATAAAGTTCCCTTGGCCTTTGGAATTAAAAAAGCCCCACATCATCACATTCCCTTCACCATACCTAGAGATTGACATGGGGTACTTTCCATAAGATCATCTTTCAATGCAAATCAAACCAGCTATTAGGCTAACTGAAATAACACCATGCCAATTTCTAGGTATGGTGAAGGGTGTGTGATGATGTGGGGATATTTTAATTCCAAAGGCCAAGGGAACTTTATCAGGATGCATATTATCCTGGATCCATGAAATAACTGGCCTTTAAAAATAAAAATCTGCCTTCCTCTATGGGAATTTAACCTCTCTGGTTATGTATGTAACCTTAGTTCCCTGAAGGGAACGAGACGCTGCGTGACAACGCATTGGGAACGCCCCTGCGTGAGTGCGTCATGAAGCACGTATGAAATCAGTCCAATGGCGAGACGGAACGTCATAGGCGGGTGACGTCACCGACCAGGAAACTATATAAGCACCCAAAAACACAAGCGCGTCAGCTTCTGATAAGACTGAAGCAAGTGCTCACGGGCATGCTGGGAGTATGGCACAGACACGCAGCGTCTCGTTCCCTTCAGGGAACTAAGGTTACATACGTAACCAGAGACGTTCCCTATCAGGGAACTCGAGCTGCGTGACAACGCTTTGGGAACGCTAATACCAACGCCGCCATACGAGCAAGTGTCCGTCATGTGAAGTCAGAGCGCACATTCGGACGAAAGCACCTGCGCCCCTGGAGTGGAGCTGAAGTCAAGATGATAAAACTTAACGAATGTATGCGGTGATGACCATCCTGCCGCATCGCAAACATCCTGAATAGATACTCCTGACAAAATAGCCTTAGAGGCAGCCATACTCCTGGTTGAATGAGCCCGGACAGCCAAAGGAGAAGGCTGACCGGCGGACTCGTATGCAAGTGAGATGGCCTCGATCACCCACTTGCTCAACCTCTGCTTAGATGCTGGACAGCCCTTTTTAGGGGGTCCGAAGCAAACGAACAGTTGTTCACTCTTTCTCCAGAGGGCAGCTCTGTGGACGTACGCATCTAAAGCCATAACAGGGCAGAGCAGATTTAGTTTCTCTTGGTCCGACGTCAAAAATGGAGGAGGACAGAAAGCCTGCAGTACAATAGGCCTGACCACATTAGTTGGAACCTTGGGAACATAGCCTGGCCTGGGAAGGAGGAAGGCCTTCACCATGCCGGGTGAAAATTCCAAGCACGAGGGAGAGACCGACAGAGCTTGAATATCTCCTATTCTTTTTAATGAAGATATAGCAAGAAGAAATACAGTTTTTAGAGTGAGGAATTTCTCAGAAACTTCTACAATGGGCTCGAACGGTGCTAGAGAGAGACCTTCTAGGACAACCGCCAGGTCCCAGGTCGGCACCCTCGTGCGAACTGCTGGCCTCAGCCTCAGAGTGCCACGAAGGAAACGGGTTACAAGTGGGTGTCTCCCGAGAGAAGCTCCACTCAAAGGGACGTGGTAAGCAGATAAGGCCGCCACATACACCTTCAGTGTGGAGTGGGATAACCCTGTGGAGAAACGCTCCTGAAGGAATTCCAGCACTGCACCCACTGGGCAGTTAACTGGGTCCAGCTGGTGCTCTCCACACCAGGAGGTGAACATTTTTCACCTCAAGGCATATAATTTCCTAGTGACCGGAGCTCTGGAGTGGAGGATGGTCTCCACGACCTCAGTCGAGAGACCAGATTCTATGAGCTGGGCCCCCTCAGAGGCCAAGCCCACAACCTCCATAGATCCGGGCGGGGGTGAAGTATCGACCCACTCGCCTGAGAGAGAAGGTCCCTCCTGATCGGAATCTCCAGAGGAGAGCCGTCGAGGAGAGAAATTAGGTCCGCAAACCAAACTCGGGCCGGTCAGTACGGGGCTACCAACAGTAGACTGACCCCGTCCCGGCGAACCCTCTCCAGAACTCCTGGGAGCAGAGCAATCGGGGGAAATGCGTACAGGCGTGACCTCGGCCACTCCTGTACCATCGCATCCAACCCCAGAGGGGCTGGAGGACTTAGGGAAAACCACAGATGGCAGTGTGATGTTTCCCTGGATACAAATAGGTCTACCTCGGCACGACCGAAATGTTTCCATAGGAGCTCCACCACCTCGGGGTGGAGTCTCCATTCCCCGGGCCTCGGCCCCTGTCTCGACAGGATGTCTACCCCCTGATTTAAATACCCCGGGATATAAATCGCCTTCAATGAAAGAAGCTTCCCCTGGGACCATAGAAGGATCTGGCGAGCCAGCTTGTATAACGGGCGTGAACGCAGACCCCCCTGATGGTTTATATAAGAGACCACCGATGTGTTGTCTGACCGGACAAGAACATGATGACCTCTCAGGTCTGGGAGGAAGTGTTTCAGAGCCTGAAACACCGCCAGCATTTCTAGACAATTTATATGCCATTGAAGATGATGGTCCTGCCACAGACCCCGAGCTGAGCGACCACTCATGATCGCCCCCCAGCCTGTGAGAGAGGCATCCGTCGTTAGTGTTACACGACGACACGGAGCCCCCAGCACAGGACCTAGGGAAAGGAACCAAGGTTCTTTCCACATAGCCAGGGCACGGAGACACCGTCGCGTGACCCTGATCTTGCGGAGCGGGTTTCCCCTCGGGGAGAACCCCTTGGTCCTGAGCCACCACTGCAGTGGTCTCATGTACAGCAGGCCGCAAGGTATAACGTTGGACGCTGCTGCCATCAGACCCAGAATTCTCTGCTATTCTTTTACAGTAAGTGACTGGCCTAGCTTTGCCTGTTTGATGGCTAGGAGAATCGAAGCTATACGAGCAGGAGACAGACGTGCCTGCATCGTCGCCGAATCCCAAACCACACCCAGAAAAGTGGTCCTCTGTACTGGAGAAAGCACACTCTTCTTGGCGTTGAGCCTCAACCCCAACCTTTTTATATGGGCGAGAACGACATCTCGATGCCGAATCGCCTGATGCTCCGATTGAGCCAGAATCAACCAATCGTCGATATAGTTTAAAATGCGGATGCCCTGGAGTCGCAGCGGAACCAGAGCTGCATCCATACATTTCGTGAAAGTTCGGGGAGACAGTGCTAGGCCGAACGGAAGAACCCGATATTGGTACGCTTTGCCCCCGAAAGCGAACCTCAGGAACTTCCTGTGTTGTGGAAGGATGGAAATATGGAAGTATGCGTCCTTTAGATCTATCGTGACAAACCAGTCCACGGACCTGATCTGTGACACGATCTGCTTGAGAGTCAGCATCTTGAATTTGAGCTTCCCTACAGAGCGATTTAATAGGCGCTGATCTAAAATTGGACGTAACCCCCCATCCTTCTTTGGAACGATGAAATATCGGCTGTAATAACCCACCTCGCTGCTGGGAGGAAGAACCCGTTCTATGGCCCCCTTCAGCAGAAGAGTTTTCACCTCTTGTTCCATAACCAGAGCCTGCTGGGGTTCAGCCCACCAGCCCACCACAGTGTTCAGTTCACAGGGTTCAGCCCACCACAGTGGGCAGAACCCCTCTGAAACGAGGCGGGCGTGATCTGAACTGAATCGCGTACCCATATTCGATAGTCTGCAGGACCCATAGAGATACATTTGGAAGGCTTTTCCGCTCTGCCAAAAATTCTACTAAGGGTACCAGTCTCTCGAGACTGGCCTCTGGAATATTTTGAGTGTCAGACACAGTGCCCTGTAACAGCGCACCGGCAGGGAACAACTGGTCTGACCATTCTAAGCCGCTCCTCGGAACGGGCGAGCGTCCCTCGGGAAAACGCTCGCTGGGACCGTCTACGCCCCGGCACGCAGGCGGGGTTAGCAGAACGGGCCCCTGAGGGCACCGAGAGAGAACGGGCGCCGTGAACTGCGGCGAACACCTTCCCCTCTCGGTGGGGACCACCCTCATCATCCTGACGTTTGTGGCGTCAGGATTTCTTTTTGGACGAGGCCTTCCTGGCGACAATAACTGTCCTCAAATCAGCCTTGCCCCTGGAGGACCTCGTCTGAGAGCGCCGCGTCTCGTCCCAGTCTTGCTGCGGAGGAGCACGAGACGTGACACTTCGTTTTTGTTGCGCCCTGTGTGAGGAGCTACTCGACGGCCGGGGCTGCTCCTTTCGCCCAGCAGCCCCGGAGACATGGACACGGAGGGGGAGAAATTTCTGGAGCGCCGCCGCCTGCTTCTTTTCTTCCTGAAACCTCTCGACGACCGAATTCACAGAGTCGCCGAAGAGGCCAGAAGTCGAAAGCGGGCCGTCCAAAAGAAACGATTTTTCTTTGTCTTTCATGTCTGACAAATTCAACCATAGGTGCCTCTCCGTAGCCACCATAGCTGCCATAGAACGGCCCACTGATCTGGCCGTCTCTTTGGTGGCACGGAGAGAAAGATCAGCTGCCTGACGTAGTTCGCGAATCACGTCTGCACCAATTTCATCCCCCTCACTAATGTCTCTTAATAGGTCTGCTTGATAGGCTTGCAAAATAGACATAGTGTGCAAGCATGCTGCTGCTTGACCTGCCGCCGAGTAAGCTTTGCCCACCAAAGCCGAGGTATTTCTTAATGGCTTGGTGGGCAACGCCGGTGTCTTGAAGGACGATGCCGTGTCTGGAGATAAATGACTAGCTAGTATTTCCTCAGCCTTAGGCATCGCCCCATAACCATAGCTCTTAGACCCAGAAATATTCGAATAAACAGACGTTTGCTGGGAAAATATTCTGGAAGAAACAGGTTTATTCCATGATCTCGACACCTCGGTGTGGAGATCAGGAAAGAAAGGAAGACACCGGCGTGGAGGTGCAGCCCGAGAAGGAAGAAATCCTTATGGACACCTCCATAAGCTCCTCACTAGCAGGAGACTGAAGTGACGAGTCCCCAGTCTCTGCTGTAACCACACTTTCAACGTCCAATTCCTCAGAACTGGATAGTTGAAGTGATGGTGCCTCAGCCCGGGCGGAAGAAACCGCAGCGCGTGCTTCCAAACCCGGATCTGAGGCACTGGATCTACCAGGTAAGGGCTGAGATAAGGCAGAGCCCGTCTCAATCCCCGCTGATAGATCCATTTGCGATCCCCACGATTGAAGCCTTCGCCATGCCTTGGCAGCAGCGGGACCTGAACAGCGGGGATTGCGAACCAAACCACTCTCCTCGAAGAGGGCTCGGCGGGAGCGGAGCGTTTTCATCGACAAACGCTCGCAATGCTCACAACCAGCTCCCTCGAGAGCTGACTGGGCATGCTGCACTCCCATACAAACAACACACAGATCGTGAGTGTCCCCACCCGTGATATAACGTGGGCAGGGATGAACACACTTTCTGAACTGCTGTTCGCTCGCTATATATATATATATATATATATATATATATATATATATATATATATATATATATATATATATATGTGTGTATATCGTCTCTTTATAGTTTTTTTATATGTGAAAAACTCCTGCCTAGCAACTTCTAAGGACAGACAAAAACACTTGAGACACAGACTGATATATTTCACACACAGAGCGCTTGCTGAAGACTCAGAAGCTGACGCGCTTGTGTTTCTGGGTGCTTTTATAGTTTCCTGGTCGGTGACGTCAGCCGCCTATGACGTTCCGTCTCGCCATTGGACTGATTTCATACGTGCGTCATGACGCACTCACGCAGGGGCGTTCCCAAAGCGTTGTCACGCAGCTCGAGTTCCCTGATAGGGAACATAGGGGTGTCATGACTTATGCACCCTGTATTTTAAGGAAGATCATTTATATATTTATGATACATTATTCATTCACAAAGAAAATTGGTGTCCTTAAAGGTTGGATTTTTCCTCATTTTTTTAATTAAGGCGAGACACGGCAGGGAAAAACATCGTTTTTTTTTCACTGGTCAATTTTGAGATTTTGGGATATTTGTCTTCAATAACATGTCTTCTTTCAGACTTGTGTTGAAAAAAAGTCCGAAATACACATTTAGGTCTTTATTTTACTACACTTTGTCTGTTTGCGTCTGTAGATTTCTCATAAATTCATCAAAAGTTGTCGTTATAAATCATCCCTCTGCTCCGCGATCGCGATCTGCACCCTGTCATCACACACACCGTTAGAAAGCTCTCTCTCTCCTGAACAAGACTGCCGGATCCAAATATGGTCATTTCCTTTTTATCAGCAACCAATCGCGAAAGTAAAAGGGGGGATTTTACTCTAAATGCGCAATCTCATTGGCTGATGCTAAATCTTTAAAGCACGTTTTCTCAAAATGTCTTTTCTCTCATACTCCAAGTCCAAAATCTCCACTTCAGTAGCACCTATATACACCAAACTTTCCAGTCTTGTACCTAGTTATATTATGAAGACATTTACAGAGGGATTTGTAAATATATTATTCCTAGCCTGATTTATATAACATTTTATTCCCAAAAACATGGCGAAAATAATTTTTTTAAGGCTATTGGCAGTATATTCTGATTTACAGGATAACAAAAGTAGATATCCATAAATCCCTCTGTAATTTTTTCCCCATCTAATATGTGAACACAATGAAAAAATTATTTTGAACCTGGCTTTGTCCAATACTCAGATTTCGTTTTTTAAAATATATGCAAAATAGCGCATATTTAATTAGACAATGCCTCATTTGCATATTTAAATATTAAATTACAGAAAACTTGTAATACATTTTTTTCTCATCTTAATGTAGGTAATCAACTGTCAAAGTTTCATGGTGATATCTGATAGTTAAAAAAAATACCCTATTCACCTGTAGTGTCTCGCCTTAAGGCATTAAGATCAATTTCCAAAAGACAATTTTTTATTCCTCTTTTTAGGCAACTTTAGCATGGGTGTCCTAACTTATTCACATCACTGTATGTGCCATGTCTCCATCTGTATCATAATGTTCCTTAGACTCTATAGCGTGTACAAGATGCCCGGAGCAGTTCTGGTCAAACACTGAAAGAACAAGGTGCATCCCAAAGGTTGTGGAGTTTCTGTCCTTGCAAGATACCATGGGAATTGTCCTGACAGTCTTATCTGTCACTGGGGCGACACTGACCACAACTGTTCTGGCTGCCTTTTTCCATCATCGTTACACACCCCTTGTGCGGGCCAACAACTCAGAGCTGAGCTTCCTGCTATTGTTGTCACTCACCCTCTGCTTCCTGTGTTCCCTAATTTTCATTGGTCGGCCTGCGCCATGGAACTGCATGCTACGTCACACCCTGTTTGGAGTAAGCTTTGTGATCTGCATAGCCTGCGTCCTTAGTAAGACTGTGGTGGTGCTGGTGGCTTTTCGAGCCACTCTGCCTGGACCTAACCTGATGCAGTACTTTGGGCCCATCCAGCAGAGGGCAGGCATCTTCCTTTGCACGCTGGTTCAGGTTGTCATATGTCTGCTGTGGCTGCTGCTGGCTCCCCCTCTGCCCACAGAGAGTGCAGGTGAGCTTGGCGCTCGAGTGATACTGCAGTGCACAGTGGGATCTGTTGTGGGGTTTGTACTGGTGCTGGGCTACATCGGTCTGTTAGCAGTGGTCTGCTTCCTGCTGGCCTTCTTTGCTCGAAAGCTCCCAGACAATTTCAATGAGGCTAAATTCATTACTTTCAGCATGGTGATCTTCTGTGCTGTGTGGATTGCATTTGTGCCAGCGTACGTCAGCTCACCAGGGAAGTACACTGTGGCTGTGGAGATTTTCGCCATTTTGGCTTCCAGTTACGGCCTGTTGTTGTGTATATTCACCCCAAAATGTTACATTATTCTGCTTAAACCTGAGAAAAATACAAAAAAGAACATGGTGGCAAGATAAATTTGACAAATTAAAGACTTTTGTGAGAAGGCAACATTTATTATCACAATAACAACAACAAAATCTGCATTTAGTTTAATAAAACATTCTACTCTAAATGTTATAGGTGTTTTGTTTGTATATTTGTATATGTGTATTTCAATGTATTGTGTCTCAGTAAACAATATGATATGAATAAACAGGAAAAAAAACAACTTTCCATGTTTAATCTCTGAATTTGCTTCACCACCACAATGTAGAATTAAGAGAAAAATAGCAGGATACAAGGTTTCATGGGCTCATAAACTGTTTCCCCTCTCTACACTCACCCAAACCCAAAACCCAGACAATGTGTGGTAGAGAGCAAGGTGAAGTGCTAAAAAGGGAGAGCACCCTTATGACCTTACAAACATGTATATGCCTTTCTTCTGTAGAAAGCAAAAGAAGATATTTTCAAAAATGTTGGAACAACATGAGGGTGATTAAATGACATAATTTATTTTAGTATCCTTGTTACATGTTACATTTACTAAGTAGTAATAACAGTAAATAGTTACAAGCGTAGTTACAAGCAGCAAACCATAAGCCTATCCCTAATCCTAACTTTATAACAAGTTGTTAATTAATGAGTTGTTATATGTTGCTAACTAATATATAACTCAGTACTGTAAAATTAAATTATAACAAGGACACCTTAAAATAAACAGTAACAGTTTAGAATACTGTTCCATCATTAACGAATAACTACACAGGAACAAATGAGTAACGCACTATCAACATTCTAGTAACTACTAATAACTAACAAGAAACTCTGATTAACAAATTAGTAAGTAATTGTAATGTTTGATCAGGCTCCAGTCAAAAAGAGGGAGCCCTCACCTGAATATTGAACTCTGTAACTTCCTGTTCTTGCCACATCAGTTCCTGTCTTGTAATTTCCTGTCACCCTGTATTTAAGCCATGTGCTATCACTGCCATATTGCAAAGTATTACCAGTTCTCTGACTTACTAAGCTTTCTTCCATGTCTCTGTTGATGATTGCTGTAATGACCAATGTTTTTGCCCTTTTGACTCACACTTTTGGATTGCTGTTTTGGATGTGTCTGCCATTGGATTGTTTTACCTGTGTTTCGACCAAAGCCTGTGACCTGACTACGAGTTGTGACTATTGTTTGGATTTTATGCTCAGATCCTTTAATAAAGACCCGCTTATGGAATCCACTCAGTCAGCCTACATCTTCCTTGAAGTAATAGTGCTCAGTTGAATGTAGTAGTTCATTATTTGAATGGTAACATTGCAGTGCCTGTTAGAGATGCGCGGATGGGCTATTATTTCATCCGCAACCGCATCACAAAACTCATCATCCGTCCGCCATCCATCCGCACCAACGTTTTTGACCAATTTTCAAAACCGCACCCGCCCGCCATCCGCTGATACAAGGCGCTGCTGATGACAGCCGCGAGACCTGAAACCGCCCGCCACCCGCCAGAATTTAATTAAAATATTTTTTTTTCGTCACGTCATCCGCCCGATCCGCGGAGTCCGCGGCTATAACCGCCAACCGCGCATCTCTAGTGCCTGTGTTCCATATATCCGATCCCTTACGAAACAAAAATATATTGCCGTATATTGGAAAATATCATGTGATATATTAGGCAATATATTCCCATATATGGGATTTCATATTTATATTTTCCAATATATTGCAATATATGCATAGACCATCTATGTATATATATATATATATATATATATATATATTGATACATATAAAAAAAAAATATATTACAATCAAGACCAAAAAGGACACTATATTTTTATATGTAATAGTTTGTCTATATATGCTTTAATATACTGCAATATATGCATGTGTTATATATATATATATATATATATATATATATATATATATATATATATATATATATATATATGATTTTACATTTTATAGCAAATAAACAACCATAGCATATGCATGGACATGCATGGCATAGCTATATAGCCTAAAGAAAATAGTGAAGACAAAATTATGCATTACACAAATAACAGTTTTATTGAAACAGAGTTGCAGAGACCACATTCACCCTTTACTGTAAATTAGAAAGATTATTAAAGTTTCTCAGCACCGACTGCTTCAACCAGAATGCTTAGCGCGACGGAGCACGGAGCTCATGCATTCGCAATGCTTGAGCGAGAAGGTTTGATTTCTTTTACTGTCTATGTTTGATTCAGGGACGTGCACAGACATTTTGAGGGGCAGGGGCTCAAGTGAAAAAAAGGGCACTTCTCATAATTACGTATTTTTTAAAACTTTTTTTAAACAAAAAAGTATGTATATTAACACAACTCTGACTTCCTTTTTAGAAAATTAATTAAAAAAGTGAATTAATTTTATCTTCCTCAAACTTTTTAGCTTCACACAACCAAGCATCAGAATACTGAATTGCCTGAATGTTTTAATCAAATACATTAATATTATTATTGCTATGCATGTACACACACACATACACAATAACTGATGGTGACATGGACTTAGTTTCACATTTGAGGGAGGACTGTATCATCATCATCATCAAATAAAACCTTCAAAATCCACATTTAGATGGAGTTTGTTTTAAACCTATCCTCCATCTGTTTGCATCTGTAGATTTCTTCTAAATTCACCCATTTAGATTTCTTAATTTCAGGGGGAAAGACTCTTGATGTATGTAAGTCATTAACTGGGGATGTTCTGTGGTGATATGCTTTAGTTATTTTGTTTATTCCTATTTACCTGCATTGCCCTGTCAATTAGATGCAAATGTGCGCATTTTAACTAGTTGACGCCTAATTTGCATATCAGTTTATCGATTGTGATGATGTTATTAGACACACACACTGTATTCACCTGTAGGGTCCCCATTTAGTGTCACGGTCTACTGATCCAATGTTTCCTTCTCGTCTCGTGTTTGTGTTGTGGTATGAAAGCACGTGTGTAGTGGGCGTGATTGTGTTGTCATTCCTTGATCCGCTCCAGCTGATCATCATCAATCATCACCAGCTGCAGTTAATCTCCCTTACTGCTTAAATACTCACCGTTATCTCATTCCCTTTGTCAGATCGTTGTTTGATGTCCTGGGTGTCTGTGTTGAGTCTTGTTTCCTGGTTTTCCCGTCATCGTGTTCCTGTGGATTGTCGTCTCGGTGTTGGATTGTTTCGTCTCGTCTTGGCACTTCACTTCACGAGGATTCACCGCACTCTGACCATCGAAGTCCCTGCATTACCTGTCCACACCCGTGTCTTATCCTGAGCCTGTATCTGTTCCAATAAATTCTGAGTAACTGCAATTGCTTCCTGTTCTCTTTACCGATCATGACAGAACAATCTGACCGTTCCAGGGAAGCAGCAGGAGAGACACCTACCTCGCTGGATGAGTTCGTCCACCACAGCGTCATAAGAATGGATTCTCACGAGAGAAACATCAATGACACGGGTCGTGCGATTCAATCTTTGGTAACGCAGGTGTCCGAGCTCACCCAGCAGGTCCAACTTCTTCGTGCTCCCACTGCGCCGCCCACACCAGCCGTTCCCCCCACACCACCGGACTTCCCCGCGCCATCTGAGCCACGCCTACCGGTTCCGGAGCCCTATGCGGGTGAGTCTGCTTACTGTCGAGCGTTTTTGACAAGATGTTCCATGCATTTCGCCCTACAGCCCTGAACGTTCCAGAGTGAACAAGCCAAGGTGGCTTTTGTCATCACGTTACTGACCGGAAAGGCGGCGTTATGGGGAACGGCGGTGTGGGAGAATCAAGACCCTTGCTGCGCTTCGTTCCAAACTCAATCCACAGAGATGAGACGAGTTTTTGACAGAGCCGTCGCGGGGAGAGAGGCCGCCAGGGTGCTGGCCGACCTTCGTCAGGGGGAAAGGTCTGTCTCGGACTTTTCCATCGAGTTCCGAACCCTGGCGGCCGAATGTCATTGGAACGAGGAGGAGCAGTGGGACATGTTCCTGCATGGGTTGGCTGACCGCGTCCAACGAGAGATCTACGCCCTGGACCTACCCACGTCATTGAACGGACTCATCGAGCTGGCCCTACGGGTAGATGCGCGACTTTCCCGAGTCGGAGGCAGAGTGGCATCTAACCGTCCTCCTGGAGGGATTGAGGGGCAACGGTCCAGTGGCAGGGACGTGGTCAGCCCCGTCTTCGATCACGAACCCATGCAGGTGGGTCGAGCTCGGCTTTCCCGGGAGGAGAGGGAGAGGCGGAGGTCCTAGGGCCTTTGCCTATATTGTGGAGGTTCGGGACATTTCGCGTACAACTTCCCGGTAAAAGGCCAAGCCCGATAGTAAGTATGAGGCTACTATCGGGTGGGATCTCCGCTGAGAAGACCTCATCCACATCTACACTCCTCCCGGTAAGACTGAGATGGTCAACTCACCAGCACGACTGTCAAGCACTTCTGGACTCTGGGGCTGAAGGTAATTTCATGGACAGTATGTTTGCACACAAGTTTAAAATTCCACTCAGACCACTCACTCAGAAGATTTCTGTACACGCACTAAATGGCCAAGAACTTCCCACCGTCTCATTCACCACTGAAGATATTACCCTCATCACTTCTGGCAATCACACTGAGACTATTTTTTTTTATATCCTGGATTCACCGTTGGCACCCGTCGTTCTTGGTCACCCCTGGCTCATCCGTCACAACCCCCGAGTGGACTGGCAGCACAAGGCTATACTGGAGTGGAGCAAGGAATGTCATAAGTCTTGTCTTGTGTCTGCTTGTCCGTCTGTGCCTGTTTATGTGTTTCAGGAGGAAGCAGGGGACCTGTCTAACGTGCCTGAGGAGCACCATGACCTGAAGGAAGTGTTCAGTAAGTCTTGGGCTGCTTCTCTCCCTCCTCATCGTCCCTATGACTGTGCCATAGAGTTAATGCCAGGTAAGTCTCCGTCTAAAGGCAAGTTATACTCGCTTTCTATTCCAGAAAGGGAGGCTATGGAGAAATATATTTCTGATTCTCTGACAACCAAATTCATCCGGCCTTCCTCTTCACCAGCGGGGGCGGGGTTCTTTTTTGTGGGGAAGAAGGATGGATCTTTGCGACCTTGTATTGATTACCGAGGGTTGAATAACATCACGGTAAAGAATACTTATCCTTTGCCGTTGATGTCTTCAGCCTTCGAGAGGTTGCAGGGAGGATCCATCTTCACGAAATTGGACTTGCGTAATGCTTATCATTTGGTCCGCATCAGGGAGGGGGATGAATGGAAGACTGCGTTTAATACCCCCAGGGGACACTTTGAATATTTGGTCATGCCTTTTGGGCTGTCCAACTCCCCAGCAGTCTTCCAGGCACTTGTCAATGACGTGTTGCGAGACATGATAGATCAATTCATATATGTGTACCTGGATGACATATTGATATTTTCCTCGTCTCTCCAGGAACATGTGCAACACGTACGACAAGTGCTTCAGAGGTTGTTAGAGAATGGGCTTTTTGTCAAGGCGGAGAAGTGCGATTTTCATGCACAGTTTGTTCCTTTTCTAGGACACATCATCTCGTCTGAGGGAATGCGTGTGGACCCTGACAAGGTTAAGGCTGTGGTAGAATGGCCAAGTCCAGATTCCCGTAAGGCCCTACAGAGGTTTCTGGGATTCGCCAATTTCTATCGGCAGTTCATTCGCAACTTCAGCCAGCTAGCCGCGCCTCTGACTGCCTTGACCTCCCCCGGAACTCCGTTCAGGTGGTCAGATACAGCCGAGGCTGTGTTTGCTAACCTCAAGAGCCGCTTTGTTTCAGCTCCCATCCTTGTTGCCCCTGACTATTCACGGCAGTTCGTGGTGGAGGTCGATGCGTCAGAGGTGGGGGTAGGAGCAGTTCTGACCCAGCGCTCTCCCACAGACGATAAGATGCATCCTTGCACGTTTTTTTCTCATCGTTTATCCCCAGCCGAACGCAATTACGACATTGGTAACAGGGAGTTACCGGGAGTTCAGTAACATCAGAACCGCCAAAAGATTGAACTCCAGACAGGCTCGGTGGGCACTTATTTTCGGTCGTTTTGATTTTTCTCTCTCGTACCGCCCGGGTTCTAAAAACATCAAACCCAGTTCTTTGTCTCGTATTTTTGATCGCTCCGAACGCCCGTCTACTCCCGAGTGCATTTTACCGGAGACCCTATTTGTTTCCACACTCGTATGGGAGATCGAATCGAAGGTCAAGAAGGCCTTAGAAGGGGTAACGCCTCCGCCCGAATGTCCACTGAGTTGTTTATTTGTGCCGGAGGGATTAAGGTCAGACGTCATCCGGTGGGGCCATTGTTCCAACATAGCTTGTCATCCAGGAGTTAATCGTACTAAGTTGTTAGTTAAGCAACGATTCTGGTGGCCACTTATGGCTCGTGACATTCACAGTTTTGTTTTGGCTTGCTCGGTTTGTGCCACTGGTAAGACTTCTAATCGACCCCCAGATGGGCTCCTCCAACCGCTGCCAGTCCCTTCGAGACCCGGTCCCATATCGCTCTAGATTTTATCACCGCCCTCCCACCCTCCCAGGGTAACACTGTCGTTTTGACAGTGGTGGACCGGTTCTCGAAGGCGACTCACTTTATTCCCTTACCCAAATTACCCTCAGCTAAGGAGACGGCGTTGACAGTCGTTGACCACGTCTTTCGCTTACATGGCCTCCCGATGGACGTGGTCTCTGACAGAGGACCCCAATTTGTCTCCAAATTTTGGCAAGAATTTTGTAAATTACTGGGGGCGACGGTTAGTCTGTCTTCAGGGTTTCACCCTCAGAGCAATGGCCAGACCGAGAGAGCCAACCAAGATCTGGAGAGAGTGTTACGATGTTTGGTATCCAAGAATCCTTCCTCATGGAGCCAACAGCTGTCCATGGTGGAGTACGCCCACAATACCTTACCAGTGTCGGCCACGGGCCTATCTCCGTTTGAGTGTAGTGTAGGTTACCAGCCACCAATTTTTCCCAGTCTGGAATCCGAGGTCGCGGTCCCCTCTGCTCACGCCTTTATCCAGAGGTGTCACCGCACTTGGACTAGAGCCCGTGAGACTTTACTCCAAGTGGGGGCGCGCACCAAGGCTAAGGCTGATCGCCACCGGTCGAAGCCTCCCGTATACGTTGTCGGTCAAAAAGTGTGGCTTTCTACTAAGAACATTCCTCTCCGCTCCGACTCTAATAAGCTTGCTCCCAAATTTATTGGCCCGTTCACTGTCACCAAGATCATTAGTCCAGTGGCAGTCCGCCTTAGTTTACCTCCTGCGTACAGGAGAATTCACCCCGTATTTCACGGTCCCCCCCCCCCCCCCCGCCGCGTCTCGTAGATGGGGAGACCACCTATTCTGTAAATCGGATTCTGGATTCTAGGCGGAGGGGGCGCGGATTCCAGTACTTGGTGGACTGGGAAGGTTACGGTCCGGAGGAGAGAAGTTGGGTACCTGCCAGAGACATTCTGGATCACTCCTTGATCGATGATTACAATCAACAGGTAAGGAGGTCTGAGAACGCCAGGAGGCGTTCTTAGGAGAGGGGTACTGTTACGGTATACTGATCCAATGTTTCCTTCTCGTTCTCGTGTTTGTGTTGTGGTATGAAAGCACGTGTGTAGTGGGCGTGATTGTGTTGTCATTCCTTGATCCGCTCCAGCTGATCATCATCATTCATCACCAGCTGCAGTTAATCTCCCTCACTGATTAAATACTCACCGTTATCTCATTCCCTTTGCCAGATCGTTGTTTGATGTCCTGGGTGTCGGTGTTGAGTCTTGTTTCCTGGTTTTCCCGTCATCGTGTTCCTGTGGATTGTCGTCTCGGTGTTGGATTGTTTCGTCTCGTCTTGGCACTTCACTTCACGAGGATTCACCGCACTCTGACCATCGAAGTCCCTGCGTTACCTGTCCACACCCGTGTCTTATCCTGAGCCTGTATCTGTTCCAATAAATTCTGAGTAACTGCAATTGCTTCCTGTTCTCTTTACCCATCATGACATTTAGTACAGTAGCACTGTATGGCCATGATATATATGCCTTAGCTAAACTGCTGTAGCTAACTTATTACATTAGCTAGTAGCTCATGAGGCATGCATGCTAGCAAGACACAGGTATTTGGCTAATCAGCAGTAAATTCGAGGCACTGGTAGTTTAACCTCTTAACCTGCGTCAGTGCGTCGGGGCACTGAAGCGTTTTTTTTTTTTTTATTTAGTTCAAAGTTACTAACAGATTTAATGTTATACCGTGACAAACTATACATCACTAAAAAGATATAAGGCTCAAGTTTCAGTATTTGACCACTATTGTATTCTGAGAAACTTATAGTGACAGTTATGTCTTAATTTGTGTCAGGAGTTATGAAATGAAAAAAATGAGTCGATACCTTTAATATGAATTATGCGGGTCAACGATCCCATTGAGAAAAAAAAACTCTGTGCTGTCGTCATGACAGCGATTCACAAAACAACGTCCCTCAGGGCTTAAGCTCAAAAATGTGCAGACTTGGAGAAATATTGATAGATTCTCATAGATTCACATCATATTTCTATAGACAGGAATACTATTTATTGAATTTATACTAAAATGCGTCGATATAATCATTATGAACGCTTCTTACTGAGATGTGCAGTGTTTTCAATTCATACCAATAGCTTGAGGGCGCTCTATGCACAGTATTAGTCCATGTATGGATCATGAAGAAGAGGCATAATCATGTGACATTCCAGGACGTCACTGATACACACCTGATAAAAGATTTCGCTGTAACATGCAGATAAAGATGTTTTGAAGACAATAAACATGATTGCCATGATATTTGAGTTACCTTTGTTCTTCAAGCCATGCCAGGTATTTTCATAATAATAGATTATATTTATAATGTAATGCTAATCGATATAGATTTTTTCATTGTGCAGAAAACTATAAACAATATATTTTCTGTCTGATTTTTTTTTTATCTGAAGCCAAATTAGATCACAGAAGATTATTTAAAACACTCGACTTGCGTTATAAAGTAAGTTTGGAGCACAAACATGGTTTTAATCTCATAAATGGTCGTGTATTGATGGTGTGCTAAGCTAACATGCTAGCTAGCCCAGGTGCACCTGCCACCAGCAGTTATTGTTTTATGATTTTTTTCTAAATAGGAATCTTACTGAAATGTTTCAGTGCCTTTGATACCAGTTTCAAATATTTAGTGAGAACTTTGATAAAAGAAATTAGGGTTTGAAACCCTATGAATAGCCTGTGAATAGCTAGTCCTTAGTAGCTATAGTGCAGACAAAAGAAATGCATATTTAGAGCCATAACCAGTCTGGAGAGGTGTGAATGTGTGCATGGGGAGACTGACACTGAATGGGGCTCGTTTGCACCACAAAACAATAGAGACAAAAGACTGAATAGATTACTTAGAAGATTACTAAACATCAGTTTGCATTTTAGAGTCTAATCAAAATAAAGTAATTTGACATGATCTTGAAAATAATTTAACTAAATACAGAGTTTTAGACTTATCATTTTCAGATTTTAAATATAACATGGTCACACATATGGCTTTAGCTGCAGTGCATTTCTAGATTGCTCCAGGGCCAACTTCAATTTTATTTTCATGAAGATGTTTCATAAAAATACATTTCTAATAACTTTACAAAACTTTGAAGCTATTTAAAAAAATGTTTTTCAGTATGACAATAATTAATTCTACATTTACAATAAACTACCAGGTGTCAGCTTTCAAATGAGAGCATACTTGTGCTTTTAGTGTAAAGGATTCATAAACTGTATTTGTTTCAGTTTGGGTATGTAATTTCTGGGGATTTTTCAAAAGTGGTGTTGCAGTTTAACAGGTTAATCTTTTGTTCATCGCCACTCACCTCAACACAAGCCAAGAAAAACACTGCTGGGAGGGGCCGCTGCTGCTGCTGCCTGCAGGTGTGTGTGTGTGTGTGTGTGTGTGTGTGTATGTGTGTGTGTGTGTGTGTGTGTGTGTGTGATATGCCAATGTGCGCCGCTGCGCAGAGACGCAGGGGAGGGGAGAGAGAGAGAGAGAGCGAGAGAGAGAGAGAGGGAGCGCTTCAGAACTCCTGACCTGATATTTAGATACACTATTCAATAAATATATTTGTTTGACAGGGAAGCTGTGCGCAAACAGGAATATATGTGACCAGTCACGGATACTAGGGACACAAGTCGGTTCTGGGGCATTTTGAGTTATTCATAGATTCTGAAAGTGTAGTCTCCAAGCTTTCCAACGATGTGTAACATGTGGAAATCTGATAATATTTGGAGAAGTTGTGGCCATTTGAAGGTAGGCACTTAAAAAAGCTCAAAGATGAGAAAACGACCTCGAAAGATTGTGCAGTTCTCACCTCTCTCTGCTGCTAGGAGTGACAATAGGGCTCATTTACATCTCATTTAGATAAGCCATACCCCCTGTAAAGCTCCCCCCTGTGCTTTACAGCTTTTTTTTGCACTTCGAATGAGTGCACTTCTGCAGCAGCTCTAGGCGAAAAACAATTGTGATGCCCCTCTATTTGCAACGTACCAGCAACAACACACAAAGACCAATATGCCATATAGCCTACATATAACGCAAAACCAGCAACAACACACAAAGACCAATATGCCATATCCATATAGCGCAAAACCAGCAACAACACACAAAGACCAATATGCCATACATATAACGCAAAACCAGCAACAACACACAAAGACCAATAAGTCATAGGCCTACATATAACGCAAATAGTGCGCAACGCGCGTGTGCCCAAAATGTCAACAATATTAAAGTTTATGCAGGAGGCAAATGCCTACTGGCATTTTTCTTTAAGCAGTCATGACAGGAATTTTCCAAATAATCACATTTCACCTCCTCAAATTACTGTTGCAAATCTCTTTACACCACTTTCTTATGTGCGTATACTATACACACACAAATGAAATGTCCGCAAGCACATTATATCATCAGCAGGTTCAGCATCTTAAATAACGACTAAAGAGCAAATGAAGCTTAACCTACGTTTCAGAAACGCGCACGGCAGGCCTTCATCGCCTTCATCGCAGCAAAGGTCTTAACTGCATCCTCTATTTCGATTCTCTGTGTCAGTTCATGTTCTATGGAGATTGTTGCCAGTCCATTAAGTCTGTTCAGTTCACAAAACTTTCCCCATTCAAAGCAATCGGGACGTCACATATGAAACAGCCAGCCACCGCTGTGAGCGAGCCGAGCCGCCATATTCAACACCGAGGGCGCGCGCGCCGCGCCCATACCTCCGGTTCAGTTTCCCGAGCGGCGAAAACATTTTCGGTGTAACTGCCACGGTTCAGCTCGTCTGCGACAATCTTTGCGGCGTCCATCTTCATTGAATTTTGATATCAGATAGAGCCTACCAGAGCACAGCATAATAAGTAGCCATGCGGTTCACTTGGAGGGCGGGGACAAAAGCGCCATATTCAGTATGGAAATACACACAGACAATAACACGCCACGCCCCTACTGCGTGCTAGAATCTCCGAAAACAAGCCGATTTCAACCTCAAAATGTAAGCTTTTAAATATACCAATACTGCTATCTCAAACATGGAGAGGCTTCTTCGTGATTTAAACTAACAGATTCTGCAAAAAAATGAAATTCACCAATTTTGAAAAAAAACTCTTCTTTCTCATTTTGCTCGAAAGTTGTGCTGCCGACTTGTGTCCCTGGTTTCTGTGACGGGTCACATATATTATTTTTCAAAAATTAAAAAAAAGCACCCCAGAAAAAAGCACCCCACTTTCTCTCCAGGAATAAAAAGGGCAGGTGCTCAAGCCCCTTTTGATGTCTATGTGTGCACGTGCCTGGACCTGACAAACATAAACCAGCATCATTCCCATCAGCTGGATAATTGATTTTGACCCAGCTGATACTGACAAGACATATTTTGTGGAATGTCGTACAACTAACCACAAGAAGCCTACTAATGGATGGCCCCTCAAACATGCTGTTGTTCTTCAGTTAGCAGGCTAGTCGGTCTTTACACACACTCACACTTATTTCCTTCCAGTTATTGTATTAGCAAATACAGCTACAGAATATCTGTTGTTCTGTTTATCTATCAAAATGTGTGTCCAATTGGCTGGTTTACAATGGCTTACAATGGCTAACTAGCTCTAATTGTGTAAATGTATCCCATGATGTTTGTATGTTTTACAATGGCTATACAGCATTACCCAGATCTGCATAGATAATTTTTAAAAGTGCCATGATTTCCCCCTATAACATGATCTTTGGGTATTAAGGTAGGGTAATTGATATTGTTTGGTCAAAACAAAAGTTTTTTATTTATTAGAAGGTTAAAACACTATATTCTGATATATTCTGCTCTTTAATAAACAGAAAATACTTTTTCAGGTAGGTGACAGATGTTAGCCAATCAGGAAAGAGTACCCATTTATTAGCTTCAATTTTATAATGTTTCAGTTCTAATAGTCAGCTCAATTCTTTGTCTCATCACTTTCAATTTAAATTGTTTAATCTGTATCCTGTGTGAATTATTTCTCCTGGTTGGACAAAATTGGAACTGAAACTAAACGTCTCAGGTTACTATTGTAACCATAGTTCCCTGAGAACAGGGAACGAGACGATGCGTCCAACGACGCCATGGGAACGCCCCTAGCGTGACTGCGTCTGAAGCATCTATGTCAACTAGTCCAATGGAAAGAATGAGCGTCACGGGCGGGTGACGTCATGACCAGGATATGATAAAAGCACATCCGGTGCAAACCGGCATTAGCTTCGAAAATTGCCGAAGCAAGCCGATCACAGGGATGCAGGAAGTATGGCAGGGTGACGCATCGTCTCGTTCCCTGTTCTCAGGGAACTATGGTTACAATAGTAACCTGAGACGTTCCCTTACGAAGGGAACTCAACGATGCGTCCAACGACGCCATGGGAACGAGAATACCCAAAGCGCCAGAAGTCCAAGTACCTGAGTGTCAGTCTGTTGTAACTAAGCACTAAGCACCTGAGAACCTGGGGCAGCATCCAGGTCTAAACTGTAAAATCTAACGAATGTGAGCGGAGAGGACCAGCCCGCCGCATCACAGACGTCCCGAAGAGAAACCCCATATAGTAAGGCTTTCGAAGCCGCCATACTCCTAGTAGAGTGAGCTCGGACCACCAAAGGACATGGCTGGTCCGAGTACTCGTATGCAAGTGAAATAGCCTCAACTATCCACCTCCTGACCGTCTGTTTAGAAGCAGGAAGACCCTTCTTAGGTGATCCGAAGCAAATCAGTAATTGGTCGGACTTCCTAAATGAAGAAGTCCGATGCACATAAGTGTCCAGTGCTCGCACTGGACACAAGAGGTTCAGTCTTTCCTGGTCTGCAGATGCAAAAGGAGGAGGACAGAAAGCCTGCAGCACAATAGGCCTCGGAGTCGAGGTCGGCACCTTAGGGACGTACCCCTGTTTTGGATATAAGAATGCCTTGACCATCCCCGGTGCAAACTCAAGGCAAGTGGGGGAAACCGAAAGGGCCTGAAGGTCTCCAACTCTCTTAAGGGACGAAATAGCTAGCAGAAAGATAGTCTTAAAGGTAAGAAACTTATCTGAAACCGAATCTAAGGGCTCAAATGGAGCCCTAGAAAGGCCTTCTAGTACTATAGCAAGATCCCAAGCTGGCACCCTAGTGCGAGTTGCAGACCTCAGCCTTAAAGTGCCACGAAGGAAACGTGTAACCAGGGGGTCTCGACCCAACGATGTACCCCCCACCAGGGCGTGGTAAGCCGCAATGGCCGCCACGTAGACTTTGAGCGTGGAAGGACATAGGCCTGACGTAAAGCGCTCCTGCAGGAACTCGAGTACTGTGTTCACAGAACAGTTAACAGGATCCCACTGATGTTGGTGACACCATAAAGAGAAAACTCTCCATTTAAGCGCATATAGTTTCCTAGTAGCTGGGGCTCTGGAGCTTAGAATGGTCTCAGCAGCCTCGGCTGAAAGACCACTCTCTATGAGTTGGGCCCCCTCAGAGGCCAAACCCACAGGTTCCAAATCTCTGGTCGAGGGTGAAATATTGTGCCCCCGGCCTGAGACAGAAGGTCTCTCCTGATCGGGATCTCAAAGGGAGGACCGTCTAGGAGATGGATCAGGTCCGAAAACCAGATCCGACTTGGCCAGCGTGGTGCTACTAGCAGTAGGCTTATTCCATACCGGCGGACTCGCTCCAGAACTCCTGGGAGCAGAGCAACAGGGGGAAAGGCGTACAGACGTAGCCTCGGCCATGTCTGCACCATAGCATCCAGCCCCAGAGGGGCTGGGTGAGTAAGGGAGAACCACAGAGGACAGTGCGTCGTATTCTGAGACGCAAACAGATCCACTTGTGCTTGGCCGTAAAACTCCCAGATTTTCTCCACCACCTCGGGTAGGAGTCTCCAGTCCCCTGGCCTCAGCTCCTGCCTCGACAGGAAGTCTGCTCCTATATTCTGGACCCCAGGAATATACACTGCCCTCAGAGAGAGTACCTTCCCCAGAGACCACAGGAGGATCTGGTGCGCCAGTTTGCAAAGCGGACGCGAACGCAGGCCCCCCTGGCGGTTCAGATAAGAGACCACTGATGTGTTGTCTGTTCGTACAAGCACATGATGGCCCCTCAGGTCTGGGAGGAACTGCCTCAACGCATTGAAGACAGCCATCATCTCCAGGCAATTTATGTGCCACGAGAGATGATGACTCTTCCACAGACCCTGAACCGAGCGGCCTTGCATTACCGCTCCCCAGCCGGTGAGGGAAGCATCTGTCGAGATAGTAACTCGATGGCAAAGAGCTCCCAACACCGGACCTTGGGTTAAGAACCAGTGCTCCCTCCATATGACTAAGGCACGAAGGCAACGCCGCGTGACCTTGATCATACGAAGTGGGTTTCCCCTCGGGGAGAACCCTCTGGTCCTGAGCCACCACTGTAAAGGCCTCATGTACAGCAGGCCAAAAGGTATCACGTTGGACGCTGCTGCCAAAAGACCCAACAGTTTCTCGAACTGTTTTACAGTGCGTGACTGGCCTAGCTTCAGCTCTTTTGTGGCTGACAGGATAGCAGCTACACGAACGGGCGATAGGATGGCCCGCATTGTCACTGAATCCCATACCACACCAAGGAAAGTGGTTCTCTGTACTGGAGAAAGCACACTCTTCTTGGCATTGAGCCTCAACACCAACATCTGCATATGAGCGAGAACGACACCTCGGTGCCGAACCGCCAACTGCTCTGATTCCGCTAGAATCAGCCAGTCGTCGATGTAGTTCAGAATACGTATGCCCTGAAGCCTGAGAGGGGCTAACGCTGCATCCAGGCATTTCGTGAACGTGCGGGGTGATAAAGCTAGACCGAACGGAAGAACCCGATATTGGTATTCTTTGCCCCCGAAAGAAAACCTTAGGAACTTCCTGTGCTGAGGGAGGATGGAGATATGGAAGTAGGCGTCCTTCAGATCTATCGTGACAAACCAGTCCTCGGATCTGATTTGAGTCACGATCTGTTTGAGTGTCAGCATCTTGAACTTTAGTTTCTGAACTGACCGATTTAACAAACGAAGATCTAAAATAGGACGCAACCCTCCATCCTTTTTTGGAACAATGAAATAACGGCTGTAAAAACCCGACTCTCGGTCGGGTGAGTACACGTGTTCTATAGCTTCTTTCGCTAACAGGGCCTTTACCTCTTGCTCCATTACCAGAGCCTGCTCGGGATGCACCACTGTGGGCAACACCCCGTTGTAACGAGGAGGACGAGAACCAAACTGGATTCTGTATCCTTTCTCTACAATCTGCAGGACCCAACGAGAAATATTCGGCAGAAGCTTCCACGCTGCCAGAAAATTTACTAAGGGAACCAGCCTCTCGAGGCTGGTCTCTGGTGTTACTGAGACAGCTAATTCTGGAGCCTGAAACATCATGGCAGGAACTACCTGAACTGGCTGCTCTAACGCCCCCTCAGAGGGCGCGGAACCGATGCTGTGCCGCAGCATAGCATCAGCGACTCGCTGGAGACCGCTGCGCCCTGAAGCACCAAGGGTGGCAGGGTTGGCAGAACGGTCTCGTGAGGACCCCGAAATGGAACGGGCACCGTATAATGAGGTGTACACCGCTCTACTTCGGTCCGGGCTGTCCTCACAGGCCTGACGCATGAACATCAGGACCTTTTTTTTTTCTGAGCCGAAGTCTTCTTCGCCTGAAGAACGGTCCTCAGATCCGGCTTCGACTTAGAAGACTTCGGCTGAGAGGGTTGCGTCTGTCTCCAGTGTCTACGTGCAGGTGCACGAAACGCAACACTCTCTTTCTGTTGCACATGATATGATGAGCTCGACGGCTGGGGCTGCTCACGCCCAGCAGCCCCAGGGGGCTGGACACGGCGAGGGATAAACTTTTTAAAAGCGTCAGCTTGCTTCTTAGACTCCTGAAATCGCTCGACGACCGCGTGGACTGCGTCGCCAAAGAGACCAGAAGGTTCAAGCGGAGCATCTAATAAAAAAGCTCGATCTTTTTCTTTAATCTCTGACAGATTTAACCATAAATGTCTCTCAGTAGCTACCAAGGCTGCCATAGACCGCCCAATTGCTCTGGCGGTCTCCTTAGTAGCCCTGAGAGAAAGATCGGTAGCACGACGAAGTTCTTGAATATCGTCATGAGAAATTCCCTCACTACTATCCAGATCCCCCAGCAGGTCAGCTTGATACGCCTGTAGCACTGCCATTGTATGCAGACATGCTCCAGCTTGACCTGCTGCCGTATAAGCTTTGCCCACTAAAACCGAGGTGGCTTTAAGCGGTCTAGTGGGCAAAGCTGAGGCTTTCAGGGACGATGCGGGACCAGGCGAAAGATAGCTGGCTAAATTCTGTTCCGCCTGGGGCATCGCCTCATAACCATACTCTTTTAGCCCTCTTATTCTCGAATAAGTTTTAACTTGAGGGCTAAAAAGTCGTGAAGAGTAAGGTTTATTCCACGATTTCGATATTTCATTGTGAAGATCGGGAAAAAAGGGAAGCTCTCGTGGTGGAGATAATGTCGTGGACGATAAAAAGCGCTTATCTAATTTACTTTTAGGACGAGCGCTTTTATTCTCAGATGGCCATACAATATTTAATTTTTCTACAGCCCGTGACATAACATCTACCAGCTCATCATATGCTGGGGAAATAAATTGTGAATCTTTTTCCCCCATGTGTGTGCTTTCACTCTCCATACTCATAACATCGACCTCCTCGGAGGAAGAGCATTGAAGTAATGGAGGGCTCTCTCCCCGGGCGGAAGAAACCGCAGAGCGTGCTTCCGACACCGGGGGGAGAGCGCTGGATCTTCCGGGTAAGGAAGGAGAAAAGGCCAAGGGACCCGTCTCCAACCCCTCCGAAAGATCCTTCTGCGATCCCCAGGAATGCATTCTCCGCGCCGCCTCGGCAGACGCGGGTCCTGATCCCTGAGGATCGCGAGCCTGCCCACTCTTTACATCAAAGAGTGACAGGCGAGAGCGGAGCATGCGGAGCGGTAGCATTTCACAGTGTTGACACTCAGCCTCCTCGAAGGCTGAGACCGCATGCTCCACTCCCAAACAAATGATACAAAGCTCGTGTGTGTCCCCACCCGTTAAATAACGCGGGCAGGGAGGAACACACTGCTTGTACACTTGTTTCGCCATAACGTTTCCGAATAAATTGCAACAGACAACAATAAATAGACAGAGACAGTATAACACAGATCGCTTGCTGAGGCAACAGAAGCTAATGCCGGTTTGCACCTGATGTGCTTTTATCATATCCTGGTCATGACGTCACCCGCCCGTGACGCTCATTCTTTCCATTGGACTAGTTGACATAGATGCTTCAGACGCAGTCACGCTAGGGGCGTTCCCATGGCGTCGTTGGACGCATCGTTGAGTTCCCTTCGTAAGGGAACTGAAAATGCATATTCTGTTTAATAAATATCTAGAGAGACATGAAAACTCCTGTTACAGAACAAACACTCTAATGAACTCTATCATAATATAGAGCTTTTTAACAATTATTTTAACAAAAGAAAATCACTTACCCAACCTTCAATATTATGTACAAAGGAACATTTATTTAAAAGAAAAATGTACAGTAAGTGTTAAGTTTGTTGATCACTACAGTATCACTGCAAGGTCTTTTTCTATCGGCCAGTTGGTTTACAGGACTAATGTCAATTCCATCCATAGACACATACATGATTGAAAAAACAAAACAATTCATGGCACTACCTCTTTAAAGAAGTCTGAAAATGGGACACACAATTATTTTTTATTTATTCTGTAGTATTTATTATTCATTGTAATGGTGTTGATTTTTGGCATTAAGAAAATCTATCCCTCTACATGAATGTAGAAAAAGAGGCTACACTCAAGATGGCAAGAGAGTGAGAAAAGCAAAATGCCTGGACTTTGGTGATGAAGATACCAGTAGTGGCGACAAAGTCTCTGGCTCTGGAAATTCAAAACAGGTAATTAAATAGCAAAGATCGATATCACTTTAGGGATCATTTGTGTATTGGCATATCCATGATTAAATATTAAAAATGAACATCTTTGCCCTATAAAAAAAGGCCCTATAAAAAAAGGCCAAGGTTGCTGCACAAAGACAGGCGGAGGAGGAACTACTGTCAGAGGACAGTCAGTTCATAGCAGAATCGTCAAGCCAGGAAAACAACGACCTTACCAAAGACCTGCAGAGCCAGATCAAGGCCTTACAGAAAGAAAACACCAAACTGACAGCAGAACATGGTAGTTAAAGGGAAGTATTGAGTATTATATCATCAAATATTACTCTATATGAAATGGTATTAATCCATTTAGACCTGAAGGAGATTCTAAATCCTTTCCAAATCTAGAAAGCATTCGCTGCCCACGATTGCGTTGGCCGCATGCATTTTCAGAGCATGTTTGAAGAATCAAAAAAACAAACAAAAAAAAACCTCAGATTTATACAGAGCTTTTCAAGATGCTCAAAGACGCTTTACAAAAGAAAAAAACAAACAAACTTTATTAGGAAATAACTATTTAAAAGACTAAGAAAATAATTAACAAAAATCACTGAAATTAAAAGGATGAAGAATTAAAAGTGGAAGGGGAAAGCAAGTCTAAAAAGGTGGGTTTTTGATAATGTCAAGGATGACCCTTGAAGAAACATTTGTCATTCACTTACACAGGCAGTGGCGGTTCTAGACCATTTCAACTGGGGGGGCCAAGCTGGGGCCAGTTGTACTGTTAGAGGGGCCAGTTACATTTAGACCTTATTGTTGTCATATCATTTTCTGCACTGCACTGCAGGCATTAACAGGCAAAATACCATGTTGATAATCATTCAACAATGTATTTGCATTTCCATTATATTTTTACATTTGCATTACATATTCAGTATTAGTCACAGTAACTGTAATTGACATGATGTCCTTCTTTCTCTTCATTTTGGTGAGAACTATTGAGTAAAAGCAATGGGGACCAAGAAGCTTATTAATTAATTTACTGAAAATAACTGACTTGCTAGGTAACTATGTCTAACCGTTTACAGGGTTCCTGCACACTTTTTAAAGTCAAATTTAAGGCTTTTTAAGACCTGAAGAATACCGTACATTAGGGGTGTGCAATATTGACAAAAATATATCTCAATATTTTCAACGTTTTGTTGCTATTAAATTAATTTTTTAATTAAGGGGCAATATTTGCCACCTTAAATTGATTTCCAGGGGCATTTTCACCTATATATGGACATTCTTTCTAAACTTATTTAGAGTTATGCATCACCTTTTATGTCAAATAATAACATTCAAATTATACAGTAATTATACTTATTTATAAAATAATACTTAATTATACAATAATTATACAGTACCACTGTTACCAGTCAAATTAATTCATTCTATCAAAATCCATCTTTGCAGTGCAGAGGTGACACAGAAGTGGCATTAATATATTTACACTCCATTTACAATTGCATAAATAAAGCTATGAGATTTTTTTTTTAAATCAATATTTAAATATGAAATGATTTCTAATTTTAACGTTTTAATTAAAGGGTACTTTAAATATGAAACTAAAACCGCCAGTAGGCGGCGACAAGTCAATGTCTTAATAAGTGAGTTGAAGGATTCATTCATTCAACCGATTTGTTCAAACGGCTGATTCATTCGGGAAAGAAGCAAGTGATTCGTTCATAACACGGATTTCAGTCAAGAAATCATCGCTGTCTGTTGCATTAAGACTATGCTACGGTTTCATTTTGAAATTCTAGTCGGCGAAATAAAGGGAAAACAAACAATATTGACAATATTGTGTCTAAAAAGTAACTCCCAATGTTAACTTATTGTTAATTTAACTGTTGTATAACATAAATATCACATTTGCAATTGTGCACGGGAAAACGGCACTCTTACTGATGTGATATTCTAATATAAGAACATAATATGATATAAATATAAGACGAAAACTAATTTGGGGACATACCTATGAACTGCACACAGCAGTGAAAGGACACAGCAGCTCACAGTGCCTCGTACATAGTTAAAACAATGATTACAATATCATAATAGACAATACACATCGCACACCCCATACGCACATAAAGAATGAACTTACAACTGAACTGACATTTACCAACTTTTTTCTTCTCTCCTCTCTCGCGTGCAGGAGACAGACGTTATTCTGCCGCTATTCCCGCGAATTTGATGCGAATTGTCACGTGAACAAGCAAATCCACAAAGATAGAATAATAAAAAATAATACGCTAATTAGATAGTTTTAATTTGGAAAGCATTTAGATATGTCTAAGTCAAAGTGTCATCTAAAATAAGCCCCCACTGTCTAATGAGCCATGTGTGCAAACAAGAATGATAGGACTGACACTGACCTCCATGGATGTACAGTATATCACTTGTTCCTGTTCCAATGTGTTTATTTTAATGAAGTCAATTGATTTGTAGCGTCTTGGACAAGTTCAGCTCTAAATGGGTTAATATTAGAAAACTGGAGATGTGGTTTTCAGGCACATATTGGCTTCTATGGTTGCTGTCTGTATAATCTGGTAGCACTTTTTTTCTTAGAAATTCCAGTGTTGTTTTTGGATGTGAGAAAGCTTGTCTCCATCAACAACACCACCAACAAAGATGTTGACGACCGCCCCTCCAAAAATGTTGATGACCCTGATGCTGAGAGTGACGGCCCAGATGAAATGTCACTTTGCACACCTTGCAGACCTTCACAAGTAAGTATTTATTAATTAGTAAATTTCGAACAAACATTAAAACTTAAAGCATTTTTGGCATTCTATTGCTTGTGGTGATTTTTCCTTGTTTATTTCTTTGCTTATGCTCTTTATTTATTTATTTGTTCGTTTACAAAAGGTGAAAATCGGGAATGATGGAACCGTCACTGTCTCGTCACGTTGGGAGACTGCAAAAGCTTGTACCTCCCCCCAATGGGATGGTACGGGTGCTACTGATGGGGCTCTTCAACAAATTTTGCTGGACGATAAATTGTCCAAGAAATTATTGCGATAAATGATAATATTGATAATAAACGATAATGTAGTCATTCTGAGACCATTTTCATCTAAAATAATGATAATGGCATAATAATGCAGGTACACCTTTTCAAAGATCAATAAACTTTTATTTCTAAAGACTATTTAACACTGAAAACGGAAAACATTTTAAATATCCGACTCTCAGTCTCTGTTAACAAAAAATTCACTTACCAATGTGTGACTTTCGTTCACACTGAGAATCATATGCATCATGTACTGTGTGAGCATGCGTCTCATATGAGTATGTGCGCTAGTTTGTGTGTGTGTGCTTGCGTCTCATATGAGTATGTGCGTGGAGAGTTTGTGTGTGTGTGCTCACGTCTCATTGAGTTTGTGCGCGAGTTTGTGTGTGTGTGTGTGCTGGCGTCTCATATGAGTATGTGCGTGGAGAGTTTGTGTGTGCGCGCGTGTCTCATATGAGTAGGCTATGTGCGTGGAGAGTTTGTGTGTGCGTGCATCTCGTGTGTGTAGAGTTTGCGTGTATGTGCGTGAGCGACTTTAGGTGTGTCTTTGTGCATTTCATATGTATTTGTTTGAGCATTCAGCAGTATACATGTATGTTTGACTACTTAGTATACAGTAGGTAGCCAACCAGAATGCCTATTACCGCCGCGCTAGCCGCCGCAGCAAAACCACCGCGGCAAAAATAAACCAGTCGCATTTCAAAGTCATTCGCGAAATGACCGCCAGGTGGCGCAAAGGGATATTGTGCAAAACAGCAGCAATTGCCGCATTTTGAAATGTAAGTGGAGTTAATGTCAATTAACAGTAAGGATTAAATACTACAACTATGGTAAAAAGAATAGAACATTGTTTTTAGGACAGAAAAATAGAATGAAAAGTTAAGAATAGAGACGACAACAATAGCCTATATTTCATATTGTAGGCCTATGTGGGCGACATAAGCCTAATCCCCAGGGGAGCAGTGCGATAACAAAAAACAAAAACAAATTAATAACAGAAATAACAAACAAAAATAAATTAGGTGCAATAAAGCTGATTTTTTTTACTATTATATTGAGGAATGACTGAGACGAATGAAGAGCGCTTCTCGCTCATGTGGGCGAACAAACACTGGAGAAACAAAGTTTGGGCAATTCTCAGTGAGTGAATTCATGGCCGAGTGGTAAAACTAAAGTTTCGATCATTTAGATGACACGGGTTCAAATCTCGAACAAACATGGACAACTGTAAATTTTATATTAGCCTATTAATGCATTTTATAGCCTATTATTAATTATATATATATATATATATATATATATATATATATATATATATATATATATATATATATTGGATTCCCCATAGCCTACATAGTTTTAAAAAACATGGTTTTAAGCAAGGTTACTTAGGCTACTTCACCAATAGACCATATAAAATAAAGATATGCAACAGGCACGCACGTTTAAACAACAAACAATAAAATCCAAACCAGTGTTTCAGTTACGTTCATGGTTCCAGTGGCCTTAATGCACACTGTAAAAACGAATTAGTTCAGTTTACTTAATTAAATTGTGCAAACTCGTTGCCTTAATTTAAGTAAGTAAGCATAACTTAATTACATCAAGTTCTTCTTACTTAATCTATTTAAGTTCTGTCAACTTAATTCTATCTGTGATCTGAGGAAGTGTACTCCCAGAGTGCATTGCGGCATGAATAAATTAATTGCTTTGTTTTACCATTTTTGGCTTTATTTAACCATTAAAATTGTATTTGCCATCGTTATTGGGGTTATACTGACAAGAGACAGCAAATAAAATTGCAATGGTCTAATTAATTAAAGTAATTTAAAAAAAAGTTTGTTACCATTGTTGTGGTTTGCATGCTGAATGTTGAAGTCTGTGTGTGACTCAAACAAAATTGTAAGATATTGTCACAAATATAGAGGGATTCTATCAACCCAATTAAAAGTTTATGCTATAAGTGTTTGCAATTAAAATGTAAAAAGATATTTATTTAACATAATCATGTTATACATCATAAATACATTCATTAAGAACATGGAAATAATTTAAGTATAAATACTGTATATATATATAATATTTATTACTTCACTTCCTTTGAAATCAAATAACTGTGATTTCATGTTGCATCACTGCATCAATTGGAAGAGAATCAGAATGATATAAATGAAGTTCCAAGTGCCCAACCAAAGGGAACACTAGTCACAATAATGGTGAGGAATTTTAGGTTGATTTTAGGAAATCAACATGAATTTATGAAGTCAACTTATGTCACATAAGTTCTGCCAAAATGTTTAGTTGTATTGACAATAACATTCAACAAGACTGGAAAATGAGCGTATGCAACTAAGAAGAATGATGACTGCAGAAGTGGAAGAAATTAGTGAAAAGTCTATTAAGAATTGCCCCGCATCAAAAACCATTTGCCCCGCCTGCTTTTTTTTTTTGTTTTTTTTTTTGCTTTGGCAAAATGGTACTCAAACCAGTCAAGTAATGTTTAAAAGGGTTTTCTGAGTAATGAAGGCATAGCATGCAAACAGTACAGATTACTAATTTTTTTTCAGTAAGTTCAACACATTGCCAGAGATTAATTAAAGTTAACTAAACAATAGTTAGTAAGAACAATGTTAGATTTTACAGTGCATGCACGGCTTTTCAAAATGTCACAAAGCGTTTTGAGATTATTTTGAATGAAATATTGAAGTTTATAATTAAGTGTTTTGGCACATCACACTATGCATTGTTCTAAAGTCAGGTTTTATTCTGGCATGTTGAGTTAGTGTTCGACAAACGCGGCTGCTCGTTCATTTGGATTTATTTTTCTCATAACAGCTAAAATAATAGGCTGCTCTGTAATTTTTTGGTCATACAGATAAGAGTAGAGTAGCCTACATCCTTCAAAACTGTAAACTTTTATTCATATTAGGCTAACGACAAAAGTTGATCTGTCGTCTCTGTCTCAGGGAACTGCGCGTCACAAAAATGAACCGAAAGCCACTTACCTCAGTTCAGTCACGATAAGAAATCGGCTATGTCTAAAGCCTTTAAATGTCTAAATATTTAATAAATGTTATCTGATTATGTAATCTGAAACCGAGAGGTACAGAGGATCTACTCAAACATGTTTAGCTATCATGTGAGCTAACCAGTGAGGAAAGGACAAGGCAACATTTAACTCGCTCTAATTAAATGTAGGCTAAATCGCCCTGAATTAAAATGTAAAAATAGATCAAATAATCTATTTGTCGAAATGTTGCGATATTGTTTAATTTAAGTTCATAATTATTCTATGAATGTTATTTAGTTTAACAGCAGCACCACGAAGCACTGTGGTTCAGATTTATTTGAATAAAAAAAAAATAAAAAAAAAAATAATTCACAAATCGCATGCACCCTGGTTGTAAGGATCCAAAGATCCCTGTGTAATTGAATATTGAGTTAAACATTTTGTTCATGACAACAAATGAACATGTGTTTGAAGATTGTATTTAGTTTTGCTTGGAAAAAGCTGGCCCAAACCGAAGTAGCGTTTTATTATTGAAATAATTAAATATTTACTAATAAACCCTCTATGACAGATATATCACTACATGTAGCTTAAATTATCCTTCATTATAAACACTTTAAAAGCCTAATGCTAATGTCTAGAATAGTGATTTAAGTGTGAATTGCAACTTCTCTTTGTTTTAAGTCAGTCTCAAACTCAGATAGCCTGTGGGGGGTTTGGAGGCACAGTTCAGTGCTTTATCGGGGGTGCAGGACAATAGGTGTTAATGTTCCGTCTTTCATATGGAGAGTGTGTGATAGCCAGCCTGATGAGCAGGCAAAGGCAAAATTATTTTAAGGATAAATCTCTCGATGTGTCCAAATGTAGGCCCTATATCTTATTAAATTATAAATATTGTAGTTTATTTATTGTATTTAAAGTTTTTTCACACAAAATTTCAATTGAAGTGTTCGATCCAGTTGTTTCAACTGGTTTTGTAGAGTTTTAGAATGTTTGAGCAGTGTGTATGATTGTCAACAATCTGGCATTATCTAAACATGAACTGTTGACGAAACGCGTTCATGCCAAGAAACGAATGGGAGCGAGCTGAATATACAGAGCTCTTTAATTCGCAATCAACCTCGTTTTATTGTAAGATGAATTCAACGAGACATAATGTGTCTTTGAAGCAACAAAGGCTAAATCATTTGGTACAGTTTTTTTCGTGATTTGTATGGATGACACGCAGCGACATATACAGTATTATCAGCTGTATGATGTGTTTTTACCCTGAAATGTTTCATTTCGAGTGAGACCCGGCGCGCGCAGCGAGGGAGACAAAATAAACTTGCTAAAAAGAGATCCAGTGCGCGAGAGAGGCAAAGAAAAACGCATGTTCTTAATTTATGTTGCTTTGGTCTATTTTCGTTTTGTACTGTTTTAATTGTTTAATTTAGCTGCAATTTCTTTTGCAATACAAATTTAAAATGTCGCAAGAATAAGATTCTGTTTCTTATTTTGCATCGTAAAGGAAATAAACTCTAAACTCGATGCAACCCTGTTTTAAATAAATAAACTGTCCCGACACTTTATTTAAACCTTGAAATGTGTGATGTGGTTTCAAACTTAATTAATTTTAGTGTTCTTTTACATTTTCATTGTTTTTTATATTGAAAGCAATACTATTTAGTTAGTCTGTTATTTTGTGTAGCCATGACAAAAATCAGTCTTTTTCTGATTTGTTCAATGTATGGATCTGTTTTGAAAAATGTCTTCCGTTGCTATGGCCGGATATCACTGTCAGTCATCTCAATTTCGTGAATGATTCACAAAACAATAATTTAGGAGATTAAAGACGAGCTTCTTCATTTTCATTTTCTGACCGGCTGACAATCTTCCTTCAACAGTTTTTTCGTCTGTGCAGCGGCTCTACTGGAATGTAGCAAATTTATGTTGTAATGTGCCATTGATAATTAAACAAAACGCCTGACTTTAAAACAGTTAATAAACTCGCTAATAAACGGTTACCTATTTAAGCACCAAGAACGGTAAAACATAAAAGGCTGCTTGCCATGTAGGCTTCAATGAGATTCGATCTCGGATCGCTTGAAGCTCCGCGAGGCTCATGTTGTTGCGTTAACCACAGAGCTACCGTCAGAACACTGGTGAGATAACGTCTTTTATGCTATTGCAAAGCCTTATTGATGTAACCTAATATGTTTCTACTGCAATGTTTCATTTTGAAATGTTTTCATTATTTATTCAATTTAATTTCAGTAATTTCAGTATTGTGATTATGAATTCGTTTAACTACAATGTTTCACTTGAATTCATCTGCTACCAGCTTTCAATCGCTCTGAATGAGCCGCGGCGCGGCAGCAGATTATGCAATAGAGAGAATAAACTGACACTTTTCAAAGTCTGTGATTGCAGCACCTCTTAGCGGTAAAGGGCAGCAAATACACACCCGGTAAAAGTATTATTCTGGTTGAGTACCAACTGTATGTGTATGCAAGTGTTTCATATATGTGTGCGTGAATGAAGTTTGATTTAAGCTCTAGACGGCGCCTCATATGAGGGAGAGAGAGTGCGCGCGAGAGAGAGAGGGACGAGTGAGAGGTAGTGCTGTGCGAATGCGTTACGGCGCTCTGCAATCAAATACGATTTTAAATAGGCTTAGTAAAAAAAACAATAATAATTAAAAAAAAACATTTGAAAATCAATGTGTGGCGGTCAGCATTGATATTGTGGCGGGCCGCCACAAATAAACAAATGTATGGGAAACCCTGCCATGTGACTGACAAGCGCCGCCTCCCCACACAAAAGACCTTGCAACTGACAAGAGGGTTCACCCAGAGTTGTTATCCAGTCTCTTTGGTAGAGAGAGAGAGAGAGGGAGACGAGGAAAACAAACAAGCATGCAAATGTAAATAATCGCGGCCGGAAAAATTATCAAGTTAATTTTTTTATCGTGCGATTAATTGATTTATTGACTATCGCGACAGGCCAACTCTTCAGTGTTGATGTCCTCCTCAAGTCCAACCTGAAAGGAGGGGTCAGCAAGCTGGATCCCTCTGCTGATCGTCGGCAGGCTCTCAACCCGAGGAAACTTCAAGCTTTACAAGGTAAATAGTTTTCAGAGCTGGTGCTTTCCAGTTTTGATTGCATCTCTGCCAGGCGGGGGTAGAGGGTCGAGATTTTTGCGAACCAGAGGGGCAGCAGGAGGAGTGAGGAGGGGGAGAGTAATCATTGTTTTTCTGTTTCACAGATACTGTTGTAAACCAGTTTCCGACGGCCCAAGGAAGCTGATGTCAGAAAATCCATCAACAGTAGAATATGCAAGTTAATTTTTTTATCGTGCGATTAATTGATTTATTGACTATCGCGACAGGCCAACTCTTCAGTGTTGATGTCCTCCTCAAGTCCAACCTGAAAGGAGGGGTCAGCAAGCTGGATCCCTCTGCTGATCGTCGGCAGGCTCTCAACCCGAGGAAACTTCAAGCTTTACAAGGTAAATAGTTTTCAGAGCTGGTGCTTTCCAGTTTTGATTGCATCTCTGCCAGGCGGGGGTAGAGGGTCGAGATTTTTGCGAACCAGAGGGGCAGCAGGAGGAGTGAGGAGGGGGAGAGTAATCATTGTTGTTCTGTTTCACAGATACTGTTGTAAACCAGTTTCCGACGGCCCAAGGAAGCTGATGTCAGAAAATCCATCAACAGTAGAATATGCAAGTTAATTTTTTTATCGTGCGATTAATTGATTTATTGACTATCGCGACAGGCCAACTCTTCAGTGTTGATGTCCTCCTCAAGTCCAACCTGAAAGGAGGGGTCAGCAAGCTGGATCCCTCTGCTGATCGTCGGCAGGCTCTCAACCCGAGGAAACTTCAAGCTTTACAAGGTAAATAGTTTTCAGAGCTGGTGCTTTCCAGTTTTGATTGCATCTCTGCCAGGCGGGGGTAGAGGGTCGAGATTTTTGCGAACCAGAGGGGCAGCAGGAGGAGTGAGGAGGGGGAGAGTAATCATTGTTGTTCTGTTTCACAGATACTGTTGTAAACCAGTTTCCGACGGTCCAAGGAAGCTGATGTCAGAAAATTCATCAACAGTAGAATATGCGAGCTAAGACACCAGGTGAAGCGCAAAAGCATGGTAGAAAAAGCTACACTACCATCTTGGTAGTGAAGAACCAAGATGGACTCCAAACCAGGATAACAGACTGTTCTTTTGGCAATTTATTTCTTTGCTTTTCCATGGTTCCCAAAGGTCCTTGAAAGTTTGTATTTTATTTATTCATTATTATTTGTGCATTTTGTTTATAGATATTTTATTTATATTTTATAACAGCACTGCTGAAAGTTTAAAATAGACATTGGTCATTGAAATTGCTTTAATTTATAATTTATATCTTGTATATTTTCTGCAGTCTTTAAAAATGTTGCACTGAAATGTAGAGTCAATCACAATCACACCTTTGTCTGACCATATGCAAGGTCTATTGTGGTTTTAATAGGCCTGTGTAGCTCTCTACCTCAAATTGGGTTTCACGAGTTCACACTTACAAATAAGTCAGATAGAATAGATGGTATGCATATTTGGCTTGCTGTCCGAGGAGAGGGCTCCGGGCTCGGTATTTGGCCCGAACCCAGAGTACTCCCCCCGTATTCCTGGCTGTGGAAGGAACAAGCCGATAGTGAGGTGTCGGGGTGGTGGAGTGATGCTGAAAAACTGTCAAGGAATGTAGGTGCCTTTATACACTCACCTAAAGGATTATTAGGAACACCTGTTCAATTTCTCATTAATGCAATTATCTAATCAACCAATCACATGGCAATTGCTTCAATGCATTTAGGGGTGTGGTCCTGGTCAAGACAATCTCCTGAACTCCAAACTGAATGTCAGAATGGGAAAGAAAGGTGATTTAAGCAATTTTGAGCGTGGCATGGTTGTTGGTGCCAGACGGGCCAGTCTGAGTATTTCACAATCTGCTCAGTTACTGGGATTTTCACGCACAACCATTTCTAGGGTTTACAAAGAATGGTGTGAAAAGGGAAAAACATCCAGTATGCGGCAGTCCTGTGGGCGAAAATGCCTTGTTGATGCTAGAGGTCAGAGGAGAATGGGCCGACTGATTCAAGCTGATAGAAGAGCAACTTTGACTGAAATAACCACTCGTTACAACCGAGGTATGCAGCAAAGCATTTGTGAAGCCACAACACGCACAACCTTGAGGCGGATGGGCTACAACAGCAGAAGACCCCACCGGGTACCACTCATCTCCACTACAAATAGGAAAAAGAGGCTACAATTTGCAAGAGCTCACCAAAATTGGACAGTTGAAGACTGGAAAAATGTTGCCTGGTCTGATGAGTCTCAATTTCTGTTGAGACATTCAGATGGTAGACTTGTTACCACTGTGCAGGCTGGTGGTGGTGGTGTAATGGTGTGGGGGATGTTTTCTTGGCACACTTTAGGCTCCTTAGTGCCAATTGGGCATCATTTAAATGCCACGGCCTATCTGAGCATTGTTTCTGACCATGTCCATCCCTTTATGGCCACCATGTACCCATCCTCTGATGGCTACTTCCAGCAGGATAATGCACCATGTCACAAAGCTTAAATCATTTCAAATTGGTTTCTTGAACATGACAATGAGTTCACTGTACTAAAATGGCCCCCACAGTCACCAGATCTCAACCTAATAGAGCATCTTTGGGATGTGGTGGAATGGGAGCTTCATGCCCTGGATGTGCATCCCACAAATCTCCATCAACTGCAAGATGCTATCCTATCAATATGGGCCAACATTTCTAAAGAATGCTTTCAGCACCTTGTTGAACCAATGCCACGTAGAATTAAGGCAGTTCTGAAGGTGAAAGGGGGTCAAACACAGTATTAGTATGGTGTTCCTAATAATCCTTTAGGTGAGTGTATATGCTTCCTCTCATGCTGATGGGATAGTCATGATGATTGTTGATGACAAGTTAATTGGATTGGTTATTTGAACGTGCTCCTCCCAAACTTTGTTTAGTGAAACATCATTTCACGAGTTTACACTTACAAATAAGTCAGATAGAACTTATTAGAACGAGAACGAGGAGAGGGCTCCGGGCTCGGTATTTGGCCCGAGCCCAGAGTACTCCCCCAAAAGTTGCAATAAATGCGGGACAGCCGCCAGAAATGATGTTGATGATCCCCCAAAAACTTGCGGAGTGCCAGCTTATGGTGCCAATCGTAGGGAGGGAATTTTAGTCGCTGGATGGGGAGGGCTTCTTGCGTCATCAGAAGGGAGTTGATTGTCGTGGCATCAGATGGGTGGCCTCGCAAGTGGTTGGCTGGGGAAGGTCATACGGGGTGAACTTCTGCGGAAACGGAAGAGGATAGCATAACTGCTGCAGTGGAAGCAAGTTGATGGAGAAACTAGCTCCTGCTGGAGGAGATGACGCTGCTGCGGCAGTGGACCAAGGTGTTTTTTTTTTGTTTCGTTTTTTTAACTTGCTTTCCAACTATCTGATGGCAAATTGGATGGAAAATTGAATAGTCATGGGAACGGAAGAGGAAACACTGTTGCGGCAGTGAAGGCGAGTTGGATGGAGAAACGGAGCTCCTGCGGGAGCTGAGTAGATGACACTGCTGCGGCAGTGGACCAAACTTGTTTCCTGGACTCAACTGTCCAAAAAGTAAGTTTGACTAAGAACTGGGCTCCTGCGGGAGCAGAAAAGATAGCGCTGCTGCGGCAGTGGTGCAAGTTTGGACGGAGTAACGGAGCTCCTGCGGGAGCGGAGTAGATGACACTGCTGTGGCAGTGGACCAAACTTGCTTACGATTTGCTTTCCAACTATCCTTTGGACAGAGAACTGAGCTCCTGCGGGAGTGGAAGAGAATGCTGCTGCGGCAGTGGAGCAAGTTTGGATGGAGAAACGGATCTCCTGCGGGAGTGGAGTAAATGACACTACTCCGGCAGTTGACCAAACTTGTTTCCTGAACTCAACCGTCCAAAAAGTAAGTTGGACTAAGAACTGGGCTCCTGCAGGAGCAGAAAAGATAACGCTGCTGCGGCAGTGGTGCAAGTTTGGACGGAGTAACAGAGCTCCAGCGGGAGCGGAGTAGATGACACTGCTGTGACAGTGGACAACTTGCTTCCGACTTACTTCCAAGTATCCTATGGTGAGTTGAATGGAGAATTGAGCACCTGCTGGAGCAGAAGAGATAATGGTTCTACGGGAATGGAGCGAATTGGAGGAAGGAACGGAACTCCTGCGGGAGTGGAGATGACGACACTACTGCGGCAGTGGGTCAAACTTGCTTTCTGAACTCAACTGTCCAAAAGGTAAGTTGGACATAGAACTGGGCTCCTGCGGGAGCAGAAAAGATAATGCTGCTGCGGCGGAGGATCAAGTTTGGATGGAGAAATGGAGCTTCTGCGGGAGCTGTGTAGGTTATGCTGTAGTGGAAAGACTTGGTTCTGACTTTCTTTAGAATTATCCGATGAGCCATTTGGCTGGAGAACGAAATCCTGATGGAAAGGAAGAGATGATGCTGCTGCGGTGTTGGAACCAAACTTGCTTTCGACTTGTTTTCCAAGCTATCTGAAAGGCGAGTTGGACAGAGAGGTGAGCTCCTGCGAGAGCGGAAGAGATGGTACTGCTGTGGCAGTGGAGCAATTTGGAATTGGGAAACGTAGCTCCTGGGGGAGCGGAGTAGATGACATTGCAACGGAAGTGGAACCCAAACTTGCTTTCCAGCGGCCTAAGGGCGGATTGGAGGAAAAAGTGAGCTCCTGCAGGAGCGGAAGAGATAGCGCTGCTGTGGCAGTGAAGCGAGATTCTGGGTGATGTGGCTTGAAGAATGGAATTAACAGAGGCGTCGAGGAGTGGTTTCAATTGATGGTTTATGGGAATATCAGCTCTGAATAGTGAGGTACTGGGGTTGGGAATGGATCCGCGTCTGGTGCCAGCAGCCTGAATTTCTGGAAAGCAAAACGAGAGAGAGAGTCGGCTATTTGATTTTTGGACCCGGTAACGTGTTTTGCCGTTAAAATGAACCGATCGCAAGCTGCGATCCAAATGAGGCATCTTAGGAGAGGCATTAGTGCGGGGGAATTTGAGCGGCCTTTGTTGATGCAATGCACGGTTGCTTCATTGTCGCAGTGTACTATGATGCTGTTAGTTGACCATTCTTTACCCCACAGGAAAGCTGCTACCACTAAAGGATACAACTCGAACAGTGCTGAGGATGTTAGTGACTGCGGTGACTCTAACAGCTGGGCGGGCCATGTAGACGCAAACCAATGGCCTTGGTAGAATCCCCCGAAACCGATGGAGGGAGCTGCGTCGGTGAACAGTTGGATATCCACAGGGAGAGAAATCAGATTATTATAGAAAAAAGACAGGCCGTTCCATTGTTTAAGGAAGGTTGTCCATAAACTGAGCTCGTTGCAACATGAAGTAGTTAGGGAGATTTGGTCCTCTAGCGCGTGAAATGATGATGCGAGGAAGAGGAGATGTGAGATAAAAGGGCGGCCTTGCGGGATGATGCGCATCGCAAAGTTTAAGTGGCCGAGCAGAGATAGTAGCTCTCGTTTAGAGCAATTTGGATTTTCTAGGAGGGTGGATGAAACCAGAATGAGCCTGTCAATTTTTTTTCCTTGGGCAGTGAGGCCTGGAAGTTAACCGTGTCCAATTTAATGCCCAGAAATTCGATGGATGTGGCTGGACCCATGGTTTTTTCTTGGGCGATTGGAATCCCGAGCTCAGCGAAGACTTTTTGGACTGTGAGAAGATGCGCGGCTGGGACGGTGTCGGGCGGCGAGATAATTAGGAAATTATCTAGCTGGTGGATTAAGTAGGGTATCGAGTAGTTATTGGAAATAATCCAACAAATGGCTTCTGATAGCATGTCGAAAATCTTGGGGCTGCTTTTGCAGCCAAAAGTTAAACGGACGGCAAAGTAAAATTTTTCTTGCCAGCATACGCCGCATGGGTTAATGAGCTGATGAGTTGAATCAGGTGTGTTTGATTAGGGAGACAAAGAAAACGTGCAGTGTTGGGGGTACTCCAGGAGCAGGGTTGGGAACCACTGCTCTAGCCCTCATGTGGTGTTCAAAACCCTATAACACCTGTGGTGTTCCCGGTCAAAAATGACCGGCCCATAAAAAAAAACTTATAAATCACTCATTATACCATATTTTCACCCAATCTTGGATTCAATCTTTTTGTCAACTTGTTCTCTTTCAATTAGGACTGGTTTTATATTTCTGTTTGCATCTGATTAATCGTGGGCCTCATTTGTCTGAGAGTAGGCATCTCATTTTTTGAGTAATTTTTTTAATTTTTTTTAATAATTTTGGAAATATTAAATAAAATCTGAAGAAAATTGGTATTGTTGATCACACTAGTCAACTTAAAATTTTCACCAGGAATTTTGTTTTGAAACTTTTGTTTTGTAAAAAATATGGCACATAGTCACACTTGTGGTGTTCCCGGTCAAAAATGACCGGCCTATAAAAAATAGCTTATAAATCACTCATTATACCATATTTTTACCCAATCTTGGATTCAATCTTTTTGTCAACTTGTTCTCTTTCAATTAGGACTGGTTTTATATTTCTGTTTGCATCTGATTAATCGTGGGCCTCATTTATCTGAGAGTAGGCATCTCATTTTTTGAGTAAAAAACAAATAATTTATGAGTAAATTTGGAAATATGAAAATTTTTTTTTTTTAAATGGCTACTGTTGATCACACTAGTCTACTCTAATGTTTCACCAGGAATTTTGTTTTGAAACTTTTGTTTTGTAAAAAATATGGCACATAGTCACACTTGTGGTGTTCCCGGTCAAAAATGACCGGCCTATAAAAAATAGCTTATAAATCACTTATTATATCATATTTTCACCCAATCTTGGATTCAATCTTTTTGTCAACTTGTTCTCTTTCAATTAGGACTGGTTTTATATTTCTGTTTGCATCTGATTAATCGTGGGCCTCATTTATCTGAGAGTAGGCATGGTCAAAAATGGTCACAATGGCCGACCATTGAAAGTGAATGGGAGAGACTGAAAATAACAGAACAATTTAGTTTTCAGGAGCATGTTCATTATTTTCATGTACACATATGAGCATGTGTGCTTGCAAACATCGAGCCCTTGGACCTGTGCATGTATCGATACATACACACGCTACCCAGACACACACATGTTAAAACACACATTCTTTTCCACAGAGAAATTTGATCCTACCCTAACCTGCATCTAATATACATTTATCCATCTGACATTACCACACAAAATAATCTTTCTTTCATGTTCTTGTTTCATCACAGCTTCCAGACAAAATATTATGACAATTTGTTTTGGAACTGTGAGGTTATCACACAGAACTAGACAATATTTACAAATATACATCATGTGATAGCACAGGCATATATAAATGCCTCACAGCACCTTGCTTGTCATTCATTTGTGGCAGCACAATGGCAAAGCAGCTCTCTGCACATGATGTTATTCATCAGATTTTTGACCCAGAAACTAGTGAGCTCCGTAGCCGATTCAGTGGTGCCTTCCTCTTCAGAAACATCTTCACTGCAAGATGCATCCTGCATTTCCTCCTCCTCACTAGTTTCTGGGTCAAAAATCTGATGAATAACATTATGTGCAGAGAGCTGCTTTGCCATTGTGCTGCCACAAATGAATGACAAGCAAGGTGCTGTGAGGCATTTATATATGCCTGTGCTATCACATGATGTATATTTGTAAATATTGCCTAGTTCTGTGTGAGAACCTCACAGTTCCAAAACAAAATGTCATAATATTTTGTCTGGGAGCTGTGATGAAACAAGAATATGAAAGAAAGATTATTTTGAAGTCGGGTCACTGCAGTCACGGCCAATTTGTGTGTGTGTGTGTGTGTGTGTGTGTGTGTGTGTGTGTGTGTGTGTGTGTGTGTGTGTGTGTGTGTGTGTGTGTGTGTGTGTGTGTGTGTGTGTGTGTGTGTCTGTGTGTGTGTGTGTGTGTGTGTGGTAATGTCAGATGGATAAATGTATATTAGATGCAGGTTAGGGTAGGATCAAATTTCTCTCTCTGGAAAAGAATGTGTGTAATACTCAAAGTTTGTGTGTTTTAACATGTGTGTGTCTGGGTAGCATGTGTATAAATGTATCGATACATGCACAGGTCCAAGGGCTCGATGTTTGCAAGCATACATGCTCATATGTGTACATAAAAATAATGAACATGCTCCTGAAAACTAAATTGTTCTGTTATTTTCAGTCTCTCCCATTCACTTTCAATGGTCGGCCATTGTGACCATTTTTGACCATGCCTACTCTCAGATAAATGAGGCCCACGATTAATCAGATGCAAACAGAAATATAAAACCAGTCTTAATTGAAAGAGAACAAGTTGACAAAAAGATTGAATCCAAGATTGGGTGAAAATATGGTATAATGAGTGATTTATTAGCCAGTTTTTATAGGCCGGTCATTTTTGACCGGGAACACCACAAGTGTGACTATGTGCCATATTTTTTCCAAAACAAAAGTTTCAAAACAAAATTCCTGGTGAAACATTAGAGTAGACTAGTGTGATCAACAGTAGCCATTTTTTTCATATTTTTTTTTCATATTTCCAAATTTACTCATAAATTATTTGTTTTTTACTCAAAAAATGAGATGCCTACTCTCAGATAAATGAGGCCCACGATTAATCAGATGCAAACAGAAATATAAAACCAGTCCTAATTGAAAGAGAACAAGTTGTAACCCAAGCAGATGACCAGTTCTGCCATGATTAATTCTATTACTGACAATCTAATCTACAAACATAGCCCCCACTGTTCTCCCGTCGGGACACCAGCAAATGGGTGACTGCCATGTGATTAAATTACTAGTGAATACACAAAGCAAGTGTCCGGTTTGCCGACGTATGACCAAAAGGCGCTACTCTATCTATGGATCCCGTGTTGCCCCTCACAAACAGGACATTGTGTACAGAGATAGTCCATATCACTATTCTGGTGTCAAGCTCATCAATTTCACAGAATACACACACACATAGGATTCCACACGTGATTCCCCAGGAAGGGGGGAGCAACAGCCCGCGCCAACCACGGGATGAATTATACACACACGCACACACATACACACACAGAAACACTCAATTTTGACCACGTGTGAGATGAAATACCTTGTTAAATGTTTCATATGTATAAAATGTTTCTTGTTGTGTTGCACTATTCCCATGTGATTTTCAGTGCTACAACCATCAGCTTTATGATATGTGATAGGCGTTTAATCACGAATAATCATGTATCTGTATCTTACTAGCACACAAAAGTACCGTGTGTGGTATTGTTATGATCCAAGAAATTCAGTAGTAGCGAATTCTTAACCCGAAGTGCAACATGACGCATTCTTTTATTAATACTAGACTAGAAATGTTCCCAGCTAACATGAGTCCAGCGGTCCAGTGGTGGACCACCGGTGGCAAAGTCGGCGGGCCACTGGCGGATGCCGCCTGCGGATCACTGGCGTTTTGCTCATCGTTATTCTAGCGGACCTCCAGCGGCAGCCGCCGCTTTCCCGACGGTGGTCCACTATCGTGCCGCTGGTTTATAATAAGTGTTTTTCTGGCGGACTACGGTCGGTCCACGGTTTATAATCAGTTACTCATGCTAACCAAAATGCCCTTACACTATAATGGATAAAAAAAATAAGCAATGTACACCAGTCTCAATAGCAGTTGCAAATATATTTTTATTAATTTTCAGTGGACAGATTAAATGAATACATTTATATTTATCAGATTATTTTACTCAACGTGACTATTAGTCATGTACATTATAGGATAATTTAAGTATATTTGTAGTACCCTTATGAAAATTAACCATATGGTTTTACCACAGCATTTGCAGTAAAATTAGTAGCTAACAAAATTAATCATGGTTTCGCAACAACCAAGGTTTAAAAACCTATGGTTATAGTCATGATTACCATAATTTTACAGCAATTATTACAGCAATATTACTAGTTGAACCATGGTTTTGGAAAAAAAAAAAAAACATGGTTGGTAGTTTTACCATAGTAAAACCATATAGTGCTCTTCACTACACAAATCGTTTCAAAGAAGCTTTACAGAAAATGCATGTTCATGGTTACAATCGCAAAATATCCTTTAATCAGCCAGAGGCGACTGCTACTCACTGGAGAGCATCTTCTGGCAACAAAGTAAAGTCCATAAGATAATACAAGTCATGAGTTTAAAGTCATGTTCAGTTAAACAGACAAATTTTTGCTATCCTTCAACATTTCAAAAGGGCAAGTTTGCAGATTTTCAACCCGCTATTGTTACAATGTTGGTAATATGTAAATGAACAATGTTTACTCTTTCTCTGAGTTACGTGTACTGAGATATTCCTGTTTATGTGTCAGCAAAACTGTCATGCAAACCTTCCCTTACCTTTCCCGGTTTCACAGAAAAGGCTTAAGTCCCTGACTAAAATGCATGTTAAAACTGTCTTAACTGGAAGCAACTTGCACTGACATGTCTTAAAATATTTCAGTGCCATTGTTTTGTCTCAAGATGAACACCAGTAATGTTTTTTTTTCTAAAGCCTGGTTCAAGGCAGGATAATTAGGCAGATTTTAGCTCCGATTTACCCCTTCCGACAATCTTAAGGACGCTCCGATTATCGTAAAATAATCTGATCAGATATTCCTGCCGTGTGTGGTGTGGTAAGACTGCTCTCGTCTGCTCGGAAGGACGTCGGGACCGCTCCGATCTCAAATCGGGGATATCCAACATGTTGGATTGTTTTAGCCCGATTTCTCCTCGTGTGTGTTGTCCCCTGGGGACAAATGAGCACGCAGCCTGTGGACTGTGGCGTGTAGCCAATCAGAAAGCGAGGTGACGAGGCGCAGAGGAAGCACCGGGAAACAAAATCAAAACAGCCGGCGGCATGGTGCACCAGAAAGTCCGGTGGATGTCGGAGATGGATTCGGTTAAAAACAAACTACAAACTATCGCCACTGCATCCTCTTCGTCCGACATGATTGTTTACTCTGAAGTCACGTTTGATCTTGAGGGATTTTGCAAGATTTTCCGTCTGACCTGGGAATGCTAGGGGGTCAAATCGGTTCGTGTGTGACGTGTTGATTTTGCCGTGTGGCTGCGCACCACACACTGTACGACAAAAACTGTTAGACCCGTGATTTTTTATCGCTGTGTGTGGGGTCTCTCAGGTTTGGAAAATCGGCCGACAATTTTAAAATCGTCCCGTGTGAACCAGGCTTTAATTAGATTTTAAAAAGCTACTAAAATATCCTAATTTAACTGAGGCCTAATCCTGGCTAAATCTAAGCCCTGTCTGTGAAACCGGGCCAATGCAATACAACGTTAATTAATATCTGGCAGTTTTGTATGTCCATCTATAGTTGTCATCATCTGAAGTCTTCAAGAGTGTTGGTGTCATTAGAAGTCTTCACAAGTGAGGCTGGATCCAAACCGGAGCTGCTGTAATCTCTAGTAAACTTGCTGAGCATCCTGAGATAGATACAGGGAAACAACAGGAGAAAGATTAGCATAGCTGCTGTAATATTTCAGGCAAAAGATGATCATGTGCACTTTTTACTATTTTATAGTCTTATAGTGCAAGATTATGAGATGTGTTAATTGAATGCTTGGATAAAGAGATGCATCTTTAAATCTAGATTTAAATTATGTTTCTGGGCCCCAAACATTATCAGGAAGGTTATTCTAGAGTTATTCCCTCACATTCAATTGAATTAATAGGAACTCGTCTGATTTTAATGAGAAAACATGACCTAACGAGTCAGCATTTTTATATTTGAACACATTATTACAATGCAAACGTCCTAAACATTTCTGAGTATTATCCATGTTAAAAACAGTTGTGCTGATTAATATTTTTGTGTAAACCAGTGTAACAATTTATTCCATTTTCTTTTTTTCTCTCTCCAGAATTAATTGTTAAATAGACCCAACATATGTAAATGGTAGTTTACACTACTGTTCAAAAGTTTGGGTTCAATAGAATTTAAAAAATTAAATAAATTCATATTTTTATTCAGCAAGGATGCATTAAATTGACCAGAAGAGAGAGTAAAGATTTCTGTTTCAAATAAATGCTGCTTTTTTTCCTTTCTATTCATCAAATAATCCTGAAAAACACAAAAATATGAAGCAGCACTGTTGTGAATTAATTCGAATAGAAATGTTTAATTAATTATCTTTAATAATAACAGAAACAGAGTTGTCATTTACAAGGTTGTTCAGCTTTAAGAAAAGTCTACCCAAAATGCATAGAGGGCAAGAGCACGCAGATAGAATAGAGAGAGAAGAGTGATGAGATTGACATCCATGTGTGTGCGCTGTATTCATGTGTAATCCTGTTCGTAAACTTCAGTAAACAGTTCGTTTTATGTAATTCAAGTCGTCAGTGGTCATTACTGCTTGTTACGGAAGAAAAGATACGACAATCTTTGGTGCCGAAACCCGGGATAACTTGCAGGCAACATCCGAAATGGCGGAGCGACTTGAAAGACTACTCAGAAAACGGAGAGCTGTACGCGGTTCCACGACGAGACTTTTGCAAGACGTAGAAACAGAGGTTGGCAAAGAAGATCCGATCGTTGACAGATTATGTGAACTGTTAGTCCTGTTATCTGCAAAAGAGGAAATGCTGCTGGAGTTAGATCGCGAAATAGAGGAGCGTACAGAAATTGATGATTTGGAAAATGACTTTGCCAAATGACTTGAGCCACTTGTGGCCATTGAGAGCATTTTTGGATGGTCAGTGCAGGGCCCAGTCACAATGTCCAGTGTTTCTGAGACAGCATGCATGCACATACAAATTAATGAAGACACGCTGGTCTCAGAACGTCTGAAAGCCTTCTGGGAAATAGAGTCCCTTGGCATTACCATGCAGCAGACAGCCCTGAAGAAGAGGAGGCTCTTCACATGTTTGAAAAAACAACTCAGTACAAAAACGGGCGATATGAAGTTGAGCTGCCATGGCGACCTGACAAACCAGAACTCTCAGATAACTACAGAATCGCAAGGAAAAGATTTGAAGGACTTAAAAGAAAGTGGCGGTCAGATGTAGTGTTGTATCACAGATATAATGAAGTCGTGAATGATTACCTTAAGCGAGGCATCGTTGAAGACGTGATGGAGGATGGATCATCTCCAAACACTGTGAAGTATTACATGCCTCATCAAGCTGTTCTTCGGGAGGACAAGGTAACAACAATGCTCAGAGTAGTGTTTGATGCTTCATCACATGACATTGGCTTTCCATTTTTGAATGACTGTCTATTTACTGGTCCTAACCTGACTCCAGATCTGCTCAGCATACTAATAAAATTCAGACTGAATGAGATTGCAATTACCGCAGACATCAAGAAGGCCTTCTTGCAGATGTCTTTTGCTGAAAAGGACAGAGATGCAGTGCGGTTCCTCTGGCTCACTGCACCACCCCATGAAGATACAGGTGAGACGCTGCGTGTGCTACGGATGACGAGAGTGGTGTTTGGAGTGTCCCCCAGCCCATTCCTCCTGGCAGCAACAGTGAGAAAGCATCTGAAAGAATATGAAGACCAACTTCCTGAGGTAGTAAAGATAATAAAAGAATCACTTTATGTTGATGACTTAATCTCAAGTGCAAGTGATGTCGAAAATGCCTTCTCCATAACTACTGGTGCAAGGGAGATTATGTCTGCAGCTGGAATGGACCTCTGCAAGACGACAATGAGTGAACCTGCAGAGGAGACAGAAACGCATGGATCACTGCTGAAGGTACTAGGCTTGGTATTGAGAACTAAAACAGATGAATTTGTCTTTGACCTGACTGCATTGCTGGATGCTGTAGCTAAAAGAGAGAATACTAAAAGAAGTGTTCTAAAGCTCTCTGCTCGCATATTCGACCCAATAGGCTTTCTTACCCCATTCACTGTGCGAGTAAAATGCCTTTTCCAAGAGATGTGGATACGGGGCCTTGGCTGGGACGTGGGCCTGATCTTGCACAAGAATGGCAAGGATGGTGTTCAGAACTTCCACAGATCCACCACATACACATTCCTCGTTGGTATGGAATAAAATCAGTGCACAGACACGACGCACATCAACTCCACGTGTTTTGTGATGCAAGCGAGAAAGCTTATAGTACTGTCGCTTACCTGCTGCGAGTAGCTGATGATGGAGCAAAGACCACATGCCTTGTTGCTTCAAAGTCCAGGGTAGCCCCCCTGAAGAAGATCTCACTGCCCCATCTTGAGCTGATGGGAGCAGTGATTGGAGCAAGACTAGGAAACAGTCTGTTAAAGCCTCTGAAGCTGGAGCTCCATCAAGTTCATATGTGGACTGATTCGATGATTGTGCTGCAGTGGATTCGCAGTCCAGCTCACAAATGGAAACAGTTTGTGTCAAACCGAGTGACATAAATACAGTCTTTAACTAATCCTTCAATGTGGTCTCACTGTAAAGGCAAGTTCAATCCTACAGACCTTCCCACCAGAGGTCAGACTGCAGCTAACCTGAAGGAAAGTGAACTGTGGTGGAAAGGACCTTCATTTCTGACTGCACTGAATCTATTGGAAGAGAGCAATGAAGATCAAAGCGATGAAGATGTGACTAGTGAGCTAAAGCAAGGTCAGCAGGGCATCGTGCAACTCAGTAGCGGCAGTGACGAAAAGGGAATGGAACCTGTGCTGGATTTACTGAAGCAAAGTAAGCTGAAGCGAGTTCTGCGAGTCACCGCTTGGATCAAGCGGTTTGTGTACAATACAAGTTCAAGCTCCAAGTTGCGAGGTGAGTTGACTGCTGATGAAATGTTTGAGGCCGAGAAGTACTGGATAAAAGTGACACAAGATGGCAGCTTTAGTCATGAAATCAGTTTGCTGAAAGCTGATAAGACCCTGAACGCAGATTCAAAAATCAGAGACCTAAAACCTTTCTTTGACGAAGATGAATTGCTCTGTGTTGGAGGCAGACTGCAACAGTCAGACTTTAGTTACAGAGAAAAACATCCATGGATTCTGCCCAACAAAGACAGATATTGTGAGCTGCTGGTTCAGCACAATCATGAATTTATCATGCATTCTGGTCTGAGAGACACACTAGTACAAATTAAAAGTAGATACTGGATTTTGCGAGGCAGACAAATTGTGAAAAGTATTCTATCAAAATGTACTCTGTGCAAAAGATTTAAAACAAAGCCCGCACAGCAGGACACGGCTCCATTATCACGAGACAGAATATCAGAGACCCCGCCATTTGAAGTAACTGGCATAGACTTTGCAGTTCCACTGTATGTGAAGAATGATCGTGCATTATGCAAGGCTTATGTTGCTCTGTTCACATGTGCTGATACTAGAGCAGTGCATTTGGAGCTGGTTTCAAGTCAGTCAACAGAAAGCTTCTTGTTAGCACTCAAGCGATTTGTTTCCAGAAGAGGGCTGTGCAAGGTCATCTATTCAGACAATGCCAAAACCTTTAAGAGAGCAAACCAAGACCTTAGTGAGCTGTGGAAAGCCATCAAAGATCCACAAATTCTGGAATACTTCTCAGGGAAGGGCATCACTTGGCGTTTCATTGTAGAACGAGCAGCCTGGTGGGGTGGATTTTGGGAGAGGCTTGTAAGGTCTGTGAAAACGAGCCAGAGGAAGGTGCTAGGAAAGGCATCGCTTACCTTTGAAGAAATGTCTACACTCCTTGCAGAAGTAGAGGCCACACTGAATTCCAGACCCCTCACCTTTGTCCACAATGAGATTGATGAGCCGCAACCACTAACACCAGCACACTTCTTGGTTGGTGAACGACTCACTTCACTGCCTCCAAAACCATTTCCGGCAGACTATGATCATCCCACTGTGAGTAAAGAGGATATGACAAAAAGGTGGAGATACAGGAACCGACTCATGACCAACCTGTGGAATCGCTGAAGGAAGGACTATCTACTGGACCTGAAATCTGCACATTCCTGCAACACACAGAAACCTACTGAGTCGAAGATGGGTGACATTGTTGTCACCCATGCCAACATGCCGAGACAAACCTGGAAATTAGGAAAAATTGAAGAGCTGTTTCCAGGCCGAGATGCAAGGTTAGATCCTGTGCTGTTCGCACATCCACAAGGACTGTGTTAAAGAGACCCATTCAATTGCTTTATGCATTAGAGATTTAAGTTGATGAACATTTGTGACCCGTCACAGAAACCAGGGACACAAGTCGGCAGCACAACTTTCAAGCAAAATGAGAAAGAAGAGTTTTTTTTCAAAATTGGTGAATTTAATTTTTTTGCAGAATCTGTTAGTTGAAATCACGAAGAAGCCTCTCCATGTTTGAGATAGCAGTATTGGTATATTTAAAAGCTTACATTTTGAGGTTGAAATCGGCTTGTTTTCGGAGATTCTAGCACGCAGTAGGGGCGTGGCGTGTTATTGTCTGTGTGTATTTCCATACTGAATATGGCGCTTTTGTCCCCGCCCTCCAAGTGAACCGCATGGCTACTTATTATGCTGTGCTCTGGTAGGCTCTATCTGATATCAAAATTCAATGAAGATGGACGCCGCAAAGATTGTCGCAGACGAGCTGAACCGTGGCAGTTACACCGAAAATGTTTTCGCCGCTCGGGAAACTGAACCGGAGGTATGGGCGCGGCGCGCGCGCCCTCGGTGTTGAATATGGCGGCTCGGCTCGCTGACAGCGGTGGCTGGCTGTTTCATATGTGACGTCCCGATTGCTTTGAATGGGGAAAGTTTTGTGAACTGAACAGACTTAATGGACTGGCAACAATCTCCATTGAACATGAACTGGCACAGAGAATCGAAATAGAGGATGCAGTTAAGACCTTTGCTGCGATGAAGGCGATGAAGGCCTGCCGTGCGCGTTTCTGAAACGTAAGTTAAGCTTCATTTGCTCTTTAGTCGTTATTTAAGATGCTGAACCTGCTGATGATATAATGTGCTTGCGGACATTTCATTTGTGTGTGTATAGTATACGCACATAAGAAAGTGGTGTAAAGAGATTTGCAACAGTGATTTGAGGAGGTGAAATGTGATTATTTGGAAAATTCCTGTCATGACTGCTTAAAGAAAAATGCCAGCAGGCATAAAGCGTGTTTATCTGCCTCCTGCATAAACTTTAATATTGTTGACATTTTGGGCACACGCGCGTTGCGCACTATTTGCGTTATATGTAGGCCTATGGCTTATTGGTCTTTGTGTGTTGTTGCTGGTTTTGCGTTATATGTATGGCATATTGGTCTTTGTGTGTTGTTGCTGGTTTTGCGTTATATGTATATGGCATATTGGTCTTTGTGTGTTGTTGCTGGTTTTGCGTTATATGTAGGCTATATGGCATATTGGTCTTTGTGTGTTGTTGCTGGTACGTTGCAAATAGAGGGGCATCACAATTGTTTTTCGCCTAGAGCTGCTGCAGAAGTGCACTCATTCGAAGTGCAAAAAAAAGCTGTAAAGCACAGGGGGGAGCTTTACAGGGGGTTTGGCTTATCTAAATGAGATGTAAATGAGCCCTATTGTCACTCCTAGCAGCAGAGAGAGGTGAGAACTGCACAATCTTTCGAGGTCGTTTTCTCATCTTTGAGCTTTTTTAAGTGCCTACCTTCAAATGGCCACAACTTCTCCAAATATTATCAGATTTCCACATGTTACACATCGTTGGAAAGCTTGGAGACTACACTTTCAGAATCTATGAATAACTCAAAATGCCCCAGAACCGACTTGTGTCCCTAGTATCCGTGACTGGTCACATTTGTTCATGGGGGGAGGATGTTGTGAATTAATTCGAATAGAAATGTTTAATTAATTATCTTTAATAATAACAGAAACAGTGTTGTCATTTACAAGGTTGTTCAGCTTTAAGAAAAGTCTACCCAAAATGCATAGAGGGCGAGAGCGCGCAGATAGAATAGAGAGAAGAGTGATGAGATTGACATCCATGTGTGTGCGCTGTATTCATGTGTAATCCTGTTCGTAAACTTCAGTAAACAGTTCGTTTTATGTAATTGAAGTCGTCAGTGGTCATTACTGCTTGTTAAGGAAGGAAAGATACGACAAGCACAACTGATTTCAACACTGATAATAATCATAAATGTTTCATCAAATTATAATATTAGAATGATTTCTGAAGGATGATGTGATGCTTCTCCATAGAAAACAATTATTTAAATGTTTTAATGTTATTTCACAATATTATTGTTTTTACTGTATTTTTAATTAAATAAATGCAGTCTTGGTGAGCATAAGAGACTTCTTTCAAAACATAAAAAAATTGTACCAACAACATTAGTGTGTGTTTAACATTAGTGAAATTTGTCTTTGGTTTAGTTTTACTTACTAGTCATATGGTTGATAGCACCTTAGAGATGATGATCAGCTCAACTCTGCTACGATGCAGGGCATCAGCATGGAAGATCTAGGAACACAACAAACCATTTGTTACAGAGCCAACAATATTATACAATAACAGGTTTATTAAAAGGAAAGAAGCTACAGCAGAAGTGAATTGCAGAAAAGAGAAAGAATATACAGAAAATGATTTCTTAATTAGGATAACATAATTTATGTTTTTAGGTTTACTTATCCATTATGTTGTGTTCAAACCCCTATAACACTTGTGGTGTTCCTGGTAAAAAAATGACCGGCCTTTAAAGAAATAGCTTATAAATCACTTGTTATGCATATTATCACCCAATATTGGATTCAATCTTTTTTGTCAACTTGTTCTCTTTTAATTAGTACTGGTTTTATATTTCTGTTTGCATCTGATTAATCATAGGCCTCATTTATCTAAGAGTAGGCATCTCATTTTTTTTTTGTAAAAAAAGCATTATTTATAAATAATTTTGAAAACATTAAATAAAATATGAACATCTTCATGTACACATATGTAAATGTGTGCTTGCAAACATTGAGCCCTTGGATCTGTGCATGTGTCGATACATGCATACACGCGCTACCCAAACAAACACACACATTAAAACACACAAACTATTTTGAGTATTACACATTATTTTCCACAGAAAGAAACTTGATCCTACCCTGAACTGCATCTTATATCCATTCATCCATCTGACATTCTCACACACACACACACACACACACACACACACACACACACACACACACACACACACACACACACACACACACACACACACACACACACAAACTGGCTTTAGTCTGCAGTGACCCTGTTTCAAAACAATCTTTCATATTCTTTGTTTCATCACAGTTTTCAGACAAAATATTATGACATTGTGTTTTGGGACTAGATGTTCTCACACAGAAAAAGATGAAAATTTACAAATATAGATGTTATAGCACAGACACATATAAATGATTCACAGTGTCTTGCTTGTCATTTATTTTGTAGCAGCACAATGGCGAAGAAGCTCTCTGTGCATGATGTTCTTCATCAGATCATTGATCGAGATTCTAGTGAGGATGAATCTCAGAAGAAAAACTACCTTGCCTCGTGGGGATGAAGACCAGGACAAACTTACATCTTTTGACCAGAATGTAGCATCAGCTGGCCCTCATCATCAGAAGATGCTGCTCATCAGTGGTTTCAAGGTCTGTAGCTCAGTGGTGGCTTCTTCTAAAACATCTTTCTAATGCTCCTTCACTGCAAGTTCATCCTGCATCGCCTCCTCCTCACTAGTGTCTCGATCAATGATCTGATGAAGAACATCATGCACAGAGAGCTTATTCGCCATTGTGCTGCTACAAAATGAATGCCAAGCAAGACACTGAAGCATTTATATGTGTCTGTGCTATAACATCTATATTTTTACATTTTAGTCCCAAAACACAATGTCATAATATTATGTCTGAAAACTGTGATGAAACTAAGAACATGAAAGAAATATTATTTTGAAACAGGGTCACTGCGGACTAAAACCAGTTTGTGCATAGATATATAACTTAATTATACCCTTTGTGAACAAAGTCACCAAGTTTCAGTCCAATGCGATGACATTAACTAGTATTTTAGGGAAAAATAAAATCTTCTCTGGGTCAAAATGACCCAAACACAAAATGAGCAGTGTCACTTACGTTTGGATGTCAAAACCTTAAAATAAATTAAACAAATAAAAAATTTAAATATGAGAAATTTAAAAAATGAGAACAGATGCATGGTGATATAGGTGAAAAAATATAGTGAAAAAATTGATATGAAGTTATTTAATGAGCTTCCTCACTTCACCTGTGTTTCCCACTTCTCCCGCTGCAGCTTTCTTCAGAAATGTTGAAGTCGTGGAACTTTCCCTTTGTTGTAGAGGGATTATTTTGTTGCTGCTGAAATCACAGAACAATTTTTATCAATATTTATTAACCATTGGGCTAGTTTCAGCCGTGTAAGTGACGTCATCGATTAACAGCACTTTTATGTTAAATACATACGTTTATGTTAACTAAAACAGAACGTGTGCCATTGGTTTGACCAAGGTAAATGAAACGATAATACGTGAATTGTTTAAGTTATCGTTTTACTATTGTTGTTTTATCAACGAGGTTTAGCAAAGACAGCTATCACGTGGCCCATCTATCAAAATTAATTATTTTATTCTTCTGAAGGCTAACGATCGAACTTCATTGCACTGAATTGTCATCGATTAACAGCACTTTTATGTTAAATACATACGTTTATGTTAACTAAATTAGCTCACTTCCAAGCAAAATCTTTACAAAACTATCAAAACCTCTCATCTACACATAAGATGTGATTAAAAGCCCAACCATTCATAAACAAAAGCTCAAGCTATAACGTTAGCCTAACGTTAACGTTAGCTGCTACCTCTTCTGAAAACGGTTGAGATGCTAACGGACATTCTCGAAGACACTAAAACATTTCTATAAAGTAAATATTCAACAGAAGCGTGTCAATTACAAGTAAGAGAAGTGTCAAGAACAGTTGTGTGTAGGGGTGGGGGAAAAAATCGATTCTTAGATGCATCGCGATGCGGACATGGACGATTCTGAATCGATTCACAAATGTCAAAAATCGATTTTCAAAAAAAATTATTTTTTTTTTTTTAGATATATATTTATAATAACGTAATATTGACGGAACGCAAAAGACGGAACTCTGAAGCGCGGAAGTGCAGTGCCCGGACCGTCTGTGGCGTGTGCACATAACAGAGACGCGAAGGCTGAGCGCGAAATCCAAACACCCTCCTCGTTAAAAGCTGACGTGTGGAAATATTTTGGCTTCTGTGAAGTTGAAGGGGGAAAGGAGGTGGACAAGAGCCATACTAGTTGTAAGCTTTGAAGAATAAAACTAAAATATTTCGGAAATACGACAAATATGTGAAGCCATATGACACGTTTCCACCCAGAGGAGGAAAAACACTCGGCTTTGTGCTGCCTTGTCGAAAAATGCTAACTTTACCCAAGCGCGAATCGATCACAGAGAATGTTGATTCATTCTCTATTGTTTCCATAATGGTGTAAATCTCACAATATTATGACATCGTTATTTCATTTAAGTTAGGGTAAGTGTATGAGGAGCATATTTTGATATTTTAAATGAACTAGCAATTATCACATTTGATATAACAAGTAAAAATGTCATTATTATATGAAATACAATTATAATAAAATTTGAAGTTAAGTGTACAGTATACTGTACTGTTTTCATTTTTAAAACGGTGTGAAAAGTAAAAATTATCATCAAATATTCATCTTTGACCTGTCAAAGTTTCCTACAAGTCTCCACAGCAAGGATGCATAGATTTATGGGCGTGGTAAGCAGAAGGAAAATGAGTCTGCACATACGCATAACCAGTAAGTAGCACATCTCGATGGGTAGCATGAATCGTCAGAACGCTGGTCGTTGTTATATTATTAATTTACTACAAGTATGCTGCTAGTTCAGGCATACATTTATTTTCCTGTTGGTTCTTTGCAATGTTAATAAAATGTATTGTACGTTAATTCTTTATTGGTCATTACTTTGTACTTTTAAAGCAAAGTATTTATATTCACACACACACACAAAAAGATTCAGATAATCGATAATCGCTTTAGCATCGAATCGCAGCCCTCTGAATCGTAATCGAATCGAATCGTGAGGTGCCTAGAGATTCCCACCCCTAGTTGTGTGTATTATTTGTGTGATTTTAGAGACTAAACTCACCTGAAAGCAGTGAAATCAACAGCGAGAGTTGAAGTTTTGCTGCTTGTCTGTTGCACTGGTGACGCGTCCTGTGCCGTTTCCATGGTAACTCATCTCTGCTCCAGTGTTTGAAGGCGACTCGAATATTCACGCGCACGTCCATTAAAACGCGTCAAAGTCACGCAGGATTTACAAACATAAACATCTAGAATTAGAACCTTATCTCATTATTAAATCATGAATTTAAAACTTATTTTGAAGTTATATGACCCGTTTATAGGTGCAAATTACCACTCCAGCACGTGATAGTGGGACAATTGTGGCACTTTTATAATTTCAGATTTTTTTATTATTGTTTTTACGAACATTCAAGCCCCATATTTCATTTGAACGCGTGCTAAAAATGCTTATAGGCAGTATTTTTTTATACCACCAATGCTTTTGATATAGCTACTGCAGCTATGTCAGTTTCACAATTTTTTTATTCAGTGCTTTCAGATTCTTTTTAACTGTAAAAAATAAATTAAAAATAAATATACATTTATAAATTAAAGATGTCCTGTAAGTGCTCAGCAACACTGGACCGACTATCGGCTTGCCACTGGTGTGCCGACGTTGGCCCAGCCGCAGAAAACCGCCGGTGGTGGCGTGCCACCCAAAAAACGCTGACGGACCGACCGCATTTTCAGATTGGTCGTTTTGCCAATGGTGCGCCGCCGGAGGTCCGACCGTGTCAAGCCGCTGACTTTGTGCCGCCCAAAAAACGCTGGTGGACCGCCAGGTCATTGTTAGCTGGGTTTATTTGATTCAATTCCGTCTCTTCTGTACCTTGACCGGAATGAAGTGTGCCGCCACGCCTCCTCCCAAACGATTGGATCGGGCATGTGAGAAGGGCGTGCCGCTACTCCCTTTAAACATGAAGCGCCACTTCTGTTCTGTGCAGTCCTACGCCAGAGAGAGGTTTCCGGTCCCATGGCTCCTTAGGGAGCTTTACGCCGCGTTTCTTTTCTTTTCCTTTCTTTACTAAGTTTTATTTTCATATTCACCTCTCCTTCCACGAGGGAGATGAACTCCGAATTATTTCCCTGGTAACTTCACGTTCGGTGAACCTTTAAAACTTCCCGCGAGTCTGCTCGCCCGGAAGACACGAGAGAACGAGCCTATAGCGCCGAAGGACAAACACGCACGCAACTCTGCGTTCCTCAGCAACACAAAGAGAACCATAGGCAAGTATAGGTTATTGATTTGGTTTGATTGATGTGATTTCTTGTTGTCTCTCGTATAAGGTTATTGTCTGTGATTTTTGCCATGCCACGATCACCCAGGTGATCTTTCTCATTCTGACCGTTAGTTTCACTTTCTCATCCTCACACACTCTCTCTCTCTCTCTCTCTCTCTCTCTCTCTCTCTCTCTCTCTCTCTCTCTCTCATCGTATTGTAAATTCGTGTTTGTAATGTTTTCCGTTTTGTCTATTCCGGTTGTATATACATATTATGTGTGAATTGTAGTTCGATGTACTATTAGTCCAATTATTAAAACCATTATATTCTTGATTGCTTACTGTCTAAAAATGCTCATTTTTACAAGTCAATGAAATGTGACCCCTTTGCTACAAAAGCTTTACTATTTACTACGTTGAGTAGTTGTCACGGTGGGACCGGGAATAATTCCGTGGATTCAAGTGCAGAGAAGAAGTGTTTTAATAGGACAAAACATAAAATAAACAAACCAAAACTAAATCCAAAAACAGACAAGGCAAGGCAGGAACAGGCACAGCATACAAAACGCGTAACAAATACAACGAACGAGCACAGGACAGCAAACACAGGAAGACTAAATAGGGAGGCAAACAAAGGAGGGTAACGAGACAGACAGGTGGAGCAATTAAACCAATAATCAGATAACAAGGGGGAGGGATTAAACAATGACAAGAGCACATGGCTCAAAATAACAAAACACCCATGTGCATAACAAGACAGGACAGACATGTGACATAACCCCCTCCCTACGGAGCAGCTACCAGACGCTCCATCCGACCCGGGCGGGACAGGAGGGACAGGCCAGGGGGGGAACAGGAGAGACAGACCAGGGCAAAACACAGTCCATCGGGTGGCCAGGGCGAAGCAGACAGTCCATCGGGCGGTCAGGGCGAAGCAGACAGTCCATCGGGCGGCCAGGGCGAAGCAGACAGTCCATCGGGCGGCCAGGGCGAAGCAGACAGTCCATCGGGCGGCCAGGGCGGTGAGGACCCCTCGGGCGGCCAGGGCGGTGAGGATCCCTCGGGCGGCCAGGGCGGTGAGGACCCCTCGGGCGGCCAGGGCGGTGAGGACCCCTCGGGCGGCCAGGGCGGTGAGGACCCCTCGGGCGGCCAGGGCGGTGAGGACCCCTCGGGCGGCCAGGGCGGTGAGGACCCCTCGGGCGGCCAGTGCGGTGAGGACCCCTCGGGCGGCCAGGGCGGTGAGGACCCCTCGGGCGGCCAGGGCGGTGAGGACCCCTCGGGCGGCCAGGGTGGAGACGACCCCTCGGGCGGCCAGGGCGGAGACGACCCCTCGGGCGGCCAGGGCGGTGAAGACCCTTCGGTCGGCCAGGGCGGTGAAGACCCTTCGGTCGGCCAGGGCGGTGAAGACCCTTCGGGCGACCACGGCACAGGAACAGACACCGGCTCAGGAACAGACACCGGCTCAGGAACAGACACCGGCTCAGGAACAGACACCAAAACTGTAACAGCCACAAGAACAGACACAAACACAGAAACAAACACTGGTTTTGGCGCTGGAACAGACATTGGCTCCAGCTCTGGAACGGGCACTGGCTCTGCCTCCGGCTCTGGAACGGGCACTGGCTCTGCCTCCGGCTCTGGAACGGGCACTGGCTCTGCCTCCGGCTCTGGAACGGGCACTGGCTCTGCCTCCGGCTCTGGAACGGGCACTGGCTCTGCCTCCGGCTCTGGAACGGGCACTGGCTCTGCCTCCGGCTCTGGAACGGGCACTGGCTCTGCCTCCGGCTCTGGAACGGGCACTGGCTCTGCCTCCGGCTCTGGAACGGGCACTGGCTCTGCCTCCGGCTGAGGAACGGGCACTGGCTCTGCCTCCGGCTGAGGAACGGGCACTGGCTCTGCCTCCGGCTGAGGAACACGCACTGGCTCTGCCTCCGGCTGAGGAACACGCACTGGCTCTGCCTCCGGCTGAGGAACACGCACTGGCTCTGCCTCCGGCTGAGGAACACGCACTGGCTCTGCCTCCGGCTGAGGAACACGCACTGGCTCTGCCTCCGGCTGAGGAACACGCACTGGCTCTGCCTCCGGCTGAGGAACACGCACTGGCTCTGCCTCCGGCTGAGGAACACGCACTGGCTCTGCCTCCGGCTGAGGAACACGCACTGGCTCTGCCTCCGGCTCAGGAACGGGCACTGGCTCTGCCTCCGGCTCAGGAACGGGCACTGGCTCTGCCTCCGGCTCAGGAACGGGCACTGGCTCTGCCTCCGGCTCTGGAACGGGCACTGGCTCTGCCTCCGGCTCTGGAACGGGCACTGGCTCCGCCTCCGGCTCTGGAACAGCAGACACTGGCTCCGGCTCGGGGACAGCAGACACGGGCTCCGGCTCAGGGACAGCAGACACGGGCTCCGGCTCAGGGACAGCAGACACGGGCATGTCCAGGATCCGAGCCAGACGCTCCAGATAGTCCGTAACTGCCTTGGCGGCCACACAAATGGGCATTTCCGGATCTGTCTCTGACTGGGCAGACGTGACGTGAACAGTCTCTCGCTGGGCAGACGGGACGTGAACAGTCTCTCGCTGGGCAGACGGGACGTGAACAGTCTCTCGCTGGGCAGACGGGACGTGAACAGTCTCTCGCTGGGCAGACGGGACGTGAACAGTCTCTCGCTGGGCAGACGCAGGTCTCTTTCTCCTCCTCCGTCTTTTCTGATGGATGTATGCAGACTCAAGGCTGGCTAAAACCATCGATGAAGTCCCCCCGCTTAACGGATCCAGAGATGATGACTTCATTCCTGATGAGACCCGTGAGGAAGACTCTGCTGCCCTCCTCTCCTCATTCCTTTGAGCGCACATGGAGAGGTACTTAAACAAAGAAATCCCATTCTCTCTCTCCTCAGGAGAGAGTTCGCTCCGCTGAATCCACATTGTCTCGTTCGTTCTGTCACGGTGGGACCGGGAATAATTCCGTGGATTCAAGTGCAGAGAAGAAGTGTTTTAATAGGACAAAACATAAAATAAACAAACCAAAACTAAATCCAAAAACAGACAAGGCAAGGCAAGGCAGGAACAGGCACAGCATACAAAACGCGTAACAAATACAACGAACGAGCACAGGACAGCAAACACAGGAAGACTAAATAGGGAGGCAAACAAAGGAGGGTAACGAGACAGACAGGTGGAGCAATTAAACCAATAATCAGATAACAAGGGGGAGGGATTAAACAATGACAAGAGCACATGGCTCAAAATAACAAAACACCCATGTGCATAACAAGACAGGACAGACATGTGACAGTAGTTTAATATTATAAACACAGGAAAATTAATGTTCACGGCCAGAAGATTGATATTTCTTGGAGTTTATAAGAAGTGATAACTTTTATTGGGAAGTTGATGAGTTAATCTTACGCCTGTTTGCTGGACAAGCAGATTGTTCGATAACTAAATTAATTCCATTTAAGGTTATCTCATGTAATCGATCTGTGATGAGACTATTGATATATTAATCACGAACCATAACCCATTATGGTGATCATTCATATATACAATCGATCTATTTTCAGCTTCGATAATTTAACTGTAATATGCAATATATTAATCATTCATGATTAATTCTTAAAATTCCCTATAGATTATTTGAGCTAATGTTAATGAATTCAATGTAAGACTCATTGTCGTTACAAAGTTGAAAAAAAGATTGAATCCAAGATTGGGTGAAAATATGGTATAATGAGTGATTTATAAGCTATTTTTTATAGGCCGGTCATTTTTGACCGGGAACACCACAAGTGTGACTATGTGCCATATTTTTTACAAAACAAAAGTTTCAAAACAAAATTCCTGGTGAAAATTTTAAGTTGACTAGTGTGATCAACAATACCAATTTTCTTCAGATTTTATTTAATATTTCCAAAATTATTAAAAAAAATAAAAAAAATACTCAAAAAATTAGATGCCTACTCTCAGACAAATGAGGCCCACGATTAATCAGATGCAAACAGAAATATAAAACCAGTCCTAATTGAAAGAGAACAAGTTGACAAAAGGATTGAATCCAAGATTGGGTGAAAATATGGTATAATGAGTGACTTATAAGCTATTTTTTATAGGCCGGTCATCTTTGACCGGGAACATCACAAGTGTAACAAGGTAACAAAACCCCCACAAAAAAAAATAAGAAAATTTTCAAAAAAAAAGATGAGATTTAGTTATACCGTTTGGGAACAAAGTCACTAAGTTTCAGTCCAAAGCGATAACATTAACTAGTATTTTCGGGAAAAAGAAAATCTTCTCCGGGTCAAATTGACCCGAACACCACATGAGGGCTAGAGCATGGGAGCTCGTTGCAGCGTTGGGATGCTGTGATGGATCCTGGGCAACGAGGGAGTCGTCATCAGATGGGAAGAGTTCAATCTCAGACATTGCAACAAATGGGCGACCAAATGCTGAAAAACCGTCAAGGAATGTAGGTGAGTCGACTGAGTGCCTTTATATATGCTTCCTCTCATGCTGATGGGATAGTCATGATGATTGTTGATGACAAGTTAATTGAATTGGTTATTTGAACATTCTCCTCCCGAACTTTGTTTAGTGAAACATCATTAAGTATCTGTGCCTGATTAAAAGAAAATAAAGGTGGCTTTTGATAGATTACCCATTAGTCTGTGTTAATATGTGGTATAAAGGTTTGCACATATATTGCAGGTTGCATATTTATTAAGTGTTAATTTATATTAGGCTAGATGTTACATTTACATATACTGTATATATCACCATATATGTACATACATACATTGTATGTGCATGTTCTCATATGTGCACATATATTGTGCATACATTTTACAATATGTATGTACATATATTTCACATACACTGCCGTTCAAAAGTTTGGGGTCTATTTGATTAAAAATACAAAACAAACCCAGTAATATTGTGAAATATTATTTCAGTGTAAAACATCTGTTTTCTATGTGTATATAGTAAAGTGTAATTTATTCCTGTGATAAAATCTGAATTTTCAGCATCATTACTCCAGTCTTCAGTGTCACATGATCCTTCAGAAATCAGTATAATATGATGATTTGATGCTCAAGAAACATTTCTCATTATTATCAGTGTTGAAAACAGTTATTTACATTTTTATTTCAGGATTCTTTGATGAATAGAAAGTTCAAAAGAACAGCATTTATCTGAAATAGAATCTTTTGTAACATTAAACACTATAATTAAAAAGTTTGGGGTCAGTAAGAATTTTCATTTTATTTTTTTGGGGAAATAAATAAAATAAATCAATACTTGTATTCATCAAGGAGGAATTAAATTGATCAAAAGTGACAGTAAAGACATTAATAATGTTACAAAAGATTATATTTCAAATAAATGCTGTTGTTATTAACTTTCTGTTCATCAAAGAATTCTAAAAAAAATGGTACACAACTGTTTTCAACACTGATAATAATCATAAATGTTTCTTGAGCATCAAATCATCCTATTATACTGATTTCTGAATGATCATGTGACACTGAAGACTGGAGAAATGATGCTGAAAATTCAGCTTTGATCACAGGAATAAATTACACTTTACTATATATTCACATAGAAAACAGCTGTTTTAAATTTAAATAATATTTCACAATATTTCTGTTTTTTTTGTTTTTTTTAATCAAATAAATGCAGCCTTAGTGAGCATAAGAAACTTTTTTTAAAAACATAAAAAATCTTACTGACCCCAAACTTTTGAACGGCAGTGTATATTTCCATATAATTTTACATATATTTAAAATATATTCTACCATATATTAAACATACATGTGACACTATATCTTTACATATATTACCAATACATTTTCCCATATAAATAGCAATACATTATGGTGGATATTTATAAATATAAAATTGCATATATTTTGGGATATATAAACACATACATTATATTATAATATATTATACATCAATATATTAATCCATGTATTTCCAATATATAATATATTGGAAAATAATATATTTCAAGTAATATATTGGTAAATATATTTTCCTTTCGTAAGGGATAGTAGACAGTGGGACAGAGAAACATTTACTAGATCTTCATTGTAGACTGAGCCTGTACAAGAATGCAAGAATAAAAGAAGGATAAAGGAAGGAGCCGTCTACAAATGAACGATAAAACATGGTGAAGCCTTCTGTGTAAAGCACAAGACACTCAGTGAGCAATAGAACAATTCAATGGGAAGGGAAACATCCCCACCTAGCGGTGAACATGCACAATTCTACATGAATAAAACAATGAATCCATTAAACACATTATAACAACATATTTTACAAACATACCTGCACAATGGAGATACAAAACGTGGAAATAAGGGATTCACTGCATGGAGAATAAATCAGTTCTTCATGAAACACAAGACAATGAACAAATTAATTACGATTGTGCCTTGTAATACAAAGGCAAAATAACTCATAAAAAAACACATTCGACGCCACACACATATTAACAGTTCCCTTAGAAGTTCATTGCAAGATAAATCCACAATAAAGCAGTTATTTGTGTTTTGAACACTTTTAACTGATAATTCTCTGATTGATCAAAACGTGCAACTTACCCACAGCATGTCTCATTAGCTCTGCTGTTGGTGCTGTCCCCATTTATGCATTAATTTAACATTTTTACACTCCACCCCACTAAATTATGCTAAACTGGGGAAGTGCCTGTACAATAGAAAACTCAACAATACAAGAACCAGAATAAAAGAAAAACAAAACAAAAAGATGAAAAAAACCCAGAAAGATTGTGAAACTCCTTGACACATTGCAGCTGAAATATCAATTAAAAATTCCTCCATAGGAAGTATGCAAGTATAGATCGGTACCAACATCCAGACCAAAAATAGAACTTAAAGAGATGCCCTAAACACCTCCCTTTACATACACAATTCAAGGATTGAAATTACTTTTTAAAAGACAAAACTCAAAATGACTAAATCCAACTTATAGTTTACCCTTGAAAAAGGCTTTTCACCACATCAAAAAGAGAAATCACTGATGGGATGGATCATGCACAACCTGACTATTCAACTCACAGATCAATCTTTGTCAAGTCACCTTCATTTATATAGCGCTTTTAACAATATAGATTGTTTCAAAAGCAACTTTACAGTGATAATAGGATATTAAAGTAACAGAGATTGTGTAATGAATAGTCCTGGAGGCAAGCTGGTTGAGAACCAAGAATATTGGAGGTGAATTGTGATCCCCGATCAGATATGATGTATTTAGGGACCCCCCATCGGGTAAAGATCTCTTCTCTGAGAATTTTGACGATCTTTGGTGTCTTGCTATCTCTTAGGGGGAACATCTCTACCCATTTGGTAAATAATCAACTATCACCAGCAGATAAGCGTTTTGTTTCTTACTGAGAGGGAAAGGTCCCATAAAATCCATCCCCAAAGTGTGACCCGGTTCGGTCACTTGAGTATGCTGTAGGAAGCCATTGGGTTTTGTATTGTCGTGTTTATATTTTTGACAGGTATCGCATCCTTTGACGTATTGCCAGACGTATTTTCGGACAGTGGGCCACCACACCACCTCCAAGAGCTTCAGCAGTGTTTTTAGTCTTCCCAGATGTCCTCCCAGCGGTTTATCGTGAAAGTAATGTAAAAAACCAGGGATTAATGCCTGAGGAACCACCAATTGGAATTTATCTCCGTTATTCTTTACAGGTACCCGGCGATATAACACCCCCTGGTGAACCTCGAAGGTAATCCGTTGATCCTGTACCTTTCTGTTTTTTTGGGTCAATTGTAGGAGAGCGACGGTATTGTCATCACTTTGTGCTTGAGCGATCTCAGCTAACGTGTGAGGTATGTCTGATGCACATTTCGATGTTGTTATGGCCATACAGTGCACACTGTCTCTTTCCTTAGATTCACAGGGTCGTGACTAGGCGTCTGGTCCCAGGTTCAGACATCCTCTCCTGTGATGTACTTGGAAAATGAACTGCTGCATTCTAAGAGTCCACCGGGTCATCCGAGAGAAGGTTTTAGGGCTATTGAAGGCCCAAGTTAAGGCAGCATGATCGCTGTAAATGTCAAACTGTCTCCCTTTAAGGTAATGCCTCCATTTTTCCACCGCCCAAACCACAGCCAGACACTCCTTTCCGCCGTTGAATAGTTCAGCTCAGGTCCACGCAATGTTCGTGAGGCATAAGCTATTACCCGTTCCCCCTCAGGAGTTTGCTGGGTGATAATAGCTCCTAAGCCCACATCACTGGCATCAGTATGTACCTTGAAAGGTTGATTGAGGTCAGGTTGCATCAATACAGGTGGGTCTTGCAATATTTGTTTAATGTTCTCGAGGCTGGTTTGGCACTCAGGCGTCCAATCCCATTTTACTCCTTTCTTTTTCAGGTTATTCAACGGAGCTGTGATGTCGGCAAAATGGGGAATGAACTTGTGGTACCATCCTGCTAATCCCAAGAAGCGTTGGAGGGCTTTAAGGTCTTTGGGAGGAGGATAGTCAGCAACCGCCCGGGTCTTTTCAGGATCGACCTCCACTCCTTACTCTGAGACGATGTGGCCAAGGAACTTTAACTGTTTTTTAAAAAAGTGACACTTCTTCATGTTCAAGGTAAGTGATGCTTGGTTTAGTCTTTGCAGAATGGTGTTCAGATGTTGTACGTGTTTGTTTAAAGACCGTGAATAGATTATAATGTCATCTATGTAAACAAAACAGAACTTCCCTCTCAATTCTGCCAGGACCTTCTCCATCAGCCTCTAGAAGGTGGCTGCGGCATTCCGGAGCCCATATGGCATTGAGCGGAATTGGAATAGTCCCTGTGAGGTGATGAAGGCTGTTTTATCTTTACTTCTTTCCTCCATATCTACCTGCCAAGATCCTGACTGCAAGTCCAGTGTGCTGAACCAGGAGGCGCCTTCCATTGATTCTAAGATGTCATGTATTATAGGCATTGGATAAGCGTCAGGTATGGTCTTACTATTAAGTCTCCTATAGTCCACGCAGAACCTGTAGGAACCATCAGGTTTGGGGACAAGGACTACAGGTGATGACCAAGGAGAGAAAGAAGGCTCAATGATGTAGTCTTGCAGCATTTGTTCTACTTGTTCATCAATGATCTTTTTCTTGAAAGGTGAGACCCTATAAGCTCTGGATTTCATGGGGATTTCCTCAGATAGGATGACTTTGTGTTGTTCCACAGATGTTTTGCCCAGGGCCTTAGAGGTGGTATGAGGCCAGGTATCCATCAGCTTTCGTAATTCCTCCTGATTGTCGGAGTCCCAGCTGGGAACAAATTCTGGGTGCAGGGAACAGAGTGGAGGTTTCCAGGTTGGAGGTAAGGCGTAATAGAGACTCACAGCAGCAGTAGTGCATACTCTTTCACTCCCCGGATTCGTAGACAGGATTTATAAGTGCGGTTAGGAAGGGATGGTAAATATATCCTTTGCCCATTTTCAGGCCATATCTCCCTTGGCATCCATCCACTATGGCTTCCGCGGCTCTTAGGAAGTCCAAGCCAGCTATAATGGGAAATGCCAGGTGAGCATCCTTCATTATATAGGTATCCATTATGCATACCTTATCATGCCACTTGTAGCAGACGGTTTTCTGGCTAATAGCCTGGTGCACTTTTCCATCAGCCATAATGAATCGTTGAAGGGGAACTGGAGGGTCAGGATTAGCTTCCCCTCCTAACTGTCTCCACAGGTTTTCCTGAATAAGGGTGTACGTACTCCCTGTATCCAGCACCGCCTTCACCTCTTGTCCTTTTATGGTAACCGGCACTACCAGAAGGGAAGTTATCGGGTGTGGTTGTGCAATGGATAATCCAGCTAGACCTTTGGAGGTATTCCGTTCAGGTGGTTTTTTGTTCACCTTGTCTTTTCCATTCAAATTGCCCACTTTCTGCCAGTAATCTTTTGCACCCATCCAGTCCTTCTCCACCATAGATCCCACCTTCACCAGCTGTTCCACAGATTTCACTGTCCCTCTCAGACAGCCTGGCTTTTTCAGCCTTCCACCACCTCAGAGTGGGTCCTTTGAGTACTGTACTCAGCGTGCCAATGAGCTCCACACTGGGAAGTGGCCTGATGTCCAGATAATTTTCACATTGCTCAATGAAATGGAATACATCCGATGTCTCACATGCTTCACCGAAGGAAGGAAATTCCAGCCGGATCGGGGGTCTGCCACAGAAGGACGAGATACTGGGAACAACTGGTGGGTTAGTCAAGATCGTTAGTGGAGTTCCATAAGCGACATCATAAGTAGCGTTGACCTTATTGGCAAGGGGGATTTTAACTCTCGATGCTGGTATAGGAGTCTGAAATCATTGACAGTAGATATAGAAGGTGCAGGGTTAAAAGACTATGTTTGAGAGCGAGATGGGGTATCATTTGGCTCTCCCATCTGGCATCTCCCTGCAGAAAACAGTCAGCCACTGCTCTCTCCAACTTCTCTATAGACCTCTGGAAATGATCTTCCAAATCTGCCAAGCCAGCGTCCACTGCCTCACGGAAACTGGTTTCTCTATTAACCCTCTGGGGTCGGCAAACGCGCCGGCGCGTTTTGCTCGATTTTTTTCACATAGCAGCAAAATAGACTTAAAATACTCTGTCATTTTTGGTCATACAGACTTAAGAAATATAAAAAAATAAACTGTTGAATATGTACTTTTTTATGTTTCTACTTACAATCGAAATAAAACATTGTGCTTTTGTAAAATAAAGAAAATAAACAGGGTGTGCTTTCTGCTTGTCTGTCTCCGTTAACTTTTTTTTCTGGAGCACGTCTCTAAACTTAAACAAAGCTCAGCGAATACTATTCACCCAGGCATGAGCAATATATCTTTATAATCATGTAAGTTTTTACTTTTAAAATATCTAATTCAAAACTAAAATAAATATTCTCTGTTTATGTAATCTATAAAAAAAGAGAGAGGTGTCAGCCGATCTCATTATCGTTCTCTCAGCTCATTATTCTGCTAATGTGACACGCCCATGGAGAGCGCGCAGTATTCAAACGCAAATGATCTGAAGCAACACATGCAAACGTGTCAACGCCCCTCATAAACGCGATAACACAACAAATGTAATCATCAGATTAATGTACTATTTAGTCTTGCGAGGTTGTGTGAGGAATAATCCTGGGACATTTACCTCAGAACATGTGCTGGTTTATTTTCATTTCGAGGAGCGACGGATCAAGCTGAGAATTGTGAGTAAGTTTTTTATTCTTGTGCTTTGTTCTAATCGCGATATGGAATAGTGTCTGTAAACGCAAAAAGACTGTTTAAATTTGAATTACGTTTCTGTGTGTGAATGAATTAAGGGCACATATGGGCGCTGTTGTTTATGTTACAGATGAAATATGAAAGACAACATTTCATAGTTTTTGGATAGATTATAACGTTTTAATTCTAAAATAGACATTAAATAAGCTTTTGTTAGCCAGTTTCTGCTCATATGTAAATATATAGTATGTTCGGTCAAAAATAAACTCATCAACTAAGATGTTATTATAGTATTTGTTCCAATGTAAAGGTACTTTAAAAAATAATACTTTATAATAAATTTATGGGAAAAGACGATTTTCTTTTCAAGATGTTTCCAACTCTAACTTTGAACAAATTCTGTAGAGTGGCCCATATAGCCTATTTGAACAGGATACGTTTCCAGGCATGACTATGTACTAAAAATGTGCTTTTGACTTATATGGATTATATATATATATATATATATATATATATATATATACTGCCGTTCAAAAGTTTGGGGTTGGTACGATTTTTAATGTTTTTAAAATAAGTAACTTATGCTCACAAATGCTGTATTTATTTCATTAAAAATACAACACAAAACAGTAATATAGTGAAATATTATTACAATTTAAAATAACTGTTTTCGATTTTAATATATTTTAATATATTATTTATTCCTGTGATCAAAGCTGAATTTTCAGCATCATTACTCCAGTCTTCAGTGTCACATGATCCTTCAGAAATCATTCTAATATGATGATTTGATGCTCAAGAAACATTTATGATTATGATCAATGTTGAAAACAGTTGTGTACCATTTGTTTTAGGATTCTTTGATGAACAGAAAGTTAAAAACAACAGCATTTATTTAAAATAGAATCTTTTATAATATTATAAATGTCTTTACTGTCACTTTCGATCAATTTAATTCCTCCTTGATGAATAAAAGTATTGATTTATTTTATTTATTTCCCCCAAAAAATAAAATAAAAATACTTACTGACCCCAAAGTTTTGAACGGTAGTGTTTAATGTTACAAAAGATTTTATTTTAGATAAATGCTGTTCTTTTGAACTTTCTATTTATCAAAGAATCCTAAAATAAAAATGTAAATAACTGTTTTCAACATTGATAATAATGAGAAATGTTTCTTGAGCATCAAATCATCATATTAGAATGATTTCTGAAGGATCATGTGACACTGAAGACTGGAGTAATGATGCTGAAAATTCAACTTTAAAATCACAGGAATAAATTATATTTTTAAATATATTAAAAAAGAAAAAAGTTATTTTAAATTGTAATAATATTTCACAATATTACTGATTTTTTGTTGTATTTTTTAATTAAATAAATATAGCATTGGTGAGCATAAGTGACTTCTTTTAAAAACATTAAAAATCGTACCGACCCCAAACTTTTGAACGGCAGTGTATATATATATATATATATATATATATATATATATATATATATATATATATATATATATAATATTTATTTATTTATTTACTTTTTCCTCCTCACATTCTTTCTTGTGTGACACACCTGAATGAAAGACTCATCATTATGCGAGACATTGTCTTCCCAGGTGTGAATTATTCATGATAAGGGGTTGGGCCGTTCACGCCCACACGCATATTGCCTTTCCAAACAAAAAGTGTTTTACAAAATTTAAATCAATGTATTGTTTTATGTGAATGATTAGGCTGGGTGATTTTCAGATCATTTTGAAGCAAAAACTCTAGGCCACAACATCCATTAGTCAAAAGTATTGTGGACATATATTTAGTATGTGTTTTGTGGCCTTATTTCAGAAACTTTAATTTTTAGTTTTATCAATAACCATGCATAAACAATATTCTCTCAAAAATACAAACATGTACATACATGTTGCTCACATATTATGGTAGCCCTGTTTGTGCTAAATAGAGTGTAATTACATCTTTGCCATAAATATGTTTATAAGCAACTGAAAAAAGCACAAATGTCAGGGCATGTAAAAACATCTCAAGGACCCCAAAAACACCTTAGACCCCAGAGGGTTGAGGGAACTATCTACTGACTGTTTTACCTCCTGTTCATTATGTTGTACTTTAGCACTAAGAGCCAATAAATCCACCTTAAGTTTATCAACCTCTGTTTGCATTGTTTGTACAATATTTACACTCAATACATCTCTTTCATCATCATCATCATCATCAGTTTTGTCATCATCATCAGAAATATACATTGAACTAAGCATAGATGTTATTTCAGCTGCAGGATTACGTCTGGTAACAAATGGGCCTGCAGTAAAATCAGCTGCTTGTGCTTCTTCAGAGTTACACCTTAATTCATGTACTTCAGTATCAGGTTCATCAGTATTTACATTCTGATTTATTACCCCTCCATTTACGTTTGTCTCTTCCTCCATATTTATATACACAAAAGAAAACCCTATTACAAAAAGAAACAGTCGGTCCCCGTACGGGCCACCACTATGTAACACCTCAGCGCTCCGAAAACAGCCAGCAAACAAAGTAATCCACACGGCTCGTTGAAGTTTGTTAGTGAGAGTCAGCTCTCTCGAAGACCGGAATACCGGTTCCTTATATGGCAAGCACAAAGTCTTTTCCTGTCCCATGACACGTCATCACGTGACGAGAAGCCTCGATAAGAGATTGCGAGAACATATATATCAGCGTCAATGACACAACAGTAAGGGTAAGTACAGACTAACGGGAAAAGCAATGCAATAATTGACAACATCAAACTTAGTATAGGTCAATTAATATAAAATATGCTTTCCCTTATGTGGCAACTCTACACATGTGAACTGGAATAATTTTGACAACGTTTAATCTGTACAGAGGTAAAGGGAAGGGAAGGAGGCCTTCACTGGGGAGAGACTATTTGACACTTCAGGACTGCGTTGTCGTCGTGTCCAGGCACATGTCCTTCATCAGATCTGGATACGGCTTGGATCTGGCGGCCTGCGGTAAACCTTGGGGTGAACAGAGAGACTAATATTGGCATAGACGCCATTCTTCTTATGATGTAACGAGTACATCAGGATTTATGGGAAGTGTTCCCGGTTCCGGCTGACCTAATCTATGCAGCCTAACATTGAATTATAGAAGTTGATAATGTGTTATGTGTATGCATAACAAAGTCAAAGTTTTGACTTTGCTGCCCATTGATCGATTGCTCCTGTCTGCCTTTCTGCTGAGTGGTTTGCGTCTGTAAAATCCGTATAGCTTTCTGTTTTGAATCTCTGTTTACTATTATTCCTTGTTGTTTATATTGCTAAATATAACTTACTCATCACCACACATTAATCTGACATCTGACATCGCTAGTACAACACACTAGTATTTCACTAGCCTGTTAACGTGCCATCCATGCCTGCTGTCTTTTTTTCTTGCGCGCGCTCGTGCCTTTTACGAGTCCATCAAGCGACTAGCTTAGTGAACTCTGTACATTGTTCGGTTCCGGCTGTAGAGCCTGTGCAGCAGGACAACTGGGTGACTGTGAGACACTATAGTCACGGAACAAAACACCGCTCTTCCGTTCTGATTAGAACATCAAACAGGTTCTCCCCACTCACTAACGCACCCACTGATAATCCTGTTGAAAGTGATAGTTATTGGCGACTCTATTACACGGAACGTGAAAATAGAGACACCAGACACCATAGTCACATGTTTGCCGGGAACCAGAGTGCCTGACATCAAAGCAAATTTAAAAGTGCTGGCTAATGCTAATCGTAACTTTTCGAAGATTAGTATTCACGTCGGCACTAATGTTGTTCAACTTTGCCAGTCGGAGATCACTAGAATTAACATTAAAGAGGTGTGTGAACTCACAAATAAGATGTCAGCCCCCTTCCTGTTCGCCGGAGTGATGAGATACTTAGTAGACTGTCCTCACTCAATGGCTGGCTAAGTGGTGTCCACAAAATAATATAGGGTTCATAGACAATTGGAAAAGTTTTTTGTGCAGACCTGACCTGTTGAAAAGAGATATCCCTCCTTATTCACATCTTATTCCTTATTCCTTATTCAGTGACGAAAGATCACAGTGTGAAGTCATAAAATTTTGTTTTTAAATGTCACAATGTTTATAGGGTAGCAAGATGCGGTGATAAAATAAAGCCTCACTAGTGTGCTCAAGACCGTTGTGTACATTGCAACAAAGTTTTGACCGCTGAAGAGGATCACAAATGTTACATCCAGCCTCTTAAGGCTAAAGCACATAATGAAAAATACATTTATTATGATTTTGAAATGATGTATGAACGAGGTAGACATACAGCTAATTATGCATGTGCCATGACCCACACAGGTGAGACGTTTGAAGGTGGAGGGACAGATTGTGTAGCGCAACTGATTAAACACTTCTGACGTCCGAAATACGCCAACTACACATTCATAGCTGATAATGCCTCGGGTTTTGACTCCTATATTCTGCAGGAGTATCTTAGCAATCAGGGGTTAACAACCAAAATTATTATGCAGGGGTGTCGTATTTTGTATATATACGACGCAGCGTTTAAACAACGATGCATAGACAGTTTTCAATTTCTTCCTCTATCGCTAGCAAAGGTACCTGCTGCGTTAAACCTAACGGTTAGCGAAAAGAGATTTTTTCCCACATAATTTTAACAGATCGGAGAATGCAAATTATGTGGGTCCCTATCCGTCAAAAGAGTTTTACGGTTATGAGTCGATGTCCACAGCCGAGCGTGTTAGATTTTATTCATGGTATGCTAGTGTTTCGGGAGACTTTGAATTTTAAAAAGGAGCTCACTTTTTACTGCAGGAACGATGTGCATATCTTACGCCAGGCTTATATAAAATATAGATATGAATTTATTGAATGTACAAACATTGATCCGTTTAAATCTGTGACATTAACTGGTACATGTATGAAAACGTTCAAGACTAATTTTCGGAGCAGCGACACACTACCTCTGACACAGTCATGCGTACATTAATCAGTATAAAACATTCTCAAACTCGTCTATTCAGTGGCTAGAATGTATTAAAAATAGCCAGAGCGTAGACATACATCATGCGCTAAACTATGGTGAGACCATGATTGTTCCTTGTCATGTTGATGGATATTACGAGAGCGATGAAGGTGTGAAAACAGCCTTAGAATTCTTGGGGTGTTTTTTTCACGGACACGATTGTCGATTCAAGGCAGAAGAAATTCAGCCTTTATCAAAATGTGTATCGCTTGCACGTAATTTCTATTTGGGAATGTGAATGGGAGCGCGCAAAACAAACAGATCCGGACGTCATTAGGTTTATGACTTCTTACGAAACACCTGAGGCCGCGGGATGCGTTATTTGGTGGGCGTACGGACACGTATAAACTATACCACTAAACTGCTGAGGATGAGAGGTTGGATTATTATGATTTTACATCATTGTACCCGTACGTACAGTCGAGTAAAACTTATCCTATCACAGAGAATTATTTTGGTCTCATCGAAGCAACAATTCTGCCACCTCGTAAACTCTGTTTCCCTTGTGTAGAACATGCACTGAGAATCAAATTCAGGATCCGCAATGCTGTCATACTAATGAGAATCGATGTATTACAACAAGCTATTCAACACTGCTATCAAGTGTTGAAAATACATGAGGTTTGGCATTTTGCACAGTCATCTGACACCTTGTTCAGTGATTATGTTAAAACACTTCTGAAATTCAAGCAGGAAGCCACGGGTTTCCCCTCGTATGTAGTGACAGACTGACAGATGCTGACAAACAGTCTTATGTCGATGCCTATTTTGAAAATCAAAATGTTCAATTGGACATTTCTAAAATATCACATAACACCGCAAAAAGATCTATAAGCAAGCTAATTTTGAATACTTTATGGGGTCGTTTCTCTTTGCGCTCGCATCTGCCAACCACGGGACTTCTGACAGAGCCGGAAGAGTTCACACAACGTCTTTTTAGCAATACACATGTGATAAAACATTTTTCCTTTGTATCTGATTCTGTGGCTTTAATCCAATGGTCTCATGCAGAACGTGACCCCTCCCCCACACAAGATGTTAATGTGTTTATTGGGGCGTTCACTACCGCATACGCGCGTCTCGAGCTCTATAATCTCTTGAATAAATTAGGTGAACGTATTATTTATGCAGATACAGGCAGTGCCATTTTTGTATCGAAAAACAGGGACTGGATCCCTGAAACAGGTGCATATCTTGGACAGCTCACAAATGAATTAGAGCCGGGGGATTGCATAGAAGAGTTCTGTTCTTCAGGACCAAAATCTTATGGTTATCATCCTGCAAAAGGACATAACGTGTCTCAAGGCGAAAGGCATAACACTCAATGCAGAGAACGCTCAAATAGTGACGTTGCAGAGTCTGATAGGTCTAGTGTGTGCATATGTGGAGACAGGTGACACACTGCACCTGCTGCCGCGCACAGAAACCATCACGCACAATAAGAGGAATTTCACATTCCATAATAGGACAATAGTGAAAAACTTTAGACTTGTGTACGATAAGCGTGTACTTCTACCAGATTATAACACACTGCCTTACGGGTTTTAACAATATTTTGAAAAATATGTGTGAAACAGATGCTTTTGACTACATACTACAACATCCGTTTTCTGGGGTTGTTAGTGGACCAAGCAATAGTGGCAAGACTTTTTTTGTGAAGACGCTAATGTATAATTCAGACAAAATGTGTTCTGTAAAGTTTGATAATTTTGTGTACATTTATACTTGTTGGCAACCGTTGTATGATGAATTGTTACATGCTTTTGATATTAAATTCATCGAAGACATTCCAAAGAAACTGAATGATGAGTTATTATTTCCTCCTGGTAAGAAACATCTTCTAATTTTGGATGATGTAATGAATCGCGCTGCGTCCAACCCTGAAATCGAGAAAATGTTTACACAATACGTGCATCAAAAAAACATGAGATGTTTGCTGTTAATACAGAATGAATTTTTCCAGGGCAAATCTACCAGAACTATAAGTCTTAATACTAACTATGTAATAATATTTAAAAACCCCCGCGATAAGCAGCAGATAGGAATTTTGGGGCATCACATGTTTTCTGGCTTTTAAGTTTCATCAGATTTACCCTTTTAAGTAAATCACTCTGGAATAAGTTTTTTAATCAAGGCTTACCAAGACGCAACCAACCGTCCTTATAGCTATTTATTGATAGATTATAAAGCACAGACGCCTGAAAAATTCCGTCTGAGAACGGATTTGCTATCAGCCTATCTGGTGGTGTATGTCCAGAAAGGAGTTTAACAATGAGTTCGAGACTTTCCAGAAATCTGTACATTTTAAAGTTATTATACAAGTCCACTCCCAAGTGTCACGGCCAACTCGTTACCGACCATAACATAAAGAGGTTTACACATACAAACAAGCGGTTTCCATTGCAAGCTTATTTATTTGGAACCAAAAATGATCTGTTACAGAAATATAACACAAGGTCTAGGGATTTAAATAAACAAGAGAAAATAATAATCCAATGGGGGTAATAAATGTTGGTAAATAATAGACAAACTAAAATAGAACAACTTGGAGCAAACGACTTCTCTGGAGAACTACGTTCCACCAGAGGAAGTAAGGTTGGGTAAATCAATCCCAACATTTATAGTCACCACCCATCAATTATACAATTAACAATGAGACAGTTGGATGTTATACTGGCCCCATCAGGTAGAGTATAAAAGACAGGGTCGTAACACAAGCAACGACGCGTTATTCTGCATTCAGCACCTGACAAGCTAATATTGGCTCTATGTGAAGTGGCACTTAATATACTTCACATGATCTGTACCTCTAACTGCGAAGCAACATACCTCTTTAAAAAGAAGGAAAACCGAAATAAAGTACGTAGCTAATAAAAAGATCAATATAGCCAGGAAGAGGCGTATGATTAATCAAAGAGGCGGTTTCCTTTTTGCACTTCTAAGTGCAGCTTTACCATTTATAACCAGTCTACGAGACACCTGACATCCCTCATAGTACAGGAGATAGGACCGATGGCGTCAGTGATGATGCAATCGTATCAGAGGTGCTAAACAATGTGCCTCAGAGAAGCTTAAAAATGTAAAATATATTATGGATAAAATGTCCAAAGCCAAACATTTGTCTTCATGGACAGATGACGGAGAATTTGTTTATAAAGGGAAAAGCATTCCCGGATCACATATATTTGATCTGTTAAAAAGTGTAACAATGCCACAGATGGTACGCGACCACCGGCGTCCGGTGGGTTGGCGGGAATTTCTGGATGCATTTGCTGATTTGAACATACCTTATTCGACTGTAAGCAATCACCATGTTAGGCGTATGATTGAATCGCTTAAAAGAAAAACAACATAGCTTTGAAGCTGTACCGACGAAATCTTTGAAAAAACACAGATATCACGACACATCACTACCTAACCATTCAAACACCCCGGACGAGAGTTTATTTAATTAGCTTTTGAACATTCTAATATCAGAATTAGCTTTTGCACAGGACGCTCTACACTAGAAAGCTTATTACTGCATTGACCTTTGTTGTTCAGTCTCTTATCTCCAAAGGAGATTTTCACTCTTCTCACGAGTCCGTCCTTGCCGCTAAAAGTCTCCAGGACTCTGGCAAGTCTCCATTCACCTCTGGGTGACAGTTCATCAATGTCCAACACAACATCACCTACTCTTAGATTTCTTTTTGGTGAGCGCCCAGCGCTGCCTAGCAATAATGTTGTGCAGATACTCAAGCCTCCACCTGCAACAGAACTGCTCAGTCAACAACTGCACACGACGTCATCTCTTTGCTCCATAGAGGTCCTCCTTTGGGAAGGCACCAGGTGGGGGCAGTGTTGACTTCACTTCCTGTTCAGCTACTGTTCGGACGCTCTTGCTTACTGCTCCACGCTTTGCTCTATCGCTTTTATATTTTTATATTTTATCTCCTTTTATCACCTAATTCTAACTTCAGCAAATCAGCACAGTGCTCAAACGCTTGGATTACTACAAAAAAAGCTGAATTCTTTTATTCGACCAGCCTTCCACTGAAAGCTTACATTCCTGGGAAGAGAAAACACAACTGCCTACATTCATAAGAATAAGAAAATGCCTCTTCTGGAATCTACATGCTGCTCTAACTGCCACAGACTTTTACAAAGGATTGCAGTTCTTGAAACAAAGTTAATTGCGGGACCACCAAACCGGACGACAGAGCTTCGTCATGGATGCCCTCAGCATACAGCCGGTGAGTCCCACGAATCTAGTGCTCCTCGATAGGCTATACTGAGTGTAGAGAAACAAGCCGATCGACTTACAAATCGATGGCACAAACAGGGAGCGAGACCCAAAGGCACTCGAGACATCAGATTGTCACGAGCATCACATATTGCCGCAGTAGCATCCTCTACCCCAGATACGGCTCTGACAAGGATTGCAAACACTGGTCTCCTACCACCGCCTATACATCTTGAGAACAGATTTGAAATATTAATGAATGAGGAATCCCCAAATTTGATGAATGTGATTGAACACAGACTGAATAAGCCAATAGCTAACACTGATGCTAACTGGCGCTCAAAGTCGAGCAGACAGCGGCACTCAGCTCAGAGCGCAGCCGAGCCCAGGACTCTGATAGTGGGTGACTCCATAATCAGAAACATTAGTAGCAGGGATACAACTACGTGCTGCCTTCCACAAGCAACAACTTCTGATGTAAACAGGGAACTTCAGAACATTCTGATGAAACATAAGACTGCAAACCGACTCATCATTCATGTTGGGAAGAATGATATTCACAAAGAGCAGTCAGAGCTCCTTAAGAAGGATTTCAATGAACTTTTTGAAACACTTAAAAGACTGAAAGTTCAAACATTCATCAGTGGACCACTCCCAGCAAGAGGAACAAACAGGTTTTCACGGTTGCTTGGGCTTAATACATGGCTGCAAAAAACCTACAATATAAAAGGAGTGAACTTCATTGACAACTTCAATCTTTTCTGGAGTCAGAGGCAACTGTTTCAACAGGATGGCCACCACCCAAACAAACTTGGTTCAAGAGTGCTAAAGGACAATATCTACTTCTCCCTCCATCATCCTTCTGCAGTGTTGCACCACTCCTATTCAACCTGTACATGCTCCCAATGAGACAAATAATGAGAAAGAACCAAACCGCTTACCATAGCTATGCAGACGACACACAACTCTACTTAGCCCTATCACCTAACGATTACAGCCCCATTGACTCCCTGTTCCAATGCATTGATGAAGTAAACAGTTGGATGTGCCAAAACTTTCTTCAGTTAAACAAAGACAAAACTGAAGTCATTGCATTTGGAAACAAAGATGAAGTTCTCAAGGTGAATGCATACCTTCACTCTAGGGGTCAAACAACTAAAAATCAAGTCAGGAATCTGGGTGTGTCTCTAGAGTCAGACCTTAGTTTCAGTAGTCATGTCAAAGCAATAACTAAATCAGCATACTATCACCTGAAAAATATTGCAAGAATTAGATGCTTTGTTTCCAGTCAAGACTTAGAGAAACTTGTGCATGCTTTCATCACCAGTAGGGTGGATTATTGTAATGGACTTCTCACTGGCCTTGCCAAAAAGACCATAAGACAGTTGCAGCTCATACAGAACGCTGCTGCCAGGATTCTGAGCAGAACCAGAAAATATGAACATATCACACTAGTCCTCAGGTCTTTACACTGGCTGCCAGTTACATATAGGATTGATTTTAAAGTATTATTACTGGTATATAAATCACAAAATGGCCTAGGACCTCAATAAATTGCAGACATGCTCACTGAATATAAACCCAACAGATCACTCAGATCATTAGGATCACATCAGCTTGAAATACCAAGGGTTCACTCTAAGCATGGCGAGACCGCCTTTTTAGCTACTATGCCAGCCGTAGCTGGAACCAGCTTCCAGAAGAGATCAGATGTGCTCCTACAGTAGTCACATTCAAATCCAAACTCAAAACACATCTGTTTAGCTGTGCATTTACTGAATGAGCACTGTGCTACTGTTCGTCCGACTGTTTGTACTGCATTTTATTTATTTTTTAATTCAAAACTGTTTTAATTACTCTGATTTCTTTTGATTGTTTTAATTTATTCTATGTAAAGCACTTTGAATTACCACCGTATATGAAATGTGCTATATAAATAAACTTGCCTTGCCTTGCCTTGCCTTGTGCTGTATTTCATGTGGAGCAGATGGTTAGGGGTAAGTGGTTCCAAGCTGTCAGGGTTCCCGTACGGAAATGTAATATATGTACACATATGAAATATACATATATTAAATATATCCACATAGAAAGTGAAAACATATATGTACATATATATCTGCCCATATATAAAACCTATTAGAAAATGGAACAATTTCATATACTGACATATAAAACTAGCCCATACATTTTATGTATGTATAATAGTGTTTTTTATATATATGTCACATATATAATGGTAAATGGACTGCATTAATATAGCGCTTTAACAGACCCATGGCCACCAAAATGCTTTACATATTGCCTCACATTCACCCATTCACTTACTCAATCATACACCGACGGCGGTGTCAGCCATGCAAGGCGCCACCCAGCTCGTCGAGAGCAGCTGGGGTTTGGTGTCTTGCTCATGGACACCTCGACACTTAGTCAGGTGGAACCGGGGATAGAACCTCCAACCTTTCGGTTTGTAGACAACCGAAATGAACCACTGGGCCACTGCCACCGCTATATAATTATCAATATACAATATCAATGATAACTAGAATGTACATTTCCAGAAGAAAATGTGAAGTGGTGCTTGCAGTGGCAAAACTCACCACTCGGTTGCTAGGGTGTGGTACATGATTGCATAAGAGCCAACAAACATGTCTGTACGATGTTCTGGTGCTGAGATATGGCTTATTCATGTTGTTCAGGTGGTTGCTAGGGTGTTTTGGGTGGTTTCTAGGGTATTCTGGGTGGTTGCTAGGGCATTGCTAGGGTGTTCTGGGTGGTTGCTAGGCGGTTGCTAGGGTATGCTGGGTGGTTGCTAGGATGTTGCTAGGTGGTTGCTAGGGTATTCTGGGTGGTTAGTAGGGCGTTGCTAGGCGGTTGCTAGGGTGTTCTGGGTGGTTGCTAGGCGGTTGCTAGGGTATTCTGGGTGGTTGCTATGGTGTTGCTAGGCGGTTGCTAGGGTATTCTGGGTGGTTGCTAGGGCGTTGCTAGGCAGTTGCTAGGCTATTCTTGGTGGTTGCTATGGCGTTGCTAGGCGGTTGCTAGGGTGTTCTGGGTGGTTGCTATGGTGTTGCTAGGTGGTTGCTAGGGTATTCTGGGTGGTTGCTATGGCGTTGCTAGGTGGTTGCTGGGCGGTTTCTAGGGTGTTCTGGGTGGTTGCTATGGTGTTTCTAGGCGGTTGCTAGGGTATTCTGGGTGGTTGCTAGGGCGTTGCTAGGCAGTTGCTAGGGTATTCTTGGTGGTTGCTAGGGAGTTGCTAGGGTGTTCTGGGTGGTTGCTATGGTGTTGCTAGGTGGTTGCTAGGGTATTCTGGGTGGTTGCTATGGCGTTGCTAGGCGGTTGCTAGGGTATTCTGGGTGGTTGCTAGGCGGTTGCTAGGGTGTTCTGGATGGTTGCTATGGTGTTGCTAGGCGGTTGCTAGGGTATTCTGGGTGGTTGCTAGGACGTTGATAGGTGGTTGCTAAGGTATTCTGTGTGGTTGCTATGGTGTTACTAGGTGGTTGGTAGTTGTCACAGATGGTTACTATTGGAGTTCTTAACACTTTCTTGGCATGATTTAGCACTACCTAATCGCTATTAGCATGTAGCTATTCACAGCTAGCATGTGTAGCATGTTGGAATCCCTGTTTGCTAGCATGAGTCAAAAGAGCCAAACCACATCTCTATACGATGTTCTGATGCAGAGATATAGGTCTTGCAAAATGGTTGCTAGGGTGCTCTGTTTGGTTGCTAGGGAATGGCTTGGCAGCTGCCAGTCATCAAAGTCCAAAGGTTGCTTGTCAGTATGAATGATATAAACCAACTCCCATGCCTCTGTGACATTCAGAATTCAATTCAATTCAATTCAAATGTATTTGTATAGCGCTTTTCACAATACATATTGTTTCAAAGCAGCTTTACAGAAAGTGCATTTCAGAAATGTACGTAAAAAATACAGTTAGTTAATCATCATGTATTAATTTAGGGCATAACATATCGCCGGCGTTGAGTCGTCTCTTCACAGGCGTCGAGTCGTCTCATCGCAGGTGTTGGGGACTCTGAAGTCTCCGTGAGAGGCTGGATACAGACTGTAGCTGAAGAACGCTATTTACCTCGGGACTAGCGTCCCAAGATAACAGCAGAAAAGCAGATGGGAAATAATTAGCGTAGCTGCTGTTCATAATATTAATGCATTCGATCTGATTCAACAGTAGTATAAGAGGCAAGCATTATGTGAATGCTTGGCTGAAGAGATGCGTCTTTAATCTAGTTTTGAACTGGGAGAGCGAGTCTGAGCAACGAACAGTATCAGGAAGGCTATTCCAGAGTTTAGGAGCGAAATGCGAGAACGCCCTCCCTCCTTTAGTGGATCTGGATATCCTAGGAATGACCAGAAGCCTCGAATATAGGGATCTTAAAGAACGCGATGGATTGTAGGGCGATAGAAGGTCCATTAAATATACAGGAGCTAGACCATTTAGGGCTTTATAGGTCAGTAATAGTACTTTGTAATTGATATGGAACTTAATAGGTAACCAGTGCAGAGATGATAAAATTGGTGTTATATGATCATATTTTCTTGACCTAGTAAGAACTCTAGCAGCTGCATTTTGCACTAACTGTAGCTTGTTTATTGAGGATGTAGGACAACCAGCTAATAAAGCGTTACAGTAATCTAGTCTTGAGGTCATGAATGCATGAACTAACTTTTCTGCATCAGAAACAGATAGCATGTTACGTAGCTTAGCAATATTTCTAAGGTGGAAGAAGGCTGTTCTTGTAACATATGAAATATGATTTTCGAAAGACAAGTTGCGGTCTAGTATAACACCCAGGTCTTTTACTGTAGTGGATAAAGTAACTGGACATCCTTCTAAATTAAAGTTGTATTGTACGAGGTTTTGTGGGTAGTTTTTTGGACCAATAAGTAATACCTCCGTTTTATCTGAATTTAATAGCAGGAAATTACACGTCATCCAGCATTTTATATCTTTAAGACACTCTGTCAATTTAGATAAGTTAGTGTTTTCATCTGGTCTTGATGAAATATATAATTGAGTGTCATCAGCATAACAGTGGAAATTAATTCCATGTTTTCTTATAATATTACCCAGTGGCAGCATATATATTGAGAATAGCAGAGGGCCTAACACCGATCCTTGCGCCACTCCATAGTCTACTGACGTTATCTTCGATTTTTCACCATTTAAACAGACAAAATGGTAACGGTCTGATAAGTACGATCTAAACCAGCTTAATGCCTGTCCCTGAACACCAGTGTAGTTTTGTAGTCGATCTAAGAGTATTTTATGATCTATAGTGTCGAACGCAGCGCTAAGATCGAGTAGAACTAGTATTGAGATACAGCCTTGGTCAGAAGCTAAAAGTAAATCATTTGTAATTTTAACTAGCGCAGTTTCTGTGCTATGATGCGGTCTGAATCCTGACTGAAATTTTTCATAGATATCATTTTCTTGCAAGAAAGAGCACAATTGAGCGGACACAATTTTTTCTAGTATTTTAGATATAAATGGAAGATTTGAAATGGGTCTGTAATTTGCTAAGTTATTTTGATCTAATTGCGGTTTCTTAATAATAGGTTTTATTACTGCCTGCTTAAATATTTTTGGAACATGACCTAAAGATAAAGACGAGTTAATAATATTGAGAAGAGGCTCTTCCACTACAGGTAACACTTCTTTCAGTAGTTTAGTGGGTATTGGGTCTAATAAACATGTTGTTGGTTTCGCTGCAAAGATAAGTTTATTTAGCTCTTCCTGTCCTATAGTTGTAAAGCGGTGTAGTTGTTCTTGAGGGGCGATAATTGTGGCTGAATCATAAGACACCATAGAGGATTGTACATTTACAATTGTATTTCGGATGCTTTCTATTTTCTCATTGAAGTAATTCATAAAATCATTACAACTATACTGTAACGGAATATTTTGCTCTGGTGATGTCTGTTTATTTGTTAGTCTAGCCACGGTGTTAAATAAAAACCTTGGAATAATTTTGGTTATTTTCTATTAGTTTGCGGAGATGCTCAGCCCTGGCTGCTTTTAGAGCCTTTTTATAACGTGACATACTGTCTTTCCACGCGATTCTAAAGACCTCTAAATTAGTTTGTTTCCATTTACGCTCTAAGTTACGAGTTTCTCTCTTGATAACATGTGTAGTACTATTGTACCATGGTGCTTTAGTTTTCTCTCTAACCTTTTTTAATCTAATTGGTGCAACAATATCTAATGTACTAGAGAAAATGGTGCTCAAACTGCTAGTCATTTCCTCTAGTTCATCTGTTTGTTGGGGTTCACTGAGCAGCTGAGATAGATCAGGTAAGCTATTTGTGAATCTATCTATAGTGGTTGGAACGATTGTTCTGCCTGGTCGATAACGTGGCGCAACATGGCAAATTTCAGCAGTACGTAATATGCACGTTACCATACAATGATCAGTGAGATCGTCACTTTGCGCTATAATATCTATATCGGTTGGATTGGTTCCATATGATATAATTAAATCTAGTGTATGATTTAGACGATGAGTGGGACCACTGACGTTTTGCTTGACCCCAAATGAGTTTAATAAATCTGTAAACGCAGCCCCTAACGCATCATTTGTGTTATCTACGTGTATGTTAAAATCTCCAACAATTATTGCTTTATCGGCATTGACCAATAGATCTGAGAGAAAGTCTGAAAACTCTTTTAGGAAATCAGCATAGGGCCCTGGAGGTCTATATACGGTCGCTAAGGCTAGAGATAATAGGGATTTCTTTCTTACATCTAAGAGCGTAACATTTAGCACAAGTACTTCGAACGAATTAAACCTGTGACCTGTTTTCTGAGTAACATTTAGGATATCTCTATAGATTGTTGCAACACCGCCGCCACGACCGATCGGACGGGGCTCATGCTTATAACAGTATCCTGGTGGAGTAGACTCATTTAGACCGAAATAATCATTTGGTTTAAGCCAGGTTTCAGTAAGGCACAGAACATCGAAATTATTATCTGTGACCATTTCATTTACAATAACCGCCTTAGGTGTGAGCGATCTAATGTTTAGAAGACCTAGTTTTAGAAATTCTTTTTGTTCACTGAGATTTAGATTTTCTGGTTTAATTACAATAAGATTTTTCCTAGATCCTAAACTAGATTTATTGTTTGGCCTCACTAGACGAGGAATAGACACAGTTTCTATATAATGTTCTACACTACTTGTATCAATTAAGTTGGGACAGCAGAGATTGTGATTTGGACTTTGACTTACTAGTCAGATGGTGTGTAACGTCTTGGAGATGTTGTCCGACAGCACAGCCGCTCCGATTCTGCTGGGGTGCAGGCCATCAGCACGGTAGAGCCTAGGTCGCTCCCAGAACAGATTCCAATTATTTACAAAGAGCAGTTTCTGTTCATTACACCATGATATTAACCATTCATTTAGAGCAAATAGTCTACTGAACCTTTCTTGTCCTAGTCGGTACGTGGGAAGCGGTCCAGACACGATGATCGTTGCCTCAGGCGCTGTGCTGCGTACCGTCTCGATCAGGCTCCTGTAGTCCTTCTTCAGAACCTCCGTCTGCCGCAGCCGGATGTCGTTCGTTCCCGCGTGCAGCACCACAGCTCCGACGCGCTCGTCACCGTTCAGGATCTCGGGAACATGTGCAGCGACATCTAGAACACGAGCACCAGGAAAGCAGTGAGTGCGCACATTACCCTTACCTGAGGTAGCGCGGACATGACGGACGATGGAACTGCCGATGATCACGGCGTCGTCACGTTCCGACTCGCGAAGAGGGGAGAAGCGGTTCCGGGTGGAGATCTCGAAGACCGGGAGCGGTGGAGAGGTTCTTGGTCTGGTCCTGGCTCGTGTCTTCCGCTGAGGGATCACCCAGGGTCCATGGCTTTGTGTCGGTGCCGGAGTGAATGAAGCCAGAGATGATCGCGTCCTCCTGGGCAGAGAAACGCACGGAAAGTTACTAACCACTGACTTGTGAGCATCGGCGCGTGATGTTTCAAGCGCTGATCGCCGATCTCGCAGCTCGGCTTGCCTCTCTAGAATGGAAGATATCCCTCTATAGATTTTAGTTGCTAAGGTGCTCGACAATGGTTGCTAGGGAGGGGCTAGGAAGTGTTGAGGGGATTCATGATTGGCTGTGTGCTGCCCCGAGTCAAACGAGACCACCCTTGTGTTTCTATGACACTTCTATCTGGAGATATTCTTTTGACCTCTTTTAATGGAAGTCTATGGGACTTGTTGCTAAGGTGCTCTAAATGGTTGCTAGGGTGTGGCTTAATAGCTTAATAACAACTGCAAAATATTGCTAAACAAGCTGAGATGCACAAACAACTGCAAAACAGAGCAAAAATGCAAAAAAGCTTAATTCAAATGCATTAATAAGCTGAAATGCAAAAAAAGATAAAAAAAAATTGTAGAAAACTAAAGAGTTTAATTAGAGAGGTAGAGAAGTAGACAGAGGTAAATAAATAAAGGGGTAGAGAAAGAGACAGAGGTAGATAAGTAAAGGAGAACAAAAAAAGAAAGGTAGAGAAAGACAGATAGATAGATAGATAGATAGATAGATAGATAGATAGATAGATAGATAGATAGATAGATAATTTGGACACAGAAAGTCAAATAGTTAGACAGGCAGATAGATAGAAGAGGATAAAAGGAGGAGTAGAAAGGAGAAGAAGAGATTAGGAAAGGAGGGGAGAAGAGGAGGACAGGAGGAGTAGAGGATGGAAGGAGGAGAAGAGGAGGGAGGTGGAGGAAGAACAGGAGAAGCAGAAGGATAAATGCAACAAAAACCTGTAGTTATTAAAGTTCCTTCAGAAAAGAGCTCAGTGACTGTCCACCAATCAGAACACAGGAGCAATTATGTGTGTCTCCCTTTGATCTTGTCTAATCAACATCACCTGTGCAATCAGCTTTCCTATTTAGACAGAGGCCAAAATCGCTGATACTTGGCCTCAAACAAACCTCCCTAGAGACAAAACTATAGGTTGTATCGGCGAAATGACCTGACCATGAGCGAGACAAGGCCTTTGTGAACGATGTGATGTATTTTTTGTGTGGATAGAGTTGAAAAAAGGGACCACTTTGGCGAGATGAAAAACTGGTCCGTAATGCTCTGGGGCCGTATTCACAAAGCATTTTATCTTACCACTAGGAGTACTCCTAAATCGCACTAAAAGATTTTAGCTAGGAGTTTTCTCTTAAAAGTTATTCACAACGCCTTTCAGACCTACTCTTAGTAAAGAAAAATGACAACTCCTAAATTAAGAGTGAGTCTTTGTTGCTATGGATGACGTCATTACTCATGCACGAGCTTGACTGAAGTGACCACCTTGATTGGCTGATGATTGTAACGCGGGAATGATTCCAAACACCTCCCCTACGATGATGAGTGACAGGTGACAGGTCTGAGAATGCGTGCGCTAAACAAGTAGTGCGAAGGACGGAAGATGATAATTAACTGAATAAATAGCCTAAATGAATAAAGAGTAAGGGAAAACAAATAGCCTAGTAGCCTAATGAAACATATGGATTGATGCAATATCTTTGCAACATTATTGAATTAATCTGTCACTATATTCCTCTGCCTACGTTTGCAAAGAGAAGAACATTTTAATTTGATTCAGAATGAAACGTTACAATTAGTTTACATGCAGTGAGTAGCCTAGTTTTGGTTGTTGTCGGTGGCGATTGCATCCCTAGTTATGCCTACAATGCAAAATTGTTCCCTCGCGATTGGAAGCTGTAGCCTCCGCATACACATTTCAAAACATCGCAACGTGAAATGCCACAAAAAGCGGTTTGTGAATAGGTCTTAGTGAGTTAGGAGTCCTCTCCACTTCTTTTAAGCTGTCCCAGGCTTAGGTGCTACTTTTAGGGCTAAAATGCTTCGTGAATTACTCTTAGTCAAAAAAACTAAGAGTCCTAAAGTTACGAGTGACACGCCCATTATTTTTAGGAGTTGCTCCTAAATTCGCCGGTTAGGAGCTACTTTTAGCCTTAAAATTCTTTGTGAATACGGCCCCTGATCACTAAAGTTTGACCTGAATTTATAATTGCTGCCAATGGAGGATTGTCTGTCACTCTTGTCCTTTGGAAGGACACAGAGAAAAAATTATAAGTCCGAGGGATTTACTAAACACACGTGAGGAACCACAACAAAAATACCTACGTTTCAAGTATAATTACATGCCCGAAGAGTTAAAATTGTGGCCAGGCCAGCGATTTAAAAATTATTTTTTACGATTAATTTTCAAGCTGGCTCACTCTAGCAGATGACATCACATGCTCTAGCTCTGAACAGTCTCTCTCATCCGCACTTAAATGTTAAAAAAAATGCACAAAAAGCTTAATAGTTTAAAAATTATAAAAGGTATAAATAAAGAAAAATAATAGCACACAAGTCATTGAAAAGCTGAACATTTTGATACTTGAATGGTTTTTGTAGCACAAAGTAGAGAGGAGTTGAAAGCGACCACGGAAGAATACGGAATAATAATAAAGATTTGGATTTCAATAGTGTGAATGCTTGAAGCATTCACACTAACTATTTAGGTTGAAAGAAAGAAAGAAAGATTAGAAAGAAAGAAAGAAAGATTAGGTAGAAAGAAAGAAAGATTAGGTAGAAAGAAAGAAAGAAAGAAAGAAAGAAAGAAAGATTAGGTAGAAAGAAAGAAAGATTAGGTAGAAAGAAAGAAAGAAAGATTAGGTAAAAAGAAAGAAAGAAAGATTAGGTAGAAAGAAAGAAAGAAAGAAAGAAAGAAAGAAAGAAAGAAATATTAGGTAGAAAGAAAGAAAGAAAGAAAGAAAGAAAAAGAAAGAAGGATTAGTTAGAAAGAAAGAAAGATGGATTAGTTAGAAAGAAAGAAAGATGGATTAGTTAGAAAGAAAGAAAGATGGGTTAGTTAGAAAGAAAGAAAGATTAGGTAGAAAGAAAAAAAGAAAGAAAGAAAGAAAGAAAGAAAGAAAGAAAGAAAAAGAAAGAAGGATTAGTTAGAAAAGAAAGAAAGATGGATTAGTTAGAAAGAAAGATTAGAAAGAAAGAAAGAAAGAAAGAAAGATTAGGTAGAAAGAAAGAAAGAAAGATTAGGTAGAAAGAAAGAAAGAAAGAAAGAAAGAAAGATGGGTTGGTTAGAAAGAAAGATTAGGTAGAAAAAAAAGAAAAAAAGAAAGAAAGAAAGAAAGAAAGAAAGAAAGAAAGAAAGAAAGATGGGTTGGTTAGAAAGAAAGATTAGGTAGAAAAAAAAGAAAAAAAAGAAAGAAAGAAAGAAAGAAAGAAAGAAAAAGAAAGAAGGATTAGTTAGAAAGAAAGAAAGATGGATTAGTTAGAAAGAAAGAAAGATGGATTAGTTAGAAAGAAAGAAAGATGGGTTAGTTAGAAAGAAAGAAAGATTAGGTAGAAAGAAAAAAAAGAAAGAAAGAAAGAAAGAAAGAAAGAAAGAAAGAAAAAGAAAGAAGGATTAGTTAGAAAAGAAAGAAAGATGGATTAGTTAGAAAGAAAGATTAGAAAGAAAGAAAGAAAGAAAGAAAGAAAGAAAGATTAGGTAGAAAGAAAGAAAGAAAGAAAGAAAGAAAGAAAGAAAGAAAGAAAGAAAGATGGGTTGGTTAGAAAGAAAGATTAGGTAGAAAAAAAAGAAAGAAAGAAAGAAAGAAAAAGAAAGAAAGTTTAGTTAGAAAAGAAAGAAAGATGGATAGTTAGAAAGAAAGATTAGAAATAAAGAAAGATTAGGTAGAAAGAAAGAAAGAAAGAAAGAAAGAAAGAAAGAAAGAAAGAAAGAAAGAAAGAAAGAAAGAAAGGAAAATGAAAGAAAGGATTAGTTAGAAAGAAAGAAAGACAGAGTTAGAAAGAAAGATAGATAGATTAGTTAGAAAGAAAGAAAAAAAAAGAAATAAGGATTAGTTAGAAAGAAAGAAAGACAGAGTTAGAAAGAAAGATAGATAGATTAGTTAGAAAGAAAGAAAGAAAAAGAAAGAAAGAAAGATTAGTTAGAAAGAAAGACAGAGTTAGAAAGAAAGATAGATAGATTAGTTAGAAAGAAAGAAAGAAAAAGAAAGAAGGATTAGTTAGAAAGAAAGACAGAGTTAGAAAGAAAGATAGATAGATTAGTTAGAAAGAAAGAAAAAAAGATAGATAGATAGATAGATTAGTTAGAAAGAAAGATAGATAGATAGATAGATAGATAGATTAGTTAGAAAGAAAGAAAGGTAGATTAGTTATAAAGAAAGATAGATAGATAGATAGATAGATAGATAGATAGATAGATAGATAGATAGATAGACAGACAGATATATAGATTGGTTAGAAAGAAAGAAAGAAAGAAAGAAAGAAAGAAAGAAAGAAAGAAAGAAATAAAGAAAGAAAGATTATGTAGAAAGAAAGAAAGAAAGAAAGAAAAAGAAAGAAGGATTAGTTAGAAAGAAAGAAAGATGGATTAGTTAGAAAGAAAGAAAGATTAGGTAGAAAGAAAGAAAGAAAGAAAGAAAGAAAGAAAGAAAGAAAGAAAGAAAGAAAGAAAGAAAAAGAAGGATTAGTTAGAAAGAAAGAAAGATGGATTAGTTAGAAAGAAAGAAAGATGGATTAGTTAGAAAGAAAGAAAGATGGATTAGTGAGAAAGAAAGAAAGAAAGAAAGAAAGAAAGCAAGATTAGGTAGAAAGAAAGAAAGATTAGGTAGAAAGAAAGAAAGAAAGAAAGAAAGAAAGAAAGAAAGAAAGAAAGAAAAAGAAAGAAGGATTAGTTAGAAAGAAAGAAAGATGGATTAGTTAGAAAGAAAGAAAGATGGATTAGTTAGAAAGAAAGAAAGATTAGGTAGAAAGAAAGAAAGATTAGATAGATAGATAGATAGATAGATAGATAGATAGATAGATAGATAGATAGATAGATAGATAGATAGATAGATAGATAGAAGTTCATTAGTACATATAGAATGGTAGTTTAATTGAGTCTAGGGCTTCAGGGAGTTTAGATTTGCGTTTTTATGTTGTACACTACTGGGCCACCGTAGTCTTGGCTCAATTTGAACTTTTGCAATGAAAGTCAATGGGATTTTTATGATTTTTAATATTAATTTGTAAGAAATCTGAAAGTCAAATCAAAAAGATAAATAATAGCACACATGTCCTTGAAAAGCTGAACATTTTGATAGTTGAATGGTTTTTGTTGCACAAAGTAGAGAGGAGAAGAAAGCGACCACGGAAGAATACGGAATAATAATAAAGATTTGGATTTCAATAGTGTGAATGCTTGAAGCATTCACACTAATAATAAGTATACAGAAGAACACTAGTGTTGCTTTGCCTATGGCAAGCACCACTAACTAGAATGTACATTTCCGGAAGAAAATGTGAAGTGGTGCTTGCAGTGGCAATACTCGCCACTCGGTTGCTAGGGTGTGGTACATGGTTGCATACGAGCCAACAAACATGTCTGTACTATGTTCTGGTGCTGAGATATGGCTTATTCATGTTGTTCAGGTGGTTGCTAGGGCGTTGCTAAGGTGTTCTGAGTGGTTGCTAGGGTGTTTTGGGTGGTTGCTAGGGTATTCTGGGTGGATGCTAGGGTGTTCTGGTTGGTTGCTAGGGTATTTTGGGTGGTTGCTAGGGCATTGCTAGGGTGATCTGGGTGGTTGCTAGGTGGTTGCTAGGGTGTTCTGGGTGGTTGCTATGGTGTTGCTAGGAGGTTGCTAAGGTATTCTGGGTGGATGCTAGGGCGTTGCTAGGCGGTTGCTAGGGTATTCTGGGTGGTTGCTATGGCATTGCTAGGCGGTTGCTAGGGTGTTCTGGGTGGTTGCTAGGCGGTTGCTAGGGTATTCTGGGTGGTTGCTATGGTGTTACTAGGCGGTTGCTAGGGTATTCTGGGTGGTTGCTAGGGCGTTGCTAGGCAGTTGCTAGGGTATTCTTGGTGGTTGCTAGGGCATTGCTAGGCGGTTGCTAGAGTGTTCTGGGTGGTTGCTATGGTGTTGCTAGGTGGTTGCTAGGGTATTCTGTGTGGTTGCTATGGCGTTGCTAGGCGGTTGCTAGGGTATTCTGGGTGGTTGCTAGGCGGTTGCTAGGGTGTTCTGGGTGGTTGCTAGGCGGTTGCTAGGGTATTCTGGGTGGTTGCTATGGTGTTGCTAGGCGGTTGCTAGGGTATTCTGGGTGGTTGCTAGGACGTTGCTAGGTGGTTGCTAAGGTATTCTGGGTGGTTGCTATGGTGTTACTAGGTGGTTGGTAGTTGTCACAGATGGTTACTATTGGAGTTCTTAACACTTTCTTGGCATGATTTAGCACTACCTAATCACTATTAGCATGTAGCTATTCACAGCTAGCATGTGTAGCATGTTGGAAGCCCTGTTTGCTAGCATGAGTCAAAAGAGCCAAACCACATCTCTATACGATGTTCTGATGCAGAGATCTTGCAAAATGGTTGCTAGGGTACTCTGTTTGGTTGCTAGGGAATGGCTTGGCAGCTGCCAGTCATCAAAGTCCAAAGGTTGCTTGTCAGTATGAATGATATAAACCAACTCCCATGCCTCTGTGACATTCAGAATGGAAGATATCCCTCTATAGATTTTAGTTGCTAAGGTGCTCGACAATGGTTGCTAGGGGGGGCTAGGAAGTGTTGAGGGGATTCATGATTGGCTGTGTGCTGCCCCGAGTCAAACGAGACCACCCTTGTGTTTCTATGACACTTCTATCCGGAGATATTCTTTTGACCTCTTTCAATGGAAGTCTATGGGACTTGTTGCTAAGGTGCTCTAATTGGTTGCTAGGGCGTGGCTTAATAGCTTCACAATGATCCTGAGAGACTGATTGGTCATCTGAGAAAAATGAGCCCGTCCCCTTGTCTCTATGACACTGTTATCCAGAGCTATGTTCAATACAAAATCCCTATGCAATGGGCCGTCCTACACCATAGTAAGTCAATGGGGCAAATTTGAGCAGCTCCTGCCCCCCAGGGGTGCAACTTTTACCCCATTGTGATGTATGTTCTTACAGAGCCTGCCAGCCTCTTCAAATGTGGTAAATTACAAGTTTCTGAGAAATCATTGGTCAGTGCTACGAGTCGTCAAAGTTTGTGGCAATGTTAAGTCTATGGGATTTTTTTTACCCAATGATTTGCCCCTGGGGCAAACACCGTACCCCCGATAGGTAAGAAAAGTCACAGCACACCTCTCCTCAATAATCCGCACAATTTGACGCCTCAATCAGGGGTCTGTGATGTCGGCGTGTATTTTTTAACTTTTTATAGAGTTTTTATAGAGTTATTTAGTATGGTGCCTATTATTTAGGCCTCGTGCCTATTGCCCACGGTTGCTAGGGTGCTGTAACTGGTTGCTATGGTGTGGTGCTATGGTGCTATTACTTATTGGCTGCTTGATAAAATAAATCCTCTGAGGGAGAGAGAGCAGGGCTGTCAGGCCCTTTTCTGTGGGTGTGTGTGAAAGTGACAGTTGGGATTTGAATTTCTGAACATTCCGCAATGTTAAGTCAATGGGATTTTTTTAGCCACTTTTTCGTCCGCTGTGCGAACAACGTACACCCGATCGCTTAGAAAAGTCATAGCACACCTCTCCTCAATGAGCCGCACGATTTGACACCTCACTCAGGGGTCTGTGACAAAATTTGCGGGACGAGTTACGCGCCAAACTTTGTCCAGAATAATAAGAATAATAAGTATACACAATAACAATAGTGATGCCTTGCTTTCAGCAAGCACCACTAATGATATATGGTTATTGATATGAAAAAAAATACAATTTAAGTTTCCAAATAGAATTTGTGTAGTATTTGTTTTGTTTTTATGAGCCAGTTAAGATGAGGTAAAATAATGTTAAAAAAAATCCATTTTATTTATAAAATTGTGCTAATTCTAAAATGGGATAGAAATGAAATGTGGATTGTGTAGACTTGTTAAAAGTTCAAGCTGTTCAAATAAGGAAAACAAGGAATAAATTAATAAGGAAACCATAGGCATGTAAAATATATGTATGTATGTTGTTTAAATAAATTGGCATACATAAATTAAACATATCGATGACATATATGGTCATAACATACAATATTATGTAAACAATAATCACATACATCGTCTTAATATATGTCAATATACTCATTTAATATAAAAAATGTATATATGTTATAAACATATCAACATATATCTAGAGATATGTATGTATGTGATAGCAATATATTGTCTTATATTTAGCATATATGATGGCGTCACTTGCGATATAGGGACATATATGTCATATATTACATTTCCGTATCGGTTGTTAAGGTTGCCTACAGCATCAGTTCCCAACAGGGGGTCGCAGCCCACAAGGGGGCCTCAGTGAGCTCTTTGGGGGGTCGTGTCATATTTTGAAAAGTGTTGAACAGTGAGCATTAAAGCAGCAGTCCGTAACTTTTTTTGTGTTCAAAATTTACCAAATTTATATAATGAGCGTCATGAATCCATTTTCCAAACCGTGTTTTTGTCTTATCCTGAGTCAGTATGGTACACCTATAATATATTGGGACTATTTTACACTGGTTCGGGTCGTACCGCTGCGGTGTAGCCCAGTGCCTGTGTGACTCATCATAGACATAAACAGAGAGAAGTAGCTCCGGCTACAATGTTCTTCCTCAAGACACATTATTCTGTTAATAAACGCATGTTTATTAATCACTAGAGCGCCAAACGATCATATTACATTAGCTAATTTTATTCACAATCCCCTGGCTGACCAAAAAATGGGTTTTCAACGAGGTCCCAAACACCAGTCATTTTGTTATTGCCTATATTAATTATTTTTTCCCTACACACCAGTGTGAATACTGATATTTTTGTTATTGCATTTCAAATAGGGCCAATTAATAGGCTACTCCTAGGCTTACGTTTTTAAATTACAAATGGCCTACTGATGTTTTTGTTATAGTATTTTCAATATTATATGCTATCATTTGTGCATAAACATATATGGTTTTAGTAATAAACATACTATTTGTTTAAAAACAAAACATTTTGTAATCCTTGCTGCAAGCTTACAAGAGTGACAATATCATTAAATGTGAAGGGGGGCCCTAAAATATTTTCTTGTGAAAAAGGGGGTCTCAGACAAAAAAAGGTTGGGAACCACTGGCCTACAGTCAGTAGGCGACTATTGACTTTAGCCATAGCTTCATAGAATAAAGTCCTTAATGAAGCATCATTAAGTCTACCAAGCACAAGTGACAGAGTAGGATTCAATACACTTCTGACAGTCCTTATCTGGCGTTCCCACACTCCACCTGCGTGACTGGAGTGAGGTGCATTCATCACAAAGTCGCACTGTTTTTGGGACAGATAAAGTACAAAGTACTTTGGGTGTCTAGTTCACTTAGGGCAGTTTTAAACTCATTCTTTGTGCCAGAAAGTTTGTTCCCTGATCTTATTGGATTTGGCGAATTGCACCTCTGACAGCAATGAAACAACTTAATGCATTAATGAACGTGTCAGTGGATAAATCCTCTAATACCTCAATGTGAATGGCGCGGGAGCAAAAGCAAGCGAATAAAAGTCCATACCGTTTATTTTGTTTTCGGCCTTCTGTAGTTACAAAAGGGCCAAAATAGTCCATACCACAGTATGTGAAGGGTGGAAAGGACTCTAAGCGTTCTGCAGGTAGGTTGCTCATTCTCTGACCCCCTGGAGCTTTGCGGAGTCTGCGACAGATGACACACTGGCAGATGAAAGAAGCAACAGTTCTGCTCATCCCTCGGATCATGACATGTACTGCACTTTCTTGTTCACTCACTGTAGCCGGTGCATTTGATTTTACTTTCTTGGCCCTTCTTATGAGACGTGCTACAGCTTTGACTGCTTTGGACCATGACGAGAACTTGGACAAACGTTCTATAAGGCTAAATGTCTCTGTAACTTTGGTTTACATTGTCTGTGTTTTTCTGACTTCTGGATCTCCAATAGACGTTTCCAGCTCTACACTTTGTGTTGTGGGCAGGTCCCTCTCCCAGAGAAAGGAGGGGCCGGTGAACCAATTAGATGAGAGAAGCTCAGTGACAGATTTACCCCTAGATGCACTATCGGCTGGGTTCTCTTCAGATGGCACATAAAACCATTGCTGAGGGTTTGTACTATGGCAAATCTTTTGGACCGTATTCGCTACAAAAATATGGAAACGACGTGCCTCATTGTTTACGTAGCCCAAAACTACCTTTGAATCAGTCCAGAAATACTCTTTGACTTGAGCGTAGCAGAGCTCATCACTCAACATGTTACTAACTGAGACTGAAACTACAGCTGCAGTTAGCTTGAGTCTGGGGATTGTAGTCAGCTTGGTAGGAGAAACACGGGCTTTGGCTATTACCAGTGAACAGTGAATCTCCTCTTTAACATTTAAGGCTCTTAAATAGGTGCATTGTCCATAACCACTCGTGCACGCATCTGAAAAGTGGTGCAACACTATTTCTTTAACATTCAAAGACATGCCACAAGAAAGGGGCTTAGGCATCCAATGGAACGTTGAAAGGGACTGTTTCAGATTTGACAGCACTTTAAAAGACCAACCAGCAACACGTCAAGGCATCTTATCTACTGTTGCATCCATCTATGACCCCCTTGGCTTCCTGGCACCATATGTGCTTCACGGAAAAAGGATCCTGCAGGAAATGTGTCACCAAGGTATCAACTGGGACGACTCCCTGCCAGAAGCACTGAGGCCAAGGTGGGAGAGCTGGCAACGTGTCAAAGTAAACATAACTCACTGTTACTTTCCTGCTAGTTTCGGAGAGCTTAACCCTCTGGGGTCTAAGGTGTTTTTGGGGTCCTTGAGATGTTTTGACATGCCCTGACATTTGTGCTTCTTTCAGTTGCTAATAAACATATTAACCCTCTGGGGACCAAAAACGCGCCCTGCGTTTTGCTCGTTTTTTTTCACATAGCAGGAAAATAGACTTAAAATACTCTGTCATTTTTGGTCATACAGACTTAAGAAATATAAAAAAAATAAACTGTTGAATGTCTATTTTTGTATGTGTCCACTTACAATCGAAATAAAACATTGTGCTTTTGTAAAATAAAGAAAATAAACAGGGTGCGCTTTCTGTCTCTCCGTCTCCGTTAACCTTTTTTCTGGAGCACGTCTCTAAACTTAAACAAAACTCAGCGAATACTATTCACCCATACATGAGCAATATATCTTTATAATCATTTAAGTTTGTACTTTTAAAATATCTAATTCAAAACTAAAATAAATATTCTCTGTTTATGTAATCTATAAAAAAAGAGAGAGGTGTCAGCCGATCTCATTATCGTTCTCTCAGCTCATTATTCTGCTAATGTGACACGCCCACGGAGAGCGTGCGCTATTTAAACGCAAATGATCTGAAGCAACACATGCAAACGTGTAAACGCCCCTCATAACACGATAACACAACAAATTTAATCATCAGATTAATGTACTATTACGTCTTGCGAGGCTGTCAGGAAAAATCCTGGGACATTTACCTCAGAACATGTGCTGGTTTATTTTCATTTCGAGGAGCGACGGATCTAGCCGAGAATTGTGAGTAAGTTTTTTATTCTTGTGCTTTGTTCTAATCGCGATATGGAATAGTGTCTGTAAATGCAAAAAGACTGTTTAAATTTGAATCACGTTTCTGTGTGTGAATGAATTAACGGCACAGTTGGGCGCTGTTGTTTATGTTTACTATGTTACAAATGAAATATGAAAGACAACATTTCGTAGTTTTGGATAGATTATAAAGTTTTTATTCTAAAATATCAAATAACCTTTTGTTAGCCAGTTTCTGCTCATATGTTAAATATATAGTAGGCTATGTTCTGTCAAAAATAAACTCATCAACTAAGATGTTATTATAGTGTTTGTTCCAATGTAAGCTATATCAAACTAATGAATCGTTAACTTTAAAATATGTATGATAACATGTATTGACCTACTTTTAAAAAGAATACTTTATAAGAAATTTATGGGAAAAGACAATTTTCTTTTCAAGATGTTTCCAACTCTAACTTTAACAAATTCTGTAGAATGGCCCATATAGCCTATTTGAACAGGATTTGTTTCCAGGAATGACTATGTACTAAAAATGTGCTTTTGACTTTCATTTATATTTGGATTATATATTTACACTGCCATTCAAAAGTTTTGGGTCGGTACGATTTTTAATGTTTTTAAAAGAAGTCACTTATGCTCAGCAATGCTGTATTTATTTCATTAAAAATACAACAAAAAACAGTAATATAGTGAAATGTTATTACAATTTAAAATAACTGTTTTCGTGATCAAAGCTGAATTTTCAGCATCATTACTCCAGTCTTCAGTCACATGATCCTTCAGAAATCATTCTTATATGAGGATTTGATGCTCAAGAAACATTTATGATTATGATCAATGTTGAAAACAGTTGTGTACCATTTTTTTTAGGATTCTTTGATGAATAGAAAGTTAAAAACAACAGCATTTATTTGAAATATAATATTTTGAAACATTATAGATGTCTTTACTGTCACTTTGGATCAATTTAATTCCTCCTTGATGAATAAAAGTATTGATTTATTTTATTTATTTCACCCAAAAAATAAAATAAAAATACTTACTGACCCCAAAGTTTTGAACGGTAGTGTTTAATGTTACAAAAGATTCTATTTCAGATAAATGCTGTTCTTTTGAACTTTCTATTTATCAAAGAATCCTGAAATAAAAATGTAAATAACTGTTTTCAACATTGATAATAATGAGAGATGTTTATTGAGCATCAAATCAGCATATTAGAATGATTTCTGAAGGATCATGTGACACTGAAGACTGGAGTAATGATGCTGAAAATTCAACTTTAAAATCACAGGAATAAATTATATTTTAAAATATATTAAAATCGAAAACAGTTATTTTAAATTGTAATAATATTTCACAATATTACTGATTTTTTGTTGTATTTTTTATTAAATAAATACAGCTTTGGTGAGCATAAGTGACTTCTTTTAAAAACATTAAAAATCGTACCGACCCCAAACTTTTGAACGGCAGTGTGTGTACACACACACACACACACACACACACACACACACACATATATATATATATATATATATATATAAAATTTTTCTTTTTGTTTTTTTTTTCCTCCTCACATTCTTTCTTGTGTTACACACCTGAATGAAAGGCTGATTATGCGAGACATTGTCTTCTCAGGTGTGAATTATTCATGATAGTGGTTGGGCCGTTCACGCCCACCACGCATATTGCCTTTCCAAACAAAAAGTGTTTTACAAAATTTAAATCAATGTATTGTTTTATGTGAATGATTAGGCAGGATGATTTTCAGATCATTTTGAAGCAAAACTCTAGGCCACAACATCCATTAGTCAAAAGTCTTGTGGACACATATTTAGTATGTGTTTTATAGCCTTATTTCAGAAACTTTAATTTTTAGTTTTATCAATAACCATGCATAAACAATATTCTCTCAAAAATACAAACATGTACATACATGTTGCTCATATATTATGGTAGCCCTGTTTGTGCTAAATAGTGTAATTACACCTTTTCCATTAATATGTTTATAAGCAACTGAAAAAAGCACAAATGTCAGGGCATGTCAAAACATCTCAAGGGCCCCAAAAACACCTTGGTCCCCAGAGGGTTAATGGCAAAGTTGTCATTACAGTCTATTTAGCACAAACAGGGCTACCATAATATGTGAGACACATGTATGTACATTTTTGTATTTTTGAGAGAATGTTTATGCATGGTTATTGAAAAAAATAAAAATGAAAGTTTCTGAAATAAGGCCACAAAACACATACTAAATATGTGTCCAGAAAACTATTGACTAATGGATGTTGTGCCTAGAGTTTTTGCTTCAAAATTATCTGAAAATCATCCTGCCTAATCATTTACACAAAACAATACATTGATTTAAATTTAGAAGACACTTTTTGTTTGGAAAGGCGTGATTCACACATGAGAAGACAATGACCTGCATAATGAGCCGCATAATGAGCTGTATAATGAGCCTTTCACACAGGTGTGTCACTGGGTACCAAAGAATGCGAGGACAAAAGAAATGATATATATTTATAATTTAAATATATATTATAATATATAATTTATATAATTTATAATATAAAGAAATTATATAATAAATTATATAATTTGCATGCTTACAAAATTTGTGGGAAAAGAAAAAAAATTTCAAGATGTTTCCAACTCTAACTTTGAACCAATTCTGTCGAATATACATATATATATATATATATATATATATATATATATATATATATATATATATATATATATATATATACCACAAGAAAGAATGCGAGGACAATATATATATATATAAAAATATATTCAACAGAATTGGTTATGCAGCTCATTATGCTCATTATGCAGATCATTATGCGGCTCATAATCTAATTGTATAATATCCAAGGTAAACATTTCTAGTAATTGTGCAATTAATTCTCATACTGTATTTTCAGAAAGTTTTGGGAAAAAAGTATAACTTTAAAAAGTATACATTTTATCATACGTATTTCAAAGGTAAGGATTCATTAGTTTGAATACTGGAACAAACACTATAATAACATCTTAGTTGATAATTCAATATACCTACTTTATTTTTGACAAAACATCCCATACTATATATTTAACACATGAGCAGAAATTGGTGAACAAAAGCTTATTTGATGTTGCAGTAGTTTTTTTACAGTAAAAACTTTATAATCTATCCAAAACTAATCAACGAAATCTTGTCTAAACATTCATATTTAGTCTGTAACATATTGTGTTTATGATATATTAGCATATAAATGTTAATTTGCAGTTTGTTGCTTTTACAAAGACATTTTATTTCAACATATTTCAGTCTATTTTTACTCATCTCAGTAGGCTATAGCAATATAGTTTGGATGTGTTCATGTAAAAATAACATGTAACGTTCATTCATTCATTCACACACAGACACGCAACAGTCTTTTTGCGGTTTACAGACACTATTCCATATCACAATTAGAACAAAGCACTTAAGAATAAATAACGTACTACATCAGCTGGATCCGTTGCTCCTCGAAATGAAACTACCAGCACTTCTGAGGTAATTTTCCAGGATTATTGCAATAGTATTATTCCTCACAGTGTAGCAAGACGACGTAAAGACGATTCTTATTAAACTTGATGTGTTTTATCCAGCTGATGTGGGCGTTGGCATGTTTGCATGGCTTGCCTCAGATCATTTGCATTTGAATAGCGCGCGCTCTCCGTAGGCGTGGTAAAATTAGCACTTAATGAGCTATAATGAGCTGAAAAGAAAATGTCTCGGTTACGTATGTAACCCTCGTTCCCTGAGTAGGGGAGAGACGTCTCGTCGGAGGAGTTTCCAACGAATTGGGATCACGCTAGGGAGACCAACTGCCTTCGAGTGAACTAAAACGAGCCAATAAACATTGGCATGCAAGATTTGCATTCCACGCGCCGCCTACCAGTGCGGGTATAAAGCGGAAGCAAGCGCACACACATTTGCTTTTCGCTGAGGAGCCGGACGGTGTCCAGTCCTTCGCGAAGGTACAGCAGCATGGTGACGGGACGAGACGTCTCTGTTCCCTACTCACTTTAGGCCGCCGGGTTAGGCGAGGGGTCCGCGAACAGCCTGGCAGGTGCTTCGTGGTAGTGATTTCCGCCCCCAAGGTGATTTTTCGTGGTCCCGCCGCGACGCCTCGGGCCCAGGGACCCCGATGAAATTCGGCCCCTTTTCTCGCGATACGGCCAGCGGCCACGGGGGGCGACTCACCGGCCGCCTGCAACCTGTCCGACGCGCGCCGAACAGGTTGCATGCGGGCGTCCACGGAGCGCCCGTTCGTCCCCCTGTCGCCTACGCGAATTTCCCCGACCACTCCCACCGACCACGAACGGCCTGTTACCCCTTACCGCCCGTCAAAGCCCCCTGACCAATTGCAATTTTCGCTCCGTTTTTCAAGTTTTTGTTTTTCAAGCTACTAAACTTATTTGACGGGGTCCAAATAGGCTGTCCGTGGTCAATGCATTAAAAGGTCATATTTCATAATTACAGTTTTTTTATTAGGTGAAACCTACTGTGCACCACACAGGGGACACAATACAACACATAAATGTACAGTACAGCCATTAATTATGTATTATTAGCCTAAAAATGGACTGTCCACAGACAGCCTATTTGGACCCTGTTGAATAAGTTACAGGTCGGCAAAGTTAGGGCCCACTGTAGCCTAAGAATGGACTGTCCACAGACAGCCCCCAAGGGGCCCCAAACTCGACTAAAGGTTGCGTCACGTGGTCCTCTGCGACATAGAAAAGGGGCTAGGTCGAGGGATGCCAAGAATTATTTTTTGCTATTTTTTATGCATCTCTCTGTTCTCACATTCTCTATGGGGACATGTGTCTGCTAGGGTTAATGCAGCAGTTAGGGTTAGGGGGCCTAATAGGCTCCGGAAGCATCTAGAGCCACGAAACTCGGGGGTCCCGATTCGGGGACCCGTGACGGTCGTCCGTGCCGAATCTCGAGGTCCTGCAACCTTTTGACCCCTGTTTATTAGACGTCCCACCTGCAACTTATTCCACTTGGCTGTTGGTGGCCAATTAGCGCGAAAAAAGGTCAAAGGGCCGGGAACTCCGGGGCCCGTCCCAGGGGCCCGTGACGAGACGCATGTGTCAATTTCGTGGGCGATCGGGCCTTTCTTTCAAGCCGTTTTGCCGAAGCGCATACTTAGAACCGATCTAGAACCACGAAACTCTGGATCTAGAACCGGGGGCCCCCGGGCTGGCACCGTGTCAAATTTGGAGTCGCTTGGACCTTTTGACCACTTTTGGGTCCCTGTTCCTTAAACGTCCCACCTGCAACTTATTCCACTAGGCTGTGAACTTGGTGTCGTCCATTTCGTGCACGCAGACCTCGGAGTGCCTAGTCTGACAGTGGCAACTTAAATGAATGGGAAAATTCCCACAAACAGCCTAGGTTCCCTTACTCAGGGAACGAGGGTTACATACGTAACCGAGACGTTCCCTTTCGTGGGAACTCCTACGTCTCGTCGTGTTCTCCTGTTTCCTCCCGTGTACTCGCCAGTAATGCGAGGAATTAGGTTATGTCGGCTTGCTACGCCATTCCTGCCTCTCGGCCGGATACGTGCGTCTTCTTACTCCGTTGGTTCCCCAACATACGGCTAACCTCGTGAGTTCCTCCATCCCCCCTCGGCACCAGGCGAGGCGGATCGCCCGGCGCCAGGTCTATTCCCTTTCGTAGGAGTTGTTGTAGACTGGGTGGCCTACAGTGGTCCCTTCGGTGACCCATTTCTTCCACGATTCAGCTACCCTCCGGGCTAGCATCGTGTCTTCCCCTCGACAGACCTTTCTGTCGTCCTTGCTGAGTACGCTCCCACCCCTTCGGGCTGGGACTACCTCAAGGACTGCCATGTGTTTCACTACCCCACGGGTTAGTACACATGCAGCGTTCCCTCCCACAGGTAGGGCACGCTTTCCCAGTGTTATCCATGTCCACTGAGAGGGTCTTGCAGAACAGCAGTGTGATTTTCCTAGCTAGCTCCAGCCAAAGATGATAAGAAACTGCTCCGGCGGGTAGCTAAGCTGGGCGCTGGAAGGGGCCAGCATCATGGCGTTTTGTTAAGGATCCCAATTCGATTTCCGCACCTCCTTGCCCAGCGGGAGACGAGAGCGACGAGGCCGTAGCGGTGAGGGGAATGAGAGCGGCGAGGCAACGTGGCGGCCCTTGGCAACGTGGCAGTCATTCTGACCCTCTTGGACGGGGGAGACTGGGAGCGGCGAGGCACTTGGGCGACCTCGGCTGCCAGTCTCGACCGTGAGTGACCCAGAGGAAGTAGAAACTGCTCTTATTGAAACTTTGGGTACCTCTGACGCTTTACCGGTCAGCGGCAGAACAGAAACAAAAGAAAGATTCTCCACCCGGCCCTCCTCCGGGGGAAGGAGAGGAGCAGAGGTCCCCACCTGAAGAGCAGTCACCACGTTCCCTGGGTCACCCGTCTCAGGGTTGCTTACCACTCCTCTTGCCGGAGGGCTTAGACGAATCCCGAGCGGGCTGGGCACCTCAAATGACCGCTCTCCCTCCGATGCAGCGATCGACATCTGGTCCTCCGGCGGAGCCCCGAAGGAAACGACTGGGACCACACGGGATGGCCCAGCGCACTCCTCCAGAGGCTCCAATGGCAGCGATGCGGAGGAGTGAGGAGCCTGCGGGGGTCTTTCACCCGGCTGGACATGACTCACTGTAATCCTCAGACCACCAATGGGATTAGCCGAAGTAGCCTTTTTCTGAAGTGAACCAGAAAAAGAACTAGATCGGGGAATCTCCAAAGGGACTCCCCCTCATTTGAGGGATCGCAGTCTTGATATGGAAGCTTTAGCGTTAAGTTCTGCCGGGAAGACTCAATTGCTACATCACTTATTACCTTCTCATCTATCCAATCATGTCTAATACTTGCGGTATAAAAGATCGGTACTTACACATGTTTGAGTTCGCAGATGCTGACGCTTTCATTTACCTCCATCCTCCCCTCCACCTCCAAGATGGTTCCTTCCCCTCCATCCTCCCCACCACCACCAGGATGGTCCATTCCTATACCTCCCAGGGGGTCGGCTGCGCCCCTGCCTTAGTCTTCAGGCAGGAAATGCAGAGTCCTGACCCTCGGATTGCGAGCTATGGACGGGGCCTACGCCAAAGAACTTTATTGCTTGCTGGGCTATCAATAAATGTATTTATTGTTACAGTATTTATTCTCCCGAGTCTTTCAGGTAGAACTAAGCATCTAGAAGGTCATGTTCCCGCAGTGAGAACATGACTCATTCACGAACGCTGTCTCAGCGTGCGCGAGGCCCAAGCACGAGAGACAGCGATCATGGCCATCAACCGGCGACAGATATTGACCGCATCCAGAAACACACGGATGAAACGTCATCCTGAAAAGGACGCGATCTTCACCCGTGTAGCTCTTTTAGAGAATGCTCTCTTTAATGTGCTGAAGCACGCAGGGATAAACGCGGCAACACAGCGGGGAAACTGCAAGCCCGCTGTGTGCACTCAACTGAATACCAGCTGTGAAAACAGCTCTTTCAAAAGATGTAGATCGTGTGTAGTCACAACCGGCACTCGGAGCTCGCGAAAATCACTGAAGTGCTGTCACACCAACACAGAGAGATCCAGGAAAAGAGCAGACTCGTTGAGCGCGGAGAAAACACTGTCTCGAAACTCATTCACTCAGAGGACACAACTGGTGGGCTCCGAAGCAAAAAGCAAATGTGTGTGCACTTGCTTCCGCTTTATACCCGCACAGTGCCGCGCTGGTAGACGGCGCGCGGAATGCAAATCTTGCATGCCAATGTTTATTGGCTCGTTTTAGTTCACTCGAAGGCAGTTGGTCTCCCTAGCGTGATCCCAATTCGTTGGAAACTCCTCCAACGAGATGTAGGAGTTCCCACGAAAGGGAACGACTGACATCTCGCTCTTTTCATATAGATTACATAAACTGAGAATATTTGTTTTTTATATAAATTACTTGATTTAAAAGAAGAGAATTCAAGCTTCATAAAGAAAAATCTCTCGTGCCTGTGTGACTAGTATTCACTGAGTTACAGTTCATTTTCGGACGCGTTTCAGAATGGACCTCACTGACAGAGAGAAGGCAAAAATCACATGATGTTTATTTTACTTTATTTGACAAAAAGCACAACACTTTGTTTTTATTGTGAGTATACACAAAAAAATAGACACTTAACAGGATCGAATGATGTATAACACTTATGTAAGATCAAAATCAACAGAGTATTTTGAGTTTCTTTTGCACTGATAAGAAAAAAAGCGAGGTGGCATCGCTGGCGTAACCGCCGACCCCAGGGGGTTAAGTCCTTTGTTTTTGCCTCTACTGCACATTCAGACAGCGGGATGCTTTGTAGAACAGCAGGGCTATTTGAGATATATTTGGGTAACACTTTATTTCGATAGTCCACTTTAGACATTCTACTAACTCTAGAGATTGCATTACAGAAAAAGAAAATGTTTGTTATAAATAAAACAGTAAATTATTATATATCCATTTTACTATAAAAATTCTTAGACAACTGAGCCAAAGAGCCAAAACTCATAGTTGAATTAGGTGTTAAAGCAGTTAATCTCAGTGTTCAGGGTTGCTTGATAATTACAGTTGTGTTGGAACGTCCTGGTTGCGTATGCAACCTACCATTCCCTGAAGGAGGGAACGGAGGACGTAGTCGACGTCGACTGAATGGGGATCGCATCAGAGAGCCAATGTTCTTCGAGTACTATTGAACGAGCCAATGGAATTGGCATGCGTGATTCGCATCACACACTCTGCCCCCATGGTGCAGGTATAAATACGGAAGTGGATGCACGCACTAGTTGCTTTTTCGCTGAGGAGCCGAGCGTAACCCGGAGTCAGCGGTGGTCCAGCGGTAGTGGCAAGTTGACTACGTCCTCCGTTCCCTCCTTCAGGGAACGGTGGATTGCATACGCAACCAGGACATTCCCTTTCAGTCGATAACGTTGGACGTAGTCGATGTCGACAGAATGGGGATAACCATTGAAAACGCCACTAAAGCTGCCACCTTCCAGTGCCTAGACAATAATATCGAGACTTAAGTTTGGACACACTGGGCTAAATGGATCGCTGTTCAAAATAGGTAAACATAACAGGGAAGCCTCCTGATGCCACCGCAATTTTAAGGCGGGGAAGGACAGGGCTTAGACCAGGGAAGTCACTGCTGTTCCTATAGGACCACTGGGAAAGCGTTCCCACACATTGGAAGGAAGGGATGCTGCGGAAGCCACATCCTACCCGAAGGGAGGTAACGTGGAGAATACACGTATGAACTGGGCGGAAGACCGGGCAGTACGACATATCCAGCCAAGACGGGGGGAGACTCACCAGACAGAAATGGTAGAGAGACTCTGCCGAGGGAAGACACGGGCTCGCCGTAGGGAGCCGTATCGTGGAAGAATACACATATGGTATCACCGTAGGGACCGCAACATATGGACCCAGCCTAACACAGGTTCCACACTGCTTACGAGTGGTAGGCCTAACACCAGACGTTCCGCACGTCCGACGTTGGAGGGGTGTGGAGGAACTCAACAGGGTTCGGTTTCAGGGAACTCAACTGGAGTAGAAAGGCGCACGTATCCAGTCCATAGGAGGGAATGGCGTAGCAAGCCGACACTTGAACCGGGCTCACGGTGAAACTGGCTTCATGAGAAGGGAGCCCACGGGAAGCAGCGGTTCAACTAGGTGTCGCCCAGCCCCCAACTCTAAATCTGTCAGTAAAGCACTCTGTCAACGCCCAGGCGGAGCAAAACACTCATTATAGAGGAGCTCAACACATAAGTGGACATGAGCATCTCGGGTCTTTCACCGAAATAAGGCAACCACATTTAGTGGGCCAACTTTGCTTGAAAACAGCCTTCCCTCTCTGCTGAATTCCTAACATATAAGAGCTGGTCTGAGGACTAAGGCTTGCATTCTGTACACGTCTAAACGCTATGAAGCGGACGGACAGAGAAGCCAGGGCTGGGTTTGCCTCCTCCAGGGCAGCGCTTGCAGGCTCACCACCTGATCCTATTACGGGAGAGGTAGGAACCTTGGGCACAATCCAGTCCGGGGTCTCAGCTTGTGAGAGTTAGCCGCCCCGAACTCCAGGCACAATACGTTGACCGAAAGCGAGCAAGTCCCTACCCTCTAGTAGAGACCATGTGAGCAGGAGAACTGATTTACAGAATTTTTAACTCACTGCCTACAGTGGCTCAGGGGCGCTCTCTGCAGTGCAGTTGCACCAGAGAAAAGGCCCAAGAGGATAAAGAGGGGCGCAAGGATTTACATTACCTTGCTCCCTCAGGAACCTGACGATTAGGACGTGCTTCCCACACTTCTGCATTATGATGAGCGTCAATAACACCGAGGCAACATCATTTTGAGGGTGAAGGAAAACAGCCTACTCCAACCCATCTTGCAGGAAAGAGAGCACTGAAATGATCGAAAGCTTTCAGGATCTCCTCATGGAGAGAACACGCACTCAGCGATTAGGTTCCACTTCTAATGCGTAAGCACACTACTTTTTTCCAGGGGGTGCTTGCAGAAGTGATGGTCGAAGAAGATACCTCCCGGAACCTCCAAGGATAGAACGCGGGTGCCATTGTGCCCCGTCCCTGAAAAAGTGTTCAGGGGAAGTCAGGAAGGCTGTCGATGGGAACCAGGTCTGGTTGGGCCAATACGGCGCAACTATGAAGACCTGCTCCCTCCTGACTTGGCACCGTAGGTGCAAGCGACGGGCGCAAAAATACAGGAGCACTGCTCAACACTACATGTGAAGATCACTGAGCTTCAGGAGCATTTCTGCTCAACACTTGAGTGTGATACGTTGACTGAGCTTCAGGAGCATTTCTGCTCAACACTTGAGTGTGATAAATTCACTGAGCTACAGGAGCATTTCTGCTCAACACTTGAGTGCGAAGAACTTCACTGAGCTACAGGAGCATTTCTGCTCAACACTGAGTGTGAAAGGATTCACTGAGCTTCAGGAGCACTGCTGCTCAACACCTGAGTGCGATGAATTCACTGAGCTACAGGAGCATTGCTGCTCAACACCTGAGAGCGATGAACTTTACTGAGTTTCAGGAGCATTTCTGCTCAACATGAAAGTGTGATGAATTCACTGACTTGAGCAGGCGCCAGGCGACAATGAGTCGCAGTCGCTTTTAGGAGGCTCACTGGGGAAACGCATTTCTGCAGGCCCCCGGGGCAGCTGAGAGCCAGTGTCTGTCCAAGGGTTGTCCGATCGGACAGAAACAATACAACTGGCAGGGAGACGAAACCGGAGAGGCAACTGAGCGGCCCCGGAGTGGTCATGACCCAGCTGGACCCCAGGGGATGGAGTCTCCACTCACCCTGGCTATAACTGTCGTAAGGCTCGTCAGCGGCACGATTGAGTAGAGCGGGAAGAGTGGAACAAAGCGTCCTCAGAAGCTTCTGACTCCAAGGAGGAGGTGACGGGTGAGTCGTGACATGCGAGGGAAGCTCACGCAACGGTCGCCATGTCTAACAACTCGAGGCACGAATGCCCGTGCAGTCGGAGGTCGCCCAGGCCCCCGTTAAAGCACGCCCTTTGCACATGGCTCCTCAGTCGGTGAGGGATCAGCAGCAGACCGGGGTGAACTGTAGTCACACAGGGTGAGCTGCTCTGACATGAGTCACCTCGGGACTCGATCGTGAAGCTAGCGCTGAAGCGGTCATCATATGGAGGAAGCCAAGTGGCTGCATCTACCATATGCCACAGGAGCCTCTGAAAGTTCTTTCAGTGGGACCCTTTCTCACTTCTATACGCACCAGCTGAACACACTCTCATTGGAGAGACGTGTTGGACCGAGTCCACCTCCAAAACTGAAAGATAGATACTCAACCCGTGGGCGAGATTACTCTCTCCCAGTTGACCTGAAGACCCGACGAGCTCTGGAGCACTCGAAGGGAAGGACTCTGTACATATATTTAAACCCTCACGCGCAACACACAGGATGGCCTACGGCGCGGAAGGTAGAGATCTGAAGCACATGTCATTCAGGTCGGAGCTGCAGACCAATCTTGGGCCAAGATGGTCACGACCCACCACCTAGTAGCATGAAGAACAAGTTTGCAACTGGCCTTCATATTGGCTGGAGGAGTGGCTATATCAAATCCTTCACCAGCAGGATAAGATAAGCACGCACAAGTCAAGAGCACTGCTCAACACTAGGTGTGATGAATATCACTGGATTTTCAGGAGCACGTCTGCTCAACACCTAATGTGATGATTATCACTGACTTGAGCGGGATAGCCGAGCCTGAGGTGGGGCAGCAAAGTGGAGAGAGTGGTGTTAGTGTGCTGTGCAACACTTACCTGTCTCCACTAGCGGTAGGGGGCGCGTGAGAAGGCGGATGACCGGGTCCTCGAACATACCAAGCTGCCTGCTGGCGACCAAGGGGGGGCTAAGGGGTGTAAGGCTATACAGGGTCACACCCGCCAGACTGGCCCTCTTGGGACCCAGGAACAGGTGAATTTGCTCTTTGACCAGACACACACACACAAAGAAAGACTCCACCCGGCCCTCACCCGGGGGGAGGGAGTGATCGTGCCAACTCCAAGAGGCAAGGCAAGGCAAGGCAAGTTTATTTATATAGCACATTTCATACACGGTGGTAATTCAAAGTGCTTTACATAGAAGAAATTAAAATAATCAAAAGAAATCAGAGTAATTAAAACAGTTTTGAATAAAACAAAAATTTAAATTTAAAAAATTTAAATAAAATAAAATACAGTACAAACAGTCGGACGAACAGTGGCACAGTGCTCATTCAGTAAATGCACAGTTAAACATGTGTTTTGAGTTTGGATTTGAATGTGACTACTGTAGGAGCACATCTGATCTCTTCTGGAAGCTGGTTCCAGCTGCGGCTGGCATAGTAGCTAAAGGCGGACTCACCATGCTTAGAGTGAACCCTTGGTATTTCAAGCTGATGTGATCCTAATGATCTGAGTGATCTGTTGGGTTTATATTCAGTGAGCATGTCTGCAATGTATTGAGGTCCTAGGCCATTTAGTGATTTATATACCAGTAATAATACTTTAAAATCAATCCTATATGTAACTGGCAGCCAGTGTAAAGACCTGAGGACTGGTGTGATATGTTCATATTTTCTGGTTCTGCTCAGAATCCTAGCAGCAGCATTCTGTATGAGCTGCAACTGTCTTATGGTCTTTTTGGGAAGGCCAGTGAGAAGTCCATTACAATAATCCACCCTGCTGGTGATGAAAGCATGTACAAGTTTCTCTAAGTCTTGACTGGAAACAAAGCACCTAATTCTTGCAATATTTTTCAGGTGATAGTATGCTGATTTAGTTATTGCTTTGACATGACTACTGAAACTAAGGTCTGACTCTAGAGACACACCCATATTCCTGACTTGATTTTTAGTTGTTTGACCCCTAGAGTGAAGGCATGCATTCACCTTAAGAACTTCATCTTTGTTTCCAAATGCAATGACTTCAGTTTTGTCTTTGTTTAACTGAAGAAAGTTTTGGCACATCCAACTGTTTACTTCATCAATGCATTGGAACAGGGAGTTAATGGGGCTGTAATCGTTAGGCGATAGGGCTAAGTAGAGCTGTGTGTTGTCTGCATAGCTATGGTAAGCGATTTGGTTCTTTCTCATTATTTGTCTCATTGGGAGCATGTACAGGTTGAATAGGAGTGGCGCAAGAATTGAGCCTTGAGGGACTGCGCATGTCATTGATGTCCATTCAGACTTATGGTCTCCTATACTCACATAATAACCTCTCCCTCCTAAGTATGACCTGAACCATTTTAGGACTATCCCGGAAAGCCCGACCCAGTTTTCCAGCCTGTCAAGAAGTATGTTGTGATTGACAGTGTCAAATGCAGCACTGAGGTCGAGTAGTACCAGCACTGATAATTTGCCTGTATCAGTATTTAAGCAAATATAGTTTATTATCTTTATGAGCGCTGTCTCTGTGCTGTGATGCGATCGGAAACCAGATTGAAAATTGTCAAAGTATCCATTCGAGCTTAGGAATTTGTTCAGCTGATTGAAAACAACTTTTTCAATGATATTGCCTATGAAAGGAAGATTTGAGATCGGTCTATAGTTGTTTAATATGGTCTTATCCAGATTGCTCTTTTTCAGGAGGGGCTTGACAACTGCAGTTTTCAGGGAGTTTGGAAAACTCCCAGAGAGAAGTGAGGCATTTACCACTTCTAGGAGATCTGCTTCTAAACAGTTAAACACACTTTTAAAGAAAGATGTGGGAAGTGTGTCAAGAGCGCATGTTGATTTTTTAAGGTGCTGTACAGTATCTTCCAAAATTTTGCCATCAATTTCTTCGAAATCAGACATAGACTACTTTCTCAGGTTGCGGTTTGATCTGTCTGACCCCAGCGCAACTCAAGGATGAGCTGATCACCTTTCTGATATTATTGATTTTCTCAGAGAAGAAGGAGGGAAACTCACTGCACTTGCTGTCTGAGAGCATTTCACTGGGAATCTGGCTTGGGGGGTTTGTCAGTCTCTCTACGGTAGCAAAACGAGTGCGTGTGTTGTTTAAGTTACTGTTTATAATATTTGAGAAAAAAGTCTGTCTAGCTTTGCCTAGTTCCATATTGAAAGCATGGATGCTGTCTTTGTAGATGTTATAATGGACTACAAGTTTTGTCTTCCGCCACATGCGCTCTGCTTTTCTGCATTGTCTTTTCATATTTTGCACTGCTGTTGAGTTTCTCCAAGGTGCTTTTTGTCTGCCACTCTTCCTGACTTTCACAGGAGCAATATCATCAATTACACTTTTAACTTTTGAGTTAAAAGAATCAAGGAGAAAATCAACAGAGTCAGCAGATATGCTTGGTGTTAAAGATATAGCCTTCATAAATAGTGCACTAGTGTTCTCATTTAAGCATCTCTTCTTGACAGACACAGATCTAGCTTCAATGGCAGGAGAGATCAATATATCAAAGAAAATACAGAAATGATCAGACAGTGCTACATCCTTAAAAACAATCGATGAAATGTTTAGACCCTTACTGATAAGTAAATCTAGAGTGTGTCCATGATTATGTGTGGGTCCATGTACATGCTGAGTCAGATCAAAAGTATTTAAAACAGTTATGATTTCTTTTGCCATATTGGTTTCTGCATTATCTATGTGAATGTTAAAATCTCCAGCAATGGCAGAACAGTCAAATTCAGAGGAAATTGTTGATAAAAGTTCTGTAAAGTCCTCAGCGAAGGCTGGAGAATATTTTGGAGGCCTGTAAATAATGATAAGTAAAATTAGTGGAGCAACTTTTAACACAATACCCAGATATTCGAAAGACGGGTAATTACCAAAGGATATTTGCTTACATTGATAGACATCTTTAAAAAGAGCAGCTAAACCCCCACCTCTTCTAACAGCTCTGCAGACACTCATAAAAGTAAAGTTAGGAGGGGATGTTTCATTGAGGACTGTTGCACTGCAGATGTCTTCTAGCCAAGATTCATTTAGCAACATAAAATCCAGGTTGTATGTGGTTATTAAGTCATTGACTAAAAGTGATTTATTTTTAAGTGAGCGGATGTTTAAAAGTGCTAACTTAACAGTCTTACTTTTTGTCCCCACAGCAATCTTAGTTTGGCGTGTAATAGGCACCAGATTAGATGGGTTTGCTGTACGGCTTTTGAAGGCCTTAGACTTTCTATCATGTAATCGAACAGCAATACCGAAAGATACAGGCACACTGGGTTCCCGCTTGTTCTGTAAACATTTGAGAAAGTTACTGTTATCATAGCGGGGACCCGACACATATCACTGAGAGCTGGTATCAGTTGTTTGTGGTTCACCTCGAGCCACTGGAGGAGGGTGTGGGCCCTGGCGTTGTGGCAGAGGCCGAAGAGCTCTCACAGGGGGAGGGGAAGGGCGAGCTGGGCCCGCAGGCTTTGGTGGTTGAGGGGCCTGCCGTTTTTTGGTTGATATCTGGGGGCTTGCAAAAGAGTGGGATAGTTTGGTTCCAGCATACACCAGTTGTTCCATTTTCTCTGAGAAGCACAGAAGTGAAGATGCTGGAGAGAGGGATAATGTGTCTGGTGAGAGGGGCTGTTGCTCTGGTGTTATCGGAGGCTGTAATATGCTGTCCTGGTTTCCCTGGCTGTTTTCCAGAAAGTCGTCCTTGGGTGCTGAATCTTGGAGCAGTGCTAGTGTGTCACAGTCTGTCTGTGGTGAGCTCTGTGGGCAGGGCTCAGCTGAGATTGTGTCCGTGAGCAGAGGTTGTTGTGGCTGAGTGGTGTTATCATTGTCCTTGTGTGATGTGTCAACCGCATGTCCATTCAGGTGCTGAAGTGAAGTCCTGTGGTCATTCATACTGTATTCAGGTGTGTGTGTGCCATTCAGGTTGAGTGGATTGGCACACACTGCAGAAGGATGACGGAGGGAGAAGTAGATATTGTCCTTTAGCACTCTTGAACCAAGTTTGTTTGGGTGGTGGCCATCCTGTTTAAACAGTTGCCTCTGACTCCAGAAAAGATTGAAGTTGTCAATGAAGTTCACTCCTTTTATATTGCAGGTTTTTTGCAGCCATGGATTAAGCCCAAGCAACCGTGAAAACCTGTTTGTTCCTCTTGCTGGGAGTGGTCCACTGATGAATGTCTGGACTTTCAGTCTTTTAATCGTTTCAAAAAGTTAATTGAAATCCTTCTTAAGGAGCTCTGACTGCTCTTTATGAATATCATTCTTCCCAACATGAATGATGAGTCGATTTGTAGTCTTATGTTTCATCAGAATGTTCTGAAGTTCCCTATTTACATCAGAAGTTGTTGCTTGTGGAAGGCAGCACGTACTTGTATCCCTGCTACTAATGTTTCTGATTATGGAGTCACCCACTATCAGAGTCCTGGGCCCGGCTGCGCTCTGAGCTGAGTGCCGCTGTCTGCTCAACCTTGAGCCCCAGTTAGCATCAGTGTTAGCTACTGACTTATTCAGTCTGTGTTCAATCACATTCATCAAATTTGGGGATTCCTCATTCATTAATATTTCAAATCTGTTCTCAAGATGTATAGGCGGTGGTAGGAGACCAGTGTTTGCAATCCTTGTCAGAGCCGTATCTGGGGTAGAGGATGCTACTGCAGCAATATGTGATGCTCGTGACAATCTGATGTCTTGAGTGCCTTTGGGTCTCACTCCCTGTTTGTGCCATCGATTTGTAAGTCGATCGGCTTGTTTCTCTACACTCAGTATAGCCTGTCGAGGAGCACAAGATTCGTGGGACTCACCGGCAGTATGCTGAGGGTGTCCATGATGAAGCTCTGTCGTCTGGTCGTCTGGAAGCATCCTCATCCATCCCTGGGCTTCCACCTGGCTTGGCAGCGCCTGGAGCGGGCTGGGCGTTCCTACTGCGGCCGGCTCCATGCTGAGGCCTGGGTGGAGGCTGCTGCAGAGGCCCAGCGGAAGCAGCGGCTGGGAAACGCCCTTGGTGACGAGCAGGAGGAACTGCCACTGCCAGCGAGGTGGAGGCAGCAGGATGTGCTGGATGACCTCCGTCTGCGCTTTGGCGGCAGAGAACTGTTGGATGCAGTTCCCCGCCGCGTCGCCCACCAGCCCAACCTGGGAAATTGGGGAGACCAGGAACTGAACCTTGTCCGCATCCGCCATATCAACCAGGCTGAGCCAACGATGGCGCTCCTGGACCACTAAGGTGGACATCGCCAGACCGATCGCGCACGCCACGACACTCGTGCCCCAGAGGGCGAGGTCGGATGCAGTGCGGTGCTCACCTATGAGTGCACGGTCTGGGCTACCCTCGTGCATGTCCATGGGTGCCCTGGCCTGACAGACCTGAAGCAACACCATGGCACGCAAGAGGAGGCGGCTTGCCCACAGGCTTTGTAGGCTCTGCCCGTCGGAACGGACGGAAACTCACAGCCCTTAGGGGGGAGATGAGGATCCCCCAAAAGGCAGCGGCCGCCGGACACAGGTGCACCTGTGTCGACAGACCGCTCCATTGGAGGGATAGCCTCGCAACCCTTCACCGCTCCTCCATCAAGGGTAGTGAGGGGGAAAAGCTATTCAGGCAGTTTCTGGCAGAGAAAGGTGCCATCCACAACCTGGTAAGCTCTCCATGCACTTCGGGAAAGAAAGGCACTGGGGCGGCAAGCTGAGAACCAGCGCGGCCCGCCCCGAGATACCAAACCTCCATCCGAGACTGAACGGGACACGGTGGAGGTTCCACTCGAGCCCGGCAGCCTTGGCGGCACGTTTCAGCATAGCTGACATTTCTGGATCTGGCTCGGGCAATGTTACACTCCCAGAGGGAAATAACACAGCGAGTCGTCATCTCCAGAGGACAGCTCACCCTCCGATGCAGCTATCGACATCTTATCCTCTGGGGGAACCCCCATTGAAACAGCTGATCGGTCCATTACAGAGGGACCAGCATGCTTAAGAGGAATTCCATCGGCTGCGGTGTGATGGAGGAGTGAGGAACCCACAGGGAATGGTTACCGGGCGAGACATCCATCACGACACGACAGTCATACATATTTATATACACATAAATATATAGCTCAAACACGTGATGCAACAATTGTGACCGTCAGAGAGGAAAAGGGAACGCACAGGTGGATTACATCTTGAAAAAGACGCAAACGCACCCGTGTTGCTCTTTCAGGAAATAGGACCGTCACCAGTGCCGGAGCACACAGGAGAGTCACCAGTGCCGGAGCACACAGAAGAATGACCACGGCAACACTGAACAGTGAACTGAAACAGTGAAGCACTCACTTTTCCGCCCTCTAACCAGCCGTCAACACACACAAACATTTAAAATTTTTTGCTGTTAAAACAGCAGTTGAGAGCTCAAAGCTCGCGATCACCGCTGCACTCGCGCTGTAAAAACCACCAGCACTGGGAGAGTCTTCCTGAAGAACACCGACACACTCGCTCGTTGTAAACAACAGCATTCTTCAGAGACATCAAACGATCAGCTCCGAAGCGAAAGGCAACTAGTGCGTCCATCCACTTCCGTATTTATACCCGCACTGCGGGGGCGGAGTGTGTGATGCGAATCACGCACGCCAATTCCATTGGCTCGTTCAATAGTACTCGAAGAACATTGATCTCTGACGCGATCCCCATTCAGTCGACGTCAACTACGTCCGACGTTATCGACTGAAAGGGAACTGAAGTCTAGGACAGTAGCTCTCCATGAGCAGGGATGGAGACCCCTGTCTATACAAATCTCATGATCTTTTTGGTTACTTCTTCTACACACTGCAGTAGAGCAGGGGTTCCCAACCATGTTCCCATTTCATGTTTTACAGTCTGCACATTTTGTATCTCTCCCTTATCTGACATACACCCGCTTCAGGTCTTGTAGTCTAATGAGCTGATGAGTGGAATCGGGTGTTTATGAGGAAGACATATAAAATGTGCAGTGCTGGTGGGAACTATCCTGGATATTATAAACATTCCCTTTAGTTGTCAGGATACAGGCACGGAGACAGAGGTAAGTGAATCCAAACACCGTTTTATTTAATGTGACACAAGTGCAAAGGTGAGTATTCAAAGTTCAGGTGCAGATTCGGTGAAGATCACTATGTGCGGGGCAGATTACAGGTGAGCAGGTCCTCTTCAGGTTAGCTGATGTCAAGCAGTCACAGTTCATTAATACTTGTCTTTTCTCTTTCAGATGCAGTCACGAGCAAGTAAAACTCAGCGTGAACACAGGAAGCTCAGGTGAATACCAGATCTCGGGAAACGTGGATTCAGACAGGATTTCTGGAGACAGCGGAACAAGGATACAGAGGTTAGTATTTCACAGGTGAGTATACATTACTTAGCGGACACTGGATGCATCAGAGACTTCGGGAGAGAATGGGTAATGGCCTGTTCCTGTTGGAGGCTTGACAATGACTGATCTCACAGTGAGTGTTTTTATGAGCTGGCTGATGAGGCTTGCTGATTGTAAACAGGTGCAGGTGATAATACTCAGGGGAGAGTAACTGCAGGTGCGCCAAAGAGGATTCTGGGGAATGTAGTGCAGAGATAGACAGTGAACGTGACATTAGTAAGTTATTAAGACAATTATCAAAAATCAAAAATGATGAAGAAATGGCAGGTCAGGTGGGACATGCATAATAGTGGAAGATTTAGTGTAGAGAAATATATCTGTATTAGTGTACAGAAATATATTAATGCGCATGATGTGATTAGAAGGAACAGAAGGGAGGAATTCAAGTGATGGATTTGATTTTATTGTTAATTTCAATGCAATAGCCTACTTGCTGCTAGTTATTGCTATTTATTAAAATCACCGCCAGTTAAATAAAACATTACGAAATTAAAAATAAATAAATAGAAATAAACTTTAGAAAATAAAATTAAAAAAATATAGATGAATGCAGGTAAGTTAACACATCTCATCGCCTTAGCAGCTAGCAATAAGTCACTTGAAATGCATAAATTATGTCAATACAATATTAACATTAAACATTATTTGAGATATTTAAAAATATATATATTTCATCCACAGTCTGCTCTGATTCCCAACCTCCACCTGAACCAGAAAATATGGGTAAAAATAAAGACCTGGGCCCATATGTATAAAGCCACTCAGAGTAAATTTTTTGTCTTAAGTGTGTCAAAATTCTAAGAATGACGTCATTTTACTCTTATTCTTATTCTTAAGAATAAGTGTGATTCATAAAGGTTCCTAAGTGTTAAGACTAGGTCTCAGCTCCTAAATTATTTAAGAGAGCTGGAGAGGTCTCCTAACCAGTTAGGAGTAACAAGATGGCAGCAGAGAGGACGCAGCATTGCGCTTTTCAACGAAAATATGATGTATTGTAGTTAAATGAGTTGATCAAATGCTAAAAAAGTTTAATCATCAAGGTATTCTTTTTTTAACTTACCTTTAAGAAATTTTATAGCAATGAAATGAAAGTAATAATTATATTTTCTGGCGACTGGAATGCAGCAGTGCACCTGTGATGACTCGGGGCCCTTCAGTCCACAGTTAGCAGGCTCTTGAATAGCACAATTGTGACACTGACCACACCAAATATACAGTGGTGACCAAAAGTGATGTGCAGAGTTTTTTTGTTTTTTTTAAATGACCCTACAAGTTTGCTTAAACCCATCAAATTATGAGGAAAATATTTGTATATTTATATTTTTTAAATATTTTAAAATATGAGGGAAGAACAAAACACTAAACTTAAAGAATGTATTTATCTGACACAATTCTTTCAAGTCACTTTTATTTCTGTAGACAAAGTATACATTTATTAACAGCCCAGCAAGCACGTATTGTGTTATAAAGTTATTTGGCGTACCCTGTCCGTAACTCGCGATCCAAGGGTACGGAAACTGCATTTCCTGGCTGAGGATGAAGGCAGGGGTGCAGCCGACCCCTGGGAGGTATGAGGTATGGACAGATGAAAGACCCCCGGGAGGGACAGTATGGGAAGGGACCATCCTGGTGGTGATGGGTAGGATGCAGGGGAATATAGGCGCCAACATCTTCGAACTCATTCGTGTGTAAGTAGGCCTACCGATCTTTTATACTACAAGTATTAGAACACGATTGGATAGATAAAAAGGCAAACAAGGGACTTTTCGAACGTCCCCAAAGTGGAGTGCGGCGCGATAGAAGTGTCGCACGGACAAGTGGATCAGTACTGTTAGGTCCGCTTTGTAACGTTACCGAGCGGACTTAAGTGACGTGATAATTTAGTCTTCCTGGCAGAAACTTACGTTAAAGCTTTAATTTCCATTGTAAAAATCATTAGTTATCTATTTAGTTCATTTATCTATACAGCCACTCTGGTGAAAACAGTGATGTCATCGTCCAGCTCAGTTCAGTTCTCATATAATGGTGTCAATGCAGGAGATCAATAATATTGTTGAATATTAAGTGACAAAAAAGTGCAAACTACAGCTACAGGTTTTAGAAAAACTAAAAAGCTCACAGGAGAAAAAAAATCATACATTGTCTGCAACATATTTAATTGTCCTTTGTTGTTTTTTCACGTGTTCATAATTTCTTTGTATGACAGCCTGGCTGAAAATTATGTCTGTACAATTTGGAATGTTTCATTGTGTTATCACAAATAAACAATTGACTCCAGGCACAACTACACAATACGCTTACAAAATATTTAACACATTTTTAATACTATTTGAATAATGGGTGAATCTGTCAATTTTCCTTCAATACTAATTTGTGATAATTTGGCACAATGCAAAGCAATTAAAAAAAAATACATTTAAATATTAAAGTTTCAGTGTCTTAATTAAATTATTTTATTATAATTACATTAAATGATTGGTGTCATGCTGCTGTGACCTCACCCTTGCTGGTTCACTATTGGCTTAATTAGTGATTAAGGGCAGCCATTTTGAGTTAACAACATTGTAGTCCTTAGTTTGCAGCACTTAAGTGCCACTTCAGTCAGCACTTAAGAATCAGTCTTATACTTTACTGAAAGTTGCTTTTAGCTGCTTTATAAAAGTCTCCTACTCTTAGAGAAGTCCTACTTTTTACTAAGTATTTTTTGACACTTAAGTCAAAGCTTAAGACTATTCTTAAGAGCATTTCTTAGAAGTTTTATACATACGGGCCCTGAGCAGACATTTGTCCATTGCCTGGATATAAAATAAAATATGTAGCCTATCTTTCTCTGTCTAAATTTACTTTTGCAGAGACAACTGTCACACACACAGTTAATTAATTATTCATAAATTGTTTGGATAGTGACAGTATGAACAACAAAAGTGACACTGTGTTGCGTGCAGAGCTTATGGTGGAGGGAGTGTAATAAAGCAAACTGCAACAGAATAGTCTGGGGTGGAAAAAAGTTAAGAATTGTTTCTGGGGGGTTTTGTGCAGTGAACTGTTACTAGTTTTAGTGCAGTGTTGTGCTTATGGGACTGGGGATAAAGAGGAGCAAACTGCAGTTTGGGGTGGGTGAAGGAAGGATTACAATAGATTTTTATTGAGAAACAGAATTTTTTCAAGTGGGTTGGGGTTTAGACGATTCCTCTTCTTGGACAAAACCTCTCCAGCCTTGGAAAATATCCTTTCACAAGGAACAGAGGATGCAAGGGAACATAAAAATGCCAGTGCCAGTTGGTATAAATGAGGATACTGATGCTTCTGTTGAGGCCAGACGGGGGAGGATCTCCTCTTTCTTGCTGGCTCCATTACCAGGAAAAAGGAAGAGTCACAAAAAGCAAACAAATCCAAAAGGGCAATCCAAAACAAAAAGCAGTCCAGATCCAAAAATCCAAAGCAATCCAAATAATCTTATCTCATTAATATAATAAGACTATAATATAGCTACTATAATTAATAATAACAATATACTATATTCTAACCTGATAGACTATAAATGTAATAATATACAGCCCTAACACATATATGACTCAATAACGACAATGACAATGAGAGTTCTCTGACTCTACTACAACTGCTTCTACTACTCCTAACAACAGCCACAAGGTGGCGCGAGTTTCGAACCCCCTTTATCCGAAAGCGACACTCAGGCCGAACCGATGACGTATCCACACAAACCGAGGCCTCGTTTGTCATTAGTCACGTGATTTTCACGTTAACAACACAAGCCTCGAATCGCGGCTTCATCTGGCACGCCCATTTTTTCTCGACACAAGCTCCGACGCCTCGGTTCAAATGTCACATCACTAGTTGTTGGTGCCAGACGGGCCGGTCTGAGTATTTCACAATCTGCTCAGTTACTGGGATTTTCACGCACAACCATTTCTAGGGTTTACAAAGAATAGTGTGAAAAGGGAAAAACATCCAGTATGCGGCAGTCCTGTGGGTGAAAAGTGAAAATGCCTTGTTGATGCTAGAGGTCAGAGGAGAATGGGCCAACTGATTCAAGCTGATAGAAGAGCAACTTTGACTGAAATAACCACTCGTTACAACCGAGGTATGCAGCAAAGCATTTGTGAAGCCACAACACGCACAACCTTGAGGCGGATGGGCTACAACAGCAGAAGACCCCACCGGGTACGACTCATCTCCACTACAAATAGGAAAAAGAGGCTACAATTTGCAAGAGCTCACCAAAATTGGACAGTTGAAGACTGGAAAAATGTTGCCTGGTCTGATGAGTCTCGATTTCTGTTGAGACATTACAATGGTAGAGTCAGAATTTGGTGTAAAAAGAATGAGAACATGGATCCATCATGCCTTGTTATCACTGTGCAGGCTGGTGGTGGTGGTGTAATGGTGTGGGGGATGTTTTCTTGGCACACTTTAGGCCCCTTAGTGCCAATTGGGCAGCGTTTAAATGCCACGGCCTACCTGAGCATTTTTTCTGACCATGTCCATCCCTTTATGGCCACCATGTACCCATCCTCTGATGGCTACTTCCAGCAGGATAATGCACCATGTCACAAAGCTCGAATCATTTCAAATTGGTTTCTTGAACATGACAATGAGTTCACTGTACTAAAATGGCCCCCACAGTCACCAGATCTCAACCCAATAGAGCATCTTTGGGATGTGGTGGAACGGGAGCTTCGTGCCCTGGATGTGCATCCCACAAATCTCCATCAACTGCAAGATGCTATCCTATCAATGTGGGCCAACATTTCTTAAGAATGCTTTCAGTACCTTGTTGAATCAATGCCACGTACAATTAAGGCAGTTCTGAAGGCGAAAGGGGGTCAAACACAGTATTAGTATGGTGTTCCTAATAATCCTTTAGGTGAGTGTGTATATATATATATATATATATATATATATATATATATATATATATATATATATACATATATATATATATATATATATATATATATATATATATATATATATCGATACTATTAATAAATGAGCAAAACTTGGCCACTCAATATTTAATATTCAATTATTTTAATTATCACAATTAAAGTTTTAATTGTATTAATTTGAACAAGCACGACATTCAGCATTCAATCAAATATTCTTAAATATTTATTTTATAAATAATGTTATTTCAACATAATATCTCATTATTTCAACATAATATGTGTGCGTATTATACAAGATGTGCATTTGTAAATCCGGTGACACACGTGCATTAATTTTTATTAATAAGTCAGTGTCGGCTGCAAAGATGAAGTTGACGATCACCATCTCCGTAGTGAAGGCGCCTATAGAGAGAAACACACATAATAGATTACATAATCAGAGAGTAGCCTATTTCTTTTCGTTTTGAATTGTTTCATTTAAAGGACAAGTTCGGTATTTTACACTTAAAGCCCTGTTTTAAGATCGTTTCTGATGAAATAGAACGGTTAAGATTGAAATTTGGACAAATGCTGCTGTCCCGAGAATTTTCGGTTTCTGTAGTAGCACCCCCCCACCTACACAATGGTTTCATAGGGGCACTGGAACAATCATTCATAAAACGCATTAAACTTTAGTTTACAAAGACGTGAAACTCACTGAGTGGTCTGGGGTGTTCACTGATACAATACAATACAATGTTTATTTATAGAGCACAGTTTAAAAACAACCGAGGTCGACCAAAGTGCTGTACACACAAAAGAAGAGAATGATAAAAAAAAGAAATAATAATAATAAAATGTAAACTTAAACAATTTTACAATTTACAGACAAACACCAGTTGTAAAATGGGAGTAACACACGAAAGTGAAATCATAAAATAAAGGGTCAAGATACATTGAACGCTAAAGCGAAGAGATAAGTCTTAAGAATAGACTTAAAGGTCGAAAGGGTTGGGGCAGTTCTGATATGGGCCGGGAGACTATTCCATAGTTTAGGGCCAATGGCAGAGAAGGCACGATCTCCTCTATTTTTTAATCTAGTCCTCGGAACTTGCAACAGACAAGAGTAAGCTGATCTGAGTGACCTTGACTGAGCGTAAGGGTGTAACAGTTCCGACAAATACTGTGGTGCCTCATTATGAACAGATTTGAAAACAAACAGTAACATTTTAAAATCAATTCTATATTTGACCGGCAGCCAATGTAGTGAAATCAAGATCGGTGTGATAGGTTCATATTTACGCTTCCCAAAAAGAAGCCGAGCCGCTGCATTCTGAACTAACTGTAAACGTGCAACACAGGCCTGTGAAGCACCAATGTACAGTGAGTTACAATAATCGAGTCGCGATGTAACCAAAGCATGCATGACCGTTTCAAATTTCTTGAGGGAAAGAAAAGGCTTCACCTTTGACAGAAGACGAAGATGATAAAAACACGACTTAATCACAGTACTTATCTGCTTATCGAATTTAAGATTAGTATCTAACCAAACACCCAAGTTTCTGACACACGTGGTACTATAAGGCGACAAAGATGCAAAATCAGGGTCATGTAAATATTGTCCATTTGAACCAAACACAATAAATTCGGTTTTACTCTCATTCAAACTCAGGAAGTTAGACGTAAGCCAAAGTTTTAGCTCTTCCAAACAATCCATGATAGGCTGTAATGCCTGCCTGTCGTCACGCTTCAGAGGGATATAAATCTGGGTGTCATCAGCATACAAATGAAACGAGACCCCGTACTTATTAAAAATAGACCCAAGTGGAAGCATAAATAGGGAGAACAGTGCAGGACCAAGAATTGAACCCTGGGGGACACCAGAATTTAAAGTTGTTTCAGAGGAAGAATGGTGTCCGATATTGACAACATACCTCCTGTCAGAGAGGTATGACCGAAACCACTGTAATACTGTGCCACGAAGACCAACACATGTTTCAAGGCGTGATATAAGAATGTCATGGTTAACTAAATCGAAGGCAGAACTAAGGTCTAACAAAACCAGCGCCATAGACTGCCCAGAGTCAGTGGTTAGCATGATATCATTTAAAACTCTTAAGAGCGCTGTCTCAGTACTATGGCGGTATTTAAAGCCAGATTGAAATTTTTCATGAATAGAACTGATAGTCAGATAAGACTGAAGTTGATTTAAAACAATTTTCTCTAGAATCTTAGATAGAAAAGTTAGATTTGAAATAGGTCGAAAATTAGCCAAAAGTTTGGAGTCCAAACTAGTTTTTTTTTAAATGGGGTCGCACTGTGGCCAGTTTAAAATCAAAAGGTACCGTACCAGTATGGAGACATTTGTTGATTACAGACAACAAGTCAGGGCCAACAGTCTCAATAACTTGCCCAAGCAAACGAGAAGGAATGACGTCATTGGGGAACATAGTTGGCTTCAAATGAGACATAGTCTCGATCAGAGAATTGAGGCTAACAGACTCAAAGACAGACCAAGTGGAAGAGGAGAGTGAGACATCAGACAGTTTATACGATGAGGTACACAACGAAGCTGTAATTTTGGAGATCCTATCATTAAAAAATGTCACAAAGTCCTCACATAGGGAGACAGATGCTTCAGGGAATAAATTAACCTTTGGATGGAAAACAGATTCAATGGTGGAAAATAGAATATTTGGCTTATGGCTATTCCGTGTGATTAAGTTTGAGAGGTATCTACTCTTTGCAACCTTAGCAGCTCGTTGAAAGGCAGAAAGGGAGTCCCTTAGAATTTCATATGAAACTTGTAATCGGTCTTTTTTCCATTTGCGTTCTGCCCTTCGACAGGTCCGTCTGAGAGAACGAGTAATATCATTATGCCAAGGTAATGAGTTATGCTTGCTTTTTTTCTCTTTTAGGGGGGCGATAGAATTTAAAATGTTAAGGCAAGTAGTATTGAAAATACTTAAATGTTCATCAGCATCTAAGTGTGATATGGAAAGGTTTGTATCCTGAGTAGCGCACAATTGTACATACCTAGAGCAAAATTCATTGCTTGAACATTCAGTGAGAATTCGAGTCCAACGTGGCAGTGGAGAGTGTCCTTCAACATTTTCATCAAATGGCACACAAAACAATAAAGGCATATGATCGGATAAGCCAGGTTCACTAATTTTGAAGTTCAACACTGATAGACCACGAGATAAGATCAAGTCCAAGGTATGCCCCTGAACATGAGTTGGTCCGGACACCCATTGCACAAAGTCAAAAGAGTCTATTAAGCTAAGAAAGTCTTTTGAGAGAGGCTTAGAGTCAAAGCACACATGGATATTGAAGTCCCCAATAATTAGAATTCTATCATGGCAGGTGACAATTTCAGACAGAAATTCTGCAAATTCATTGATAAAGTCATTGTTTGCATGGGGTGGCCGATATATGATAACAAAAACCACTGGATTTACCAGAGAAAGTTGAAACAGCTGAACTTCAAAGCTCCTGCGATTATGAGTTGATAAACAGTGACAGAGATGGTTGTTTTTAAACACTGTTGCTAACCCCCCACCACGACCAGATAATCGGGGGGAATTAAGAAACTTACAGCCCTGTGCCAAAAGTTCAGTAAATGGACTTAAGTCTCCCGGTTTAATCCAGGTTTCGGTAATGCATAAGATATCCAAGGTGTGGAGTGTAAAAAAGTCATTTAATATAAAGGTCTTATTTACCAGAGAGCGTGCATTGATCAAAGCCACTTTTAATAGCTTCGTGTCCTCCTGCAGCTGAATTGATCTCTGCAACGGTCGAAGATTAGAGATATTTACTCCACGCGCGCGAAGACGAGGAGGAAGATAGCGCGTATATGTTGACAGAGTGCCGGGGACCACGGGTCGAAGCCATCGATGCAATGTATCTAGCGGACGCCAAAGTGTACGCCGTTCTCTGGTCATAGGCAAAGGAGATAGCCTATCAGCAAACGGCGACCATGCATCAGCACTCAGCGAGTGGGGGTAAACGCGCCGCTCACAGAGCCTCACAGACGGCGACCACGCAGGAGACCTAAGCCGAGCAGCAACTCCACCCCGCTTTCCACGTTTTCTCCGACGTTTCCTCTTCCAAGGCAGGTCAGCAGGACGCCAATATTGGTAAACTGGAAGATAAGTATGAGTAGGCAGAGAAGAGGGACGAGGCAGGTAGATGTCACCTCTAACAGCTTCAACAGTCACTCGAATGTCCAAGAGTATTTGACGATCGTACGTCAACGCCATTTTACAACCAGTAGTTAAAAAAGACAAACATAAAAACAGTAAGGACATCAAAACTTGAGGTTGCGACAGATGGCATGCCAAACACAGCGGCGCCATCTTGTTCCCCGCGCAGCACACCGCGCAGCTACACCGCGCAGAATAAGGTGCGACAGTTATGAGAGCCAGACAGCTCTCATGCCATCTGCTTCATGACGTTGTAGGCTACTGCAGATCGTCTGGGGTGGGGTGTTCACTGATATGCTCACACAAAAATCGCTGCAAAAGATGCTTTCCAACAGGTGTTTTACCATTCGTTGTAAAACTGTGGACCTATTTTTCCAAACGCCTCACAACCAGACATTCTTCCGTTGAGAGCTTGAATAATAGACACTCCAGCCCAGTTGGTGGCGATAATGCACCTTTGCCAATGTTTGGATAGCGTAGCCTACGATACCGCGACTGCATAAGACTACAGAAAGAATACAAATAACCCCATTTCCGTTTCCGGCGGCGGAGTAATACCGTACCTCACAGAACATCCAATACAACTCAATGGAGTTGGACAAAAACTACGATAAAACCTATTGGAAAGCATCTTTTGCAGCGATTTTTGTGTGAGCATATCAGTGAACACCCCAGACCACTCGGTGAGTTTCAATTCTTTGTAAACTAAAGTTTAATGCGTTTTATGAAAGATTGTTCCAGTGCCCCTATGAAACCATTGTGTAGGTGGGGGGGGTGCTACCACAGAAACTGAAAATTCTCGGGACAGCAGCATTTGTCCAAATTTCAATCTTAACCGTTCTATTTCATCATAAACGATCATAAAACAGGGCTTTAAGTGTAAAATACGACCTTGTCCTTTAAAGACATTTCAAGCTCTCTATAGATATATTTCTCATGTCTGTGAGGCATACGCTGAGTTTCGGTTAATTTATATTGAGATGCGCACCAGTTTACGTGCAATGCAAGTGACCGCGCCGCGCCTCCATGTCATGATTATATTGTCTGCTATATTTGCTTCTTATTTATTAAATACAGGCAATTGGTCGATGGAAAAAATTATTAAAATTAAGATACAATTTATACATAACGAAATTCACTTTAAAGAAAGGCTTTCTACAAAACAAAACTTAATGAAGTGGTCAAAATAATGTCTGACCCACTCCATGTCTCCCAATATATTTCGAATCCTATTTTACTCACACTTTTCATAATAAACATAGATGGGAAAAAATAACATTATAATATTTTAACAAATATGAAACTAAATGCGCTTATTTAATGGCTACAACACGTATAGTATATAGGCCTACAGACTCTTTATTTGCACAAATTGCTGCACATTCATTTAATTCTGAATTTTGCACACATAAGTTGAAAGGCATTTGTTTGTGAATAGTAAAACATATCTGCAACATTTATTAAGTTCACAGATTATTGTGCGTGCATTTATTAATCATTATGATACTAAAATCCAGAGGTGGGAGTAAGTCACACATGTTCAAGTCACAAGTAAGTCTCAAGTCCCTACCATCAAGTATCAAGCAAGTTTAAGTCGCAGTACACACAACCATGTCAAGTCAAGTCAAGTCAGTGGTTCACTTCAAGCAAGTCAAGTCGAGTCCTGCTAAGGGCCAAGTCAAGTCGAAGTCAAGTTACAATACCAAACAGAAAAAAAGTAGAGTTTATATTGGCCTCAACCTTATTTATTTTTCCCTCAGAAATGATTACCTTTCTTATACATTTATATTGTAACATTAATAATATTCATATAATTTATTATAGCATGTATTTATGATTATCAAAATTTGGTATTATTATTATTATAATAACAATTATACGAAAAATGTTGAAGATAAAACATTTGAAGGTAAATTCACAAGTGTGATGCATTAATTTTATTGGTTTTATAGTAAATGTCATATGTTTAAATTTGCTTATATATATATATTTTTTTTTTAATGAAATATCACCGGCAGACATTAACTTTCCCATTAAGAGCCAATATTTGACCCCTTAAATTGATTTCCAGGGGCATTTTTTTCTAACTATGTTCTAACCATTTTTTTTTCTAATCATGAATTTACACTGCAATTTCAACACCATAAATAATGTTATGAGATTAATCATTTAAATATGATCATTTTAATATAGAAAAAATTAGATGCTAAAAAATAATAAATTATATTTTTTTTAATTATGAAATTAAAACCGCCAATAGCCACAGAAAAAAAATCACCATCTTAATGTAGAAGCATTCATTCAACTGAATTGTTCAAAACGGCAGATTCATTCTGGAACTAAGCAACTAGGTCACTGAATCACAAAAACCTCGGATTTATTCAGATACGCATAACTCTTTTTCTGTGGCTTGTTTGGAACTATTGTCATTGGAGAAATAGAGCAAAAACAGAGAATATTTACAATAGGCTATTACGTCCAAAATGTCACATCACAATATTCACTCTTTGTTTACTGAACTGTTGTAAAAAATCATTATCACATTTGCAATCACGCCAATATTCTGGAAATATTTTTTTATAGTATATGTTATAAAAACAACAATAATTCATAGCCTTGGGCAATTTTTTCTACACCAAATCTTGAATTTTTGGTGCATATTAATTCTGCTGGAATTATGCCCCCCAACCCCTTGACATCTGACCCTGCTTCAAGAGAAGCATAAAACACGACAAAACATCATTGACAATTTTCTATGTTGTTTTTCGTCATTGGAAAGAGCGACATATTTGGCTTTAATGCATGATTTGAATGACACTGTGGCAATTTAATGTCTGTGTGAATTTATGCATGTTATACAAAACGTCTACGGTTACGTATGTAACCCTCGTTCCCTGAGTAGGGAACGGAGACGTTACGTCGGATGACGACGAATGGGGTTTCGCTTAGAAAGCCTATCAACTTCGAGTATTACAAAACGAGCCAATGGCAAAGAAATGCCATGGGTCTGCGGAATTTGCATGACGTAACTTCGCCCCACCTCGTGGGTATAAAAGGAGGAAGTCCGCAACAGCAGTTTATGTTTCTTCGCTGAGGAGCCAAGACTGAGCTCAGGCGATCCCCGCGGTACAGCGGAAAGTGGCAGGCAGACGTAACGTCTCCGTTCCCTACTCAGGGAACGAGGGTTACATACGTAACCGTAGACGTTCCCTTTCGTTGTCACTCCGAGTTACGTCGGATGACGACGAATGGGGTTACCAGTCTAATCACGCCACCTTCTCAGCTGTCTTCCAGTGCCCTGCGTAAATCAAGATCCCTGTCATAGAATGGACGAAGGACTCCATTTAACACAGGAATACCAAGGTACTCTGGGAAGCATATCCCAAGCTAGGGGAAGTATGCAATTAATGCCAACCCAGAGGGGGGGGACTTAGAGAATACACAAATGACCCGAAGGATGCATATGGGGAACACTGGGGTGTCCAGCCGCAGGTGGAATATTTCAACCCCAGGGGTGGCAAGGTGGCTTGCCAAGGGAAAGACACATGCTCAGAGAGGCTTACAGTGGAATACACATGTGGGAGTCGCTCAGGGGAGGGACCATGCACACGGGAGGCACCTAGCCGACGCGCAGGCAAGAGACACTGGCGCCGACGTAAGGAGTGCTGGAGGAGCTCAGGGCTTTCGGAGCGCTGTCTTCATAGACAGGAACTTAAGCTCGACTGATTGCAGAGGCTCAAAGGGAGTACTCTTCAGGGCAGTTAGAACCACTGAGAGGTCCCAAGAGGGAACGAGAGGAGGGCGAGGAGGATGTAGTCTCCTCGCTCCTCTCAGGAACCTGATGACCAGGTCGTGCTTCCCTACCGACTTACCTTCGACGGGGTCATGATGTGCGGCAATGGCGGCAACATAGAAGAAGGCTCATTGGGGGAAACGCATATTTGCGGCCCGGCGGCCAGCTGTGCGCCAGTGCATCCGTGCCGAGCGTGCCCTCGGTCAGGGAAAAATACAGGGCGCAATGGGTCGAGTCGTGAGAGGCAAACAGATCTATCTGTGCGTCCCCGAACTGGTCCCAAATCAGCTGAACCGACTGGGGATGGAGTCGCCATTCTCCAGGGAGGGGCTGAAGCCGTGAGAGCTCGTTGGCTGCACAGTTCAGCGCTCCGGGAATAAAAATGGCTCGAAGCGACCTCTTTCCATGGAGAAAACATGAGTCATCCACGAGCGCTGCTCTAGCATGATCAAGCCCAAACATACTAGACAACGCTCGTGCCCATCAGAGTCCGATACCAAGCTGCCGCACCATTCATTTTTTTTTTTTTTGAAATGCAAGGGCGAGCCGTCTTTAAAAAGACGTGCCGCGTGCATGCTCTTTTAGTGAGAGAAAACTCAAGTGTTGAAGCACCTGGGGAGACACGCACCGACTGGCAGACCACTGCAACAGATCAGCAGGAAGCACGCGCTCGCCGTAGATCGCCGTCACACCAACACTCGAGGTACTCGTTTGTAAAGCTGACAATTCAGAGATGGCTTGTGGAGAGAAGAATACACTTGGCTCCGAAGCGAAAACATAAACTGCTGTTGCGGACTTCCTCCTTTTATACCCACGAGGTGGGGCGGAGTTACGCCATGCAAATTCCGCAGACCCATGGCATTTCTTTGCCATTGGCTCGTTTTGTAACACTCGAAGTTGATAGGCTTTCTAAGCGAAACCCCATTCGTCGTCATCCGACGTAACTCGGAGTGACAACGAAAGGGAACATATGCCATCATTAATTATCATTTGAATCTATTGACAGCCTTAAGCTACATTTGAAAACACAATTTTGTATAAAGAGGCATGTTGTTTTTACCACTATTTCTCTAGATTTAATGTTAGTCAAGTTAACTAAAACAAACAGACTTTGTGGTGAATGAAGTTCGAGGTTGTGATGGTCGTGTCCGATATATCACTTGCCAGTTATTATGCGTACAGCAAATCTTCTTGTATGAATATGGTCAATTTCTACTGTTTATATCCAAAAACAAACGATGCTGGGAGATGTTTTTGTATTTAGCGCGCTCACCGCGATGTATATTTTTTCTGGACTTGTGAATGTGCAGCGTCACGCAATCGCGCAGAATCTGATGACTGGCGTCAATGGTTCCGTTGCTTTCATTTTGTTCATTAATTGATGTTGCGATTATTTAAATACAAATTTATATAAAGTCATTCTTGAGTCATACAGTTCAAGTCAAGTCAAGTCTCGAGTCATTGGATCTCAAGTCAAAGTCAAGTCAAGTCAGTTTCTTAATTTGGTCAAGCAAGTCTCAAGTCCTTAAATATGCGACTCGAGTCAGACTCAAGTCAAGTAATGTGACTCGAGTCCCCCATCTCTGGCTAAAATCATATTAAAGTATAGGCTATTATATACAAAAAAAATCTTATGACCCCAAAATATGAACGTAACGTGTTTCCTCCCATAGAAAATTATTATAAGGCTTAATGCATAGAATGTCCCCTTATAATGTCGAAATAACAATTGTGACCCGATCTGGCGAAATGGGTCGGAAGTCACAACGTTCCATTTTAAGATATGGGCCGAAAAATGTGGAAAAACAATGAAGTAATAGATTTATTTATTTATTTATTTGCTAATTTCAAAGAACAGACATTCAAAAATAATCTCCCAAAGTTTCGTAGTCCAGATAATTGAGTAAAGGTATTTAAATTACTATTAAAGTTTACAAAGTTTTACTAAATTAGCTGGAAATGAACATTGCTTTTCTCAACTCCTATCGTCACCTCTGAGCATTTCCCGGGTATCCCCTGAAACGTCACTATCTCTGCTCTCCAAATGGTGTTACACATTGTATAGAACCAATCAAAAAGCTTAGAAATGTACACAAATGCTGATCATTTGTCGATGGGAAGCCGTTTCGACTGACCGGCACGCGATTGGTCCAGCCACCCTCCTGTCAGACTCGAAGCGAACGCTCTGTGTAATAAACAAGCTAGCAGATCTCCTCAGAAAGATTAAATATTATTCATTTGAGAAATGTCGCTGTCAAAAGAGAGCAAAGTTGCCAAAGCGTTATCAAGCCCCCTGGCCATTGCACACTGAGTCTGCGTTTTTTTCGTATGCGTTTTTTCGTATTCGTGATTCGGTGGCTCCGAATTGTCAAAACACCATTCAAACTGATTGCTACGGATGCGGAAAACGTACGATTTTTTTTATATAATGGATGAAAGTTTCGTAGACAGTGTGCAAGCGTGATTGACATAACGTGAGGTCGAATTTTTTTTTTTAACGTGCGAAAATTCCGGATGAATTTCAGACTCAGTGTGCAATGGCCTTTATCTGTACAAAAATATCCATGAGATTTGCCCAAAACCACCAATTGAGAAAGTAAGTTGTCCCTCTCCCTGCCCAGCTTAAAAGAGAAGAGCTGAAAGGTGAATTTAATGTCAAATTTGAATCTGAATGAGTGTATTTATGGTGTATGGATGTGAGTGAGTGCAAATGTGAATGAGTGTAGCTATTTATCTGCAAGGAAAATCCATTGCAATGTGTTTGATTAACCCAATATTTAACTGTTGGTATCTCCTTTATGAATTTGTTACACTGTTATTGTCAACTAGCCTACACAAAGATATGACTGCATAGACTAGCATTATTTGATCTCTGTTTTCTTGTCTCTCTACCTCTCTCACTTTCTCTTACACACACACACACACACACACACACACACACACACACACACACACACACACACACAGACAGACACACACCCTCTCTCTCAAGCAAAAATGTAGCACCTCTGTTCAATCTTTCTGATTTTAGTAAATTTTTGTAAAAGGTACTTTTAAATTATTTATTCAAATAAAAAATTTAAAATAATTTGAGCTTCAGCCTGGTTTAATAGCATCTTATATATATATTAATGTCTTTGGTCAAATTAAGCTGTAAAATAAATAGTTTATCCCTTTAAATGCAATGGATTTTTAAAGATATCAACAAAAAACGGGCAAAAAAACTTTAAAAGCGATTTTCTCAGGTTTTCAATTGAAAAAAGAGGGCAGATGACCATAATTCAAATGTGTATATCTTTACAACCATTCAAGGTATGACTTTGACTAGGATATAATTTGAAAGCTTATGGTCTCCTCTTTCCATTAATACCAAAATCTCAATTTTGAAATTTGGGTCACTGTGACTCATTTTGCTGGATCAGGTCACAATTTATTATGTCGAAATAACAAGATATTGTGTAGAAATAACAGATATTATGTCGAAGTAACGACTTATTATGCCGAAATAACAGATATTCGACTTATGTCGAAATAATGAGATATTATGTCGAAATAACGAATCATGATGTCGAAATAACGAGATATAATGTTGAAATAACGACTTAATATCTCGAAATAACAAGATAAGTTTTCACACATTGCTTCCAGAAATTATTTTTGGGGGTGCTATCGGGGTGCTTTGGTCTTTCTTGGGAGTGCTGAAGCACTGCGACCCCTCCCTAGCGTCGCCCATATCAAACATTGAATTACACTTATAGTTATTACGCACCAGTGGCCCTTTTTGGGAAATAAATTAACTAATTACTGTAAAAGCAATAGCCTATAACAAGTACATCTACTAACGTTGAAACTTTGAAAACGTACAGAGGGACGACGTGTATATCAGGCGTCTTATAAGGCGACATACAGAGGGACGACGTGTGTATCCGGCCTCTTATGGAAGGCCAAGAGAGCCAAAAACACGTGAATTTTAACACATCAATCAGCGCGTATTTTACGTGTATTTAAAGCGTATTTAACACGTGAAATACATGTAAAATACGCGTTAAAAATCTGTTTGAACGGATCAGTGTCACTGACTGCTGAAGACTTGGGTTTAACCATTTCTGTGAGCTTAGAGGGGTGTACCTTTCATAGACTCGGTTACTACCAGTTTACATGCTATAGATCAGCTTATTCAGCCTATTTATTTAGTCTTTTTTTGTATAACCTATAGAAATAATATATTTAAATTGCAGTTTTATGAAAATTTAGATAAAAATAAATTGCCTTGTTTTTCTCCACTCATGCCTTTTGTAAATAAACACATTAGTGGACTGTTACAACCATCTAGGGGTCAGCCGTAACAGGAAAAAGGAAGAGAGTCACACTACCAGAGAGATGACACAAGAGCTTTATTTACCATGAAGGGTTTAGCGTCAGGAGCAGACAAGGCCAAAATAACAAACAAAACAATCTTTTTAGAACCTAAATGACTTCAACCAAAAGATAAAGAAAACAAAAATACAGTTTAACTTACCTAACTCCCTTAACCATAAACAAGGGGGGAAAAAGATACAAATAAATTGGTGTCAAACCCCTTACATTCCTTAATCTGGTAAACTGTATATACAGGAATATTTACTCACTTATTAACAAAGTCTCAGATCGACAAGTTAGAATCGGAATCCAAGGCGTAGTCAATCAGGCAATAGTCAGATAAAGGAGAATATCAGAAGTAGGATTACAAACAACAAACACTCACAGTTTCACTAAACACTAACAATCTCTCTGGTACGACACTCACACTCAGTTAAATAATGGTGAAATGAACAAATGTGAAGAGAAGCACAATCAAATAGTAGGCTACGAACGCGAAGCAGAATGGCATAAAGCACAAAGTCAACGAGGCTCAAGGGCCTCCATTGAGTGTTTGGGGTGGTCCTTATATCCGGGTCAGATGCATAGCAGGACCAATCACAGTCTTCCACAGGTTAACAGAGGTAACGCCCATCTGAAACAAACATGTCTACACAGAGAGAGAGAGAATATACACAAGGACAGTTGATATAAACACAAAATATCTCAGGGTCCTAACACCCCCACCCATAAAATAAAACAAAAATAATGTTTTACTGGTTGACACGGGACAGTGAGTCAGCAATAACATTTTCGATACCTTTTTTTGTGACAGAGTTTCATATCGTAGCTTTGACAAATCAGAGACCATCGCATTAAATAATGATTCCTATTAGACATTTGTTGGAGAAACTTAAGAGGATTATGATCAGTGAAAATAGTAACAGGTTGTACACACGAACCAATACACACTTCAAAGTGTTGCAAGGCGAGGATTAATGCTAGTGCCTCTTTCTCAATAGTACTGTAGTTCATTTGATGTTTGAGAAACTTTTTCGAAAAGAAACTGATCAGATGATTCAAACCATCTTCACCGGTCTGTAATAAAACAGCATACCACTAGCATAAACTTCTATCAGGAACGTTTTTTTCAAAATGGGGTGCAACAAGTACAGGAGCACTACAGAGCAGAGTTTTCAGAGCTTCAAAAGAATGACAGTCAGCAGTCCTGTTATGATTGTGCAAGGAGATGAACCCAAAACAGACAGAGTGCAACGAACAGGGGGTTAATTAGAACAAAACAGGAAAACAAAACCCACGAGGGGGCAAAACATGACTAGGACAAGGAATGGATGGCAGACTAGACTAGACAATGACTGTACAATAAACTGACAATTCTTCAAATAAACGTTCACAAAGACAAGACTCTACACTAAGTACTCACGGGTAAGATATGGCAAGGTATAGCAACATAGACAGATTCAACAACATTCAACAAAATTAGGCAATGAACCGACACAAGACAGCAAACACAAGGGGATTAAATACCAAGAAACTAACGAGGGGAACAGATGACGCTGACAAGGCAATCATGACTAAACAAGGATAACAAGGGGGCGGGGTTACAAGACGAGACAACACAAGCACATGGCCCAAACAACAGACCATGCGCTTGTACATAAAACTTGGGTCTGTCATGATCCTGCCACAATACTAAAAGAATACAAGGACATGATGGCAGAATCATGACAAGTCCACTTGAAAGAGACTGCTTTACGCAGTAATTCCGTAAGAGGACTGGCTACAGAAGAGAAATTCTTACAAAAACAGCGATAATAACCCGTCATTCCGAGAAATCGACGGAGATCTCTTCTATTCTTCAGGATCGGAAAATCAAGGACAGCTTGAATCTTTGAGTTCAAAGGGCAAATCTGACCACTACCGACCTCCTTACCCAAGTATGTGACAGTAGCACAACCGAATTCGCATTTTGCTAGATTCAAGGTAAGATCAGCATCTCTAAGACGTTTGAAGACTTCCTCTAAGGTTTTAAGATGTTCTTCCCAAGTGCTAGCATAACACACAACATCATCTAAATAAGCTTCACAATTAGCTAAGTTGGACAAAACAATAGACATTAACCGCTAAAAGGTAGCTCCAGCATTTCGAAGGCCAAAAGGCATGACCCGGTATTGTAGAAATACATCAGGGGGTGGCGAAGGCAGAGATTTCAGACGCTTTCTCTGTGAGCGGAACCTGCCAATAACCTTTTAGCAGGTCGAGTTTCGTCATAAATTTGGCATTACCCACATGATCTACACAATCTTCCATGCGCGGAAGTGGAAAGGAGTCAGCCTTAGTTAACGCATTAACTTTTCTGTAATCTGTACAGAACCTTGAAGTACCGTCCGGCTTGGGGACGAGAAGACATGGTGAACACCATGGACTAGAACTAGGGATCGCCAAGTTGTGTTCAAGTAAATACTGAGTTTCTTGCCTCATCAGTTCTTTCTTAAGTGGATTTACCCGATAAGCATTTTGTTTAACGGGTGCATGTGAACCAACATCAATGTCGTGTTTCAGCACGTGTGTAGTGTGTAGACATAAAATTGGTTCCTTGATCGGACTGAATGTATTTAGGTACTCCAAAAGTGGTGAAGAATTTAACGATTGCTTTGACAACTGCATGAGCTTTAAGAGAGCGTAGTGGTATCGCTTCAGGATACCTGGTTGACGTACACATTAATGTCAACAAGTAGGAATTTCCATATTTTGTTTCGGGTAGTGGCCCTACGCAATCAATCAAAATACGCTCGAATGGTTTGCCAAGCACGGGTATCGGCCTCAATGGAGCTGGGGGAATGACTTGATTAGGTTTACCGGATAATTGACACGCATGACAAGATTTACAGAATTTTCAAAGATTTCATTGAAGGCCAAAAAAAATGTTTCAACAGATTATCATACGTTTTTTGAACGCCTACATGACCAGAAAGTTCATGGTCATGTCCCACACTCAACACTTGTTCTCTGTAGGGTTTTGGAACGACAACTTGAACAACAGTGCCCCAGTCATCCTTGACATGACTTGGGTCTTGAGTCTTCACTTACGCATGAGAACAACGTCTTCAAATAAGTAGGCCACTGGATACTCTTGCAAAACGGTCGGCTCGACAACAGCTGCAACACAGTGACACAGAGTTTAGTCGGCACGTTGTGCCTCAATTAACATGTTTTTTTCAAATGGCAATTCAACATTGGGAAGTGCACACATTTTTAACTCAACTGCATCAACTTTTTCCCTCTGTCTCACCAGAATTATCAGCACACAGAAAGGTTTTCGACAGATCCACAGTTTCTTTAAATTTATGAGCTTGAGCTCGAGTCACTACACATGTACTAAACACATCGGGAAATTCTTTCTGCAATGCATCTTCATTGTGTGCATCAGGAACGTCTATCAATTCAGGCAAACAGAAAACTTTGTCACCCACCAGATCATTTCCTAGAATGAGTGATACACCTTTAACAGGTAATTCAGCCCAAACTGCCAGTTTAATGTTCCCTGAAATAATTCCAGAACGTAAATAGACATTGTGCAAAGGAACTATATCTACAGTGAGGTCAATACCTCGCCCTAACACACTGGAACCACAGTTTGACTGTTCAGAAAACGGCAACACACTCTCTAAAATAAAGGATTGCGTGGCGCCAGTATCACGGAGCATGCAAACGCGTTTTGTTTCCGAGTCTGCTTCATCCATCAAAAATGAACGGCTTAAAAGCAGATTCAGTGGCTGTATCCAGAGATACTGGCTCGGGGGAAAAAATAGGTCTCTCAACTAACGCAACGCTTTTGGAAGTGTTCGCCTTCTTGCCAGCTTTACGTTTCAGAACGGGGCAGGTGGCAATGAGATGTCCCACCTCATGACAGTAAAAACATTCACGGTTTTCACTAGCGTCTGCCCTCAAAACATTCTTAGGTACCACTGAGGCATCCTTAGAACTGCAAACTCGATCAGGGAAATTACGTTTTGTGGGTGAAAACACTACTCTGTGTGTAAGTACAAACTCATCTGAAAAAACTGCAGCAGCAGAAAGAGAAGACACTTTCTGCTCATTTAAGTAAATCACGATTTTCTCTGGAAAACAATTCTTAAACTCCTCCAACAGTATTAGCTCTTTAAGCTGCTCAAACGTGACTATTTTGTTTGTGGCGCACCACTTCGCAAACAAATTTGCTTTGTCTCTTGCGAATTCAACATACGTTTGACTAGGGGTTTTCACATAATTATGGAACTTTTGGCGATATGCTTCGGGAACTAATTCATAAGCACCCAAAACGGCATTCTTCATTACTTCGTAGTCCAAGCTCTGTTCAAGCGTTAACGCTGAACAGACTTTTTGGGGACTTTACCCACGAGTTTACATTGTAACAACAGTGGCCAAACATTCCGCGGCCATTTTAACGTGCCGGCGATTCGCTCAAACACAGTGAAATAAGTGTCAACCTCGTTCTCAGGAATAGTTCTCAGGAGGTGCAGGAATAGGACTCGGAGTGGAAGTAATGATGGGTGACGGCACAGTCACGCTCACACCAGGCGCATCAACAGCTGAAGGGTGAACATATGATTTAGTTTTGAGCTCCAGCTCCAGCTCCTTGAGCTTGATATCTCACTTGGTTTCAAGCTCAACTGTGCGTACATGCAACAGCTGACTCTCATAACACGGTCTGCCTAGCTCCACCTCTTACTCTTTCAATCTGATCGCCAGTAAAGGATCTCGCGGAGAAGGTAGATCGACGGGATCTATGCTGACCAGCTCCTCAGATTTGGGTTTCTCACCCTCACCTGCGGAAAGCGGCAACCGAAATGCAACACCCGCTAACTCACTCTCCTCTGGCAAAACTCCGAGCTCCACCAAGTGTTTATGAATCACCTCCTTGATCCCCCGTTTCACTGCACCACGAGGAACTGTAATTTGATAAAAATCCGCAATCGTGAGCAGATCATCTTTGCGGCAAATATCTAAAGCCTGGTTCGCACGGCAGGATAATTAGGCCGATTTTAGCCCCGATTTACCCCTTCCGACAATCTTAAGGATGCTCCGATTATCGTAAAATAATCTGATCAGATATTCCTGCCGTGTGTGGTGTGTTAAGAGTGCTCTCGTCTGCTCGGAAGGACGTCGGGACCGCTCCGATCTCAAATCGGGGATATCCAACATGTTGAATTTTTTTGGCCCGATTTCTCCTCGTGTGTGGTGCCCCCCGGGGACAAACGAGCACGCAACCTGTGGACTGTGGCGTGTAGCCAATCAGAAAGCGAGGTGACGAGGCGCAGAGGAAGCACCGGGAAACAAAATCAAAACAGCCGTCCATGCTCACGTTGTCTCCACTTCTTTGACCATCGCCTTTTCTTTTGATAACGTTTTTTTTTCGGTTAAAAACAAACTACAAACTATCGCCACTGCATCCTCTTCGTCCGCCATGATTGTTTACCCTGAAGTCACGTTTGATCTCGAGGGATTTTGCAAGAGTTTCCGTCTGACCTGGGATTGCTTGGGAGTCAAATCGGTTCGTGTGTGATGTGTTGATTTTTCCGTGTGGCTGCGCACCACACACTGTATGACCAAAACTGTTAGACCCGTGATTTTTTTATCGCTGTGTGTGGGGTCTCTCAGGTTTGGAAAATCGGCCGACAATTTTAAAATCGTCCCGTGTGAACCAGGCTTTACTGTTCAGACGTAGGGTGAATCGCAAACTTTTCTAATTCAAATTTCGAAGACATTCCGAATTCCCTCCCCCTTAAAGTGAAAACCACTAGCCAAGCAACAAATTACAAAGCAAATTCGTAAATTTGCATAGCAGGGGCCCGTTCTTCGTACATTGCTTAAAACATCCAAGATCAAACGAGTCATCCAAGATAATATAATTGTGCTCATCATGATCCGGCTAATTAGGTTCTTCGAACACACCTGCCGGTTATGATTAGTATAGCTGGATTGAGTTATCTGACATAATTGCGCGTACATGCGCTGGTTTAAAAGGGGCTATGTATCGATAGTAGAAACATTGATCAGCAACGCTGCTATTGGCTGCTCACCGTGGCCAAAGAGCGTGCTCAGTTTTCTCCGTAGCAGAGCAAGAAATAGTCCAAGTTTATGCTGAATTTTAATGTTTAATTAAAATGGCAGGGAATACCTCAAAGTCTGCAAAAGCCAGGAGAGAGGGCTGGGAAAAAGTAGCAGGCAAATTGAATGCGTTTGTGGTGGCCATGTTATATGTTTTTATAACTTATTACAGTATATATTTTTGTATTTTAATAATTTCATAATTACTTTGTTCATTGTCACGTCAGAGTCTCCACACTAGAACATGGTGAAAGTGAAGTACAAGAATATTCTACATAATGGTAATTTTTACTAGGCCTACTTATAGGCCTACTAGTCTCTTTTAAAAGGGCACTGTTAAATAAATGTTTGTCTGTTTATAAAAGCAACCAAGAAAAAGGCTGAGAAAAAAAGAAAAGATTTTGTTTTGACTTGTGAAAGTGAAAACTGATAAACTAATGTTAATGTAAAAATATTTTGCCATGAGTTATTGATCACATTTTTTCCCAGTGTAGTTCATTGTATTGACATTGTGTTTTTCTCTTTTGTGCAGTTTTACACCAACACTTTTATCTGTTCCTAAGAAAGTGGTGGCTGACATGTGCAGTAAGTGGACTTTTTCTAACTTTACATCAAAAGAGAAGAAAGTGCATCACTTTGTAATACCCATTTGTTTCCATTGCACTGGACAGTGAAGAAACCTTCTCAGATGACTGTCCTTTGGAGGAAGTAGACTACCTGCAAGTGCATAAATAACTTTACTTAATTTATACTTGTGTGCCTATTATTTCTGACTGCAATATGAGTTGCAGGAGTCCTCATGTACAGTAAGGCCTACAGAAGAGTCTGCACAGAGGAGACACACAGAGGTGGGCAGTGTATAGCCAACCTTTCCTTTTTATTTGTTGCATGAGGCATGTGTGACAAACATCTCACAAATGACACAGGGTGACACTCGTTCCCTATATAGTAGGAGTCTTCAACAGAAAATAGAGTATTTTGAAAAAACTAAAATTAGGGGGAGAAATAGAACTTGACTACTTAAAGAAAAAAAATGGCACTAGAGATAGTGTTGCTTCAAAGGAAACCTCAGCGTAAGTGCAAATACTCTATTTCACACAGAGTACTATTGCCTACCTTGCATAAAAGATGACTTGATAACTGTTTTTTCTTTACAAAGAACAATTGAAATAAAACTCAAGAAACTAAGCATATTTGTGTTGTCTTTTATTAAACATATAATAAAAGTTTTTTTCTCTTTTTTTCTGATGTTGGCAATGTTGTGTAATATGGCACAGGCAATGTCACAGGCCCTGTTAGGTGCAACCCTCAGGCTTTTCAGACTCTGAAATCTTCCCTTTAGTTGGCCAAAGTTCATTTCATTGTGTGCCCTTGTCCTGGCTAGAGTTGCATTGTAACTGGTCTGGGGTTTGGGTCAGGGAATGGGGTCATAAAACAGGATCCTGTTGTAGTACCTGTTTAATGGAAAAATGCAGTTCTGTTAGGATCAGCATAAGTGTATGTAATAAAGTGAGCTTGATATTTATAATTTTCCTTACCACGTTCAAATAATGTGCATAAATGTGAATCTCTGAAAATTCTTGAGTCATGCACAGATCCTGGCCATTTTGCTTCCACATTTGTGATATGGAACATAGTCACACACCATCTAAGAGATTTTAGTCAGTCAACTGCCTTTTTTTAAAAAAAAAAGATATAATATTACTAATCTGGAATATTAAGAATCGCAATAGTAACTTGGCTGCACAATTACATTGTGATCCCCCTTTCTGTTCACAAAATTCGCTTCATTGAGGCCTTGATGGGACTGTGTGTGCAGTCTATAGCCTATGGCACCAATCACGTTAGTGAAGCCTGAGGAACATACTGTAAGTCATAATCGGCATGGTCACGATTGCATAATCTTCATAAAAAATTATAATAGCCTACCTGCGTTGGCAAAAAAAAAAAAATAAAAAAAAAAATGCATTACAATCTTGTGTCTTAAGTGGCTTGGAAATACCACACAAAAAAAACCAAAAAACTTCTTGAGCGCTAGCTGCGAATGGCACAACAGACAGCACTTCATCAAGTTCTCTGTATCTCCAATAGTGTAAAGGAAAGAGCCACTCGCAATGAATTTTAGGGCAATGCAAACAGTTTGTGCAGTTGTTAAAGCCTGACTCTGACGAGTCGAATATTAATGTGCGTTTCCAACAAATTAATAATGTAAATGACACCCTTACGAGTCATGAGAAAAAAATATATCTCTCAGAAAGTAGCCAACACTATCACGCTGCGCTAAAGGACTTCCCGTATCAGCTCCGCTTATATCGCGATCTAATCCTGTTAACATGAAATAAGCCTGGTCGCGAGTAGGTTCAAGCTTTCTGTTCTGAAATTGGGCACTCATCAGACAGACAGTAATTAGGTAAACAGGTGATATTATCAATTTAAATTAATTAAATTACTTAAAGGGCACCTATTATGCAAAATTCACTTTTACATGCTGTTTGAACATAAATGTGTGTTGGCAGTGTGTGAGCAAAACCACCCTAGAATGATAAAAATCCACCCAGTGTTTTTTTTTTACAATCTCAATAATTCATATGCACTCTCTCAGAATGAGCTGTTCTAAGATTCAGCTTTTTGTGACGTAGAACATGGGAAAGGGGTTTGATTGACAGTGTGGCTGAGGCAGACGCCTCCCTCGGTGATCTGATCCTCCATTGTTGTTTCAACGACAGCCGGACCGCTGTTCTGAAGATTTGTGCTGCCTTCTAAGAAAAATAAGTGTTTTGTTGTGGGCTGTAATACTTCGCATAGTTGTTTGCACTTGCTTCCGACATCAGAGCCACTGAAAACGCAGTGGGTGGATTTTATTTATGAAGGAAATGCGCCTCTTACACTCCCGAAGTACGTTTATGTTTGCTCAAATAATTTTGAGAGTGACTGTTTTTTGGACGGCGGTCAATTCAAAGCAGGTCTTGCTACAAAATTAATCCTCAAGGGTGGATCGTTGCCTAGTGTTCGCGATCCAACGACAATTCCTGAAGAAGTAAGTGTATTTTATGATTTCTGAGGTGTTTTCAAACATTTGCGTCAACGTTATCACAGTTTGTGTGTGTCTGTGTGTGTGTGTTACACAGCGATGACAACGCAATGAGTTCATAAATGTATCAAATAACCATTCCGAGACATCCTGGTCCATTCTCGATCGTGTTTCTTCAGCCGGAGTCTCTTCATCATCTGGGTCGGACTCTGGTTCAAACATGTATGGCCGAATGCCATACACAATTGCGGGTCTATCACCCTCGGCCATTATGGTTCTACCGACTGTTAATTGCCATAGTTATGCAAGTTACGTCCACATCCAGCGGCAGGGTGGGGATTAGCAGCTCATTTGCATTTAAGGTCGTTTGCCTCAAAACAGCTTGTTTCAAAACAGGCCCCAAAAATGACACATTCAAATGGTTATAATAAATTAACTGGGGGGTATTTTGTGCTGAAACTTCACAAATACATTCTGGGGACACCCAAGACCAATATTACATCTTGTAAAAAGGGCCATAATAGGTGCCCTTTAAAGTATTTAAATATGGTATTTAAGGTGTTACGTATAAGTATTTAAGACTTTCAGGATTAGAATGAGAGCTTGTGCTCAGGTCAGGACAGGTATAAGAACTTTGGCTTTTCTGACAGCAGAAGTATTTTACTGCTACCACAATTAAATATCCTCCTATTTCTTTTTTTCCATTTTCTTCGTTTTCCTGTGTAGCCCAAACAAAATAGATTGATTGCAATTTTATGAAAAAATATGTTTACAAACATTGCTGGTCCCCATTGACTTCCATAGTATTTTTTTTTTTCCATACTATGGAAGTTCCACACAAGAAAGAAACTCATGGAAGTTTGGAAAAACATAAGGGTGAGTAAATGGGTGAACTATCCCTTTAAGCCCTAAATTATGATCTGACAAGTTCAGTGTTTTAAATGGTTTCCAAATTGAAATCACAGTGGTTTCTAAAGACAAGATATTACCCTGACTGAAGTTGTTTCTGTAATACTGCCACAGGAAACCATTCTGGATGTTCTTGCAGCCTCAGGAAACCATTCCAGGTCATATTTTCAAGTCTTTCCTCAGTGTCGGATATTCTGAACTAATAGTCTGGGCAATTTGTACTTACCTCAGACTTGTCAGCAGCTTAATATCCTTATATCTTATATACAGCGCCATATCCTTTATATCTTTAAACATTGGGGTGATATGGGCACTTTTACGGCTATTAAAAAGGAATCTTTCAGCAGCATTTTGTACTAATTGAAGACGAGCAATTTGAGACTTTGAAATCCTGCAGTAAAGTGAATTGCAGTAGTCTAAACGTGACGTGATAAAAGCATGAACAGCCATCTCTAGAGTTTTATGATTAAGGAAAGGTTTGACTTTAGACAGCAGATAAAGTTGATAAAAACTTGAACTTGAACTTTTAAAATGCAAGTATAATGTAAAAACATGTATGTACACAATAAGTGCATTGTATCAAATTATTTCATTATTTCAATGTTAGAACATAATAGTTAAGGACACACTTAATATAAAGTGGGTGTAAAATAATGTCACTGTCACAGAGCTTCAGTACCGAGCCATGCTCACTGTTCTTTTATTATGCTGAGTACTCGTGCACATACCAAGTAGGAGTTATAACAGCAAATACGGAGGCCAAAGCACCACCTAAAGAAGCATTGCCATATTGACAATACATCACATCTCCCCTCCTAAGCATAAAGCAATAACAAAGCTAACATAATCACGTTGTGCACATATACAGCTATTACCAATATTAAACATTGCTGGTTTTTTTTTCTTTTAGCTATGGAATTTTGCATAAAATGTACACATCCATATAATGAAGAATATTAGCACACCTTTGTATTCAAATTAATCAATGACACAATCAATTACAACAATGAACAACAACATTAGCAACTAGGAAGGAGAGGTTACTAGCATATCACGTCCACAAGGCGTCTTTCCCACGCTTTTCCCTAACTATAAGCAGAGCCTGTCAGGAGGCTTCACAACTCTGCCTCGTCTAATAGTGTACTGCCCAATTGGCAGAGTCTGCTTAGCTGTCCCTAGTTCTGTATGTGATGTTTGGGAGGAACCAGGGCAATCCACAGACTTTTGCTCCTCAACACTTTCTGACTCTGTTATTTCTGGCCATTGATCATCACTAAGCCTGTGACGGGACTCGTTGGCAGCTGCTGTGCTCTTGCGAAGATGCTGAATGTTGCGGCGGTACTCTTCACTTCCACAGTCCACAACATAAGATCTTGGGGCACAATGCGCTTTCACTACAACTCCAGGAGTCCACTTGTGACTGCCAGGGTGTGGTTGCACCCTTACTTCATCTCCAGGCTTCAGTGCTGCACGAGGGCCACTTGCACTCTTGCAGTCATAGTAAAACTTCTGAATGCTTTTGCTTTCGTCTAGCCGCCATTTAACTTTGAGGGGGTCGTACGCTGTTGGTGTGAGCAACAGACGAGCAGCAGGCAGGTTATTACGGGGCCGTCTGTCCATGAGCAGTTGAGCTGGTGATAGGCCTACTGACTCTACTGGCGTTGTTCTGTAGTCAAGCAGCGCAAGGTGTTTTTCTGTAGCCTTGGACCAAAGTTTCTTAACAGTCTGGACTGCACGCTCTGCTTCACCGTTGGAGTGTGGCGTGTGTGGTGACGATGTCTTGTGCATGATTCCATAACTTTGGCAGAAATCCTTGAATGCATCCATCCTTGCCATTACGTACAGCTGCTACCATTGAACTCACCCACTCGGTTGGTTGGTTGACTTTTGTGATGTATCCATCTTTAACCACCTCTTGTAGCTTCTCTATTGTTATTTTTTTTTCAGTGCAGCTGGTTACCGGTGGACAGGATGGACCACACCTTTTGCATCAGGATCAATTTTTTTTGCCCGGCAAGGTACCAGTAGTGTGAGTCAGCTCTGGGTAATCATCTAGCCCAGCCGGCATATTTTGTTTTGCTGTCCTCTGACCGGAATGCAACTTTTTATTTTCTTTTATAGTAGGCTTCAGTGCATCAAGCCACGTTACTAAACCTAAGGCTTCTGCTGTTGCACCACTGAGCACATTTTCTTGAGAAATGTCCACAATCTCGAATTCGGTTGATATCTCTGTGATTGGAGTATGACTTTAACACTTGATTAGAGCATTTAAGCTCACCATTGTGCGGAAGTGTCTGATTATTGTTTAAAGTCAGAGTGTTACATTTTGCACCAGTATCAATACTGAATGGTACTTTTTGAGACAGAATTTCAATATCTGCTGTCCACTTATCACTCTGCTCTTCTGTTTGTGTGACATTTATGCTCAGCATTTCCTCATCTTCTGTTTCTGATTGCATCTGCACACTGACTGTGTTCCCTGATCTTTTGTGACATACTGCCACCCAGTGGTTTGGTTTGTGACAGTATGAGCAGACAGAGTCTTTTGCTGGACATCTTCCTTGATTCCACTTATGTTGTGGGTCTTTGCCGCAACTTGAACAGTTTTTTTGTCGGTTTGCATACATTTCTTTTTGCACATATTTTGACTGATTTTTCTGATGGGTTTTCTTGTTTGCAGTTTGGTATTTAGTTTTCACCTTTACTGCTTGCACTTGAGATTCTTTTTCTCTGACTATTTTAATTTGCTTCTGTGACAGTTCAAATTGCTGGGCGATTTCAGTTGCTTTTGGTAGTGTTAAATCTTCCCCTTTGTCCAACAGTCTCTCTTGGACGCGCTTTTCTTTGACACCCGCTATTATCGCATCGATCAACATATCATCTGAATCAGCATACTCGCAATCCATGAGCATTAGTCTCAAATCCTTCACAAAGTGATCAAATCTTTCAGTGACTCCTTGCTTTCTTTGTTTATAGCGCTGTCTGGCTATTCTCTTGTTTTTTCTCGGCCTTAAATTTATCCAGAACTTTGGACGGATCATCTTTCTCACCTTCGCCCCAGTGCAGAGTCTTGTATATCTCTCTGCCTTGCTCGCCGATCCACGTGCCCAGCCAGCCTGCATGCTGCTTCACTGTTTGCTTCGATAGCGGGCCGTCAAAAACGAATGTGACGTGGCTCCGGAATCTCCGGCATCCCAGTCAATCTTAGGGTGATCAAACTGTGATAATGCCATTCTTTGCTTATCTGTTCCTGACAAACTTCTGACACCATGTAAAATAATATGACTGACACAGAGCTTCAGTACCGAGCCATGCTCACTCTTCTTTTATTATGCTGAGTACTCGTGCACATACCAAGTAGGAGGAGTTATAACAGCAAATACGGAGGCCGAAGCACCACCTAAAGAAGCATTGCCATATTGACAATGCATTACAGTGGGACCCAGTTTATTTATTTCTTTTCATTATATAATTGTGTGCGGTCATGTATGCAGCCATATATCAAGGTGGGCCTCACACAGCAGGGGTACATTCACAGTTTCATTACATGGACATTTATCTACTTTGTCCATCATAGAAGGCTTTAATAAAATAGCTAACAAAGATACATTGACAGGTGACGCTGCAATGACTCCCCTTTTAAATTGCTAAATTAACCCTTTACAATTAAATTAACCCTTTTTTTAAATTAACCCTTCAGAGTTCAGCTTATTTATTTATTTTTAAATTCTAAATGTAATACATTTTCAGTGACATCAATTCTGATTTAAAATAGTAATGCATATGTTAACAAACTGACCCACTGTACATTTTATCGTGCAGATGATTTGTATGAATGTATGATCACAAGCTTGGATGTCAACTGGCCTGGCTCAGTCAGAATCTGTGTTCTGTCAGTGCTTGAGGAAGGTAAAGTAAGTGAGGAACTGAAAAAAAAAACGAGTTAGCTTTAAATAGTCTCATTTCAGTAAACTGCTGGTTAGGTTTGAAATCTGCCACAGGGTGTCCGGTAAGAGACTTGTTGAAAAGATGTTGGAAATTTGAGAGTAACCTTTTTATTTGTCACCACAACAACTCAGTTATTTACAAGGATTGAATGGTTGTCCTTAGTTGTGGGTGTATTTACTGTGTGGTTTTCTATAGAAACAGAAAATGCAGAGTAAATATAATAACATTTAATATTACAGATATACACATGAAGAATATTCAGCAAAATACACAACTGACTTGCTATTTGATTAAGTTAAACAGTAAACAGCTTGATTTGTTCTATATTGTATCAGCTGTGCTCTGTCTGGACATGTTCTTAAGAATATCTCAAAAACGAACACTTAGACAATAAACTATGGCCTTACCATGGTCACTGTATACAGTAGTGTAACGTAGAACACGCAGGTGACTTTCCCCAAAATGAATCAAAAAAGGCTGTGACATATACTTACAACTTTGCCTGATTGCTTTGATTTGGTTTTGTCTGCTCAAAACTAATCCTTTAACCCGGAGTTTGTTCAGCTACCTTCATGGTATAGGTCCTTGAGCAGTGTGCAGTATAATTAGTCTTCTGTCCTAGCTTTTTTTTACTTTCAGTAAGCCAATCAAGTCCGTCACATTGCTAAACAAGCATATAAACTGTCACAAAAGCAGCCGTAAAATTAATTCTAGCTGTTATGAGGTGTACAATAGGCTTCTCAGCAACAATCCAGATTACTTGCAGATTAACTGTGTGTGGTTCTAAAAAAAAAAAAAACACACATAATAAGCTAATTAGTATTTTTATGTTTGTATGTTTACTTAAATGTTATATGGTGTTTTAAAGGGATTCTATGCAGTTTTTTTAGCTTAACTGAACAGCTTCAGAGTTATTGAAATGGTTATATGACTTCTTTCGGGTTGAATGGTGGCCTTCTCGCACCCCCCTGGTGCCTGTGAGCGGAAAAATCTCACTTGCAACTTTGGTGCGGCGGGCCGCCGGCCTCAGCCTCAGGAAGTATCGCGTGATATCAGCTCTCGCGATGTAACATATTCCTTTACGGCACTGCACACATACACGCCCCCATCCAGGAAGGTAGAGAGGGATCGAGTTTGTCACACTATCGTCATGGCTGAGCCGGCATATAAGATGCCGAAAGCATTGTCGAAGGAACAGAGAAAGAGGAAACGGCAGACTGACCGAGCGAGGAGTCAGACACGAGCCTAATTTGCGGGTGTTATATGTCCCCATTGAAACATCTCGCGGCACGGATGCAAGTTACCCATACAAACAAATAAAACATCTCCAGGTAATTCTAGTAGAGCATTCATTTCGTTTGTTTGTTAAATAAGAGGCGATCTGAAATGTGTTGTTTTTGAAATCAAGTGACCAAAGTGCTTTTTGCCGCTGCGATCAGTGGCGCGGATAGAGTGTTCTGTTGTGACGCGCACAGTCTTCACACAAACGCGCGCCTCAATCCGTTGAGGAGAGACTCTATATTTGTTACGGTGAAATCACAAAACCTAATGCACAAAAAACGTGTCCCTGCTTGAAATACAACCACTAATAAACAATCGGTTTTGATGAGGAAAATAAACTATACTACTAGTACGGATTAGAACCCAGAACCTCTGACACACTTGGCAAAAGAAATTTACGACAGTAACGTTAAATACAAGTACTCCACAGCGACTCTAGGGGTCGCTGTTTGACAAAAACGGGATTCCTGCCTGGTGTCCCTTTAACAAATTGCCTAATACTTTTTACAGAGAAATTGCTTTAATACCAATTATCAAGGTGGCCTAGGACTTTAGTACAGTAAAATACTTCTGCTGTCAGGAAAGCCAAATCAAGTTATTATACCTGTCCTGACCTGAGCACAAGCTCTCATTCTAATCCTGAAAATCTTAAATACTTATATGTAAAGCCTTAAATACCATATTTAAATACTTTAAGTCATTAAATTAATTTAAATTGATAATATCACCCAATTACTGTTTGTCTGATGAGTGCCCAATTTTAGAACAAAAAGCTTTCAAATAGCGCCACCTGCTTACAATAGCTGTAAATGTAAGCACAACAAAAGCTCACATTGTTTTCCAAAGACAGATATTGATTACAGTGGTCTGTATCTTAAACCTGCATTGATTGGTTACCTCCACTGTAACTGATTTCCACACACAAATGTTAATGCTTTGATGTTAAAGCTAGAATGTCCACTAATGTGTTTATTTACAAAAAGGCATGAGTGGAGAAAAACAAGGCAATTTATTTTTATCTAAATTTTCATAAAACTGCAATTTAAATATATTATTTCTATAGGTTATACAAAAGGACTAGATAAATAGGCTGAATAAGCTGATCTATAGCATGTAAACTGATGGTAGCCTAGTCTATGAATGGTACACCCCCCTAAGCTCACAGAAATGGTCTTCAGCTGTTACGGTGTATGTGGGTTGAAGAAGGACTCAAAAGTCATAAGCTCCAATTCAAACAGTTTACTTCAAAAAACTCTCACAGGTACAGATAGGCAGGAAGATGGGCAGGAAGACGGGCAGGAAGATGGGCAGGAAGACGGGCAGGTAAGGATGGCTGGCGCGAAACAGACGTTCCGAAGCTTTGCGAGATCCCGAAGCAAAGATGATTCGAAACACTGATCCGAAGCGTGATTCAAAACACCCACGTCACGTGACAACGGCTAAATGAAGCGTCTAAGTGTTTCATCAGGTGGAGTGCTCCGCCGAATCAGGGTTTCATTGATTGGTCGGTTCGGGAACAAATCACACAATCACACAGTATAAAAGTTTTGTCAACGCATTTTCATATCGTGGGTTTTTGTGAGAGGAGTTTGGTTTTGAGATAGCGGATTTTTGGTGATATAGTGACATTTATAGTGCGATTTGTTTAGTTATATTTAGGATTTAATTTACATTTACACATTGACTTAGAGACACACAGAGTACATATAGTGACACATTAATAGATGCATTGATAGAAATATATATATATATATATATATATATAGATTAATAGATAGATACATATATTACAGATACATATAGATTATTAGATAGATAGGCTACATATAAAATAGATAGATAGATAGATAGATAGATAGATAGATAGATAGATAGATAGATAGATAGATAGATAGATAGATAGATAGATAGGATAGATAGAAATGGAGGCTCCACAGAAGAGATGCCGTACATCTGTGGTGTGGGAGCATTTCCATTTGGAAACCCCAAATAAAGTGAGATGTGTGTATTGTGATCGGCAGCTAGCCTACTGCAACAATACATCATCCATGATGCGCCATTTGAGGAGCATTCATCCTGCCATTCTGCAGGGTGCAGAGGATGGTAGTGTTCCCCCTGTACCAAGGCCTGCTACTGACACTGCTGGGCCATCTAAGCAAGGTATGCATTGTTTTATGATTTGTTACTAATTGCCGTTTTCTTTTAATTTAGAACCACAAATGTCAACATCAGGCCCATCATCATCAACACCAGTTGAAACACAAGACAGTTTATGGGAACACTTTGACAATCGTATCCGTGAGACCCAGATGATACACAATCCTACAGCTGATGCCACAGTGGAAGTGAAAAAATACCTCAGCGATGCGTTTTTGCCCAGAACTCATGATCCTCTAACTTACTGGAAAGAGAGAGCAGTAATCTTTCCTCATTTGTATGTCCCAGCTAAAAAATATCTTTGTATGCCAGCAACAAGTGTCCCTTTTGAGAGAATTTTTTCAAAGGCTGGAGAAATTATCTGTAAAAAAAGAAGTAGGCTGAGTCCTTCAACAGCAGAGAAATTAATATTTTTGAATAAAAATCTATAAGAAAGGGAGACATTGTGGCTTGATTTATTTTTATTAATATTCATTTTTCATGACCAAAATCACATTATGCAATGTGAAGAGACTACAGGTTACAAGCTTCATATATTACAAAAATACAATAATAAAAAAAAAAAAAAACACATTTTTTTATTAGCTCTTTGTAAAGGTTGTTTCAGATCAACACCTGCAAGTGACCACTAGGTGTCACCGTGGAGACGGGTTTCGGATTGATTCGAAGCCTCAAAACAAAATGGCACATTTGCTTCGACTGTTTCATTGCTTCACGAAGCCTCGATCTGCCCATCACTACGGGCAGGAAGACGGGCAGGAAGACGGGCAGGAAGACGGGCAGGAAGACGGCAAAAACACTGAAACATTAACAGGTAACGTAGACGCATGAACCGACAAAGACGGACTGAACACAAGCAAACTAAATACAAGTACAAATCAAGCATAACAAGGTGAAGACAGGTGACACGGATGATGATAACGATGAACGGGCTGATAAGGGAGGGAGTGAGTTCAGGTGTGGAGACAAGGAGGATTCTGGGGAGTGTAGTGCAGACTAAGACAGACAGGTGCAGACGAAGACTGTGACATCAGCAGCCAATGACACTGACCCGTTTAAACTGATTTTTAACGCGTATTTCACACTTATTTTATGTGTATTTCATGCCTTAAATAAGCGTTAAATACACGTAAAATATGCACTATGTCACGCGTATTTAACACATATTTCACGCATATTTCACACGTATTTCACGTGTATTTAACACGTGAAATACGTGTGAAATACGCGTGATTGATGTGTTAAAATTCACGTGTTTTTGGCGCTCTTGGTCTTCCATACTTATAAAGCGAGGTACAGAGGGACGACGTGTGTATCAGGCCTCTTATAAGGCGACGTACAGAGGGACGACGGGTGTATCAGGCGTCTTATTAGGCGACGTGCCTAGTTCAGACGTCATGATTTTTTTATGCATTTCTCACATTCGCAGTCGCCACGTAGCCGTCAGGTATACGTTCCTACTGTGACGTCGCCGCCAGTCTGACGTCTGCCGTCTCTATCAATCCCATTCAAAAGTAGACACGGGCTGACGTCGACGGAAGGGTAGACTGCTCCTTCTCCTTCTTCAGGGTAGTCTTAGAAATGGCACTATGCACTCGCCATACCACTTTTGCGACACGACTGAAGCGTGGTGTTGCAACGCCTACCCTCAATTGTACGTTGATGGGCGTTCCTCAAGTTTACCGCTATGGGTGTTGTGTTTTTAAAACATTTGTTCGAAACCAACCTAACTTCTTCCCTCTCGATTTTTGAAATTTGGAGGGAGAAGTGATGTGTATAAATATGGATTTCTTTGAGCTGTCATGAAGCGACACACATCCTCTAATAATAATATAAAAATATATATGAGAAAATTACATGTATAGGCTATGAATATGCCTGTGCAACTACTGCTAATTATTGGTTTTAAGGTATTATTTTCATCTTGCTTTAAGCTGCATATTGATATGCACATTGCAATGGTCAGATCTGTCGTGAGTTATTTATGTATTTATTTATTTTTAAAAAAAATCCCACAGAATCTCTCTACCTACCAACCTACCTGCTATCATAAGTATTACTAGCCTATGAGAACACGTGTCTGCAGATGCACATGTGCTGTCTGCTACCATTACAACTCATCTGTTGAATTAACATTTTATTTTACACAGTGCAAACTCATAAAACCCACCAGGGACTCCAACGACCTCTGCCACCCTTCTCCAGGCAGAATTACGTTGCTCGTTGTCCCTATAGGACAACAAAGATGGGTCGTATAGATTTGGAAAATGGTGCAACCGCCACAATTAATTTCTCCTCCATTTTCGCTACTCAGAACTAAAGTTTCCTGAGCATTTTTGTAGTAGGACGTCTAGAACAAAGGACCCACGAGAGACTTCCCCCAGTCTCCATGTGCTCTGCTTCTATTGGATAGTTGCATCGCGTTCAACGGATTAATTTGCATAAAGATAGGCATCGGCCAGCTTTTTGACGCGCAGCATTTTTTTAAAATGCAGCGCCGCCATCCCGGGATGCTTTGCGAGCGTGTTAAAGTCGCTTAACGTCACCAATAGGAATAAAGTGGAGTGCGGCGCAACAGAAGTGTCGCATGGACAAGTAGATCCGTACCGTGAGAGAACAGCGGACCTGGCGGCTTGAGGGCGGATCCGCCCCGGAGTCAATTGCTATCAGGGTAGTGTCAGTAAATCAATCTCTTAAACGGCGGGACATTTTGAAACACTGTCTGGAAGCTGAAAAGACTTCTCTTAAAAATTGTCCTTGGTTTTATTATAGTAAAATTGTAGTAACCACGTTTTTGGCAGATTTATTACAATTTTAAATACAAGAAACTTTAATGTTTGTAATGCTGTAATGTTCTCCAAAATTGCTGCAAATACCTGAAGCTTTAGTCTATCCTGCTTAAAAAAGCTGAGACTTTGTTTCAAATCAAAAGCAGGGTTGCCAATTTGGTTCGAGATTTGCTTGGGCAGAGTGAGCGCATGAGACAGAGTCTGAAAGTGTGGGTCTAACATTAAATACGTGAGAGTTGGCAACCTGTATTCTGTCTTGTTCATTTCTAGATCATCAGTCACCAATCAATTGATTTGGATGCAAGAGAAAACACTGATCAAAACCTCCAGTTTCCTCGAAGTGTCATAAGTGCTGCTTTCAGTTTCAGTTCTTCCCGCTTGACATAGTTAATGTTCCAGTTGAAAAAGAATGCGCTCCTTGCTGCAGTCAGTTTCAAAGTTCCTTCTCCTCTCTGCTTCAATTAGTTTTCTTCTATTTTCCACATTATATTCCTGTCATGAGCGCTGCAAGTTTCAGACAGGAACCTCGGACTCAAACTCCTGTGAAACACCCTTTCAGCGCCATTATTCAAAAATGCACCAGCTCACAATGCATTGCGTACAACAGTACAAAACCGTAATACATAAATACAGTAGATTACTGTTGAAAATGGGCTATAAATTAACAGCAGTTTCTTACTGTGAAAAATATTGCCCAGAATGGATTGTTTTCTACAACACATTATTGTTTTATTGGAAAACAGTATGTTACTGTCAGAATTTGACTGTTTTTTTTACAGCAATGTTTTTATAGTTAGGCCACAGCAATCAGCTTCACTTAATGGCCGAGTTTAGAGTTTAAATGTGCTCTTTTAACATGGACATTTTCAGAACAGGACAGAAGGGTGTATTTTTGCTTCAAGTGATAGGCTAGGTGAGTAAAATTAGATTTATATTGTCATTCTGTATATGTGTCGTTTTCTGTAAAATTTCTGTCTAAATGTGAACAAAAAAGCCATTTAAAGCAGTTTAAAAAAAATCCCGACCACTAAAATTGTGTGTGCTTCCTCCATTTTAAAACCTACCAGTAGCCACTGAATGTATGGCAAGTGACAGTTCACCTTGTGTTGGAACTTCCCTGACTGAAATTCTTCAGTAATCTTTTAACATTTTTCTACTTTTGGATGTAGTTTTTCTTTGTTTTTGTGCTCTCCAAGGGCTTTCTACAATTATCCCCCACTCACTTGTTTTCCTGTTGCATGTTCTTATGCCCCAGGCAAATTAAAGTCTACATAAGAGGAGTTATCATCTAACCCTTCTTTGCTGGAAAAGCGTGAGCCTGCAGTTCTGCACTCAGTCTCTCTCTCTCTCTCTCTCTCTCTCTCTCTCTCTCTCTCTCTCTCTCTCTCTCTCTCTCTCTCTCTCTCTCTCTCCCCTATCGCTCTCTCTGTAAAGTGATGACATTTATTATGTGGTTGTGGCTGGTGGGATTCATAGTTGAGATGGTCAGGGTTTGTGGTGCAGGCCTGCCATGTAGTCGGCAGGGCAGATATTTTTCAGAGAGCTTGTATAAAGAGGGAGATGTGATAATTGGTGGTCTGTTTCCAGTTCATAATGAAGCACCAGCACCTGATCATGCTTTTCCTGAAATGCAGCATGGTGCTCGCTGCCAGGGGTGAGAATAATGAGAGGCAATTTGTAGAACAACTGTTAATACATTCAAAATGTCAAAATTTTTTCTCATGGAGTATTTTTGTTAACTGTTTGTTAACTTGTTAACCTTACCCTGACTTTCTACTCAGCCTAAAATACTTTTATTTGATTTTTAAACTCATTTAGGTTGCCTGAAACAATATTTTCATTGTGCATATTCCAACATACTAGGATTTCATATCACATCAGGATGTCCCTCCATATAGATTATTACTGAACTGACCCAATTCAGTTATTTCACAAATTACAAAACTTTACATTTTACATTCTCTTTTAGTGTTGACCTTCGTTCATACCGCTGGCTCAAAGCTATGATCTTCACCGTGGAGGAGATTAATCGGGACCCTGTTCTGCTACCAAACATTACTTTGGGATACCTGGTAGCCGATACATGCCTAGCTGAGAGCACAACACTGAGTGCTGCTTTAGCTCTGGTAACAGGGCAGGAGGAGACAGTGTCGAGCGCTGAGTGCAACGGATCTCCAATGGTGCCTGTCATTGTCGGTGACGCTCGTTCCTCTGCCTCAATTGTGGTGGCTGACACTCTGGGAGTTTTTGATATCCCCATGGTATAATGAATTGACCCTCAGAGACCAAAATCATTGATTATTCTTTCCCACTTAAATGTTTTAATTAATTCCAAAAATTAGAGATCTCCAGTAAGCTAGAAGGTGTAAAGATATGTTGAGACTACTCAAGGCACTCCTTGTACACTCAAGTTTCAGTAGGCTACATTGAAAAACATTTTCAAGTCTATTATTTGTATTTTCTATTATTATATATAAATACATACATATATATATATATATATATATATATATACATACACACATATCATTCTGTTTTTCCAATATATATATATATATATATATTGGTATTTTGCCATTTTCTGTCACTAACATTGTGAGAATTGTTAAAAAAAAGAGTAAAATACCTTTTGATGAATTTGCTACAGTAAATTTGATCCAAATCAGCCAGTAATGGTGTCAGTAGGAAATGACAATGTGGTGTAACTTTGACATGCTAAACTTGTTGCAATAGTTCATTTTAGAGTGTAAGCAACTGTTATTTGTACACAAGTCTATTGAAAACAGTATGAATTATTTAAATGGTATATACGTGTAGCAATTTAGCTAAAGTGTCTCTAAGCATAAATTATTATTTTTTTACACAGTTTTTCTTCAGATCTTGTCTCTGTGCTTTGTCTGTCCAGGTTAGTTATTTTGCATCCTGTGCTTGTCTGACTGACAGTCGTAGATTTCACTCTTTCCTGCGTACTGTTCCCAGTGATGCCTTCCAGGCTAAGGCCATGGCCCGTCTGCTGCGCCTGCTGAACTGGACCTGGGTGGGGGTGGTTGCAGGGAATGACGAATATGGTAAAAGTGGTGTGCAGCTGCTCTTGAAAGAACTGGAACATTTAGGGATTTGCGTGGACTACTTGGAATTCATTCCTAAATCACACGCACAAAGCAGGATCAGACGAACTGTGGAGAGGATCCAGAGTTCTACAGCTCGTGTGGTGGTGACATTTGCCATTGCCCCTGACATAGTAGTCCTATTCAAGGAAGTGGTGGTGCAGAATGTGACCAACAGGCAGTGGATAGCCACAGAAGCCTGGAGCACCTCCATTCAGTTCTTTGACCAAGCGAGCATTCCTCTTCTAGCCGGTACCATTGGCTTTGCCCTGCGCCGAGCTGATATTTGGGGTCTTGGTGCTTATCTTGCCCAGCTGAGCCCTGTGAAGCAGCCAAATGAACCGTTCGTAAAAGATGTATGGGAAGAAATATTTGGTTGCTCACTGGCACAGGACTGGCAGCCTTCATTTAAAACGCCAAAGTGTACAGGCTCAGAGAATGTGGAGAAACGTGGACACATCTACGTAGATGTTTCACAGTTGAGAGTTACTTACAATGTGTATAAGGCTGTATATGCTATTGCCAATGCTATTCACAACATGATGGCCTGTCAGCCTGGTAGAGGGCCGTATGAAGATGGAGAATGTCCTGATGTGACTCAAATAAAGCCCAGACAGGTACAGACAGGAGGGGTCTAAAAATAATATTTTTATGTTTTATGTCAACGTGCATCATTTAAATTAATCACTACATATGATAAGCTGTACTGCTTTCCTTTTACAGCTTCTGTACTACTTAAATGCAGTAAACTTCAAAACACCAGTGGGTGAGCTGGTTTATTTTGAAGATAACGGCGAGCCATCTGCCTCTTATGACATTATGAACTGGCATGTTGATGAAAGTGGAGCAGTGAATTTTGTCCAGGTTGGACAATTTGATGCAGTCAAAGGACCAGGCCAGGAGCTGAACATAAGCCTTGAGAAAGTGTTTTGGGGTGGGGGCTGGACTGACAAAGTAAGAATCCAGTGACTTTTCATTCATTATATAATTTGAAATGTTTTTAGTTTAAATATTTGACTTTAGAGATGCAAATACAAACAAACATTAAGGGGCTCAATCTGGGGCTTGTACCATTATGGTAGTTGAACAAACTCAGGGTTACAAGATTCGTTTAAAGTTGACAAAACCAAACCAATTCAGTCAAACTTTGTTGGTAACATGACACTTTCTCTGTCAACTCAGGCTTTGATTCTGAGTTCATGGAGCGCATGCAAATGAAAGTGTGACATCTGTAGCAAACTGCCAATCACATGCCTTGAAACATAAAGAAATTGCGATACACCTCTTGCGAGAGAGTCTTTATGCATGAATTACATAAATGCATACACAGCAAGAAAATCGCTGTATCAGTGCAAGTGAAAGTTATAAAGTTAGTTAATATAGTTATAATACAGTTAATATATATATATATATATATATATATATATATATATAGGCATACAGAGACTCGGACATGTAAGATCACATGTAATTATAAATAACTATAATAAATATTCATCACTAAAAGCCAGACAATTTTGTTTTTAAAAATCTTTTACTATGTAGTTTTACTATGTACTAATACCTTTAATTTGGAGCAAGAGTAACTGGGGGAGTGATTTTATTGCATCAGAGATGTGTCACTTTGCTTAATGCTGATTGGTCCAATATCTGTTTGAGATATCTTACCTAGAATTAGGAAGAATGGCATTAGTTTTCACTGTTATGCTGATGATACTCAGCTCTACCTGTATATTTCTTCAAGCCCTGACAAAACTTACCAATTCACCAAATTAACGGAATGCATAGCTGATATAAAAATTTGGATGACTAGTAATTTCCTACTACTTAATTCTGAAAAAACAGAGATTCTAATTATTGGACAAAAAACTTACTCACGTAATAACCTAGAATACGGTCTAACACTTGATGGCTGCTCTGTCAAGTCCTCGTCGTCGGTTAGGAACCTGGGTGTGCTCTTTGATAGCAATCTTTCATTTGAAAGTCACGTGAATAGTATCTGTAAAACCATATTTTCCCATCTAAAAAATATATCTAAATTACGTCATATGCTCTCAATGACAAATGCAGAACAATTAGATCATGCGTTCATGACATCAAGGCTAGATTATTGTAATGCTCTTATGGGTGGTTGCCCTGCACGCTTAATAAACAAACTACAGCTGGTCCAAAACGCAGCAGCTAGAGTTCTTAACAGAACCAGGAAGTATGACCATATTAGCCCGGTTCTGTCAACACTGCATTGGCTCCCTATTAAACATCATATAAATTTTAATTACAAAGCACTAAATGGTTTAGCTCCCCAGTACTTGAGCGAGCTCTTAACGCATTATACTCCTTCACGTCTATTGCGATCTCAAAATTCCGGACAGTTGATAATACCTAGAATATCAAAATCGACTGCTGGCGGTAGATCCTTTTCCTATTTAGCACCAAAACTTTGGAACAATCTTCCTAACATTGTCCGGGAAGTAGACACAGTCTTTGAAGAATCTTCAAATCTAGACTAAAAACACATCTCTTTGGCTTAGCATACACATAACACATTATAGACTTCTATAATTCAATATTAGGCTGCATAGTTTAGATCAGCCGGAACCGGGAACACTTCCCATAAATCCTGATGTACTTTGTACATCATAAGAAGGATGGCGTCTACGCTAATATTTGTCTCTCTGTTTATCCCGAGGTTTACCGCAGTCCGTATCCGGATCTGATGAAGGACCTGCACCTGGACACAACGACAACGCAGTCCTGAAGTGTCAACTAGTCTCTCCCTAGTGAAGGCCTCCTTCCCTTTACCTCTGTACTGATAAAATGTTCTCGGGATAATTCCGATTTACGTGGCTGCGGGAAGCGATAAAAAATTCTCAGAGCCACCAGGCACTGTTTTATACAAATGAGCGGACGGATCACATTAAAGAATTTTCTGTTAGAACAGTGTTGTGTTAGCAGCCCCTAAGTTAATAACTAATGATCATTGCGACGGAAGTGAATCAATCAAAACTAACTTTAGCTGGACAATAACTTTATTCTAGAGCTGCTGTAAAGCCAAAACAATCTGTTACTTTAATTTCCTATTATCACTGTAAAGCTGCTTTGAAACAGTCCATATCGTTAAAAGCGCTATAAATGAAGGTGACTTGACTTGACTTGACTAGAAGATAACCTGCAGGTTAGCCATGGACCATAAGGTACTGTGGCAAGCCACTTTCATTGTGCCTAAAACCCAGGGTTGGCAAACTAAACTGAAACATACCTGGCTATCCCCCTATATCGGCTTCATTGTATAGGCCCCTGTTTTGTCACTCATAATCAGGGGTTATATTGAGATAAAATCTGGTGGTGATTCTTATGGACTAGCAAGATATTTCATGACATGACATGCTCCCACCAGACACATTTATTTCAGCCTATGTTGAAGCTATTTTCTAACCCTACATACATTTGTGAGAAAACAAACCGAAAAAACTTAAAACATTAAAAAATGAAACACATACTGTTTGGATAAATGTACAAAAGTACAAAAGATAAAAGTACTGAATTTGTCGGTCCAGTTGTATAATTCTTGCTTTTGATGCGAGGGGTCCTGGGTTTAAAACATGGCTGCCTATACAACTAAAAAAAAAAACTAAAAAAAAAACATGCAAGTGGCATTCTTTGCTTTCACCATTGTGTGCTATATATACTTATTCTGCTTATATTGTTTTCTATAAGGGGTCCGTAGGGCTTTCTTGCCATGTAGAAAAAGAGGGAGAAACAAATCAGCAGCCAAAAAACAATCTTGTTCACTAATGAAAACAGTCTAGCGTGGTGTTACCACAAAAAATCATGCTTTTACATTCTCAAGTGACCTCTGTAAAAAAGGGTACAAGAAATGTGCAGGTGAATGCGTCCATTATCAAACCTCTCAGTATGGAGCAGATACAGCACTTTAATGGACAAACCCCTGCTGAGAGTGGAAAGATATGTCCTGTGAATGAGTAAATGATTGTGTGTATGAGAGTGTACCTGTCTTTTATAGAAAGAGAGTAATGCATTTGTGTGATAATTTTATTTCTTTCTGCACTTCTTTATGTGCTTGTGCTGACAGATATTGTGTTGTTAGAAGGATGATGTAAGTCTAATTGAGTTTATTTCTGTATTATTCAGGTTCCTGATTCTGTGTGCAGTGTGAGCTGTCTTCCAGGCACTAGAAAGGCTGTACAAAAAGGAAAACCTGTCTGCTGTTTCGACTGTCTTCCCTGTGCAGCAGGAGAAGTCAGTAACCTGACAGGTATTACATATACAGATATTTAGTAATCAATAACATGATTAAATTATCATTTTTAATTGATTGGAAATAACTTTTTAACTTTGAACATTGTGCAAGACATTGCAATAGCTATGTAGGTAACATTAAAAAATCTGTACAATAGAAAACCATCATTTACTATGTGCAATAATGTTCTTTAGACTCTACAGAGTGTACAATATGCCCTGAGCGGTTCTGGTCAAACACTGAAAGAACAAGGTGCATCTCAAAGGTTGTAGAGTTTCTGTCATTGCAAGATTCCATGGGAATTGTCCTGACAGTCTTATCTATCACTGGGGCGACACTGACCACAACTGTTCTAGCTGCCTTTTTCCATCATCGTTACACACCCCTTGTGCGGGCCAACAACTCGGAGCTGAGCTTCCTGTTATTGGTGTCGCTCACCTTCTGCTTCCTATGCGCCCTAGTTTTCATTGGTCGGCCTGTGCCGTGGAACTGCATGCTACGTCACACCCTGTTTGGAGTGAGCTTTGTGATCTGCATCGCCTGCGTCCTTAGTAAGACTGTGCTGGTGCTGGTGGCTTTTCGAGCCACTCTGCCTGGACCTAACCTGATGCAGTACTTTGGGCCCATCCAGCAGAGGGTAGGCATCTTCCTTTGCACGCTTGTTCAGGTTGTCATATGTCTTCTGTGGCTGCTGCTGGCTCCCCCTCTACCCACTGAGAGTGCAGGTGAGCTTGGCACTCGAGTGATACTGCAGTGCACAGTGGGGTCTGTTGTGGGGTTTGTACTGGTGCTGGGCTACATCAGTCTGTTAGCAGTGGTCTGCTTCCTGCTGGCCTTCTTTGCTCGAAAGCTCCCTGACAATTTCAATGAGGCTAAATTCATTACTTTCAGCATGCTGATCTTCTGTGCTGTGTGGATTGCATTTGTGCCGGCGTACGTCAGCTCACCAGGGAAGTACACTGTGGCTGTGGAGATTTTTGCCATTTTGGCTTCCAGTTATGGCCTGTTGTTGTGTATATTCACCCCAAAATGTTACATCCTTCTGCTTAAACCTGAGAAAAATACTAAAAAGAACATGATGGCCAGATAAGGTATACAAATGCAAGACTTTTGTGAAAAGGCAAAATTTTTACTGAGTGCAATATTTATTATCACAATAACAACAAAAATATGCATTTAGTTTAATTAAACATTCTACTCTAAATGTTAAAGGTGTTTTGTTTTTTATATTTCTATATGTGTATTTCAATGTATTGTGTCTCAATAAACAATATAATTTGAATAAACAGAAAAAAAACCTAATTAAGTTTAATCTCTGATTTTGCTTCACCCCCACAATGTGGAATTAAGAGGAAAAAAACATAAAAATAGCAGGATACAGGGTTTCATGGGCTCATCAACTGTTTCCCCTCTCTACACTCACCCAAACCCATAACCCAAACAATGTATGGGAGACAGTAAGGTGAAGTGCTAATATTAAAGGGAGTGTTTACATTTTTAATTTAGTAATTTTAAGTTTAAAAAATTAATTTCATCATTTACTTACAAGCATGTATGTGTGCCATTATTCTGTAGAACACAAAATAATATATTTTCAAAAATGTTGGAACATGAGGGTGAGTAAATGATGACAGTGTCCTTGTTACATGTTCTTAGTAGTAATAAACCAGCCCACTCAAAGACAAACCCAACCAAAACGCTAACTGACAAAATAATATGATATAATTTTATTGCCATGTCAATCAAGGTTGATAATTTTTATCTCCTTAAAGCAGAATAATGATGACAAAATAAAATAAATTTCCCAGGAAAACGGATCAAAACAGGGCAAATACTAAGAGTATTAGCAAATATGACTAAAATATCCAGGAAGTCCATAATCCAAACAGAAGGAAATCCAAACAAGGCAGGCAAACAAACAACTGCAATTCATTGACCAGACAAAGGAGAAGTGCAAACACAGAAACTTAAATAGAAAGGCAAACAAGGTTAATTGATGACACACAGCTGAACAGAATGAATAATCATAATCAGTAACCATAGTGACTAAAGAGTGGCGGGAAACTAGAACAAAGGAGACATGTGACTAAATATAAACAAACTAAAAGTCCAAACATAAGAGCCGTGACAGTACGCCCCCTTCTGGAAGGCGCGACATCGTACCGTGACTGGAAATGAGAAGAGAGAAAAGGGTGGAGGCTTGGGAGGAGGAAGAGGAGATGACGGAGGGATAGAGAAGGCAGGCAGATAAAACCAAGGTGGTGATGGAGGAAGAAACCATAGTTGGGATTAAGTGAGGAGCCAGGTGACGGTTAGGAACACAAAACTTTTGAAACAGTTTGCAAACAAATTGTAAACAAATTACAAAAAAATGAATTTGCTCTGGCCCCTTTCTGTTCGCAGGAGTGATGAGATACTTTGGCTGTCTAAGTGGTGTCTGCAAAATAATATAGGGTTCATAGACAATTGGAAAAGTTTTTGGGGAAGACCTGACCTGTTAAAAAGAGATGGTATTCATCCCTCCTGGGATGGTGTTGCTCTTCTCTCTAGTAATATGGCACATATTCTTAGAGCTCAAACATGACGATTTGGAGCTCAGGTCAGGAAGCAGACAGACTGGCTAAACCGACCGTCTGCTAGCTGTCTTACGTCACTGAGGTCAGATAAATCCCAACACAGACTCTTTCACTTAGATATCATCATATAGAGACTGTGTCCCAAACCCATTTAAGGGTAAAAATTTTATTGATGTTCAAAAAAATAAAAATTTGCTATAATACAGATGAACAAATGATAAAGCTTGGGTTGCTGAATATTCGATCCCTTACTTCAAAAGCACTTATTGTTAATGATATAATTCCAGATTATAACCTAGACGTGTTGTGTTTGACAGAAACCTAGCTAAAACCAGACGATTACATTACTTTAAACGAGTCCACCCCCCAAGATTGCTATTATAAAAACAAGCCACGTCTGAAAGGAAAAAGGGGTGGTGTTGCTGTAATCTATAGTAATATTAGTGAGAAGTCTAGTTTCAAATATAATTATTTTGAAGTGTTGGTGCTTAATGTAACACTATCTAGTGTGAATGATAAATCGCGCTTGACATTTGTGGTAGGTAATGTATACAGGCCACCAGGGCACAATACAGACTTTATCAAAGAATTTGCTTATTTTTTATCAGAGGTAGTACTGGCTGGAGTCGCGATTTTGTACAACAACTCGATAGCTCAACTAATCGGCTCAATCACAGTTAAGTCAGAATGTTTGTTAGTGATACATCTTAAAGGGAATCCAAAGGTATGCTTAGTCTCAGTATACGCCCCAACAAACGATGCCAACGACGACGTGAAAGATGCATTTTACAACGATCTCACTGAACTCATCGAGACCATTCCCCACACACTATAACCGTCCTTGCAGGAGACTTTAATGCAAGAATCGGGAGAGACAGTCATATCTCAAATCCAAGAGTTGTCGTAACCACTGCTATCATTCAGAGTCAAACGACAATGGATTGAGGATGATCAGCATGTGTGAAATGGCGAGTCTACGCCCCGCCAACTCATGGTTTCCAAACAGACCGACCAGACTACGTACTTACAAAAGTCCAAAAAGCAAATTCAACCAGCTAGACCACATTTTATTCAGCACAAAGTGGTGGACTTCTGTTAAAAATTGTTGTGCATATAATACCTGCAACGTCGGCTCTGACCATAAAATTGTGTGCGCCAAGTTCGAGCTCTGCCTACGAAAATCTAAAATCAAACCGGACAAGAGATGCGCTTTCAACGTTGAAAAACTGAGAGACCCAGAACTGAAAAACACGTTCAATATGGAAGTGCGGAATCGATTTGAAGCACTCTTCGATGAAACAATATGCCTAGACCCACCGGAATCCATAAAACAGCGAACCAACGCATTAGACTCTGCTCTTGTCGGAGCCTGTGAGAAAAGGCCGAAATCCAAACAACCAAGCTGGATTAGCCCCAACACCATTGTAACAACATTCAGTTTTACATTAAATTAGCTCAAATTATATATAGGGAATTTTAATAATTAATCATGAATATGATTAATATATTGCATATTACAGTTAAATTATCAAAGTTGAAAATAGATCGATTGTACATATGAATGATCAATCACAACGAATTATAATTCCTCATTCATATATCAATGGTCCACTTCCAGATCGATTATATGAGATAACCTTTAATGGAATTAATTTAGCTATCGAACTGTTTGTCCAGCAAACGGCCGTAAGATTAACTTATCAACTTCTCAACAAAGTTATCCCTTCTTATAAACTCCAAGAAATATCAATTTTCTGGCCGTGAACATTAATTTTCCTGTGTTTATAAAATTAGACTACTCAACGTAGTCAATAATAAAAGCTTTTGTAGCTAGGATCAACATCTCATTGACTTTGTAAAAATGAGCATTTTAGACAGAAGCAATCAAGAATATAATGGTTTTAATAATTGGACTAATCTTTCAGAGCGCCCGCTCTAGTGCTTCGGACGAGCACCATTGCGGTTGTGCTGCCCTCTGCTAGCTTGGAACTGTCTTGACTCTCTGTACAAAGGTCTGTGGTGTTGTGGGGCGCCCTCTAGAGTCAGCTCTGATTAGTGTTCGGAGACAGGGAAGATGGTGTGGTTTTTCACAGTCTTTTCGGACACAGTCTTTTGCTTGACATAAGCTTTGTGGGCCAAGTCTCGTAGCTGTTGGGCGGACATGGTCCGTAAACAGGCCAGGACGCCCATGTGATGACTCACTGTGGGATGCAGATTTCGGAGAAACAGAGTTCTGAAGTTGAAATCCTCTTCCATACCTGGCTCTTTCCGTGCTCCGAAGTAGGCTTGTCGGAATCGGCTGTAGTAGGTCTGTGGGGTTTCAAGTCTTGTCTACTTGAGGTCCATGGCGATGATGAGCCCTTGGTCTGATTCTGGATCAGAGAATTCTTTAATCAAAGCTTGTCGCAGCTGCTGGTAGTCAGTTTTGACAGTCTCTGGTTGACGGTCTAGGAAGCTGCGCACATCACGGCTAGACGTAATTCTTAGCAGGTAAAATCTGTCCCAAGTAGTTACATTGGCGACAGTCTGTAAATGAAAGTCAATGTCTTGCAGGTAGGCATGCACGTCGTGGCCTCCTGCAGGGTTCGGAGTGAACGTAGGGATGTTTCTGGCCAGCTTGTCGAGTTCTTTGGGGGCCATGCCGTGGTTAGCGGCAAGGTTTCTCTGGGAGTTGGCTGGTGACATCTTGAGCAATGGGCTTTTAACCCCCCCTCTCAGCTCTGAGTTTGTGGCTGAAAGGTACGGACCGGCTGGTTAGGGGAAACTTTGTGGTGTGCGTTTCCCCTTCCCGGTCATTCTGCAGTCTATAAGAGTGTTTCAGCTCTCTGTGAACAATGTCAAGTTCCTTTTTTTTAGATCGTGTCTCTGCTGAGTAAGCTCGTGGATTTCAGCTCGGGCTGCGTGCAAGTGGTTTTTGCAGGCCTTGGCTTTAGCGTCTCTTTCTTTTAGTTCAGTCTCTGCTCTTGCAAGGAGAGCTTCACCTTGTCGGAGTTTCTCATTGAGTTCCTCTCTGGCGTTTCTCTCCGCTTGCTTTCTTTGGTCTGTGTCAAGACGAAGATCACCCAGGGCCTTTTGAAGTCTTTCCGCTTCTTTCTGTAGCGCTGGGTCTGTTGCATCCTCTGTGCCGCGCTGGTCGTTGGTCTCGCGGAGTAGTTGATCTAGACGGCTCTGCGCGTGGGCCTGGTTCCTCCGGGCCTCCTCCGCTTGAAACTTTAGCGTTGCGGCTTCCTGCTCCAGGTTGATGCTGCTCCTTTCTCTGAGCCGTGCCTGGGCGACGAGAGTGTGAGCGAGGTTTCGACCCAGTCTTTGTAGTTGTAGCTCTGGGTCGGATCGTGGGCCATCCGCTTGTCCAAGTCGGCGTCCTTAGGCAGGAAGGAGGTCGTCATGGCTCTCGATCATGACTGTAGGACCGGAACATACTGGCTCACTGTGGGCGAGAGGAACACAACACACACAAACAAAGAGACGAATGCAAGTTCGTTCTAAGGTTAACAAGCTATACCCATACGGGCTATGCCGTTTATGAGAATTTTGGGGCTAACTGATGTAAACAGTTAGCGGAGCCAATTAACTTGGGTCGACGAAGGACCCGAACTAGAGATTTGACAGGCAGTAGCCTAGCGGGTCACGTGATGACACCGGCTGCTTGGTTTGTTGCTCTATTATTTAGCTTCCTTGGTGGCTCTCAGAGGTTCTGTCTCTAGGTGAAATGAAAGGAACAGATCACAACAGAACAGAAAAATAGCAAGATGGAAAAGATTGAAGTAGAATGAAACAAATAAGTAAATAAATGAATAGGTCTGTAATGAAATGGACAAATACTAACACGGAAAGTGTTGTAGGAGATAAGGAGGCCTGAGCCTGCTATCCAGGGTTTAAGATAGGGCCAGCAGGTGAGTGGGGGCTATCGGGGTAGAAATCCTAGGATGATGGCTGTGGCTTGGAGAAGAGATGGGCCAAACACTTAAAATATCCGGGAGATATCTAGTATTCTGTGGCTTATAGTAAGTGGAATGGGTTTTTACTAAATTTAGTTTAACAGCGGTGAATTGAGGCCACTCTGGTGGGAACCCGTGGCTCAGTCACTCCTCCGACGGTTCCCAACACTTGACCACAGTGTTCTCGGGCAACTTCGTTGTCTCCCTGTACCTTGCTGCGCCCTCTCAAACAACCTGACTTTAAACACAACAGGCACCCCAAGGTGTCAACCGCCAGACGGCATGGCAAAGTGGATTTTCCCCGGAACCCTCAAAAAGAGTGGCCCCTCTTTAGGCCTTGGTTTAGGTAATTATTCCAAACTTGCCTTGTGTGTCAGCTGACGTGGTTGACGTTACCTTTTGGAGTGCCAAATTGCTGATGTCGTAGTTGCGTGCCGCAGCGATGGTACGGGATTCGGAAGTGTCCGAAACTCACACACGGCCAGTGTCAGTACCGCCGGTCGGGTAACCTCGCTTTGGGATACCAATCAGAGAATGCCGCAACTAAATACACCTATAAAATACACAAAGAATAAACAAGTGAACCTTAAAGTGGATTAAGGCTTCCTTGTTTGAACCAAATGGATTGATTTTTTTTTTTATGTAGCAATAAGAGTCAAAGGTTTTACTAAATAATAATAAACAAAAGGAAATTATGATAATGATGGTATTTTATCAAAATAACCTAACCCCAAAAGAGAAAATAGAAAAAGAAAACCAGATAAAACACAGGAGGAGGCAGGCTGTAGTAGCGTGATGGTGCCACCAGGGTGCGACTTCCTCAGTGGTGGTGCACCTGACTGAACAGACAAACTTAATTCAAATTAAATTCAAAGAAGTTTAAATCAAATTTAAATAAGCATGTAAGAAGAATTAAGGAAAATCAGAATAATATCCGATAATAACCAATGATGACAGTAAAGTATCATTAATAATTATGAAGTAATCAAAAGAGAAAAGTAGAAATAAGCCAAGCAGGATGAAACACAGGAGGAGTCAAACCGTAGTAGTGGGTTTTCGCCACAAGGGGGGCGCACTTCCTCCCTGTGGTTAACTTGGTTGAATCAGACACCTTAATTTAAGTTTAAATTCAAAGTTGTTTGAACCAATCTTAAATAAGCGTGTAAAAGGATTGAAGAATCAGGATGATATCCTATAGTAATTACGATAACAGTGAAGTGTCATCAATAATTATAAAATAATCAAAAGAGAAAAAGTAGAAATAAAACAATTCACAACAGAACTAAAGAGAGAGAAAAGAGAGCTGAGTGAACCGACTTAGCGGTTGGCGGCCACTAGGTGGCGGATTTCCTTCTAAGTGGGCTTTAGATGGCTAGGCTGGGATTTTAATCCAAGTTTTAATTCAAATCTTGTTTGACCAAACTTAAAGTAAATGTACCAGTCAAAAGCAGGAAAATTGTCTAACACAAAATAATATTCGCACGAGTAAAGCTGTAAATGCAAATAATTATTGAGAATTTAGACAGGCTAATTCATTAGTCACATGGAATTTAGCAGTAAGAGAGCATTATCTGATAACGGCCACGAGATGCTGCTATTGCGCTCATGCAGAATGACTTCAGAGGGTGGTAATTTGAGAAATGTTAGACACCTGAGGCTGCCCTCTAGTGTTTGTCAGTGGCATTACAACCACTTTTTAATGTGATTCAAGAGCTAAGAGCTTTCAGCTCGCGTCACGCGCTGATTTTCTGGAATAAATCACAAGTATACAATTCAGATCTCTGCGGATCTTTTCGGTGCTATACTGCACAAGAGTATATGGCGGGATTTCTTCGCCGCACATACACAAATATGGACAACAGGAATTTTCGTCTGTTGGTTCGAACTCCAATAAACATTTAATTTAAATGTATTAAATCTTCAATTGGGTAGCTACGCCAATTATTGACCAGGAGTTTATCGTTTTTGTTGAATATCACTGGGTTAACCCCGAATTCAATAACGACATTTGCATGCAAGGCCTATGTTTAAAAGGAGTCTCGCTTAAAAACATATTATTCAAACCGGTAATACGCACGTGAGAATTCTTCATTCACAGTGATTTAAAACAAATATTAGAAATGTATCTACTGCAGAGGTATTTCTTCATCTCTTAACAGGACATTTGTAATATTAAATACTGCAGTGTACTTAGCATTTAACAGTGCTAACAATTGTCTAGGCATATTTTAGCAACTTGTTAAAAATGTAACGTTACTGACTTCGGCTTTTTGCCTCGGTCAGTTAGGAGTGAGTTCGCGCTAAGACTTATCTCACAATTTCATAATTTCATAAAAAATTATTAATATCCATATACACAGATTGAAACTGGATTGCTCATAAAACAAAGTTTGAAATGCCCGCATTCTCCACCAAACTGTAACAACATTCAGTTTTACATTAAATTAGCTCAAATTATATATAGGGAATTTTAATAATTAATCATGAATATGATTAATATATTGCATATTACAGTTAAATTATCGAAGTTGAAAATAGATTGTACATATGAATGATCAATCACAACGAATTCTAATTCCTCATTCATATATCAATGGTCCACTTCCAGATCGATTATATGAGATAACCTTTAATGGAATTAATTTAGCTATCGAACTGTTTGTCCAGCAAACGGCCGTAAGATTAACTTATAAACTTCTCAACAAAGTTATGCCTTCTTATAAACTCCAAGAAATATCAATTTTCTGGCCGTTAACATTAATTTTCCAGTGTTTATAAAATTAGACTACTCAACGTAGTCAATAATAAAAGCTTTTGTAGCTAGGATCAACATCTCATTGACTTTGTAAAAATGAGCATTTTAGACAGAAGCAATCAAGAATATAATGGTTTTAATAATTGGAATAATAATACATCGAACTTCAATTCACACAGAATATATATGTGTATACACCCGAAACAAACAAAACGAAAAACATTACAAACACGAACTAAAATAGGATGAGAGAGGAAGATAAAAATGAGAGGGAGAGAGAGAGAGATCCGTAGGATCACAGGATGGCAAAATTCACCTGGACATTTGAACCTTCAAGAGACAACACGGAAAAACATAGTCTTAATGCTCTAAAATCTTGGTAACTCAAATATACTTGCATAGTTCTCATGTGTCTGAGCCCTGCTGCATGTGTGAGCGGCTGGTCTTTGTGTGTTCCGTTGGAACGTCACGTGGTTTGCTGCGGTCTGGAGCGCGCAGTTTCAAAGAAGGCTTAAAGGTCTTTGACGTAAATTTACCAAAGAAATAATTCAGACTAAGTTAATTTCTGGGGAAATGAACAAAGGAAAAACAAACTTAATCAAAAGAAAAGAAGAGGAAAGATCCCCCGGGGCGGGGGATCACGAGTATGAAGGTTACATCGGATCGAAGGAGGTAAGAGAGAAGAGAGCGAAGTGCTTAGGTGCTTGGTGCGTCTTCTTTAAAGATACTTCTGTTCATGCCTCCTCTGGTGTGAATGCACCAATCAGCTGGGAGAAAAGTGTGCGGATAAGTGTTCCTTTGTTCCCTCGAGACCGACTTTGCATGTTTCATGACAGTGATGTAAAAATGCATTCAATTTTACTCCAGAGATGATAAAACATGGTAACATACATTTTACGGTTTGTACCCATATATATATATGGTTTGGTCAGATCAAGAGGATTGTAACGGTGTGAAGGACGACATATAAACATTATAGGAAAACACAGTTACATTAAAATGCATCTAAAGGCACCTCTGTTCATTTAGAATTACAGTACGATCACATCTAACCCCAATGGAACATGGGCAAACATAAAAACATATCGAATATATCATAGTACAAGTCTCTCAATGAGGAGATTAAAGAAAAGTCCTTATGTGTGTGTGTGTGTGTGTATCAGAGTTCAGTCAGCGTTTCTTCCGGGGAATTCTGTGTGTGTGCGTCTTTTTTGAGTTAATGAGTTTAACACGGAGTACAACGTTTGTTTGTTTGGGATGTGCCACGACAAAGGTGGGGGGGGGGGGCGCCTGTCACATGTCACATGTCACATGTCAATACGACAGAGCACTTCTTTGTTTCATTATTAGAGAATCATTAACTTAATTAAAAGTCCCATGACATCTGCTTTGTGTCACAGTCCATGAAGAGAGGAGCTGTGTCTGCAAATTAGAATCCAGTAATTTAATCAAATGGCGTGATCAACTGGTTGGTGCTACACCATCAAGCTAATCAACAAAGAAGGAGATCTCAAGGCAAGATACAAGCGCACACAAAATTCAAAAGACAAAGAAGAATGGCGTAGCCAGTAGGCTAACACTGGCACATTTACAGTAATGTTGATTAATGTGTGCTGTCCTTATAAATAAATAAATAGAAAATAAATGGCGTGAAAAGCAAAAAGAGGTCTTGAAAGCATTCGATATGGACAACGAGGCACATATCAACTCTAAACTTGATGCCCTAGAGCGAGCAGTCAGCAAACATGAACATCGCAAAGTTTGGAAGCTTATCCATGACATCAGTGAAAAGCCCAAAGATGCTTCCTCTAGCAAAGTCAGAATGCTCAATGGTGACATCCCAAGCTCAAACGAAGAATTTTTAAAAGAATGGGCCAACTACTTCTCAACACTCCTGAACAACAAGAGTTCCAAAATCAACCCGAACAACCGCCCACTTCCAACAGCGGACTTCCCAGGTATAAAATTGGGTGAAATAACAAGAGCAGAAGTTGACGACGCCATCACTACACTCAACCGTAATAAAACACCCGGCCCAGATTATGCCGTGACAGCCGAAGTATTAAACGACGGAGGTGAATTCGTGGTAAATCAACTTCACAACATTTGTCAGTTATCTACGAACATCCCACAGCACCGACACAATGGACATCAAGCTTGATAAAGCCAATACCGAAGAAAGGTAACCCACAGCTCATGACGAACTATCGAGGAATCAGCCTAATGTCCATAGCAGCCAAAGTTTACAACCGAGTAATTCTCAATCGCATAAGAGGCCCGGTCGACAAACTGCTTAGAAACAACCAAGCAGGTTTCAGAACAGGCCGGGGATGTGCTCAACAGATCCACATCCTTCGTAGGATCATGGATGGAGCGTGCGCACAAGACATCCCAATGTATACTACCTTTATCGACTTCAAGAAAGCGTTGGACTCAATTGATCGAGAGATGATGTTTGCCATCCTACGTCATTACGGAATTCCATCGGAAATTGTAAATGCAATCAGAATCATGTATGACAAGTCGACAAGCCAAGTATAAGTTGGAGGAGAGCCTTCGAAGTCCTTTGCAATCACAACAGGAGTTCTACAAGGAGACGTCCTTGCACCGTACCTATTCATAATTGTCATCGACTATGTTTCAAAGCAATCAGCAGGCGATTTCGGTTACCTAACACACAAGGGTACCCCAGCCCGATCGGAAAATGCACGGCCACAACGATCTTGTGCCAAAAAGAGAAAAGAGACAACAATCGAACGAAAACTCAACGACCTCGCATTCGCAGACGACATAGCGTTTCTTGAGAACGATCCAACCCGAGCACAACAACAGCTAACAGTAATGCAGCAAAATGCCTCTGCCGTCGGTCTCAAGATAAGCATTGAAAAAAACGTTCAAGTCCAACTAAACGATAAATCCCAAATGAAGACCAATCTGTCAATTGATGGAAAGCTGATCGCAATCACGGACGAGTTTAAGTATTTGGGATCATACATAGTGTCGACCGAAAAAGATGTCAATAACCGTATAGCTTTAGCTTGGGTCGTATTCACGAAACTCAAGACCATTTTGAGATCGCCCAAGCCGCATGTAAAGTTCAAGATGTGCCTATTCCATGCATAGTGCATATCAGTGCTTCTTTACGGATGCGAGTCATGGGCACTCACTCAAGCCCTTGAAGAGAAACTAAACATCTTTGCTAGAAAGTGCTACCGAATCATGCTGGGAATTAACCAAGCAGAGTCTCACATGACAAATGAAAAACTGTACAGCACGACAGGTCAACAGCTAATTAGTGACATCATCAGGAGAAGGCAGCACCAGTTCATCGGACACTGCCTTCACATGGGAAACAATGAACCAGCGCAGATATATGTTCTTTACAAGTTGGAAGTCGCATCGAACCGGCGGGGTAGACCAAGAATATCATACAGGGATTACGTTTATCGGCACTACGAACATCTAGACCTAGATAAAGAACGACTACACGAAGAGCTGACCAGCATGTCAAAAGAAAGAGGACTGTGGAGAAATATCATCGCGCCTAAAAAGCCTGCCCGGTGATTTGTACTGGCTGCAGATAAAGTCCTAATTGTTGGTGATTTTAATATATGTGTAGATAACGAAAAAGATGCATTGGGATTGGCATTTAGAGACATTCTGAACTCTATTGGAGTTAGACAAAACGTGTCAGGACCCACTCATTGTCATAATCATACTTTACATCTAATATTGTCACATGGAATCAATGTTAATGCCATTGAAATTCTGCAGCAGAGCGATGACATCTCAGATCATTATCTAGTCTTGTGTATACTCCATTTAGCCAAGTTGCTAAGCCAACTCCGTGTTACAAATATGTCAAGTCACCTTCATTTATATAGCGCTTTTAACAATATAGTTTGTTTCAAAGCAGCTTTACAGTGATAACAGGAAATTAAAGTAACAGAGATTGTTTTGGCTTTACAGCAGCTCTAGAATAAAGTTATTGTCTAGCTAAAGTTAGTTTTGATTGATTCTCTTCTGTCACAACAATCATTAGTTATTAACTTAGGTGGTGTAAGAACTGATTTTCCTGTTAAAATAAAACTCACCCTGCAATAAAGCCATAAAACGCACCCTGGACAGAAGATCGCAAAGACAGAGCAACAGGACGTGGTCCTGTCCAAACATTTGCCCCTCATCACTGTATCCCCCCTCTCCCCCTAAGTCAAGTCACCAAAAGTTCACTGAGAATGCCTATATATCACATATGATGCATCTTGTGAATCTATTGTTTTTCCTTTTCATGTTTGGTTTCATTTTAAAGTTGCAGTAGGGAGTTTTGAGAAAATGTTGACTTAGCCTGAAAATTTGAACAAGCACAACTTCCAGGTCCAACCCCCTTGCTCTCTGCTGCGCTACAGCCCTCCCTCCACAGCTCCTCCCCCACAACGCAGCCTGCCGTGTACGCGCAGGCTAGTAAGCAGGACCACCGATGACGGCGGATTATAAACAGTTATGGAACATTCACTAATAGGGACGAAACATCAACAATATGCTTTACATTGACTATGGCCTGCCCATACTTTGACTACAAACTTGGTCCTCAAATCATTATGTATTTTGCAATACATGTAACTTTATAACGTTGCACTCTTTCTATAAGTTATAAATAGCTAGTAAGATAACGTTAAAGGATTAGTTCACTTTTAAAAAAACTTTTGTTGATAATTTACTCACCCCCATGTCATCCAAGATGTCCATGTCTTTCTTCAGTCGAAAAGAAATTAAGGTTTTTGATGAAAATATTCCAGGCTTTTTCTCCATATAATGGACTTCAATAGGACACAAACGTTTCAAGGACCAAATGACAGTTTCAGTGCAGCTTCAAAGGGCTTTAAACGAAACCAGACGATGAATAAGGGTCTTATCTAGCGAAACGATCGGTCATTTCAAAAATAAATAAAAAACTTTAAGTTTTATAAGCACAAATGCTCGCCTTGCTCTGTTCTGTGATGCACGTTCGTGACTCTCCTGTTTGAACTCGTTCATCAAAATGAACAAATCTTTTTTCGAATCATTTCGTTCGTTGAATGAACGAAATGACTCTGAAAAAGACTCGTTCGAAATGAACGAATCTTTTTTGCGAGTCATTTCGTTCGTTGAATGAACGAAATGACTCGAAAAAAGATTCGTTCATTTGGATGAACGAGTTCGAACAGGAGAGTCACGAACGACGGTACGCGCTCGCGCTGTGCAAGAGAGGGGTGATCAGCGCGTACACGAGCGTGATTGACACTGCTAAGACATTCCTCCTGGCTCTGATTGGTTGTTTCTGACCGGGAGCGGTGTATTTGTGCAAATGGCAATAGGACCACAGGGAGTAGCCAGAGGAGCTCGATTTTTTCCACAGATTATCTGTCTCATATTCTACTGTCAGGACATAATGACAGTTTTAACAGATATTTGTTTACAAAAGCTACCTACTGGAGCTTTAAATGTCTCAGTGCGATTGGTAAAATGGTCTTAATTTCATTGCAGTCATTGAGATCATAAGAAACATTGAGAACTTAAGATAATCCTGTTCTCCTCCATTGATGATGTCTTTTCAAGATATCTCCCCTCTCTCTCGAGACCAGGTGCTACCCCCTGGGGTACAGGAATTGACCCAAAGCAAACTCTGAAAAATATTGGTACAACCCTTTTGTTCTGGTCTGGGTATTTAAGGCTAGGTAACAGAGCAGTCTTTGGGAAACTGTAACCAGGAAAACCCCCATGCAGTGCTGTGTCAGTGACTTCTCGAGTCTTGGACTCAGAATACACTCACACACCACTGTGTGTCTCTGTCAGGAACGCATTTCTTACTCTTAGAGTCATCTTTGAGCAATTGATGTTATGTATTTATTATTTCTGAATTGGCTTTTAATCATCTACTTGTGGAATTGGCATGATACATTTTTCCTGACAAAAATAAATGTTACATCTTGATTTATTCTGAAGTATTCTGAAATCATTATTTTAGTAGATTATAGGAGGCTGGTGCTACCGCAAATCTTGCAGGGTAGGTCAAACTAAAGGCGCATGTATGAATGGAGCAGAAGGCACATCATCTGAAGACCTTTTGATTTCTGTCTATCGCTGATTTAGCAAGTTGTATGGAAATGGCTAAAGTAAACTACACTTTTTTGTACAAGTGAGCAGTAGGCCACTGAATTAAGAGGTATTAGCTAAACCCTGCATCCTCTGACTAAATTCAGAACTGATAAGTTTGTGTCCGTGAGAAACACGATCCGGCCGACGTGATCTCTGTGCGGCATTGGGTCCATAATGAATTAATAAATGAAAGTATAAGAAACTCAGACTAATCAATGATCTAAATTAAATCACAATTAAACGTTTGATCAGCTGTTAGGATAGTAAATAAGTAAAAGATAAAGAGTCATTCAAATTTGGAGTCAGATTGAATTATTCAAGGGGCCAAGATTAATATTAGAAACCGACCATTTAATAAATTAAAGTGATTTATCCAGAAACGCCCGAAAAGACATACACGCATTATCCCTTCGCCCACACCGTTGGATTCCATCGTTGGGCCAATGGGTGGCCCTTACAGTGGCGCTAACAAAACACCGTTCTAACAGAAAACCCTTAATGCGATCCGGCCGCTCATTAACACAAAACAGTGCCTGGTGGCTCGAGAACGCAAACAATGAAATAGGTTCCAAGGTACAAGCCTTAAAAAAAATTATAATACAGAAATTTTTATCGCTTCCGCATAGCCACGTGAACCTGGAATTATCCCGACAATATTTTATCTGTACAGAGATAAAGGGAAGGGAAGGAGGCCTTCACAGTGGAGAGACTAGTTGACACTTCAGGACTGCTTTGCTGTCGTGTCCAGGCACAGGTCCCCCATCAGATCCGGATACGGCCCGGATACGGCGGACCACGGTTAACCTCGGGATAAACAGAGAGACCAACATTAGCGTAGATGCCATCCTTCCCATGATGTAACAAGTACATCCGGACTTATGGGAAGAGTTCCCGGTTCCGACTGACCTAATCTATGCAGACAATTTTGAGATTGCAATAGACGTGACGGACTATAATGCGTTAAGAGCTCACTCAAGTACTGGGGAGCTAAACCCAGTAGCGATTCTGGGGGGTCTGATTGGTCCACCCCAGATCTGATAGGTAGTTGGTCAAGTTTGTCAACACAAGAAACAAGAGAAATGATCAACTGATTTAGGGCCAGTTTTACATTTTTAACTAACACAGTAATGGTTGTACTGATGCTGTTAGAGCTGATTTCTGCTCCTCGGATGTTTGGCCATGCAGGTCAGGTAGTGACCCATGAGACGAGCACATGCTGCACCTGCTGCTGGTCCGTTAAACAGGAGGACGGTCGGTCACAGTTACAACAGCAAAAATACAACAGCACTGGAATCTGTGGATTGAGAGGTATGGTAATTTAATGTTTAGTTATATCGTAGTTCCCTCTGAAAGTGTAGGAAAACTTTATCTAGCACTAAGTAGCAGCTAAAAGTCTAACTACACTGCACTAGCTAGCTTAGCAGCCTGCAAACCAAGTTAAGCATTGAACGTTAGCATTTTGTTTTTTTAATTGTTATTTGGATTCCTCCATGGAATATGAAATGCTATTTTCTGGACTGAAGACTGAGGGTGTTTTTTTGCAGATGTGTGTGTTCAATAGAGCTAATGTTATATATTTTTGGCCAACCAGTGTGTGAAATATAGTGTGACAGTCTAGATTTAAGTAGCTATAACACAAGAACAAGCTGTGACTTATTTAATTGCTCAGTGATTTAAGGGCTGTTTAAAAACTTTTTTCTCTTGGAGATAAAGGACTTTTTGTTTGAATCAATTAGCTCATCTTCATAGTTCACATATTTTTAGACGTTTAAATAGGCAGAGGCAGAGCAAATTGCATTCAAATGCCACAAATGCTTGAGATGCAATATGTGTTAATTGTGTTATTAAAAGTGAGTGGTAGTTATGTAAAAATAAACCTTTGTAGATCCTATAAATAGACATAATTAGGCACATTGTTGACACATCCTTTCTTTTTGACATTTTAATGGAGTCAAAGCTGTTATTTAAGGGGTTCCAGAGCCCCACAAACACCTGTATTTTGCACACTGATTCTAACCCAATTTGACAATGATCCTGCTTGACGTTTGTAGTTATAGCTAGCCTATTGATGTCTCAGATTTCTCAGATATCTGTGTATTCCCACAGCTGACCAGCCACACCCAGAAGAGGATCCAGCAGTGTCTGGAGCTCCACCTGCTTGACGTTTGTAGTTATAGCTATTACTTCAAAGTGAATTGACTGACTGATTGATTGATTGTGTGATTGAATTACATTTTCCCCTGGGTTAGGGTTAAGAGATTAGTTATGAAGAGAAGCAGAGATATTCAGGGCTTCTTCCAAAAAAAAAAGAGCCAGAGAGTCAGAGCCAGCCACAGCTTCTACCAGCAGCAGTGAAAAGGCTCCGTCAAGTCAGACTAGGTACAGAAGTAGTGATGAAGAGCAGTCAGCTCCTCCTGCATGGTAAGTCATGCTTGGATAGTTTGAATTTACCATATAGGCTCACATTCAAGTTGTTTTTCACTCCAGTTATACAATTACAACTGTCTGAAACATCACTACACAAGAACAATCGTTAAAACAGTTGTAAAAGACAGAAGAACAATAATAAAATGTGCATAATACAAAAATACACACACAAACAAACACACGTGTGTATGTATGTACGTATGTACATATGTATGATTGTAAAAAAATAAATATAAATAAATATATATGTGTGTGTGTGTGTGTGTGTGTGTGTGTGTGTGTGTGTGTGTGTGTGTGGCAGAATCTCCAGCCTATTGATGTCTCAGATTTCTCAGATATCTGTGTATTCCCACAGCTGACCAGCTACACCCAGAGGAGGATCCAGCAGTGTCTGGAGCTCCACCTGCTATGCATGGTATGTCAAGTTCTGTTATGTCCAGATATGTCATTCATGAACAGTTAACTGAAGTTGTCATGTACTCACATACTTGATTTAATTTAAAAAGGACGGACCAATTTTGCCCAAAGTGTATGCTATTTATTTGCTAATACACAGCAAACCCAACACACTTAAACATAGACAATCTATTCTTTAAATCTCTATACAAAACATTATGAAAAGACAAAGGAAAATGTGTGACACTAATCTGTCCACATACAGTCTATGGGTGTAATGGTTATTGTTTTTACTATTTCAGGTACTTCATCTAGTGAGCAAAGTGATTCAGAGGGCATGTCAGTAGGTGATGGTGACACCGATGACAGAGAGGCTCCTCATGTTGCACAAGTACATGCTTCCCCACCTGGACCTCACTGTATGTTGTGACATTTTATCTTTCAGTTTACACGACATTATGAGTGCCTTCCATTTAAATAACATGGAAGTTGTAATACTGAAAACAAATTCACTTTGTAACGAATCATTTTGAATGAAACTTCATAAAAACTGAAGTAAGGACTGATCACGATTATTTATAATTTAGGCCCCATCCACACTACTGCGTTTTAGAACTGATCTCTGTCCACATTAAAACGACTGAAAACGCGGATCACGTGACCATTCACCTACACTGGGCGTGCGCGTGCCGGTGTAAACAGGAAACGGATTGACTATTCCTCAGATTTCGCTGAGGTTGATAAGTGCCGATCTGGACATTCGAAAGTTTTTGCACCATTCCTCAGGAACCACAACTTCATTGATAAAATTATCACACCATGCGCTGGTTCTTCCCGGCTTAACTCAAAACCGACGTTCCATGTACGGACGATATCGCCGCTGCACACGGGAATTGTCACAGATCGCTCGAATAATAGCTTGCCTCCAGCGCACATCGGCAGTTATAGCATTTTATTACATGGCTTGGTTGAATTCTAATGTAGAATGCGGTCTGTTATTTCTTGATAACAGACCGCTGCTAAATATAACACACCGTTGCCATGAAAAACAGAGCATTGGATTCTAACCGTAGAGACGGAACGGACTATTTTCTTTAGCGGAAGCAATACAATCGTTTTTAAATTAATAAACTCCTTTTTAAATCAATATTTTGTGTCAAATTATTGATTTATTTGATAGGTAGCCATGTAATAAGTGGGATAATGTAGAGCGAGGCGGTTGTTATAGCGAATACAACCCCTTCAGGCTCCGTTTCGCGTCGGGGTCCTAATCAACCTGTCGGGGTTGTATTCGTTATAACAACCGCCTCGCTCTACATTATCCCTTACTTAAAATGCAGAATTTAGCGTAACTGGTAGTCCAGGCTGTTGTTGTATGTTTTCTTCCGTTGTATGACACCCAATCAGAGAGCCGAGCGTGAGCCTCTGCGTCATCATTTCTAAAGTCCTCCGTTTTGACCCGTCTTCACTAAAACGTCCTCCGGAGATTCAAAGCGCAAAACGGGGTCGGCAGCGTTTCTAAACTTCTCCGTTTAAGGTCTTCGTTTTTTGCCGTTTTAGTCTGGACGGGAGGTGCAAACGTAGCAAAAGGTCTCCGTTTCTAAACTAAAACGTAGTAGTGTGGATGGGGCCTTAGACGTATCACAGTCCAGAGCAGCAGGTCCTACACAGCCTCAACTTAAGGTATTTCCGCAAACCATGCAAGGCAACAGGAAGAGGTCCTTCAACAGTGAGTGGTATAAACAACACCCATGGCTTGAGTACTCCCAAAGCCAAAATTCTGACTACTGTTTTGCATGTCGACACTTTTCTTTGCCAAACACCCCAGCATCTGTATTCACATCACAACTGGGATTCTCTCATTGGAAAAAGGCAATGTACAAAGATGGTGGATTTAAAGAACATGAAAAGTCAGAGGGACAAGTCAATGCCATGTTTGCATGGGGTGAGCATAAGAAGGCAATACTAACAGTTTCTTTCATACGTGATGCCCTTAATGAAGCATACAACAAGAAAGTCCAAGAGAATCGAAAATATATTAAAACAGTGACTGAAGTACTTCTTTTGACGGCAACACAAAACATTGCACAACGAGGTCACCGTGAGACAGAAGAGGCAGATAACAGAGGAAACTTTTTCGAAATTTTGGAAATTATTGCAAAGCATGACCCAGTGGTACAGAAAAAAAATGAAGGGAAAGCAGAATGCCAAGTACACAAGCAGTGTAATACAAAATTAAATCCTAGAATGCTTGGCAAATATGGTCCGTGAGGAGATAATTCAGAAAGTGAAGGAAAGTGAAGTGTTCTCTGTAATTGCTGATGAAAAAGACCTGAAAAAGAAGGAGCAGCTCTAACTTAGGTACTTAGGTACTACTACAATGGGGCAGTGCACAAAAGTTTTCTTGACTTTCAACAAGCCACACGATTAGATGCAGAAGGACTCAAGGACAAAATCATCCACTGTTTGGAAAGATATGGACTTGAGTACAGATCCCATCTTGTTGGACAAGGTTATGACGGAGCATCAGTAATAAATGGGAAACACTCTGGAATGGCAGCCAGAATAAAGACTTACGCAAAACATGCAGTTTATGTACACTGTAACGCACATTGCCTGAACTTGGTACTCATTGATACCATGAAGACAGTCCCAGAGGCTGATTGCTTTTTTGCACAACTGCAGAAGCTGTTGTGTATATGTCTGGGTCCTATGTTCACCAGAAGTGGCTGGATGTGCAAAAGGAAATGTATGAAGGTCAGCCGAGGGAGTTGCAGAAGCTCAGTGACATGAGATGGGCATGTAGATACTTGGCCGGCAGGAATCTAATGGACCGATTACCTGCTGTACTTCATGTTCTGCATGACATTGCTACAGAAAATAGTGGGGAAAGATCTGTAGATGCTCGAGGTTTGCTGACTCAGCTAGACCTAAGCTTTGTCAGTCTTCTTGCAACCTTTCGAAGGCTCCTTGGGGATGCAAAGGTGCTGTCTGACACCCTCCAATCTCCTTCACTTGACCTTGCCATGGCAGTGGATTTAGTAAGTGCACTCAAAGACTTATTTCAGGAGTACAGAAGTGAAACATTTGTTGACAATCTGTGGAAAAGTATTGTAGACACTGCCACAAAGTGCAATATAGCCATTGAAAATGCAGAGAAAAAGAGGTCTCAAAAAGTTAATTCCAGACTTGGTGGGTCTGTCATAACCTCTACATTGGGTCAGCACAAATGTAACGATGGTGACATGGATTCCTTTGGGAGGACAATCTACTAACCCATTGTGGACACCATAATTGGAGAGTTAGACAGGCGCTTCTCCAAAGACAACTGTGAAATAATGAGAGGAATACAAGCTTTGGACCCCAAAAGCACGTTTCCTTCAAGAGGAAGCAGTCTTTCGCCTGGGAGAAATTTATGAAAGTGACTCTGAAGATCTCAGACATGAACTCCACCAGACAAGAAGGCTTTTGCAAAGGAAACAGCAAAGTGGAATGCCGAACTTGTCCAGTATTGTTGAACTTGCAGTGTTCCTTGAACCTCATAAAGATGTTTTTCATGAGCTTTTTCGTCTGTACAAGACAGCCATAGCCCTCCCAGTAAGCAGTGCAGCATGTGAGCGCAGCTTCTCAGCTCTTAAACTCATCAAGACCCATTTGCGCACAACAATGACAGATGACAGACTGAGCAACTTGGGTGTTCTCAGCATTGAGGCTAGAAGAGTAAAGTCACTTGACATGGACAAGTTTGTTAAACTTTTTGCTACCAATCACCAAAACAGGAGAATTCATCTGATGTAAGATGGATGAACACAGAATTTGTCTAATGGTCTTGTTTTTTTGTAGTTAAGGTTTGTTTGGTTTATGTTACAACTGTTTATGGTCTTATGGCCTATGTGAAAGCATTTTGTAGCAGGAGAATGAGCAAAAGCAAGAACTAGCTACCTCTATTGCACTTTGTTACTGTTATTATAATCCTCTATTGTTCATGAGAGTTTGAAGGTTTACATAACATTACTTTATAGTATATACTTTGTTTGAAGTTAAGATGTTTGGTTTATGTTACGATTGTTTATGTGTATTTATCATAAGTGAATTTATGAAGAAGCATCTTAACCATTTATGATTCTAAGTCTTAACTGTTTGATTTAAATAAACTTCTTAATGTATGCTGAATCAAAGCCAACGTTTCAATTTATACCTTCATCAGGGCCTTGGACATGAATACTGTCTGGGTTGAAAACCACTTTTTGCACATTTTCATACATCACATCATACATCCTATAGAATGATATTATTCAGTCATCAGGCCATCATCTGTGTTACCTGTATAGTTACCTATGTTTGCTTTACTAATTTAAGTGCCATCTTGTTGTGGTTAAATAAAAACAAACCTGGCAAAGAACAAACCAAAAAATTCAAAATCCAGTATCTCCAACAAATTATATCTAAGCTAAATAATAACATAAACTAAGCATGTAAAGAACAACAAATATTTCAGTTTTTTTCCTTACAAGCTTAGTTTATCTTTTGCTTACAGATACACTTTTTAATAAGGTCCTATCTTTAAGCATTTTGGTTTGTTCTGTTGCCTGAATTGCTGTGTTTTTATGTAACCACATTAGTAAAGCAAACACAGGTAACAATACAGGTGGCACAGATGATGAGCTGATGACTGATAAATGTTATTCTATAGGATGAGTTAAGAGCAATTGCATTTTGCTACTCTAATCTAACTTGTGAAGAGACGAGGACTTTAATGCACTACAAGAAAATAGCTCTTAGAAAATATGTACCCTATCCTGAACATAATTACTGATTAAAAATAGACATGTTAAAATAACCAGAGATACTTGAGGACTGTGATAGGTGGAAATGGAATAAAAAAATTACTTTTAAAAAATATTTTTTTAACAGCATAGACACCTTTATTTGACAGTTAAGAGACAGGAAATCATGGGAGAGAGAGGGGATGTGACATGCAGCAAAGGACCGGGATTCGAACTGCGGTCGGCTGCGTACGTATACGCATTCAACTTTGCTATGCAATTGTCAGGATATACACTCGGAGAACAAGGTTAATAGTGTTCAAAATAACTTTTAATGAATCTTTAGGAGGACAGCAGGTAAGTTCAGAGGTTCAAACTGGTACTGTGAGAATAATCCTGAGAATTTTATCTTGCAGATAAGGACAGACTTCAGAGTGTCATGAAATCAATCCAAGGAAAGCAGTACAGGAACACCAAGGAGAAAGATGGATCTCAGGACGATGGAGACAAGTAAGTAACAGACGGGTATTCTGTGGAAACAGACTGGAAAGTTCAGGATCAATCGTCTGAAAATACAAAGAGAGGAGGTTAGTGGGTCTTTCCTAGTTCAAGGTTCGACAGGGACTGGAGGTGAGGTGTGTTCCTTTGTAGTGCTCAGTGATTGCTGGGATTGATGACAGGTGCAGGTGATTAGTATTCGGGTGAGTGTGATCTTTGTGTTGTGGATGTGAATGAGCCTGATTCATTCCTGACATTACCCCCCCCCCCAGGGAGCGGACTGAGGACCCCGACGTCGTGGTGGTCTGCTTCGAGGTCGTAGAGCTGGTCGATGTGGATGCTGTTGGTGAAATTCGGTGACAAGAGCCGGGTCTAGGATATCGTCTCGGGGAACCCAAGATCTTTCTTCTGGCCCATAAACTTCCCAATCGACAAGGTATTCTAAACGACCACCCCGACGTCGGGAGTCATTTCATGGACAGAATAGATGGGGTCTTCGTCGATGGTAGGTATGGGAGGTGGGTGGTCAGGATCAGGCTCTGTGGTGGGAGGAAGAACAGAAGGATAGTGAGGTTTCAGGAGTGACACATGAAAAACTGGGTGAATCTTGAATTGCGGAGGGAGGTGGAGTTTATATGTGACTGGATTGACTTGATGACGAATTTTGAAGGGTCCGATATATCGTGGGTTTAATTTATGGCTGGCGTAGACGAATATCTCGTGTCGAGAGCCAGACAAGTTGACCAGGTTCAAATGTGGGTGTGTCATTTCGTTGTGCATCTGCAAATCTTTTGTGTCTGCGTATGGCCTGCTGGAGATGATGGTGAGCCTCATTCCACACTCTTTCACTTTCTCGAAACCAGTAATTAACTGAAGGAACTTTAGAGGGCTCACCAGACCATGGAAACAGCGGCGGCTGCAAACCAAGGAAGCATTGGAAGGGAGTTAGTCCTGTTGTGGTCTGGTGCAAGGAGTTTTGGGCATATTCTGCCCAGGCGAGGAATTGATTCCATGTGTCTTGATGGTTTTGACAGAACGTGCGGAGGAAACGAGTTATCTCTTGCACCTTTCTCTCAGTCTGCCCATTCGCCTGAGGATGATACCCCGATGTCAAGCTTATTGTTACTCCGAGAAGGGAAAAGAAAGCCTTCCAAACCCTTGAGATAAATTGGGGCCCTCGATCTGACACAATGTCCTCAGGGATGCCAAAGTGACGAAAAACCTGGTTGAAGAGGTTCTCAGCTGTTGCAAGAGCAGTAGGGAGACCTAGCAAGGGGATCAGTTTACAGGCTTTGGAGAATCTGTCGACTATAATGAGAATGCAGGTGTTGCCTCCTGATGGAGATAAGTCAGTAACAAAATCAACGCCGAGATGTGACCATGGCCGTTGAGGAATGGGTAGAGGCATAAGTTTCCCAGAAGGTAAGTGCTGAGGAATCTTCGAGACAGCGCAAACTTGGCATCCCTGGACAAAACGTTGAACTTCCTTTCTCATGCCCGGCCACCAATATCGTTGTTGTAGAAGGGTATAAGTTTGTGTTGTCCCGGGATGACCAGTACCAACTGATGAATGAGCGGATTCGATGAGAGGTAGGCGATATTCGTTTGGAACATACGTGAGGGTGTCAGGGCATTCCGGTGGAGCTGGTTCTTGTCTCGCAGCTTCTTGGATCTGCTCATCCATGTCCCATAGAATAGGGTTAACAAACACTGTAGGGGACAGGACTGATTCGGGTTCGTCAATGGCGTCTGGAAGAGCATGGAGTCTGGACAAGGCATCCGCACGGATGTTCTTGGTTCCTGGACGATAGGAAATGTGGAAATGGAACCGGGTAAAGAATAAGGCCCAACGGGGCTGACGTGGGTTTAGTCTTTTGGTTTCTTTGAGGTACTTGAGGTTCTTATGATCGGTAAGTACCATGAATGGATGTTGTGCTCCTTCGAGCCAATGTCTCCACTCTTCCAGAGCCAGTTTAATGGCGAGGAGTTACCGGTTACCTACATCGTAATTCTGTTCGGCTGGTGACAACTTCTTTGAAAAGAATGCACAGGGAAGGGGTTTATGCACATTCTTCTGATGTTGGGACAGGATGGCACCTACTCCAGTCGTGGAGGCATCGACTTCAACGATGAAAGCAAGATCTGGGTTGGGATGACGTAGAAGAGGAGCTGAGATGAATTTGCTTTTCAGTGTTTGGAAGGCATGGTTTGATTCAGGGTACCAGGACAGTGACTTCGGTTTCCCTTTCAGAAGAGAGGTAAGTGAAGAAGTTATGGTGCTGTAGTTGTTAATAAATCGGCGATAGAAATTTGCAAAGCCGAGGAATCGTTGGAGTTCCTTTACTGTTTGCGGCGTAGGCCATGAAATGACGGGGGTGACCTTTCCATCATCCATGTGTACCCCCTGTTCACTCACGATATACCCAAGGAAGGTAACTGATTTTTGATGGAAAAGGCATTTCTCTGCTTTTAGGAACAGGGAGTGATCTCGTAGTCATTGGAGAACTCTGGAGACATGTTGTTGATGTGTAGCTTCGTTTGGAGAGAAGATAAGTATGTCATCAATATAGACAATCACAAATTTGTTGAGGAAATCACGGAGTACCTCATTCATGAAATCTTGAAATACTGTTGGGCGTTGACCAGTCCATACGGCATAACGAGGTACTCATACAGTAGGTAGCCAACCAGAATGCCTATTACCGCCGCGACTCGTGCCGCGGCAAATCCACCGCGGCAAAAATAAACTAGTCGCATTTCAAAGTCGTTCGCGAAATGGCCGCCAGGTGGCGCAAAGGGACATTTAGCAAAACAGCCGCAATTGCCGCATTTTGAAACGTAAGTGCGGGGCTAATGTCAATTAACAGTAAGGATGAAATACTACAACTATGGCAATTTCCAAATAAGCAACAAACATGAAAAATTAAAACAAGAGCTATTTGCATTTTCTGTAGGCTATAATAATGAAACAAACAAAGATTTGGTGAAGCTGAAACTGCATGTTAAAGTAATAATTGTATTATTAATTAAAGACAGACAATTATGTTAATGTTATTTAAACAAACGATCATACAATTTATAGTATACATAGTAGTAGCCTATACAAATAGACGTTTATTTGTACGAACTATTAGGCTATATATCTCTGTTTGTATCTGTTTATTAAAAAACACAGCAAAAGGTCTTGTAAAAAAAACAACAAGAATGAGACTGATTGAATATGTAAAAAATAAAATAAAAATAAACAAACGAAACAGAATAGAACTAACTTTTAGAACAAAAAATAATAAAAATAAAAATAATTTAGCCTGCAACAGATTCGGTTAAATTTAACGAAAGCAAAACTTAAATATAGCTGCAAGCAGCCATTCCGGGGCCAAGCACAAACGCAGACGACAAGACATGCCAACATGGCTGGAAGTTTCAGACCGACAGCAGCAAGGAGCAATTAAAGACATTTAAAGATGAATTTAGGCAAAATGGCTTAAATTATATATACAGTGTCAGTAACTTATAAAATGATTTAATGGATTATCACTTTCGACCAATAGGTGGCGCAGTTATGAAATCAATGCATTGTGATCAGAGTGAGGTGACAATGACACATACAAAGTTTGGTGTCAAAATGTGAAGGCATTGCAAAGATAAAGCCTAAATAGTCATTTTGGCAGCATGCCTCAACTTTGATGCTGTGGTATACGAAAACGGTTTCGTCTATCGTCACGAAATCCATAACTTTTAGTCGGCATGGTTTGGAGATGATATGATTCGATTTTGGTGAAAATCGGACGAATGGTCTAGGAGAAGTTTGAAAAAGAAGGTTTTGAAAGTAAATAAAGATGGCGGACAGGAAGTTCGTCCAAATACGTCAAACTTGGTATCTATGTTCTCAGCATGACCCAAGGAATCTGTTAAGACCAGTGTCATTACAATAAGCATATTTTTTCAAAAGTTATTAGCATTTTTGGAATTTTAATTTTAACTTTTGACCAACAGGTGGCGCTGTCTCGAAATCTTTTGAGTACCTTCAGGGGATGGTGCTGGTGGCAAATTATGAGTTTCCTAATGTTACAGCAATGCATTCATTAAGTATAGCATTTTACATCACAAAACTGTATTGAAGTCAATGGGAATTTCATGTTTTTTTCTATTATAGCGCCAACAAGAGGCAAAATCCCACAATTTTTTTCATGTGTCCTCAGACTGAGCCCATACATGTGTGTGCCAAATTTGATATAAATGTCTATAACTCCGAAGCGAATTGAGATATTTTCATGAAAAAACACGTAAAAAATGACTGACACACAACTTTTATTGAATTTTACTACCCCTTACTATCAATATTTTCACATTTGGGCTTTTACATGTGGTTAACAAGCTATGATTGCGTACTTCTGACGGTGGTTTCGTCTCAATCGGACTAACGGTTTCGAAGATATCAGCAAATGTTTTTTAAGCGCTAAATCACAACGCTACACAAACCGTAAGTCGAAACCTAGCATATTTGGTATCTCTGGACTCGGCAACGATTCAGGACCAAAACGAGATGACTCCCGTGAAAATAAGTCAACCACAGCCAGAGTTATAAGCATTTGAAAAATAAATTTTACCACTAGGTGGCGCTGTTTCGAAACTTCTCAGGCTCCTTCAGGGCATCGTACTGATGACCCATACCGAGTTTCGTAACAATTCGTTAATGCGTTCAAAAAATACAGCATTTTAGCACATAATTCAAAATGGCCGACAGCCAAAATGGCCGATCTGGGAAATTTGGATATCAGTCGACTCGGCATGACGCCCTGAATCTAAAGAGACCACTTTTATGATTTTTGGACAAACCGTTCATAAGTTATAAGCGAAAATATCCGTTTTTCATATCTCCGGACCAGTAGGTGGCACTGCGCCGAAACGCAGCATGTAGCCTCAGGTCATGCTTGTGATGACATGTACCAAGTTTGGTCTGAATACGATTAAGCGTTGCGGAGATACAGCCTTAAGTCTGTTTTCGCAAGCGCTACGTAAAATTAGTTTGTGCGTTTATCGAAAGCGGTTTGACGAATCAACTTGAATTCCATAACTTTTTGTCGCCAATGCCTGGAGATGATCTGGTGCAATTTTGGTGAGAATCGGACAAACCGTCTAGGACGAGTTTGCAAAAGTAGGTTTTTTGGACAATTCAAAATGGCGGCCATATTTTTATGACGGAAAATGACGTCATAGGGTGCGATCGAATCGTCATGAGCTCAGAAATCAGAGGAAAATTTTATTTTGTTGATAGGCCAAACGGTTCAAAAGTTATTAGCATAATAAAAGTGAAACTTTGGACAGGTGGTGGCGCTAGAGGCAATGAGTTAGAGACACCAAAATTGGTGCAATTGATGTTGGGACTGTCCTCTATCAGAATGTCAAACCAAAACAACTTTCCCGCAAACGGTTCTATGGGCTGCCATAGACGCCCAGTCGGAATAATAATAATAATAATAATAATTAAAGCTGCAAGCAGCATTTAGCGGTGTTCAAGCAGTTAAGGCATTTAAGATTTTTAACCACACAAGCATCAAAAGACATTACGTTTTATGTAGCAAGCATTTAACCACTGATATCATAGATGGAATAGACCATGTTTTAGCATGATTTACCATGATATACCACATTTTAGTGTGATTTTTCATGATTTACCATGTTCCAGTATGATTTACCATGAATCTAGCATGATTTACCATGATTTACCAAGTTCTAGTATGATTTACTACGTTCTAGGATGATTTACCATAGAGCAGTGGTTCCCAAACCTGTCCTGAAGGACCCGTTTTCTCTGTCTCTCTAATCAATCACACCTGATTCAACTCATCAGCTCATTAACCTATGTGATTATGAGCTGATGAGTTGAATCAGGTGTGTTTGATTAGGGTTCCCAACACTGCCATAGAGTACCGTGATTCTAGCATGATTTACCATAGTTTATCATGATTTACCACATTGCTAGCATTGATGTGAAGTGTCAGTACAAATGAAGTGATAAACTCTGACAAAATATGATTGTGTTATAATAGTAATTGTTATACAAGTGATTTTATAGTGTCTAAATATGAATGCACCTGTTAAAAGACTTCATTAATAAGTAGAATGAGCCAATAAGTGGTCTTCTACTGCCCTCTGCTGGCCACTTTCATTTTGACAGTTTTTCCATTTTAACTCCTTTATGCAAGCTTACACACACACACACACACACACACACACACACACACACACAAAATCATTATGAAAATATATTTGAATGTTATTTCATACATGTCTTTGCAAACTATTAATCAGATTATTCAGAATTTATTCAGAAACATAGGACTACACACACATTCTGTTGTAGATACAGAGATTTGAACTATGTCTCATTCAGGATTCACATTTCTCAATGTGACAGAATTGTCAATAGTGATACTTCAATAGATGAAATTTGACTTAATGTGATTGTAAATGTTAAAATAGTAATTTTATAAAGTCTAAATAGTAATTTTGTCACACTACTCAAGTATAATTCATATTTTAAACAGCAGGGGGCAGTAAAATACTACTTATTGGCTTAATATGCCATTATATTCATTTAATTTTCCCATTTTTAACTGTTATAGAGGCAAATTTTGTCCGATCTGTCTGAAAATTTTCATGATTGTTTGGAGTCATATGGCACATGTTCTGACTTGTTTTTAAGAAGATCTGAGCATTCATTGAAGAGATATAAGCTTTTGGGGACACTAGGTCATGGCTACATTGTGAAGTGACCCTATTATAGCCATCCAAATGAAGTTGTTCAACTTTTTCTGATAATTATTGATCTAGAGAGTCCAGAGAATTGTACTGCACTGGTTTTGAACATTATGATATGAACATTACATGATAATAAATGCAAAACACCATTTACAGCAAATACAGGCAATTTACCATAGGAAATACATAGTTTCAAAGCTTTTTAACAGTTATAGCGCCACCTATGGTCCGATCTCCATAAAATTTGGCATGCTTTTTAAGGATGTTATGTCACATATGCTCACCAATTTTTGTGAAGTTCTGAGTTTTCGTATAGGATTTATAGGCTTTTGACTATATTTTGCCACGCCCATTTTATAAATGACCCTGTTATAGCCAACCAAATGGCAAATTTCAACTTTTTTTTGATAATTATTGATCTAGAGAGTCCAGAGAATTGTCCTAGACTGGTCTGGTTCCGATCGGGCGAAAATCCTAGGACTAGTTCGCAAAAGTAGGTTTTAAACATATTTGTGAATATTTAATGAACGATTTGATTGACAGCAATGGTTCTAGAGGCAAAGTTGTTCAGCATGAGGAGTTCTATCAAATGATATGCATTTTGTGGGGATGTGTGCCACACCACGTGATTACAGAGCCGTAAAACTCGTTAGCGCCAACTAGTGGCCGATTTCTTTCAAAACTCTTACAGACCTCTTGGGCCATGAGTCGAACATGCCCATCGAGTTTCGTTCCAATCGGCCTCCGCTAACCTCGTCTCACAGGTGCTCAAACTTCATTGGCCGATGGCGGCCATGTTTTTTGAGATACGCCAATGTCCTTTTATACATACATGGGGCCTTGGACCAAGACACTGCATACCAATTTTCAAGTCAATCGGAACAACGGTCAGGTGGTCATAGCCCTATTTATGTTTTTTTAATGTTATAGCGCCACCTAGTGCCCAATCGTCGCAATTATTTTACTGTGACCTCAGAATGAACTTATTCACATGTGTACCGAGTTTGTTGAAGCTATCTCATTTACTTCTTGAGTTATAGCCATTTTAGTAAAATAGGCTCCGCCCACAACGTTCATTTTGCGCCCCCTAGCGACCGTGAATCAAAATTTCAACTTTTTTTCGATAATTATTGATATTCAGACTCCAGAGAACATTTTGGCACTGGTTTGGTTCCGATCGGACGAAAAACCAGGGACTAGTTCGCAAAAGTAGTTTTTTGACAAAATTCAAAATGGCGGAAAATCTATATTGGCGGAAATTAAATCGGAGATATACGTTTTTTTCGTCAGGTGACCAGCTTTCCAGTGATATAAGACACTTGAGTCTACGACTTACGGTCTAGGAGTTATGAGCAGTTTCGCGCAATTGGTTGCTATAGCGCCACCTATGGGCCAATCGGGCTCATAATTTGATAACCTCTCCTCGATTTTTGTACTACCATCTGACAAAGTTTCAAGGCTCCAGCACTTACGGTTTGGGCTGCACTATGCGTTTTACGGCGGAAGAAAAATAATAATAATAATAATAATAATAATTAAAGCTGCAAGCAGCATTTAGCGGTGTTCAAGCAGTTAAGGCATTTAAGATTTTTAACCACACAAGCATCAAAAGACATTAAGTTTTATGTAGCAAGCATTTAACCACTGACATCATAGATGGAATAGACCATGTTTTAGCATGATATACCACATTTTAGTGTGATTTTTCATGATTTACCATGTTCCAGTATGATTTACTACGTCCTAGGATGATTTACCATAGAGCAGTGGTTCCCAAACCTGTCCTGAAGGACCCGTTTTCTCTGTCTCTCTAATCAATCACACCTGATTCAACTCATCAGCTCATTAACCTATGTGATTATGAGCTGATGAGTTGAATCAGGTGTGTTTGATTAGGGTTCCCAACACTGTCATAGAGTACCGTGATTCTAGCATGATTTACCATAGTTTATCATGATTTACCACATTGCTAGCATTGATGTGAAGTGTCAGTACAAATGAAGTGATAAACTCTGTCAAAATATGATTGTGTTATAACAGTAATTGTTATACAAGTGATTTTATAGTGTCTAAATATGCACCTGTTAAAAGACTTCATTAATAAGTAGAATGAGCCAATAAGTGGTCTTCTACTGCCCTCTGCTGGCCACTTTCATTTTGACAGGCTTGATTTTCACCAGTATTCTGCAAACCAGTTTTTCCATTTTAACTCCCTTATGCAAGCTTACACACACACACACACACACACACACACACACACACACACACACACACACACACACACACAAAATCATTATGAAAATATATTTGAATGGTATTTCATACATGTAACCCTTATTACGGGGTAGTAATAATGTACATAGGTGTAGTAGTCTAAAGTAGTCCTAGAGGTTATGTTTAATATGAATTTGGACCAGAATCAGAAAACGCTAAATTGTTAAGAGCCTGAGAATTGAATGCGAATAAAAGGAATACCACACCAGAATGACAGTTTACAAAACCTGTATTAATTATACAGGGCTGGCACATACATATAAGAACACATTTATGAAAAATAACAAACTAAAATAATAAAGTGCGCACAAAAACAAAAACCTTTTTTTCAGTTTCTTTGAGCTCAGTTTGTCCTCGGTTCCACTTGCCTTTATTGACAAGAGTTCAGTTTTCACCGTTGGGGCCCTTTTTTTCCAGTTGTGTTAGTGTTTGTCCTACCACCACGAAGATGAAGATGATCCTGGTAATCTGTCTAAAGTCAAAGTCACAAACACGTCTGGCTCGCCACCCAGCCACCCGGACTGGGAATCTTTGAATCTCTGGGAGAACGCCTGGAACGTCTGGATCTGTATCACTCCGTGGAAAGGATCTCTGCACGATGTTTCCAACTCTTTACCAAAACCTGACCTATAAATAAGGCCAAATCATTTCTCTCAATTACCATTCAGTGAATAAATGGACTGCTACAGGCTACTATAAAATAAAATGAGATAATATTTCAGTACACCGATAACACAATTTCAAAATCTCTCTCTCGTTGTACAACAGCTCTTATGTTTCTTCTCAGGTATCAAAACTATATGAATTTATCTCCAGTATCAAAAGTACATTTACATCAGAAATTACATCCTTCATAAAAACACATTTCTAATTCAAGTTTTATGAAACCTTAGTAACATTAGCAGTATGAAGAATAAAACTGCATGAATTGCATGTAAACATTGATCAACTTGTATTACTTGAAATTAGATGCATTAAGGCAGTGTTTCTCAACCTCTCCTGCAGGGACCCCCTGACAGGACATGTTTTTGTTTTAACCCTGAAATGGCACACCTGATTCAATTAGTCAGCTGCATATTAAGCCTTTAATTAATTGAATCAGGTGTGCCATTTCAGGGTTAAAACAAAAACATGTCCTGTCAGGGGGTCCCTGCAGGAGAGGTTGAGAAACACTGCATTAAGGCATTAGCGTGCTTATTTATCCCCCTCTGCATCGGTAACAGTGGAAAGAATGCACTAAAAATGTACCTCTCTAACCTCCAGTAAACACAATTGAATCCACAATTTTTAACATCATTATTTAACAAACTAACTATTTAGCAACAGTATGGAAAGGTAACATTTATTTTTATAACCCACAAACAAAATAAGTAGTTGGTTTCACAGGCATTAACCAGTATTTCGCTATCCTATTGTGGCTAAATACCTAAATTTAGATTAACCTAAATGCTAGCGATCTCAGAGGCCTAGCGCTAGATAAACAACTCACCATTTCAGCGGAATTCACTGCCTTTAGCTCCGTGACAACAGTGGATTCAGGTACAGCTCGCTTTAACACTCTATATTACAACAAGGTATAGTCAGCATAAGCAATAATTTTTACAGAACTTGTTTAATTCTCTCTATGTAGTTTTTATCGTCTTACCAAGTAGATAACACAGCCTCCTATTCTCAAGTGCAGGCGCCAAAAGAACGTGCAGTGACGCAAAACTAGAGGCGTAACTGTAACGGAGCCGAGCTGGCAGCTGATTGGTCAGCTCACTGTCGCACAGAGCTCACCCATTTGCTCACTTACAAGTCCATCAAAGATACGAAAATAAGTTAACCCTTTTGTGACTGGGTTAGACAGCTAAATAGTGTTTCTCATTATTAAGCCTGGCTTTTGTTTGATTAGTGTTCCCAACACTGCCATAGAGTACCGTGATTCTAGCATGATTTACCACATTGCTAGCATTGATGTGAAGTGTCAGTACAAATGAAGTGATAAACTCTGACAAAATATGATTGTTATAATAGTAATTGTTATACAAGTGATTTTATAGTGTCTAAATATGAATGCACCTGTTAAAAGACTTCATTAATAAGTAGAATGAGCCAATAAGTGGTCTTCTACTGCCCTCTGCTGGCCACTTTCATTTTGACAGGCTTGATTTTCACCAGTATTCTGCAAACCAGTTTTTTCCATTTTAACTCCTTTATGCAAGCTTACACACACACACACACACACACACACACACACACACACACACACACACACACACACACAAAATCATTATGAAAATGTATTTGAATGGTATTTCATACATGTCTTTGCAAACTATTAATCAGATTATTCAGAATTTATTCAGAAACATAGGACTACACACACATTCTGTTGTAGATACAGAGATTTGAACTATGTCTAATTCAGGATTCACATTTGTCAATGTGACAGAATTGTCAATAGTGATACTTCAATAGATGAAATTTGACTTAATGTGATTGTAAATGTTAAAATAGTGACTTTATAAAGTCTAAATAGTAATTTTGTCACACTACTCAAGTATAATTCATATTTTAAACAGCAGGGGGCAGTAAAATACTACTTATTGGCTTAATATGCCATTATATTCATTTAATTTTGTCATTTTTAACTGTTATAGAGGCAAATTTTTTCCGATCTGTTTGAAATTTTTCATGATTGTTTGGAGTCATATGGCACATGTTCTGACTTGTTTTTAAGAAGATCTGAGCATTCATTGAAGAGATATAGGCTTTTGGGGACACTAGGTCAAGGCTACATTGTGAAGTGACCCTATTACAGCCATCCAAATGAAGTTGTTCAACTTTTTCTGATAATTATTGATCTAGAGAGTCCAGAGAATTGTACTGCACTTGTTTTGAACATTATGATATGAACATTACATGATAATAAATGGAAAACACCATTTACAGCAAATACAGGCAATTTACCATAGGAAATACATTGTTTCAAAGCTTTTTAACAGTTATAGCACCACCTATGGTCCGATCTCCATAAAATTTGGCATGCTTTTTAAGGATGTTATGTCACATATGCTCACCAATTTTTGTGAAGTTCTGAGTTTTCGTATAGGATTTATAGGCTTTTGACTATATTTTGCCACGCCCATTTTATAAATGACCCTGTTATAGCCAACCAAATGCCAAATTTCAACTTTTTTTTGATAATTATTGATCTAGAGAGTCCAGAGAATTGTCCTAGACTGGTCTGGTTCCGATCGGGCGAAAATCCTAGGACTAGTTCGCAAAAGTAGGTTTTAAACATATTTGTGAATATTTAATGAACGATTTGATTGACAGCAATGGTTCTAGAGGCAAAGTTGTTCAGCATGAGGAGATCTATCAAATGATATGCATTTTGTGGGGATGTGTGCCACACCACGTGATTACAGAGCCGTAAAACTTGTTAGCGCCAACTAGTGGCCGATTTCTTTCAAAACTCTTACAGACCTCTTGGGCCATGAGTCGAACATGCCCATCGAGTTTCGTTCCGATCGGCCTCCGTTAACCTCGTCTCACAGGTGCTCAGACTTCATTGGCCGATGGCGGCCATGTTTTTTGAGATACGCCAATGTCCTTTTATACATACATGGGGCCTTGGACCAAGACACTGCATACCAATTTTCAAGTCAATCGGACCAACGGTCAGGTGGTCATAGCCCTATTTATGTTTTTTTAATGTTATAGCGCCACCTAGTGCCCAATCGTCGCGATTTTTTTACTGTGACCTCAGAATGAACTTATTCACATGTGTACCGAGTTTGGTGAAGCTATCTCATTTACTTCTTGAGTTATAGCCATTTTAGTAAAATAGGCTCCGCCCACAACGTTCATTTTGCGCCCCCTAGCGACCTTGAATCAAAATTTCAACTTTTTTTCGATAATTATTGATATTCAGACTCCAGAGAACATTTTGGCACTGGTTTGGTTCCGATCGGGCGAAAAACCAGGGACTAGTTTGCAAAAGTAGTTTTTCGACAAAATTCAAAATGGCGGAAATTCTATCATGGCGGAAATGAAATCGGAGATATACGTTTTTTACTTCAGGTTTCCAGCTTTCCAGAGATATAAGACACTTGAGTCTACGACATACGGTCTAGGAGTTATGAGCAGTTTTGCGCAATTGGTTGCTATAGCGCCACCTATGGGCCAATCGGGCTCATAATTTGATAACCTCTCCTCGATTTTTGTACTACCATCTGACAAAGTTTCAAGTCTCTAGCACTTACGGTTTGGTCTGCACGATGCGTTTTAGCGGAGAATAATAATAATAAAAATCAGTACAAATACAATAGGTTTTCAGCACTTCGTGCTTGAACACCTAATAAGAAGAACCAGAACAGATACAATAGGTGCCTCCGCACCTTCGGTGCTTGGCCCCTAATAATAATAATAATAATAATAAGAACCGGAACAGATACAATAGGTGCCTCCGCACCTTCGGTGCTTGGCCCCTAATAATAATAAGAAGAACCGGAACAGATACAATAGGTGCCTCCGCACCTTCGGTGCTTGGCCCCTAATAATAAGAACCGGAACAGATACAATAGGTGCCTCCGCACCTTCGGTGCTTGGCCCCTAATAATAATAATAAGAACCGGAACAGATACAATAGGTGCCTCCGCACCTTCGGTGCTTGGCCCCTAATAATAAGAACCGGAACAGATACAATAGGTGCCTCCGCACCTTCGGTGCTTGGCCCCTAATAATAATAATAAGAACCGGAACAGATACAATAGGTGCCTCTGCACCTTCGGTGCTTGGCCCCTAATAAGAACCGGAACAGATACAATAGGTGCCTCTGCACCTTCGGTGCTTGGCCCCTAATTAAGTAAAAGTAAGCCTACATTTAAACAGAATATAACAAACTTTTAGAGCAGAACATTTTATTAATCAAAAGTAAAAATAGGCCTCTCTCGCAGTCAATGGAAATAAATTAGGTGCAATAACGCTAAACTATTGAGGAATGAGAGGATTGAAAGAGCGCTTCTCTCGTGTGCGCGCACACTGACTGATGAACAACCGAAGTTCTGGGCAATTCTCAGTGAGAAAAGTCGTGGTCGAGTGGTAGAACTTAAGTGGTTTCTATAATTTAGATGACACGGGTTTAAATCCCGAATAAACACGGGCTATTTATAAAATACAATTTCCATGCATTTCCATTTTACACAAAGGAACAAATATTATCCAACAGATTGACTGAATTTATATCAATCTGTATAATAATTCCAATCGTAATTTCAAAAGCAGTTCTGTTAAAAAAATATAAAAAAAAATTTCATGAGGTTCCATATAGGCTACAGAAAGAGTTTTTAAAAACATGGTTGTGTAACAAGGTGCGATTTGCTGGTGGGGGATTTCCCCCTCCACAGTAATCAATGCTATAGCCTAATTCACCAATACACCATATCAAATATATTATATATTTTTAAAAATATGCAACACGCACGTTTAAACAACAAACAATAGCCTACAATATGAACCGGCGCTTCTGCTCCTGTATTGAGAGATAACATGCAGCGCGTTTCTGTTACGATCCTGGTTCCAGTGGCCTTAATACATTCACGGCTTTTCAAAATGTCACAAAGCGTTTTGAGATGTTTTTGAACGAAATATTGATGTTAATAATTAAGTGTTTTGGCACACCGAGTGGCGCTACGCATTGTTCTAAAATTGTGTTTTATTCTGGCATGTTGAACTATAGAGTTCGACAAACGCGGCGGAGCTTTCACCTGAATTTATTTTTTCTCATAACAGCTAAAAGAACTTAAAAGGCTAGCCTACTCCGTAATTTTTGGTCATACAGATAATAGCCTATATCATCTTTTAAAACTGTAAAAGGTCTACAATATGCTAACGATTAAAACGTTTTCTCGCTCATGTGAACGAACACACTGGAGAAACAAACTTCATAAAAGTGTTCAATTCATGGCCGAGTGGTAGAACTTATGGTTCGATCGTTTAGATGACACGGGTTCAAACCCCGAACAAATTTGGGGCTTTTGTAAATTTTATATTAGCCTATTAATGCATTTGATATCCTATTATTAATGCAGAGAGATTTGTCTAGTTCTAAAACTCTGTTACACCATATCGTTTTTGCTTATATTTATAAAATAAAATTGCCAAGCATTTCCATTTTACACTGGAACAAATAGTATCCAACAGAATGACTTTACATCTGTATAATAATACCAATCGTAATTTCAAAAGCAGTATTTATAATTTATTTATCAATAATTTATTTGTCGAAATGTTGCAATATTGTTTCATTTAAGTTCATAATTATTCTATAAATGTTTTTTAGGCCTAGTTTAACAGCAGCACAACGAAGCACTGTGGTTCGAGGTTTATTTGAATAAAAAAGAACAACTTATTGAAATTGAATGAATTATTGAAATTAAATATTTAGTAATAAAGTTTCATGACAGAAATATCACTACATGTAGCTTACATTATGTAATTCCTTCATTATCAACACTTTAATAGTCTAATGCTTAACTGTAATGCTTAAGTGTTTAAGTGTGAATTGCGACTTCTTTTTGTTTTAAGTCAGTCTCAGACTCAGAGAGCCTGTGGGGGGGGGGGTTGGAGGGACAGTGGCTTTATCGTGCGTGCACAATAGGTGTTAATGTTCGTCTTTCATATGGAGATGTCGGATGTCGGATAGCCAGCCTGATGAGCAGGCAAAGGCTAAATTCTTTTAAGGATAAATCTCTCGGTGTGTCCAAATGTAGGCCCTAGCCTATATCTTATTAAATTATAAATGTTGTATATTTTTATTTAAAGTTTTTTCACACAAAATTTCAATTAAAGTGTTCAATCCAGTTGTTTCAACTGGTTTTTCTAGAGTTTTAGAATGTTTGAGCAGTGTGTATGATTGTTAACAATCTGGCATTATCTAAACATGAACTGTCGACGAAACGCGTTCATGCCACAGCAGATACAGAGCTCTTTAATTCGCGATCAACCTCGTTTTATTGTAAAGTGAATTCAACAAGGCATGCTTTGTCTTTGAAGCAACAAAGGCTAAATAATTTGTTACAGTTTTTTTTTTGGAGGGAGGGAGACAAAATAAACTTGCTAAAAAGAGATCAAGCGCGAGAGAGAGGCAAAGAAAAACTCATGTTCTTAATTTATGTGGCTTTGGACTATTTTCGTTTTGTACTGTTTTAATTGTTTAATTTGGCTGAAATTTCTTTGGCAATACAAATTTAAAATGTTGCAAGAATAAGATCCTGTGTTTCTTATTTTGCATCGCAAAGGAAATAAACTCTAAACAATGCAACCCTGTTTTAAACAAATAAACTCTCCCGACACTTTATTTAAACCTTAAAAATTTGCGATGGGTTTCAAACTTAATTAATTTTAGTGTTCTTTTACATTTTCATTTGTTTTTATATTGAAAGTAATACTATTTAGTTAGTCTGTCAAGTCAACAAAATCAGTCTTTTCTGATTTGTTCAATATGGATCTGTTTTGAAAAATTTCTCCCGTTGCTATGGCCAGGTATCACTGTCAGTCAACTCAATTTCGTGAATGATTCACAAAACAATAATTTAGCAGATTAAAGACAAGCATCATTATTTTCATTTTCTGACGCGATCAGCTTTCTTTTTTTATTTATTTTCATTTCCCTCATCAGTTTTGTCGTGCAGCGGCTCTACATGGAATGTAGCAAATTTACGTTAATGTGGCATTGATAATTAAACAAACGCTTGACATTAAATAAATAAACAGTTAATGAACTCGCTAATAAACAGTTAGCCTACCTATTTAAGCATCAAGAACGGTAAAACATAAATGAAGTCAACCAACAGAATGTTAGCTACATTGAGATTCGATCTCGGATCGCTTGAAGCGCAGTGATACTCATGTTGTTGCATTAACCACTGAGCTACCGTCTGAACAATATTAAGTTTCGTCTTATGCTCTTACAGAGCCTCATTGATAACCTACTATATTTCTGTTGTAATGTTTTCACTATTTATTCAATTTAATTTCAGTATTGTGATTATGAATTTGTTTATATTTCACTTGAATTCATCTGTTACCAGCTTTCAATCGCCCTGAATGAGCCGCGGCGCGGCGATAGATTACGCAATAGAGAGAATAAACGGACACCTTTCAAAGTCTGTGATTGTAGCGCCTCTTAGCGGTAAAAGGCAGCAAATACAGATCCGAATTTTACCGCCGCGGGAGCGGCGGCGGTAAAAGTATTATTCTGGTTGAGTAACCACTGTAGTGGCCAGAGGGAGTGATGAAGGCAGTCTTCCACTCATCCCCCTCCCGTATCCGAACGAGATTATACGCACTCCTGAGGTCCAGCTTGGTGAAGATACGAGCCCCTCGTAGTTGTTCGAGTGAAGTGGGTACGAGAGGAAGAGGGTATCGGAACTTTATGGTGATCTTGTTAAGGGCTCGGTAATCGATGCAAGGTCTTAGGCCCCCGTCTTTCTTTGCCACGAAGAAGAAACTAGATGCTGCTGGAGAAGTTGATGGACGGATGTACCCATGATTTAAGGCTTCTTGTACTACTCTTCCATGGCTCGTTGTTCTGGTATGGATAGCGAGTAAATGTGACCGCGAGGCACCCATTTATCAGGTTCCAAGTCAATCGCGCAATCCCAAGGTCGGTGTGGAGGAAGATGAGAGGCTTTCTCAGGACTAAACACGTCTGCAAAGGAGGCATACACGGGGGGAATTACTGTGGACTGTTTTTCCCGAGAGCTCTCAATAGAAGTCACTGTGATGGGGATAGTTTTTGGCGAAGAGGGGACTGGTTTTGGAAGTTTTGGGAAGCAGGCAGAAAAACAGGCAGAACCCCAGCGCAGAATATCCCCGTTCCTCCATGAATCCTCACGATTATGTTGGATGAGCCAGGGTCTACCAAGAATGATCACAGAAGTAGAATTTTCTAATACCCAGGGAGTGAATGGTTCTTCGTGCAAACAGCCTACTCTTAACGTGATGGGTTTTATTCTGTGTTTTACATACCCAGGATTCAAAGCTTTTCCGGTCACTTATTTGGCTGTGTACGGGGTTGGAGTTAGAGTTAGAGTTTTCGGGAGTTGAAGTTGCCGGCAGAGGTCGCCCGAGATGAAATTCCCCACTGACCCTGAGTCGATGAGGGCTGTAACTGAAATGATAACATCAGCCGAAATCAATGATACGATGGTGGATAGTGGTGCAACATTGAGGGGATTGATTTCCATCGAACTCACCAAGAGACGAGGTGGACGAACAGGGCATACACTGATGTAATGGGTGTTGTCTCCACAATACAGACAGAGATTATTGGTCATTATTATTTTTTTATTATTATTGGAGATTATTGGAGATTATTACTGGTTCTTTCGGATGGAGAAAGACGGGTTTGATCAACTTGCATTGGCTCGATCTCACGGGGATCTGGGTTTTTAGCTGGTCTAGATGAGAAAGCATAGGATGATTGGTGTTATCCAGATGACAATTTTGAACTCGACGAGAAACTCGGATAGATTGTTGAATACATTTTTCAAGGCCCATGACATCATCATAGATTGTGAGTTGTAATCTGAGATGCGTAAGTGGGGATCGCTGCAGCTCCGCGCTCAGCAAACTCGACCGGGGGAATTTCTGCTGGTATGCTCCCTGGATTCATGTCGGTTTATGGTCGAACCTTCTGTCAGGATATACACTCGGAGAACAAGGTTAGTAGTGTTCAAAATAACTTTTAATGAATCTTTAGGAGGACAGCAGGTAAGTTCAGAGGTTCAAACTGGTACTGTGAGAATAATCCTGATGAGTGTCTGTCTTTTATCTTGCAGATAAGGACAGACTTCAGAGTGTCATGAAATCAATCCAAGGAAAGCAGTACAGGAACACCAAGGAGAATGATGGACAGGACGATGGACACAGGTAAGTAACAGACGGGTATTCTGTGGAAACAGACTGGAAAGTTCGGGATCAATCGTCTGAAAATACACAGAGAGCAGGTTAGTGGGTCTTTCCTAGTTCAAGGTTCGACAGGGACTGGAGGTGAGGTGTGTTCCTTTGTAGTGCTCAGTGATTGCTGGGATTGATGACAGGTGCAGGTGATTAGTATTCGGGTGAGTGTGATCTTTGTGTTGTGGATGTGAATGAGCCTGATTGATTCCTGACAGCCATGGCAACCCCACACTAGCTTTGTGTCCCATCTTAGCCACCCCAGTAAAAATGTCCTGGATACGCCACTGGCTAAACCATTTAGTGCTTTGTTAGTAATCAGCAATATTTTAAAATTTATACGATGTTTAATAGGGAGCCAATGCAGTGTTGACAGAACCGGGCTAATATCGTCATACTTCCTGGTTCTAGTAAGAACTCAACTGCTGCGTTTTGGACCAGCTGTAGTTTGTTTATTAAGCGTGCAGGGCAACCACCCATAATAGCATTACAATAACCTAGCCTGTTCCACATTTGTCATTGAGAGCATATGACGTAAGCAAAGATTGGTATCAAAGAGCACACCCAGGTTCCTAACCGACGACGAAGACTTGACAGAGCAACCATCAAGTGTTAGACAGTATTCTAGGTTAGTGTAGGGACTGGGCGAGGTGAATCTGAATAACTAAATACATCCTAGCGAAAATCCCAAAGCCTTCAGGCCCAAAAAGCCTGGATGTAAATTAACATATACACACACACACACACACACACACACACACACACACACACACACACACACACACACACACACACACACACACACACACACTCACAACCACACACGCATCCCCCACAAGTGAAGCCCGCTCAGGACAGAGCGTGGTGTCCAGTTACGAGACATTTTTATGACTGACTGGAATGTCCCAAAGAAGGATCCAAAAGAAACTTCTCTTTTTAAAAGACATTTAACCAGATATATTCAATGTGTTTTTATGTGTGTCCATTTGCCCATGCCACATTGGAATGACTATGATTTTATCGTAGCTTAAAGTGAATTATAAATACCTTCATTAGGCATTTTTAAATATAACTGTCTATTCTCATAACTTGTACACATAGTTCTGGACACCTCCAGAATGCTTTCGGTGTGATCAATCAGAATACGTACAGTAATATCCAGTAAAATATAGTTTACTATGTTTTCCATCTTTGGAGTGAAAAGAGACCAAAACTAACATCACTGGAGTTCTTAGATAACAGTGTTTACGACCCAAAGGAATGTTCACAGAACTGTGGCTCTCTCCGAATTCTAACCAAGGAGGAGAAATGAATCCTGTACTCATATATATATATATATGCTATTATATATCCACTTGAGAATTGTATGAACAATGTATCTAAGTTCCCTATTTCATGAGTTGCCTTTTTGTGGTTTGGTCCATGTTTCTCGACAACTCTAATGGGATAATGATTCAAACTTTGCCAACTAATGTTTAACCAAATCCATTTGTGGCAAGTTTGGTCTCGATAAACTCCGATTTTCATTCCCCATTTGTTAATTGACATTACATTTTGCTAAACTTTGTGACACATTAGTATTATAAGAATTGTGAAGATTCTTCTCTTAAACACCCAATGAAACTAGAGATTTAAATGTCTTTTAAAACACAAAGGGTCATAAAAATTCCCTCCAAAGGGACAGCTCCTGATTGGACCCTCTTCCAAAAGAAGGCGGAAACGTCAGGTCTTCAAAAGGACTGAATACCAGTTTATCTCCCTCTTACTTCTCTGGTCCTCGTGTCATAATGTAACGTCTCGCCTCCGGGCGAGCTCTTCGCCTTTCTTTTATTTGTTTCTAGTTTAGTTTGTGTATTTCAGTCTTAGATAAGTCTCCGTGTTTAATTCCAATCGACGAGTGAAACGAACACCGCGTGACATATCTCTTCAGCAAATCCATGTACAAGGGACCTTTAAACGAGCGCGCGCTCGCTTTGAAGGAAAAACACGCGCATGTGACCACGTGACGCGCCGGACCGAGAGACACACACGCTTCTTCACAAGCCATGCAAAGAATTACCTGTGCAAGCATCCGTGTTTGATCACGCTTTTAAGATTTGTTGAAGTCTCGTTGTGTCTCAAAATTCTGTTGTCTATGTGAATTTGCTATTTAGAAAGATCCTCGGGTCTTTCTAAACTCCCTCTTGCATAACTGCAACTCTCTACATTTCCTCTCTCTCTCTGTCTCTATGCATTTCTCGTTCATCGATGCCTTATCGTGTTTTGTTGTTTATTATGTTTGTAAATACATATATCCGTAGTAAATACATAAGTAGTTCTGCCTTATTAAATTCATTATATTCATTTGATTGATGTACTGCCTCTGCTCATTTTCCAAGTCCCTTAAGTGCCAAAGGTCTAACTTAAGCTACAAGCTTTACAAATTAAAGATACTTTAAAGAGTATTTGGTTTATAGGGCAGAAAACCCAATTCTAGTGGCCACAGAATTGCGTTTCCTGAAATCCTATAAAGTAGGATGATATTGTGGATACCCACAAATATTATTCTGACAATTGAGCTAATTAATTTTGCCTGTTTTGTAAGACGTGGTCCGTGTAATTAATTACAATCAACTTGTGGTTAATTGCAGGGATACACATGCATGCATGCAGGTAAAATGACACATCATCCCTTAGCGGGAGATTTATTAACATGTAAGACTGATCTAATCCAAACATGTATGAATAATTATTAATTACCAATTATTAATTATGATATGCAAATTCCCCCACGGATTAGATCCGCCCCTGAGTCTTTACATTAGTGTGTGACGAAGTTTTTGTCCAATAATTAGAATCTCTGTTTTTTTCAGAATTAAGTAGTAGGAAATTACTAGTCATCCAGTTTTTTTATATCAGCTATGCATTCCATTAATTTTGTGAATTGGTAGGTTTTGTCAGGCATGAAGAAATATAGAGCTGAGTATCATCAGCATGCTTCCTAATGATATCTCCTAAGGGTAGCATGTACAGAGTGAACAGCAACGGTCCTAGTACTGAGCCTTGTGGTACGCCATACTGAACTTTTGATCGATAAGACACCTCTTCATTTACTGCTACAAACTGATAACGGTCAGATAAGTATGATTTAAACCAAGCTAATGCAATTCCACTTATGCCAACATAATTTTCAAGTCTATTTAAAAGAATGTTGTGGTCAATGGTATCAAATGCAGCACTAAGATCGAGTAACACTAATAGAGAGATACAAGCACGATTGGATAAGAGCAAAAAGGAACATAGTTGTGAGGATACTGCCTTTTCTAGTATCTTTGACAGAAAGGTAGATTGGAGATCGGCCTGTAATTGACTAATTCTGTAGGATCAAGTTGCGTTTTGACAGGAGCAAATCAGAAAATCAAAACACTCCAGAAGAAAATCCAGAAGAAAATCAAAATAGTATAAGTAATAATAGTATAAGTAATAAGTCCCTTTCGCCCCAGTAGATTTAGCTGTGTTGGGTAACCGGCTGGTTAATCATTACCATGATTGTCATCATCATCATCATCTTCTTCCGCTTATCCGTGGCCGGGTCGCGGGGGCAGCAGTCTAAGCAGAGATGCCCAGACTTCCTTCTCCCCAGACACTTCCTCCAGCTCTTCTGGGGGGACACCGAGGCGTTCCCAGGCCAGCTGGGAGACATAATCCCTCCAGTGTGTCCTAGGTCTTCCCCGGGGTGTCCTCCCGATGGGACGCGCCCGGAACACCTTCCCGGGAAGGTGCGAGGGACACAGTCGAATTTCTTCTCCAAATCCACAAGGCACATGTGGATTGGTTGGGCAAACTCTCATGAACCCTCCAGCACCATGGAGAGGGTATAGAGCTGGTCCAGTATTCCACGACTGGGACAAAAAACACACTATTCCTCCTGAATCAGAGGTTCTACTATCGGCCGAATTCTCCTCTCCAGTACCATAGACTTTCCCTGGGAGGCTGAGAAGTGTGATCCCCCTGTAGTTGGAACACACACTCCGGTCCCCCTTCTTAAAAAGAGGGACCTCTACCCCGGTCTGCCAGCCCAGATGTACTGTCCCCGACCGCCACGCGATGCTGCAGAGGCGTATCAGCCAAGACAGACCCACAACATCCAGACTTGAGGTACTCGGGGCTGATCTCATCCACCCCCGGTGCCTTGCCACCGAGGAGCTTCTTGACTACCTCTGTTACTTCATTGGGTGATGGACGAGTCCACCTCTGAGCCCTCGGCCTCTGCTTCCTCAATGGAAGACGTGCCGGCTGGATTGAGGAGATCCTCAAAGTATTCCTTCCACCGTCCAACGACATCCCCAGTTGAGGTCAACAGCTGCCCATCTCCACTGTAAACAGTGTTGGTAGGGCACTCCTTCCCTCTCCTGAGGCACCTTACGGTTTGCCAGAATCTCTTCGAGGCCAACCGGTAGTCCTTCTCCATGGCCTCACCGAAATCCTCCCAGGCCAGATTTTTTGCCTCTACAACCACCCGGGCTGCAGTCCGCTTGGCCTGCCAGTACCCGTCAGCTGCCTCAGGAGTCCCACAAGCCAGCCAGGCCCAATAGGACTCCTTCTTCAGATTGACGGCATCCCTTACTTCCGGTGTCCACCACCGGGTTTGGGGATTGCCGCCTCGACAGGCACCGGAGACCTTACAGCCACAGCTCCGAGCGGCCGCGTCGACAATGGAGGTTTAGAACATGGTCCACTTGGACTCAATATCTCCAGACTCCCTCAGGATCCTGTCGAAGCTCCGCCAGAGGTGGAAGTTGAAGATTTCTCTGACAGGGGACTCGGCCAAACGTTCCCAACAGACCCTCACAGTACGTTTGGATCTGCCGAGTCTGTCCAGCTTTCTCCCCCGCCATCGGATCCAACTCACCACCAGGTGGTGATCAGTTGACAGCTCCGCCCCTCTCTTCACCGGAGTGTCCAAGACATACGGCCGGAGGTCGGATGAAACGACAAGTCGATAATCGACCTCTGGCCTAGGGTGTCCTGGTGCCACGTGCAGTGATGGACACCCTTATGCTTGAACATGGTGTTTGTTATGGACAAGCTGTAAGTAGCACAGAAGTCCAATAACAGAACACCGCTCGGGTTCAGATCAGGGGGGCCGTTCCTCCCAATCACGCCCTCCAGGTGTCACTGTCGCTGCCCACGTGGGCGTTGAAGTCCCCCAGTTGAACCATGATTGTGCTTCTAATAAAAATGGAATGCACAAATGGCTACCTGTGTGTTACTCCTTGCGTGCTGTTTTGCCTTTTTCCTAGCGGAGTTGTGTGGTTCGGGTCATATATTCTGTTCTTTGTTCAATCTCAGGTGTGTGAGAGTGGACTGTGACATGTGATTTTATAATATTGGTGTGTAATTTAAAGCCTGTGTTCTGCAGTTGCTACACACAGTCCAACTGCAGCAAGAGCATGTGCAGTTGTTTTAGAATCATTGTTACTTAATGCAGTGAGTATGATCTCTTTCTGGTGGACAGTTTTATGTGTGTGTGTGTGTGTGTGTGTGTGTGTGTGTGTGTGTGTGTGTGTGTGTGTGTGTGTGTGTGTGTGTGTGTGTGTGTGTGTGTGTGTGTGTGTGTGTGTGTGTGAGAGAGAGAGAGAGAGAGAGAGAGACGAGGACTTTTGACCTGAATATGCACCAGCATTATGGGGACATTTGGGTTTATGAGGACAGGGACCATGTCCTCATAATTCCAACAGTATAGATGTAATTTCCTAAGTCCCAGAAGCTCCCTCTCAAATTTTGGCGCCATGTCCTTACATACCACAAAACCCTGAAATTTTACCATACACATTGTATCCCTGATTTTGAGAGTGCGCCCCTGGAGCCAGGTCCTGGTATTACACCTGTGTCATCAAAAATTTGCACGTTTCACACAACTGTACGCTTTGAGGCGTGTGATTGGACAGATCGGTACCGGTAGGTGGGAAATCGCGAAAACAAGATGGCGCCGGTGGGCGGAACTTCATTCAGCTTCAGCGTAGGTCTGTATAACAAGCAACTTAATGCAAAATGTCACTGTCATGTCAGTCAGTCTGATTCAGTCTTATTAATACTGTCACTATTATTGCCTATAATTTATCAGTTGTGAATGAAATTTATGAATGAATAGTTATCTTCAATTAAAATATTCCTTAAATATCATATAATAAAGTATGAAAATAACTTAAATGCTGTTTACTATAATTTATTTAAAACAAGCTTGTTGAATAATATGTCAAATAAAATGTAATACTATAATTGCTATGTAGCGTATGGAGCAATCAGACACACAAATCAATCATTATATTTAATGAATAATCCAGCAAACTCACTCTCCCAACAAAGGTCTGTGAAACTTTGTCCACAAACTAACATTACAAATGAAGCCTACCCACTGGCAGAACCCGGAGTCCTGTTACAGGACACATTGAGACTGAGTTTTACGACCCCAAAGAATGTGTAGGGAATTGTGACTTAATTCTTGCTGAGAAGGAGAAATGAACCCTTTTAATCCTATATATTCTATATATATAACCATGTGATAAATGTATTAACATGTATCTAATTTTCCATCTCATTATTTTCCTTTTATGTGGTTTGGACTATGTCTTCATTCTCTCTTCTAAATTATTTTGGTCTGAAACATGATTTGCATACTATGTTTAACCAAAATCATATGTGTAGCATGTTTAGTCTCTATAAACTCCAATCTTCGTCCCCCATTTGTTCATTTACATTTTGCTAACTTTATGATGCATTAGTATTATAAGAATCTTGAAGATTATTCTCGTAAACACCCAATGAAATTAAACATTCAAATGTCCTGCTAGAACACAAAGGGTCGTAAAAACTCCCTCCAAAGGGACAGCTTCGTATTGGCTCACACACCTCCAGAGGGTATGACATCTTCACGCTTTAAAAATCACTGATAACAAGATTAGCTCTCTTAGCTCTCTTGCTCTCTTAGCCCCTTGCTCTCTTACTTTCTTGGTCCTTCCTGAGAAGTCCTAATGTGAAGATGATGCTGAACTAGAAGTCCCCCAAGGACCCCCAAGCTTGTGACAGGCTGCAGCCATGTCTTTCCATTCACCAAAGATCCTCTGACTCCCACTGGTTCTCTCTCATCAAGACCACATCAGCAAAGATCAACTGGAGCCTCAACAAATTGCATCAGGACAGTTTAATTCAAATGGGCGAGACATGCAAGTATCAAACTTAGTCTCATTATTTGATACATTAAGTATCCTTACCCCTTTTTAAGAAGGGCATAGAACTAAACTGATGGTTTGCTCAAGGCTGTTGATCTGCTGAACTTCAAACAATGCTATAACTTCTTGCTTCCCTGTATTCTGCTTCAGCTCTCTTTCCCTTGGTAAACTGTATGCATGTATGTATGTGTATGTTAGAGTAGTTTAAATGTTTAGTCTAGTTAATAAAGTCTTGTTCATGTCACACGTTAAGTTGTCCGTGTCTCAAGCTCATATCTGGAGTCACTAATCATAGATCTTGACTACTTGCTCTTAGTAGTACTTAGTAAGAAAGACATTTCCCATGCCCCGGAAATGAACATTTCTATTAATCAATTAATAACCAATATTGAGTGTTCATGGGATGAACCGAGTAATTGGTTGTAATGTTAATGTAGCTACATCAAGTTAACCCGATTAAGTGATCCAAATATTCATAATCAATTATAACAAGTTATGATTGATTACTAATATTTCATAGAACTAATTTGCTACATAATATGGTGGAGAATGAATAGGGCATGATTAAACAAAGCTTAAATGAGCTTAAACCACTGTCAACCTAAAAGTGTGCATTGAATAATTACGGTCAGAATAGGACACGGCATGCGAAACGGCATTTAGGTCACTAGTTGCTGGCTTGTTTAAATGCAGATAAAGTTATCATTTGAATTGACATTTCTACTGTAATTGAAAGACTCTTAACACATTTTAGCATATGTTCAAATGGTATCAGTATAAATTTAAGCTGATTTTAGTGAAGAAACCCTAATTTCAGCATTAAAGCGTAAGTCTGTTTTGACGAAGGAATCTCAGCTCAGCTGCATGTAAACTGTACCAGAATTGATTATTCTGCTTTGGTTGAAGAAATTCCAATTGCAGTATTGCTTAACTTGTTTTTGATGAAGAAATCTCAGAACAGTGTTACATAAATGTAGATTTGGGTAATCCCCTTTTTACAGTGTAAAGGCCTCACAAATTATAGTTAGATTGATGCCATTCATTTAAACTTTATCTGTGCATCTAAAAAGCATAGCTGCCTGGTGATCAAAACTGTGCTTCACTCACTGAAACTCTGAAGTGCATTGGTTCCCATGACAACGACTTGTCACAGGAAGTGCTAACTCTAGATAGCACGTGTTACCTTCTGACACCATTTTGTAAACAAACCAGCCTAGGTGGCTAAGCTAACCCAACCTAGCAGCCCTTCAGCTTAGGTGAAGCTAACTAATAGCTCCAACAGTTAGCTGTTAGCATCATTTACGTGAAGCCTTTAATTAACTACAGCTTGGGTGTATGCAGAGTGAAGTGATCTAAACCATTTTCCTTTAACCCCATTACTGGTTTCTGAAATCTCACTTTCACTTTCCTTAATTTTAATTCTTCTCATCTAATTTCACCTGCACTTTTCAGGTGCACTCCTTACTGAACGCTGTTCAGCTAAATTTGCAGTTACTTTGTTAATTAAATCTAAACTTTATTACATGTAAACTGTTTAGCTAGTGAATAATTTTTCATAGTTATTGGGAACTTTGAATGGCACGTTGACTAAACTTTATGGAGGGACAAACACATGGTGTGGTCTTGAACATGCAACAGCTGTGACCAACTATAGAGTGATGTCCAAAGCAAATCTAATGGTTGATCATAAGTCTTATTGATTATTCCCAATACCAGGTTATTCTGCTGTTTTAATCACTTCTTTAAGTCTTTTTATTATTTTTACTCATAATAGAAGTCAGCTATTCATTTTTTCATTTAACCCTCTTTGTCTAGTGTGGTTTTATTTCCCCATAAAACTGCAAGTAACTAGACATACTTTCCTTCTTGATTTTGTTTATTTTCAACAGTTGCTTAAATGTTATGAGCCAGCTACACAAGTAATCTAGACGATTGCTATGGCATAATTTTGAGCACCACTAATAGACACAATCTAATAGGAAAGCTATTTTCTTCCTCTTTCTTTCTCTTCTTCATTTTTTCAGAGATCAAGCCTGTTGTATGCAATCAGTAAGTTCTGAGAAATAATTTGACCCTATGAACCATTTTAAGTCATTTATTAAATCTAGGCTTACGCTCTTTTAGCAAAGCCACTCAGATCCACACAAATCTGAGCATCCTGCTATTTGAAGCTAAGATAGTAATAATCAGGTACACATTTCACTTGTTAACCACACCTGGCAAAACCTAGCTGTACATCATACACCTTGCTGTCTCACTTTGCCTTTAGCTCCAAATTCTGTTTGATCTTGCATTAGTCTCTTGCCCTTACTCTCACCACAAGTGTGCCGAAATTTTGTAGATGCTCAGCCTAACTGCCCAGATGGCAGGACAAAAGGACTGGCTAGGTGTTTTGAGGAACACCCTTTTATCCATGGCTGCTGACAACCTTCAGCACCAGAACAAAAAGCAACTGGAAAACGAGGGAAAATAACTAAAGACAGACAACTCAAACCAGAGGTATGACCACAAATATCTGACTGAGGTTATCTTCCTGGCCCACAACCTCACAGGTTTGAAACAGGAGGTAAACAACCTCAAACGCCAGATCACCAAGTCCCAAAAGGAGCTGACACATGCTAAAAGCCGCATAGACCAGCCAGAGATGGAGGCTCAGGACAGACACAAGGACCCTGGCAGAAGGGAGTCACAGGAGGAAATCCACAGACTTCAAACAGTTCTGACAGCTGCTAAACAACAAGAGCAGTTGAAAAAGACAGTCAGAGAGGACCTGGAAAAAGGACTCTTTCACAAAGAGTCACTGTTAAAAGCAGCAAATTCTGAACTCTTGGACAAAGATGCCAGAATTATGACCTGTGAAGGTCAACTGAATGTGTCCAGAGCTGGAATTGAAGCGCTGACCCAGCAGCTGGACAACACCAAAGATGAACTTGACATGGTCCAACGAGAACTGAGACACTCTTACCTGCTGCAAAAAGAACCACAGCAGGAGAGACATCTCACGGGGAGTGAGACACTTGCAATCAGCAGAGAAACTTCCCCCAGCCAAGCACAGAGTTACAAAGGGGGAGACAAACCCCTCTGCTTAACACGTCATCGGACAGTTACCTTAAAGCTTCTGCGGCCACGGAAGGAAAAGGATTGATTCAGACAAATCCTGAAACGACACGTGTAGTAACACTCAAAGACCTCAACCGAATGGCCAGACAGATCCCTGCATTTAAACCAGAGCTTGCAGGAGACCACAACGTCCAAGCTTACCTGCGAGACATTGACTTTCACCTGCAGTCTTTGATGAGTGTGAACCATCAAGATAGACTATCTGATCTGGATCACATCCAGCTCAGAGTTGCGACGCTTTCTGACTCGGCAGCCAGAAAACATCCAGTCTAACTACCAGCAGCTGAAACAAGCCATCATAAAGGAATTCTCAGAGTCTGAAAACGGACTGATCGCTGCCCTAGACACCGAACAGGGTCGGCATGAAACTCCCTATGTTTACTACCACAGACTCAGATAAGCTTACTTCGGAGCTCGCAATGAACCTGGGATGGAGGAGGACACCAGCTTCAAGAGCCTTTTCCTCCGAAACCTCCATCCTATTGTGAGTCACCATTTAGACATTATGGCCTGCCCCCACACAAAGCCTATCCAACAATTGCGTGACCTGACACAGAAGGCCTTTAACAAACACAAGGCCTCCTCAAAAAGGGTTTGTAAGACCCCTGTGATTCTGAACTGCAAAATCCAGAATACAAAGCTGGTACCAGAAGGCACCAGCATTGCCACAATGCAAGAGCCTTCAACAAAAAGCTCCTAGCCAGCAGAAGGCAGAACAGTCACCATGGCCATAGATCTAGACACAAGACCAACGGCTGGGAGGAGCCATGGAAAAGAACATCCTCACCCAGCAAACACCACAGGACGTCCCACAGCAGTCTACAACACCATCCTCCTGTACACCTTTCACACAGGTGCCAAACAGAGGCTGCACAAAGACAGCTGGAAACGCCTGCTTCTGAGATATAAGAGCTGCTAGCACTAGCAAAATAGCTCCTTGAACAGAACTCACCTGAGTACTGGGAAGAACAAACTTCTGACTCTTGCCCAACACAACTCAGGCAAGCTCAAGTCAGCACTGCTGCCAGAGCAGATTAACACTGCAAACTTCAGACGCCTGGTCCCTGGGTGCAGAACCAAAGGGCGAACGACCACCTGCTGCCCTTTTGTTACCAGTACTAGGTCAGTCTGAAACTCTCTCCACACTACCCAAAGCCCATAACCACTCCCTACAGCCACAAACAAGCACCTGCCTCAAACGAACTGACTTCATAATGAGAGGTGACACACTGTCAAGGCACCTGCTGCCTCGGCACCTGCTGCAGAGACCTGGACTTGGCTACTGTCTACATTACCCACCGTGGAACAACCACCACTCCAGTAGACACAAACCAGAAGGGTGTCTGATCGTTCTGCAACTTTGACGTTCCTTGTTGTTGTCTATAGCAGGGGTTCCCAAACTTTTCAGCCCACGACCCCCAAAATAAAGGTGCGAGTGACTCGTGACCCCTACTATCCTCGGAGGGGGTTAAAGTATACAAAAACTGCGTGAAACTGTGCACACGCACTAATAGGCATACTTACAACACAAAATAACACAACGGTCAAAACAACCATTATATTATTTTATATTAAATATTAACATCACCTAATGAGATGGGTGGGCACAATGCCGTTGTGCACAATGCACAAATAGGCCTATCTAAACACGAGCATGTTTAAAACAAAAAAGAACACAACAATCAAACAACTATAATATTGTTTTATAGTAAACTACTCATTACTTTCATTTAAATATTAACATCATCTAATGAGATGGGTGGGCACAATGTCGTTGCGCACAACGGCGCACACGCACAAATAGGCCTATCTAAACACGAGCATGTTTACAACAAAAAAGAACATAATCAAACAACTATAATATTGTTTTATAGTAATTTACTCATTACTTTCATGTAAATATTAACATTACCTAATGAGATGGATGGGCACAATGCTTGGAGCACAGCAAGTCCATTCTTGGTTTAATTTTGGAGACCGCCACTCGGAGTTCATCCTCTACATTCAGTCGCGATCTGTATTTATTTTTAATGTACGTGAGTGCCGAGAAAGTCTTTTCGCACAAGTAGGTAGCGCCAAACGGCATCAGTACATCCATAGCGGCTTTGGATAGCTGTGGGTATTCCCTCTCGACAGAAATCCAGAACTCAGCCAGCGTCTTGGAATTAAACGCTGTCTTTAAGGTTCGGTCGCTTGACAGTTCAACCAATGCGTCCTCCAGGTCGGATGTCAGATGATTTGCCCTTGTTACAAAGAACGGTGATCTTATCCAGTCATATTGTTCTGGAGCTGTTTCCTCTGGGAAATACTTGTTGAAGTGTTCCAGTAGGGCTTGAAGGTGGGTAGTGATAGACTTCATCACTATGTTAACACTCGTTCATTTTCCTCAATGAATTCGTCCAGCTCAGAAAACATGTCAATCCTACCCATTTCAACTCGCTCAGTCCAGCGCTCAAGTTTTCTCGTGAATGTGTAGATTTTATCGTTCAGTGACATGATGCTTGTGTTTTCACCTTGCAATGACATATTAAGGCCATTCAGTTTTTCAAATATGCAAGACAAATACGCTAGCCTTGTTAACCAGTCAGGATCAGTGAGGTGGTCAGCAAGCTGGGACCCATGCTCCATCAGAAATAAGCACACTTCGTCCCGCAGCTCAAACAGGCGGCTGAGCACATTACCTCGCGAAAGCCACCTGACTTCTGTGTGGAACAGCAAGCACTCATGCTCCGATCCCAGTTCGTGACAGAGAGTGGAAAACAGCCTGATATTGAGTGGACGCGCTTTTATGTAGTTGACAATTTTTTATTGCAGTCTCAAGAACACGTTAAAGTTCTGGGTCAAGTGTTTTGCTCGCAAGAGCTTCTCTGTGTATAATACAATGCGTGAAATTCATATGAGACACCACTTGCAAGACTCTTGCTTTAAGACCTTTCTTTTTCCCCAGCATTGCTCCAGCACCATCTGTACACACACTGATGCACTCACCCCAAGACAGTCCCTCTTCTTTTAGTTTATTGTCAAGTTTTGTGAAAATGTCCTCGCCTGTGCACGTTCCCTCAAGCGCGGTGCAAAACAGAAAGTCCTTGTTAAGTTTTCTGTCAAAACTGTATCTGATGAATACAAGCAGCTGGGAAGAGTTTGATACATCTGTAGATTCATCTAATTGTAAAGCATATTTCCCTTTCTTCACTCTGTCCACCAGCTGACACTTTATGTCCTGGGCCATGTCGGAGATGCGCCGGGCAATAGTCCCGTTAGACAGAGGCACTGCCTCTAGCTCACGGGCCAGTTTATCCCCATGCATAGCCCGACTTATTGCTATAGCAGCGGGTTTCCCCAATAGTGTGTGGCTTTTTTGCCTGTACAATTAAATATGCCACCTCATATGTTGCCTCTTGAGCTTTGGCAGGGATTGTTATTTGTTTAGTCAGAACTTTCTTTTGGCGTTGTAACTCTCCCTTCTTTCGTCTGAAAAAATCTACTGGTTTACCAGCAAGAGAGGGGTGCTTTGTTTTCAAGTGTCGTAGCATTTTTACAGGGTTTCATGTGCAAGCACCTCAGTGCACACTACATACTGGGGATGTTGTACTTCGTTGACGATGACGCATGTGAATCCATACTGGATAAATTAGTCTTGATACTTTCGACACTTGGAGGAAGGCTGATCCGACTGCTGATGGATGTGCTCTTTATGCACACGCCGGCCTCTTTCCGTATCTGAGGAGGATGGCATTTCCGACGGTGGTACTTCTCCTCCACTCTCCTCCGCTGGCACCTCTGCTGGCCTTCCTTTGTTGTCTTTGGTCGATTATTAACCAACGTTTCATTTCTAAAACAATATTATCCTATACTTAAAGCCTAAAAAAATACCTACGTGTCAGAAAGACTCTTTAACTTTGTGCTGTAGTAAAGTGACCGTTAATCTGTCATCATCACCTCAGGACCAACGGTCAAGGAAAATGAAAAGGCTTTTAAAATGTTTTTTATTTTTTATTTAACAACTATTTTTGTATTTTGTTACAATTATGGATACAATATGCTATTTCTAATCGTTATATATATATTTTTTTGATTTCTGGAAATCATCTCGCAACCCCCCCCCTCGCTGTCTCACACCCCCCCGGGGGGTCACAACCCCTACTTTGGGAACCACTGGTCTATAGCACAGACAACAACGTTCGAAAGGGGGGAGCTGTAGCGTCTGGACCAATCAGACACAAATTATTCATTATATTTAATGAATAATCCAGCAAACTCACTCTTCCAACAAAGGTCTGTGAAACTTTGTCCAAAAACTAACATCACAAATGAAGTCCTGTTACAGGACACATTGAGACTGAGTTTTACGACCCCAAAGGAATGTGACTTAATTCTTGCTGAGAAGGAGAATTGAACCCTTTTAATCCTATATATTCTATATATATAACCATGTGATGAATGTATTGTTGTGCTTTCGTGTGTTTGGTTTGATTCAGTGTCCGTGGAGGCGTGAAGAGAAGCACACAACAAAGAGAGTCCGTTTCAGGAACTTTACTTCACTTATCAAGACACAACATTACATCAACGGGGGTTTTATACTCTTGCCCAGCGCTGATGGCTTCATATATAACCATCCGCACTGGAACCTGCGAGCATACTGACGCTAAACGTAAACAAGCAGTGAACTAATCCCTACGTAATGACGAAGCCACATCTGATTAGCTAATAAGAGCACATTATGTATACATGTGAAATAACTGTAACAAACAATGTATTTACTTAACTAACACTATAACACCACCCCCCTTTTTTTAGCTCTGCAGAGTCCCTTCTGCACCACTGAGGGTAAACAGTTAACTTTTTGTTGTCTTCTATTTTCTTCTTTAGTCCATATAACGACTTGGGGCTCGAACAAGTCGCCCCCTTTTTGTCTTCGTCCCCTCTTTTCTACAGGGATTAGGGTCACAGTTAGAGTCCGTTACAAGAAGGGTCAGTGGCTCTTCTGACACAGAGTTGTCAGAGGATGACGGGTTTGGTGCTTCTGCCCCTGTGGCAACAGGTACCTGAGCAGTGATTGGAACCAGGGAGCCTTCCTCGGTGTAGGTGTATTTGTGTCGCAGACGCTGCATCCAGGCAGGTATGTGGTCACTTAGATAGGGTTGTAAGCGGTCATGATGCAGTACTTTCTCACTTTGTCCCTGACTTGGTAGAGCACTGGTCCAAGGCATGCTGTGACAACCGATGGCCCTTGCCATGGGGGTTGGAGTTTTGGACTGTAGCCCTTTCTCCTGCTACTGACCCTCACTGACACAAGATCACCTACTTGGTAGGACTTCTCTCTGGATCTTAAGTCATAGACCTTTTTCTGGCGAGTCTGAGCGGAGCGTAAGTTCTGGCGCGCTACTTGATAAGCCTGTTGGAGGTTAGCTTGCAGTTCCTGGACAAACTCAGGTGTACCTTTAGCTTCCCTGGTAACCTCGTCCATCCTTAGCCAGATGTCATGTGGCTGGAAAACTTCTCGCCCCAGCATAAGCTGATTTGGTGTGAAACCTGTTGCTGAATGCACAGTGCTCCTGTATGCCGCAGTGAGTAAGGGAAGATGCTCATCCCAATTCCGCTGACTTTGGTCCACATAACACCGTATCATCTGCAGTAGCGTTCTATTGAATCTTTCCACTTGCCCGTTCGAAGCCGGATGATATGGTGTGGTCCGGGTCTTGGTTACTTGTAACAGGCGACAAACCTCTGTAAACAGCAAACTCTCAAAGTTCCGTCCTTGGTCAGTGTGAATCTCAAAGGGAGCCCCAAAGCGTGAGATGAAGTCAAACACCAACCTCTTTGCTGTTGTCTCAGCTCCTTGTTCGGGGACAGGGAATGCCTCTACCCAGCGAGTAAACTGATCAATTATAACGAGGATGTACCTGTTGCCTGACTTGGATTCCGGGAATGGTCGTAGGACATCAAGGTGTAGTCGGTCCATTGGCGCTCCAGCCTGGTAGTTCTGAAGCTTGGCCCTCCCCATTGGACTGGTTGTTTTACAGGAACTACACTGTGGGCACCTCTTGACGAAAAGGCGTACATCGTTTCCCATATTGTACCAGTGGTAATGCCTGCGGATGCACATGAGTGTCTTTTCTTCCCCTGCATGACCTGCTTGTGCTGGATTGTGACAGGCTTGGAGAACTCCATTCCTCCGGGAAGCAGGAACAAGTAAGCGCAGAGATGACAAACCTCCAGTGACATTGTCCCAACGGTAATAGAGGACCCCCCCTCGCATCTCCACTTGAGACCAACACAGCCAGTACTTGCGGACAGCTGGGCTCTGCATCATGACCTCATCCTTAGCAGTAACAGAACTATCAGACATCCACTTATGAAGACCTGAGACTTCCAAGGGCCAGTGGTAGCAGCCAGTTTGAGGAAGGACCTGGGTTGTCATCACTTACTTCATTAACATGACTGGGATTGTTAGTGCAACTACCCTCATCCTGAGAGTTAAGAGCTTGTGTGCGTCTTACTGCCAAGGGGATAACATCATCAACATCTTCCTCAAATCTAGCCCATTGATGGTGGAGCTTTCGGCAGAAGGGACAGCCCTTGCACGGCAAGCTATCTAGCTCTCTTCCAGCTTGATAACAGTCACAAGGATCCTCATTCAGAGTCCTTCGGGACAGTGCATCAGCGTTGGCGTGGTGTATACCTGGCCTATGCTCGATGACAAAATTGTACTGGCTGAGTTCTTCAAGCCACCTAGCCAGTTGGCCTTCTGGTCTCTTAAACCTGTATAGCCACGTTAGACTGCTGTGATCCGTCCTGAGTAAAAAGTTAGACCCCAGCAAATAGTGGCGGAACTGTCTTGTGAACCTGACAACTGCTAAGAGTTCTTTACGTGTGACACAGTACCTCTGGTGAGCTGGTGTGAGGAGACAGCTGGCAAATGAGATAACTTTCTCTTCCCCCCACTGTAACTGCAAGAGCACTGCTCCAATGCTCTGGTTGGACGCATCAGTGTCCAGGACAAACTGTCCAGATGTAATTGGGAACACCAAGATGGGTGCAGTTGTGAGGCTCCTTTTAAGATGTTCAAATACCTTTTCTGCTCCTCTTCCCAGGAGAAGGGACTCCCTTTCTTGAGTAGCATTGTCATGGGTGTAGTGATTTCAGCAAACTTGGCAAAAAACCTCCTGTAATAGCTGCACAGACCCAGAAAAGACTGGAGTTCCTGGACGCTGGTTGGGGTCTTCCAGTTCCTAACGTCATTAATGAGGGCTGGATTGGTCTTAATTCCTTCGCCGCTCACAATGTGACCAAGAAACAGGACTTCGTCTCTTAGCAGCTGACATTTTGAGGGCTTCAGCTTTAGTCCATATTCCTGCAGCCTCTGAAAAACCTCTGTGAGGCGCTCAATACACTGCTCCACATCCTTTCCAAAAATGATTATATCATCCAGGTATATAAGCAAAGTGTACCACTGCAATCCTCATAGAACTAACTCCATGGCCCTCTGGAATGTGCTGGGTGCGTTACACAGACCAAATGGCATTCTGGTGTACTCATATAGTCCATACTTCATCACAAAAGCTGTCTTGGATGTCCCTTTTTTATTCATTTCAATCTGCCAATATCCTGACTGAAGGTCAAGTGTCGAGAATGTCTTTGCACCACCCAGCACATCCAGGCATTCCTCTATTTTTGGTAGGGGATATGCATCCTTAATGGTAAGATCATTAAGCTGGCAATAATCCACGCACCAGCGGACCCCCCCATCCTTTTTCCTTACAAGGACAATAGGTGAAGCCCATTCTGAGCTTGAGGGGACAACAATTCCTGAATCAAGCATTTTCTTGAGATGTGTTTCCTCCTCATTCCAGAACCCTAAAGGGGTACGTCGTACTGGCTGTCGAACAGGCTTAGACATCCCTGTGTCTATGCTGTGCTGTAGAGCAGAGAACTTCCCAAGATCATCATCAGTTGCTGCAAAAACTGCTTGATATTCACTCAGCAGAGCTACTAACATCTCTTGTTGCTGTTCAGTGAGCGTTTCGCTTGCAGAAGTAAACAACTGTCTGAGGTGCTCTGGAATGTCAAGAGCGTTTGGTGACGACACCCTTCTTATGTCATGCTCATCAGGAGGCTCATTGTCAGGATCTTGTGGCACTGAGTTCCCACCTTTTGCATACAATGGCGCGTCACCTGGAACTAAGCAGGCTCTCTCTCCCTCCTCTTGAGCATCAGGATATGCTTCGATGAGCACACCCAAACAGACTCCCCGTAATAAGGGTCTACTTGAAGCTGTGACATTGCATAGCCTGACTGGGATCCTCTGTTCCATGTTAATCATGATCTTGCCTGAAGACACTCCATCAGCCAGGCTAACAGGCTCCAGAACAGCCGGGAGTTCTGGTTTTGGGTCGTCTACCACACCCCAAACTAGACATTCACACTCTGGCGGCACAGTGACATCACTCTCTAACATCACTCTCGAAATGGCATAGTCTGGGCCCTTGCCTTCAGATATATAGGCTGGCATGAGTTCAGAGCCCATAAAAACTTTACCAGAGGCATGTATGGTGAAATCAGCAGCTTTTAAGAAATCTAAGCCCAAGAGCAGGGCATCACGAATTCCACTTCAACACCTTTGTGCCAATTCTGAATTCCACTTCCACTCCGCCTGTTGCTGACATCTCCTTTCCAGTTTCTGCATGTCGGAGACACACATTTTTCAGTCCTGAAGGTGATTTAGTGGGTAATTTGCTGTACGTCTCTTCAGACATTATTGTAGCCTCAGCACCTGTGTCTATAACTGCATTAACTGGTACGCCATCAACAGTTGGCAAAATCATTAAACTGGGCTCTTGACTCTCAGCTCTGCTCACATGTACAATAGAAGGACTCTGCTCTGCATATTCGGAGTGATTTTGATTTGAGGGCTCCATTTTGGCCACCGTATTTGCAGGGGGACTTGTAGATGGACTGGGGGACCGTGAGCAGTTTCGTTTGTAATGTCCCTCTTCGCCACACTGGAAACATGGCCCGCTAGAAGCTCTGGTGGGGCTGGTATTTTGCTGTCTGTATCTGCTTGACTTGAAAGAGGTCTAAGCTGCAAGTCCTCTTTCTGACTGACTTTATTTGTTGGGTGGGTCGTTCGGTAGAAGGAAGAGCAACAGAAGAGGGAGGAGGCAGACGATCTATGGCTAGTTGGAGCTTATCAACTTTATCAATGAGCGTTTGCAACTGGTTCTCTGTAACATAGCCCTGTGACTGCACTCTACGTGATTGCAACGCCTGTGGCTCCTCATCAGAGTCTATGTTTTGATCAGACCAGGATACTCAACGTGTCCTCCCCCTCTGATCAAAGTCTCATCCGAGTGTGGCTTTGAAGTTGTGTTCATAAGATGATACTAGCCGTTGTGCCTCATCCAGTGATACAGGGTCACGGTTCATATCCTCAAATGCCACTTTCTGGTTGTGAAGCCCTTTGAGAAAAGCATCAGCAGCAATCTGCTCCCTGAGCTCAGTCTCAACTCCAGGATAAGCTAGAATGACCAGCCTGTGATTCTCCTCAGCAAACTCTGAAACAGTTTCTTTAGACTGGCGCAGTTCTCCCAGTCTTCTCCGTGCTGTGGTGGGAGGCTCTTTTTGGCCAAATCGGAAAGCCAGCTGTTCTTTCAGCAGAAAGTAATCTTCACGTATGTGTTCGGGTAATGAGCACAGATATTTGACAGCAGCTCCTCGTAGACATTCATGGAGTTTATCCACTCTCTCTACTGTACTCCATCTGTAAATGACAGCTCTGCGCTCAAAAGGAATGATGAAGGAGTCCCAGTCATCCTTACCATCGTAAGTGTCAAGTTTAGCTTTAGGTCCATCTGAAGCTCGACCACGAGGGGTTGTAAGGTGATGGGAGGGAGCTGAAACAGTTAAAGGTGTGTGCATGTTTGGGCCCAAGTTGAAAGAGCCATTATAATGGCTGGGTCCCTGTGCACGGCTTCTGGGTCTTACATCAGGGCCAGGTGTGGATAAAGTAGGACTGGTTGGGCTCCGAACATGTCTATCAATGACTGCGAGCTCAGCAGCAAAAAGCTGTTCAGCATCCGAAGGTCCTGTGGCATCTCTGTCTGTCATAAGAGTTCTATCAGGGGCAGCTGCAAGTGTGGTAGTGTCTTCATGTGGGTGGTGACCACATCGTGTTACCTTGCTGGCAGGGGCTGCTGCATGAGAGCAAATACACTAGCCTCTGTTGCTTCCAATCTTTGGAGTAGAGGTGAAATGGCATGTTGGAGTTGCTTATTTTGTTGTGACAGCACAGTCTGTAGCCATTGTGGGGGGTCTGGAGCAGCTGATGCTCCAGGTATGACTTCTGGCTCACTCATATCCATGTTATATTACAATTCAGCTAAAACTTTTTTATATATATACTTTTGTTTAATTTTTTTCCTGAAATATATTCTGTGACTTGTGATCTTCAATGTAGATTTGCAGGGCTGTTTAGTCGTATCTGTGAAAGTTGGCAGGTAGCCAACATCAGCGCTGGGTTTGGCAGACTGCTAGCGGCCACGCCTCTCCGCTGTTTTTTCTCCGTGAGTTTATAGTTAATGCGACGACTAAACGTGGTCAATCAGTCTATAGTACTTCTTCACAACAGCGTTTTGCAGTTTTTTCTGATGTCCATTGAATTACAAAGGATGTCCCAGCAGTTCACAACACTCACAATTCGCTGATGACTGTCAATCACGCTCAGCTTCTGACACCACTTGTTGTGCTTTCTCGTGTTTGGTTGGATTCAGTGTCCGTGGAGGCGTGAAGAGAAGCACACAACAAAGAGAGTCCGTTTCAGGAACTTTACTTCACTTATCAAGACACAACGTTACATCAACGGGGGTTTTATGCTCTTGCCCAGCGCTGATGGGTTCATATATAACCATCCGCACTGGAACCTGCGAGCATACTGACGCTAAACGTAAACAAGCAGTGAACTAATCCCTACGTAATGACGAAGCCACATCTGATTAGCTAATAAGAACACATTATGTATACATGTGAAATAACTGTAACAAACAATGTATTTACTTAACTAACACTATAACAGTATTAACATGTATCTAATTTTCCATCTCATGATTTTCCTTTTATGTGGTTTGGCCTATGTCTTCATTCTTCTAAACTATTTTGGTCTGAAACATGACTTGCATACTATGGTTAACCAAAATCATATGTGTAGCATGTTTAGTCTCTATAAACTCCAATCTTCGTCCCCCATTTATTCATTTACCTTACATTTTGCTAACTTTATGATTCATTACTATTATAAGAATCTTGAAGATTATTTTCGTAAACACCCAATGAAATTAAACATTCAAATGCCCTGCTAGAACACAAAGGGTCGTAAAAACTCCCTCCAAAGGGACAGCTTCATATTGGCTCATGCACCTCCAGAAGGTCTGACATCTCCACGCTTTAAAAATCACTGATCACAAGTTTAGCTCTCTTAGCTCTCTTGCTCTCTTAGCCCCTTGCTCTCTTACTCTCTTGGTCCTTCCTGAGAAGTCCTAATGTGAAGATGATGCTGAACTAGAAGTCCCCCAAGGACCCCCAAACTTGCGCTAGGCTGCAGCCTTGTCTTTCCATTCACCAAAGATCCTCTGACTCCCACTGGTTCTCTCTCATCAAAGATCAACTGGTGCCTCAACAAATTGCATCAGGACAGTTTAATTCAAATGGGCGAGACATGCAAGTATCAAACTTAGTCTCATTATTTGATACATTAACCCTCTGGGGTCGGCAAACGCGCCGGCGATTTTTTTCACATAGCAGCAAAATAAACTTAAAATACTTAGCACTTACAATGGAGCACGTCTCTAAACTTAAACAAAACTCAGCGAATACTATTTACCCAGGCATGATCAATATATCTTTATAATCGATTAAGTTTGTACTTTTAAATTATCTAACTCAAAACTAAAATAAATATTCTCTGTTTATGTAATCTATATAAAAGAGAGAGATGTCAGCCGTTCCCATTAACATTCTCGCAGCTCATTATTCTGCTAATTTGACACGCCCACGGAGAGCGCGCGCTATTCAAACGCAAATGATCTGAGGCAATCCATGCAAACGTGTAAACGCCCACATCAACTCGATAACACCAAATTTAATCATCAGATTAACCTTCTGGGGTCCGAAAACGCGCCGGCGCGTTTTGCTTGATTTTTTTCACATAGCAGCAAAATAGACTTAAAATACTCTGTCATTTTTGGTCATACAGACTTAAGAAATATAAAAAAATAAACTGTTGAATATGTACTTTTTTATGTGTCCACTTACAATCGAAATAAAACATTGTGATTTTGTAAAATGAAGAAAATAAACAGGGTGTGCTTGTTTATTTCACCCAAGCATGAGCAATATATCTTTATAATCATTTAAGTTTGTACTTTTAAAATATCTAATTGAAAACTAAAATAAATATTCTCTGTTTATGTAATCTATAAAACAAGAGAGAGGTGTCAGCCGATCTCATTATCGTTCTCTCAGCTCATTATTCTGCTAATGTGACTCACCCACAGAGAGCGCGCGGTATTCAAACGCAAATTATCTGAAGCAACACATGCAAACGTGTCAACGCCCCTCATAAACGCGATAACACAACAAATGTAATCATTAGATTAATGTACTATTTCTTCTTGCGAGGCTGTGTGAGGAATAATCCTGGGACATTTACCTCAGAACATGTGCTGGTTTATTTTCATTTCGAGGAGCTAACGGATCCATCTGAGAAGTACGTTTTTTTTTATTATTGTTCTAATCGCGATATCATAGTGTATGTAAACCGCAAAAAGACTGTTTAAATATGAATCGCGTCTGTGTGTGAATGAATGAACTGAACAGTTTTTACCAAACCCTATTGCTATACTAAGATGAGTGAAAATCGACTGAAATATGTTGAAATAACGTTACAATGTCTTTGTATTAGCAACGTATTAAACTGCAAATTAATATTTATATGCCCTAATATAGGCTCATAAAAACAACAAACGATATGCCTGTTACAGACGAAATATGAAAGACAACATTTCGTTGACTAGTTTTGGATAGATTATTAACTGTTTACTGTAAACTAGACTACTGCCACATTGAATAAGCTTTTGTTCACCAATTTCTGCTCAAATGTTAAATATATTAGGCTATGTTTGTTTTGTCATTAATAAAGTCATCAACTAGGATGCTATTATAGTGTTTGTTCCAATGTAGGCTCTATTCAAACTAATGAATCCTTAACTTTGAAATATTTATGATAAAATGTATACTTTAGTTTTTACAAAGAAATATTACACTTGAAATATTGTTATTTTAATTGTTGCTGTAATTGTAACCTTTTTAATAAAATAGCAAATAATATATTTACAAGGTAGATGTAAACAAAATCTTAAAAGGTCAATATAAGCCTTCTCTTCAAATTATTTGTATTGTGTTTTATTAGTGACAAATTTGGGGAGAGGATACATATCCAAAACTTTCTGAAAATACAGTATGAGAATTAACTACACAATTACTAGAAATGTTCACCTTGGATATTATACAATTTGCAAGCAAAAATACAAGTGGAAAAATACTATTTCTTTCTAGATGTTTCCAACTGTGAACCAATTTTGTAGTATATATATATTTATTTTCTTGTGTCCTTGGATTCTTTCTTGTGGCTCAGTGACACACCTGTGAAAAGCTCATTATGCAGGCTCAATAAGCAGGTCTTTTGTCTTCACAGGTGTGAATCAGACCATTATACCATTATATACAGTCACGCCCATTTCTCATATTGCCTTTCCAAAGAAAAAGTGTTTTACTAAATTTAAATCAATGTATTGTTTTATGTGAATGATTTGGCAGGATGATTTTCAGATCATTTTGAAGCAAAAATCCTAGGCGAGAACATCCATTAGTCAAAAGTCTTGTGGACACATATTTAGTATGTGTTTTGTGGCCTTATTTCAGAGACTTTAAGTTTTAGTTTTTTCAATAACCATGCATAAACAATATTCTCTCAAAAATACAAACATGTACATACATCTTGCTCACATATTATGGTAGCCCTGTTTGTGCTATATAGAGTGAATTTACACCTTTGCCATTAATATGTTTATAAATAACTGAAAAAAGCACAAATGTCAGAGCATGTCAGAACACCTCCAGGACCCAGAAAACCCCTGGACCCCAGAGGGTTAATGTACTATGTCGTCTTGCGAGGCTGTGAGGATTAATCCTGGGACATTTACCTCAGAACATGTGCTGGTTTATTTTCATTTCGAGGAGCAACGGATCTAGCCGAGAATTGTGAATAGTATGTTTTTTATTCTTGTGCTTTGTTCTAATCGTGATATGGAATAGAGTCTGTAAACGCAAAAAGACTGTTTAAATTTGAATCACGTTTCTGTGTGTGAATGAATTAACGGCACAGTTGGGCGCTGTTGTTTACTATGTTACAGATGAAATATGAAAGACAACATTTCGTAGTTTTGGATAGATTATAAAGTTTTTATTCTAAAATATCAAATAAGCTTTTGTTAGCCAGTTTCTGCTCATATGTTAAAAATATAGTATGTTTTGTCAAAATAAACTCATCAACTAATATGTTATTAAAGTGTTTGTTCCAATGTAAGCTATATCAAACTAATGAATCCTTAACTTTAAAATATGCAAACGTGTCCACTGGTATTGCTCATAGTCAACTGTGAAAGCTAACCATGGCTGGCTGTCTATGGAAGAATTAATTGGACTTTAATATTTGTAACCTACAGAAGACAATCTACAAATGTGTACAATGATGCGCAAATATTTCACTATCTGCAAATGTGTATATTTACATTTGTGATACGTAAAATCATATCCACAAAAATACAGGGTGATGTGTAACACACAAAACTATTCTTACACATTTGCAGATTACTTCTTGTGAATTTGAGGGTCATGTTACATTTGTAAGTTCCTTTTTACACATTTGTGGAATTTTGTCCAATGTGTACTGCGGAGATCTGTAAATAAACATATACACGAATATCTCACGATTTGCAAATACACACAATTAAATCTGTACAAATATCTTTTTATTTCACATACAAATTGTGATTTACGCATTTGTGGATCCATTTCTACACACAAAACTGTTTTTACACATTTGCAAATTACTTCCTGTGAATTTGTGGTTCACGTTACATTTGTAAGTTCCTTTTTACACATTTGTGGAATTTTGTCCAATGTGTACTGCGGAGATCTGTAAAAAAACATATACACAAATATCGCACAACCTAAAAAATTTATTTTTACATTTGTGTTGTGTAAAATCATATTCACAAAAATAATGTGTGATTTGTAAATACACACAATTTAATCTGTACAAATAGATTTTTATTTCACATACAAAGTGTGATTTACGCTTTTGTGGATCCATTTCTACACACAAAACTGTTTTTACGCATTTGTGGATTGCTTCTGGGCAATTTGCAGGTCACGTGACATTTGCAACTCCCTTTTTACACATTTGTGGATTTTTGTCCACTCTGTCCCGCTGCGATCTGCAAAAAGAGATTTGTAAGGCGTACGTGTGAGAGCAGTTAATTAGCCACACCAGCAGGTGGCGGTAGCGACATTCTCTCCCATGAATTGAGAGGATATCGACTGCACAGTCTATGCCACTGCACTACGCAACTTTAGGAGATATCAAAACTCGACTAGTTAAGTAAATTTGGCAATAAATTCACAGATTCGAACTTCCCGGATCAATAACTCCTCAGCTAAACGTTCTTACTACACAAATAACACCTCTTTTTTAACCGTAGTAATGTAGACAAGCTGCTACAACCTAATTTTCCCCAAAACGAGCTTTCCTTCGCAGTGGATCCGAAGGGACCGTCTGCAAAGTGCAAACCCGAAAAGCGTTACTACGAAAACAATCAATAACTTCAATGTCACACACTATAGTGTCACCAAATTCAGTTTACACACCACTGCTGCCCTGTTGGTTATACTACAACACTTATTTTGGGGGGGAAATATTTTTGCATAATTTTTATGATTTATATTTATGGAAAATATTCAATAACTTCACTGTAATTCACTGCATTGTTGTCAAATTCAGTTTACACATCACTGCTGTCTTGATGGTTATACTACAACACTTATTTTTTTATTTTTTTTATTTTATTGTATATACAATTATAAATGTATAATTTTTATGATTCTTATGAAAAATATTCAATAACTTCACTGTAATACACTGCATTGTTGCCAAATTCTGTTTACACGTCACTGCTGTCCTGATTGGTTATACTACAACACTTATTTTGGGAAAAATATATTTTTAATTGTATATACAATTGTAAATGTATAATTTATATGATTTTTATTATGAAAAATATTCAATAACTTCACTGTAATTCACTGTATTGTTGCCAAATTCAGTTTACACATCAATTCTGTCCTGTTGGTTATACTACAACACTTATTTTGGAAAAAAATATTTTTGCATATTCTTTATGATTATTATTTATGAAAAATATTCAATCACTTCACAGATTACCAATTAAATTGACACTGCATTGTTGCCAAATTCAGTTCACACATCCTGTTGGTTACAACAGTTATTTTGGATAAATATATTTTTGCATAATTTGCATGATTATTATTAATTATTAATAATTATTATAAAAAAAAATTCAATAACTTCACTGTAATCCACTGTATTAATGGTAAATTCTGTTTACCAATCACTGTACCTGATGGTACATTTTTTGGGAGAAAATTTTATTTTTGTATTACCTTATGATTTTTTATTATTACAAAATATTCACTATCTTCACTGTTACGCACTGCATTAATGCCTTATTCAAATACATCACTGATGGACACGGCAGTAACTTGATCTTTGTTGGAGACAAAGTTCAAGTTATTGCTTTTGCAAGAAACAAATATATATATATATATATATATATATATATATATATATATATATATATACACTCACCTAAAAGATTATTAGGAAGTCCTGTTCAATTTCTCATTAATGCAATTATCTAATCAACCAATCACATGGCAGTTGCTTGATTCAACAAGGTGCTGAAAGCATTCTTTAGAAATGTTGGCCCATATTGATAGGATGGCATCTTGCAGTTGATGGAGATTTGTGGAATGCACATCCAGGGCACGAAGCTCCCGTTCCACCACATCCCAAAGATGCTCTATTGGGTTGAGATCTGGTGACTGTGGGGGCCATTTTAGTTCAGTGAACTCATTGTCATGTTCAAGAAACCAATTTGAAATGATTCAAGCTTTGTGACATGGTGCATTATCCTGCTGGAAGTAGCCATCAGAGGATGGGTACATGGTGGCCATAAAGGGATGGACATGGTCAGAAACAATGCTCAGGTAGGCCGTGGCATTTAAACGATGCCCAATTGGCACTAAGGGGCCTAAAGTGTGCCAAGAAAACATCCCCCACACCATTACACCACCACCACCAGCCTGCACAGTGGTAACAAGGCATGATGGATCCATGTTCTCATTCTGTTTACGCCAAATTCTGACTCTACCATCTGAAAGTCTCAACAGAAATCGAGACTCATCAGACCAGGCAACATTTTTCCAGTCTTCAACTGTCCAATTTTGGTGAGCTCTTGCAAATTGTAGCCTCTTTTTGCTATTTGTAGTGGAGATGAGTGGTACCCGGTGGGGTCTTCTGCTGTTGTAGCCCATCCGCCTCAAAGTTGTGCGTGTTGTGGCTTCACAAATGCTTTGCTGCATACCTCGGTTGTAACGAGTGGTTATTTCAGTCAAAGTTGCTCTTCTATCAGCTTGAATCAGTTGGCCCATTCTCCTCTGACCTCTAGCATCAACAAGGCATTTTCGCCCACAGGACTGCCGCATACTGGATGTTTTTCCCTTTTCACACCATTCTTTGTAAACCCTAGAAATGGTTGTGCGTGAAAATCCCAGTAACTGAGCAGATTGTGAAATACTCAGACCGGCCTGTCTGGCACCAACAACCATGCCACGCTCAAAATTGCTTAAATCACCTTTCTTTCCCATTCTGACATTCAGTTTGGAGTTCAGGAGATTGTCTTGACCAGGACCACACCCCTAAATGCATTGAAGATGCCACGTAGAATTAAGGCAGTTCTAAAGGCGAAAGGGGGTCAAACACAGTATTAGTATGGTGTTCCTAATAATCCTTTAGGTGAGTGTAAATAATTATATATATATATATATATATATATATATATGTATATAATTTATTTCATTAATTTATTTTGTCAGTTCCAAACATTGACTTCTGTTCCTTCTGTGGGAATAAAGACCTGCCAAAAACAATGCTGTTTGGGTGAGATTTAAACTGTACAGTAGATAATGTAGTGGATAATATGTAAAACATCTGGAGTGAAATTCCATGGATTATTTAATAGTAATTAATTATTGTAAAACTTTTATGCATCATAGGATTCCTAAAGCGAACATTTCCTTCATTTAATTGACATATTTATCCCCTTATAGATTCAGTGTGGAACTTGTGCGAGATGGTTTCACATACGATGTCTTGGAATGAAAGCAGCACAAATACCAAGAAAGCCAAGGAGAGTTTGAAAATATCTCTTGTTATTGACTATATTTGGCTCTGAAAATGTCCCAGGATTACCAGCAGGATTACATGTGTGGGGGGAAAAGTTGATGGTAATGCAAAGTAAGGTTTAAAGAGTAGTAAAGTTTATAACACAGATGAAAAATAATAAATGAACAAAGATTTCACTTTGTTATTTTTCATAATAAAACAATAAGTTTAACCAACAGGGCAGCAGTGATGTGTGAACTTAATTTGGGAACAATACAGTGAATTACAGTGAAGTTATTGAATACTTTTAATAATAAAAATCATATAAATTGTGAATTTATAATTGTATATACAATAAAAAATATATATTTTTCCCAAGATAAGTGTTGTAGTATAACCAACACTTATTCATAATTTTTCATTATAATCATAATAATTATACATTTATAATTGTATATACAATATATATATATATATTTCCCAAAATAAGTGTTGTAGTATGACCATCAGGGCAGCAGTGATGTGTGAACTGAATTTGGCAACAATACAGTGATTTACAGTGGAGTTATTGAATACTTTTCATAATAATCATAATAATTATACATTTATAATTGTATATACAATAAAAAAATATATATTTTTCCCAAAATAAGTGTTGTAGTATAACCAATCAGGACAGCAGTGACGTGTAAACAGAATTTGTCAACAATGCAGTGTATTACAGTGAAGTTATTGAATATTTTTCATAAGAATCATAAAAATTATACATTTATAATTGTATATACAATTTTTTTTTTTTTTCAAAATAAGTGTTGTAGTATAACCATCAAGACAGCAGTGATGTGTAAACTGAATTTGACAACAATGCAGTGAATTACAGTGAAGTTATTGAATATTTTCCATAAATATAAATCATAAAAATTATGCAAAAAATATTTCCCCCCCAAAATAAGTGTTGTAGTATAACCAACAGGGCAGCAGTGGTGTGTAAACTGAATTTGGTGACACTATAGTGTGTGACATTGAAGTTATTGATTGTTTTCGTAGTAACGCTTTTCAGGGTTTGCACTTTGCAGACGGTCCCTTCGGATCCACTGCGAAGGAAAGCTCGTTTCGGGGAAGATTAGGTTGTAGCAGCTTGTCTACATTACTACGGTTAAAAAAGAGGTGTCATTTGTGTAGTAAGAACGTTTAGCTGAGGAGTTATTGATCCGGGAAGTTCGAATCTGTGAATTTATTGCCAAATTTACTTAACTAGTCGAGTTTTGATATCTCCTAACGTTGCGTAGTGCAGTGGCATAGACTGTGCAGTCGATATCCTCTCAATTCATGGGAGAGAATGTCGCTACCGCCACCTGCTGGTGTGGCTAATTAACTGCTCTCACACGTACGCCTTACAAATCTCTTTTTGCAGATCGCAGTGGGACAGAGTGAACAAAAATCAACAAATGTGTAAAAAGGGAGTTGCAAATGTCACGTGACCTGCAAATTGCCCGGAAGCAATCCACAAATGCGTAAAAACAGTTTTGTGTGTAGAAATGGATCCACAAAAGCGTAAATCACACCTTGTATGTGAAATAAAAAGATATCTGTACAGATTAAATTGTGTGTATTTACAAATCACACATTATTTTTGTGAATATGATTTTACACAACACAAATGTAAAATTACATGTTTTAGGTTGTGAGATATTTGTGTATATGTTTTTTTACAGATCTCTGCAGTACACATTGGACAAAATTCCACAAATGTGTAAAAAGGAACTTACAAATGTAACGTGACCCACAAATTCACAGGAAGTAATTTGCAAATGTGTAAAAACAGTTTTGTGTGTAGAAATGGATCCACAAATGCGTAAATCACAATTTGTATGTGAAATAAAAAGATATTTGTACAGATTTAATTGTGTGTATTTGCAAATCGTGAGATATTTGTGTATATGTTTATTTACAGATCTCCGCAGTACACATTGGACAAAATTCCACAAATGTGTAAAAAGGAACTTACAAATGTAACATGACCCACAAATTCACAGGAAGTAATCTGCAAATGTGTAAAAACAGTTTTGTGTGTTACACATCACCCTGTATTTTTGTGGATATGATTTTACGTATCACAAATGTAAATATACACATTTGCAGATAGTGAAATATTTGCACATCATTTTACACATTTGTAGATTGTCTTCTGTGGGTTACAAATATTAAAGTCCAATTAATTCTTCCATAGCTGTCAGAGTGCAACGGTACAGAAAAGAATCCATTAGACATATCAATTACTGAAAAAATCTTACACTCTAATGGTAAGCCATTACAAATTGTGGAAGGATTTGCCACCAAGGGGGTGATTTTATCAATATGTTTATTGGCTACTCTGTAGTCTATGGTGAGTCTCCATGTCCTATTGGATTTCTTGATGGGCCATATGGGTGAATTACATGGACTGTTGGTTTTAACTAGCACTTTTCTACAATAGGCTTGATCCCCTGTATAGCTTCCTTATTGATCGGATATTGTTTGGTGACCGGAGGTGGAGTTCCCGTCAATTTGACTGGTTCTACACCTGTCAACAAACCACAATCATCCTTGTCTTTAGCCCAAATTGGATGATTCTGTAAGAAAACATACTCTGGAGGGATTGCATTATTGGTAGAAACTTGTGCTGAGGAAATTTTAAGGCTAGCAAATTCTGAGGACATGTCTAAAGTTAGATGTACTTGTCTCAGGAGATCCATGCCTAAAATTGCACCTGTATTTAATGGAGCACATAGCAGTTTTGTAGTCAGAGTTTTCGGGCCAAATTGTACCTCTATGGGCGGGGTTTCATACAAAACAGAATTTTCACCTATTACACCAGTTAAAGAAAGTTTGGTTCCCTTTCAAGGGAACTCAACACTGCGTCGAGAATCGACACTTTGGGGACGCTCGCTTAGCGTGCGCCTCTGAAGTAAGAATGAAACTAATCCAATCCTGATTGGTGTTGCGTCGTGACGTAACATGTGACGGCATAACCGGATGCATAAAAGTGACGCTGACACACACACACATCAGCTTTAGCTCTTCAGCAAGCGCTCTCTGTGAAACTGTCTGTCTTATTTGGTGTTGTTTGTCTGTGCAAAGCTCTTTATTATGGCGAGTGAACAATACACTAAGTGTGTGCACCCCTGCCCAAGATAATATATATATGCCACGGGTGGGGACACGCATCAGCTGTGTGTGTGTGTGTATTGTTCAGGGGCGCAGCACGCACTGTCAGCTCTCGAGAGGGCTGCCTGTGCACACTGTGAAGCACTTCCTATTAGAGTGCTGCGCTCCCGCTTGGGTATATTATTTCCTGATGATGGCCAGGCTCGCGATCCCCGCGGTTCGGGTCCCGCGTCCATTGAGGCGGCGCGACGGCTTAGATCGTGGAGATCGCAAAAGGATCTCGCGGATGAGAACGAGACTGCTGAGGCACCTTTTCTCTCATCATCCGCAGATTCTATGACACTCGTTCACGACGCAGAAGCCCGCGATGCGGCTTCTTCTGCCCGTGACGAGTGCCCAGTGCTCGAGCTATCTGTTATAAGGAAGTAGATGTGCTCAGCATCGGGAACAAGCAACATGAGTCACACTCGCCGGCTTATGTTTCTGCTTATGTAGAGCTCGTGGAGGTTGTGATGCGTGCTGTGGCCAGACTAAATAAATATATAAATAAACATATATATATATATATATATAAAATATATGAGCTGGCCACAAAATAAGCAGGATGATCCCCGTCAAAATGAACTAGACGAGAGATTCCTGCAGCACCGTTCACAGCCTCAGAGCCGGGGCTTACTGTTTTTCCCAGATCTTTATAAAAATATAAATATATATGTGTAGATCCTGGGAAAAACCCCACTCTTTACGTATCTAACCACATTCATTATATGTTTATTCGAATGTGGTGGGCACTTGCGTAGCTACGGGTGGGCCTGGATGGGCCTGAGCCCACCCACTTGTCAGTCAGGCCCATCCAGTCAGTGGCCACACAAGGTAGCCTAAGGAGGGAATTCTGTTGCCATTATTACAATACTTGACCTGTAAAAATAAATGTTAACAGGGTTCCAGACTGCGACCATTTTTTTTAAAATGTGCGAGTTAAAATTTTATGTGGTCGCATTTGTGAGAGTGCATGGTCATGTACTACTCAGTTAAATTCACGCATGTGCAACAGAACGCCGTTGTATCAGCAGCTGCTGCAGTCCGTAACTTATGTTCAAAATGAATGAGTACATCATGAATCCATTTTCCAAACCGTGTTTTTGACTTATCCTGAATCACTACGGTACGCCTATAATAAGTGTTTATATTCTGACTATTTTATCCCGGGGTCGGCTCGGCTGCGGAGTTGCCCAGTGACTCGCCATAGACATTAACGGAGAGAAGTAGCTCCGGCTACAATGTTCTTCCGCAAGACACTTGCAGTTTATTTATTAACAAACGTACACATCAAGGGCATTGCACACTGATGGTGAAACGCGCCAATTAGGAATTCAGGAATTAAGGCATATACAAATGAAAGGAACATTTTTTTTTTTTTTTTTTTAGAGTTTTTTTATTTGATAGTTAAAAGATTAAAACATTTAGCTAACATGAGGTCTTGTCACTGTCAGTCAAGGTATGCAGATTAAGACCACTATTCATCAGCATGCATTGATTAATCCCATGGCATGTAGCAAAAAAAAAAAAAAAATTATTGGTGCGACCAAATCCTATGCTGGTTCTCAACTGAGAAAGTTGGTAGCACCAGTGCAACCAGTGGAAAAGTTAGTCTGGAGCCCTGACACTACATTAAAGGTAATTTTCAAAAATCCATAATAGGGGCCCTTTAAACTGTGGTGTATTCAAGCAGGTGTAGTTGTGTTGGCCTATTTTGATCACAGATGCATTTTAGGCTGTGCCCACCCGATTTTCTCTGGGCCCACCTACATTGTGATTCCTGGCTACGCTAGTGGTGGTGGGTGAGAGAGAGTCGGGTTATGGCAAGATGCCGCAGATGGAGGAAGCTTTAGAGAAAACAAGCTATCTGTCTCCTGATCCGGCATCTTCACTTTAAGCCCCGGCGCTGCCCAACAAACCGTGCAAGAACACCTCTGCACTGGTTGGCTGGGCTTATATGGTGCAGGAAATCGATGTTGCTCTTACGCCGTTTAAAAACGTTTCGGGACACATCGGTTTCCAGCGAACGCAGGCTGCACTGTCCGCCCCACATATTTGCGGCCAGGCAGCATTCGCGTTCGCCAATCGAGAATCATTTTCGGTCCAGCCCTGCCGGAAACCCGCTTCAGGGGGTCGAGAACGGATCCCGATTAATTCCCGAAGCCAGGCTCGAGAGCCTGGTTCCTTTGGTAAAATATTTAGAAAAGAAAAGGTCAGGCTGGTGCGTACCTGCACTCTATGACGATTTTGCAGGCGTACCAGGCCGATCTTCTTAAAGATCTAAGTGAGGAGCAAATATTTCCCGTTGGCCGCTCCGCTATCTCTTTCTGGCCTGTTTTCCAACGCTGTCACTACAGTCGTTGACAGGTTTCAGGAAGCGAAAAAAAAAAAAAAAAGAGAGCGTTGCCTCTAGAGCCCCTCCTGCGGGAGTTTGGCAAACAGAGGAAGCGCTCTCAACCGAAGTCCTCCAGCCAGAACGGTGACCTGAGGGCCGTCCTTCAGGCGAAGAGGTCCTAATTGTAGGACCCCCAAACCCCCCCCATGGTAGTTTTTGTAGAAAAATGGCAACGCCTTCCGAATATATCTATATGGGTCCTGTATATTATAAAATATTATAAAATATGGGTACAGATTGCAGTTCGGTCACCGACCTCCCTAGTTTGCTGGGGTGGTACCGACTGCAGTGATTCCAGAACAGGCTCGGGTTATGGAACAAGAGGTACAGACTCTACTGGAATTAAGGGGCCATAGAATGTGTTCCCCTACCAGACAGGGAGTCCGGGTTTTACAGCCGGTACTTTATAGTTCCAAAGAAGGATGGCGGACTGAGGCCAATTTTAGATCTAGGGCTTTTGAATCGTTCTTTGAGGAGATTCAGGTTCAAAATACTTACTATTCCCATTATCGTGAGCCATATCAGATCCGAGGACTGGTTTGTCACAATGGATCTAAAAGAGATGCATCGTGACAAATGATTATTTCATGTCTCCATCCTTCCATGTCACAGGAGGTTCCTGAGGTTGCTTTCGGGGGCGAAGCATACCAATATCGGGTTCTTCCGTTCGGCCTAGCACTCTCTCCCCGCACGTTCACAAAGTGTATGGATGCGGCTCTGGCTCCACTGAGGCTTCAGGGCATCCGTATACTGAATTACATCGACGACTGGCTCATATTGGCCCAGTCTCGAGAAATGGCAGTTCGGCATCGAGATGTCGTCCTTGGCCACATTCAGAACCGGGGGTTGAGGCTCAACACTAAGAAAAATGTGTTGGACCCAGCTCAGAAGACTACTCTTCTGGGCGTGGTATAGAATTCGGTTACGATGCGGGCACGTATGTCTCCCGCTCGTATCGAATCCATCCTGGCCATGGTGTCCGGGATAAAGCTAGGCCAGGCCATCACTGTAAAGCAATTTCAAAGACTGCTGGGCCTCATAACAGCGGCATCCAACATAATTCCTTTGGGCCTGTTTCACATGAGGCCCCTTCAGTGGTGGCTCAAAGCCAAGGGTTTTTTCCCCAAGGGGAATCCGTTCCGTATAATAAAGGTTACGCGCAGATGCCTTCGTTCCCTATTAATATGGAAGAAACCTTGGTTCTTGTCCCAAGGGCTAGTGGTAGGGGCGTCATGTCGCCGGGAAACTGTTTCGACAGACGCTTCCCTCGCTGGCTGGGGCGCGGTCTCGGACGGCCGCTTTGCCAGGGGTCTGTGGCAGGACCATCATCATTCTTGGCATATAAATTGCCTAGAGATGTTGGCTGTGTTCAGGGATCTGAGGAGCTTCCTCACAGACATCAAAGGTTACCACGTCTCAGTGGTAGCTTATCTAAACCGACAAAGGACACTCAGATCGCACCCTCTATCCAGATTGGCGCATCAGATCATTTTATGGCCTCAAGGGAAAATATTATCTATAAGAGCAATATATGTCCAGGGGGTTCTGAATCAGGGAGCAGACATCCTGTCGAGGCAGGGGCTGAGGCCCGGGGAATGGAGACTCCATCCAGAGGTGGCGGAGTTCATATGGCAGAGGTTTGGACCAGTGGAAGTGGATCTGTTTGCGTCTCGAGGGACGTCCATCCCACTGTCCACTTTGGTTCTCCCTCACTCATCCAGCCCCGCTGGGGTTGGATGCCATGGTACAGGCCTGGCCGAGGCTTCGCCTGTGCGCTTTTTTTTTTTTTTTCCCGATCGCTCTGCTCCCGGGAGTCCTGGAGAGGGTCCGTCAGGAGGGCATCAGTCTTCTTCTGATAGCCCTGTTTTGGCCAGCCCGAGTATGGTTTTCAGACTTAATTTCACTCCTGATAGCTCCGCCATGGCAGATTCCTCTGAGGAGGGGTCTGTTGTCTCAGGCGGAGGGCACTATATTCCATCCTCATCCAGAGCTGTGGAAATTGTGGGTCTGGCCTCTGAGGGGGCTCAGTACCTAGATGCTGGTCTATCATCTGGGGTGGTCGAAACCATACTTATCTCTAGGGCTCCGTCTACTAGGAGATTATATGGCCTCAAGTGGAATATTTTTCTACTTGGTGTAGAGAACTTGAGTTAGACCCAGTTAACTGCCCAATGGCTTCAGTTCTGGAGTTTCTTCCAGATCGTTTCTCTGCGAATCTCTCCCCATCCACACGTAGGGTGTACGTGGCTGCCATTGCGGCGTTCCATGCACCACTAAATGTTGGGCTTTTAGGGAGGCACCAACTGGTCATACTATTTCTCCATGGTATTGGAGGATGAGACCGACAGTCAGGTCCAGGGTTCCTTCCTGGGACCTGGCGGTGGTTCTCGAAGGGCTATCCCTGGCTCCCTTCGAATACCTCCAGTTGGCTTCGCCTAGGACCTCACGTTCAAGATAGCCTTTCTCTTAGCTATTTCTTTAAAGAGAATGGGAGATCCCCAAGCCCTGGCATTATCGCCAGCTTGCTTGGGGTGTGCCCCCGGCGGAGTTAAGGCCATCCTGCATCCGAGACCCAGCTATGTTCCTTAAGTGCAATTTATCATGGCTAGGTCCATGGTCCTGCAAGTATTTCATCCTCCACCTCATGTGTCGGCAGAAAAGGAGAGGTTCCTTGCTCTGCCAGTCAGAGTTCCGAGTATTACCTTGAGAGGTCCTCTTCTTGGAGGAGGTCGGACCTACTGTAGTGTGTTTTGGATCACCTATTAGGGGCTCCCGGCTATACAAACCATAAGTAGGCCTAGAAGGTGCGGAATTTCCCTTCACCTTTGGCCGTTAGGGCTCTTTCTACTAGAGGCATGGCGTCCTCTAGGGCCCTCCTTTCGGGAGTTCCCATCAAGGAGATTTGTGAGGCAGCCGGTTGGGCTACCCCACACACTTTTGTACGGTTCTATAGTCTGCACCTCCCCAGTACGCCTGGCGCACGTGTGCTCTCGTCCTGCTGAGTGCCTAAATCAGTTTCACTCCTGGGCAGGCCTGTTCGGTGCGTGGCCTAGTGGGCATTCGTTCCCCAAAGTGTCGATTCTCGACGCAGTGTTGAGTTCCCTCGAAAGGGAACGTCTCGGGTTATGACTATAACCCTTGTTCCCTGAGAAGGGAACGAGACACTGCGTCGTCCTGCCACGCCCCTCGAGGCCTTAGAGCGTATTGCTTCATCGCGGAGCTGATGTGTGTGTGTGTCAGCGTCACTTTTATGCATCCGGTTATGCCTTCACATGTTACGTCACGACGCAACACCAATCAGGATTGGATTAGTTTCATTCTTACTTCAGAGGTGCACGCTAAGGGAGCGTCCCCAAAGTGTCGATTCTCGACGCAGTGTCTCGTTCCCTTCTCAGGGAACAAGGGTTATAGTCATAACCCGAGACGTTTTCTGGTACGGGAAGTCTAAACCTTTGGCCAATTTTGTAGGAATTACAGTAATTTCTGCACCTGTATAAAGCAAAAAATCAATCTCTTTCTCTTGTATGCTACCTTTTAGAAAAATTCTTTTGTCATTATGATGGATTACAGGGGAAAGGTAGCTACTCACAGCCCCAACAATTCGTTTTTTTCCTGGTCTTTTTGTGCTCTTAGAAGAGCCTGAACGAGCTGTCCTAAAGTTTCAGGGTTGTAAGCAGGCTGAGAAGGAGCAGAATTATGCATAGCATTCCTTTTTGTATCTTGCAACTTCTTCCTACACTCTTTCTCCCAATGTCCTAATTTTCCACAGTAGTGGCATTTATATGTGTCATATAGATGCATTTTGCTGATCAATGCTCTTCTAAATTCAGAAAACTGTATGCGTGCTGAGGGTAAGCTATGGGATAGTCTCTCTATATCTTTAGTTCCAAGCGCTTTTGCGACCATTTGTATTTGGACAACAGAAGAGTTGGTAGAAACATTTTCAGTTCCCTCAATTCCCTGAGATCTTTTCCTAGCACCACACACATTGACTGAATCTACAGGCACATCAGTTACTGAGCGGAGAGCTGCATCTGTTTCAAAGAAAGCTTGTAAGTCAGGGTAAATGTTATCCGGCTGACTAACTTCTTCTACATCAGTTTTTCCTATAGGTTTGTTGCGGTTCAATTTCTTGGTCAAAGAAGAAATTCTAGCACGTAGCTCTTTGTTCTCTTTCTCTAGTTCTGAGTTATGCTGAGACTGTTGTGTAGCTAGTGCTAAACCAAATTCTCTATGGCAGCATATGATGCCTTTCACATTGTTTTTGCGGATACTTGCTCCAAGCACCTTTTTACACTCATCTACCGACCAAGTCTTGTCTGGATGAATCTCATATTTCTGTGTTAGTTCTTGTCTAACTTTTTCAGTGACTATTAGGTTCATTTGTTCTCCTAACAGTGTTTTGAATTCACTATCTGACCACAAAGGAGTAGCAAAACCACCTTTTTCAGTTGTTGGAACCAGCCTAGCATTCCTTCTAACCATTTTGTGAGTTTCTTTGTTACCACACAAACAAACACTAAAAACTTCTCTGATCAACAGAGGGTAAACTCAAAACTGATCAACTATCGTTAACCTTCCTTCAAATTACTAGCACTTTACGCTAATCTTCCCTGCCTACAAGAACAGAAGATAAACAATTCTTCTCTGCTGAAAACAGAGGATAACAATATTAGCAAGTAATGCTAATCTTCCCTGCCTGAATCAGAGGATAACTTTCTTCCCTGCCGAAACAGAGGATAACCAATATTAACACGTAATGCTAATCTTCCCTGCCTGAACAGAGGATAACTTTCATCTCTAAAAGAAAAACTTTAGAGGATAACCTAGTTAACCAAACTCTACAGCTGTCTGTTAACTCTTCTCTGTCGGCGCAGAGGATACAAATTTGTACTGGTCTTAATGGTTCTTTTGGATAGAGTAGCACTCACCAACCATTGGTTGTACAGAAAGATTCAGTCAGGAACTCAGTCAGATCTTTGTTGAGCTTGAAGTTTCAATCTGGATTCAGGTGAGTAGCTCTATCCGGGTCACGGCACCAAAGCTGTTGTGAACTTTTTTTCTCCCAAAGTGTAGAAAACTCAGAAGCGCAGACCAGGAGACTCGGGTTGTATCTTAAGAAGGTTTCTTTATTGAGAACACGAGCTGTGTGTCGCTGTAGTCTTCCAAGCTCGTCTCGAGTCCAAAAAAAAGGAAACTTTACATTGTAGTATATATACCTTATAAAGAGGGAGGGATTACATGGAGGAGGACAATCGGAACAAAGCATGTAAATGTCATATACAGGTTTAGGAAACCTGTACTAGACTGAGAGCGTTACCAATCCTAATCCAATCACCATAACTATTCAAACAGTGAGAGTCAAAAACAGGAATGGCAGAACTCTCCCGTTGAGACAGAAGCTACCAAGAGTTTCAGTAATCTGCTTACAATAGAGAGAAACAGAAATGGCAGGCTCGATAGAGAGCAGTAATCTGACAAATACAGAAAACAGGATTTGCCGGACTCTCTTGCTGGAAACTGTTTCACAGCTGATATCATTACCATCATAACCTTAAATGCTAAATTCAATTTACTCTACCTTAATTTTTAATGTGATGTTATGTAAAGAAAATAGGATCAGCAGATCTTAAACCTATTCTTAAATTTGTAATCCTTCAGTGCATCCCTAAAAAATAATACGTATTAACTCACTTCATATCTAAGGGTATTAGATGGTTTGTTAATTTCCTTGAATTGATTACACTGTCAATAAAACATTTGCTTTTGGTTTGTAAAAGGTGTTTCATGCAGGTTTGATTTGAATTTTCGCTGCACTTACAGTAATTCTGGCCAGCAGGGGTCACCAGCCTGTGGCGCTTTGAGCACTTTGAAACAGTGAATCATTTGTGACACAATTGATTTAGTTGATTTAGAGTTTCGAGAAGCGTTGTCTGTCCCATCACTAGTTTACACTTTACACTCAGAAGTGTTAACCGGGTGCTAAAAGATATCAGTTGAGGTAAAGGGCTTTAACTTGTTTACGTGTAGGGCTGCTAAAGAGCTAGCTTTGGCCATGCGCAATTGTTTGTTCACACAAAGGTCTGTGAAGTGGATGCTGTTATCAGATTCAGCTGGAAGAGCCTGCTTGCACATTCCGGGGTCATGTGTTGCTAGGAGGCCAATGCATACGAACAACACAATTCAAGCGGAGCAGTGCTCGAGTTGTGCTTCAAGCACATTTTGAAAACTGTAGCAAAATTAGTCATGACGTATCACACAACTCATTCACAAATCAAAAATGGCACATTTAACTTTACAGACAATAAAATACTAGTTTGCTAGGCTAGAATTACACTACTAATTCGACACAGTTATTTCACATGAGTGGTCCAGCGTGAAGACTAAAATTTTATTATTTAACCCTCTGAGGTCGGCTATCGCCCCGGCGCGATAGTCTCGCTTTATTTCTTATCAGTGCAAAAGAGACTCAAAATACTCTGTTGATTTTGATCTTACGTGTTAGTGTTATACATCATTCGATCCTGTTAAGTTTCTATTTTTTTTGTGTATACTCACAATATAAACAAAGTATTGTGCTTTTAGTCAAATAAAGAAAAATAAACATGATGCTAGTTTTGCCTTCTCTCTGTCAGTGAAGTCCATTCTGAAATGCGTCCGAAAATTAACTGTAATTCCGCGAATACTTGTCATACAGGCACGAGTGTTTTTCCATAATGAAGCGTGAACTCTCTTCTTTTAAATGAATTAATTTATATAAAAAAAAAATATTTTCAGTTTATGTAATCTCTATGAAAAGACAGAGATGTCAGTCTTTTTCTTTCCAGCTCATTATACCTGATTACATGTTAATGTGCCACGCCCACGGAGAGCGCGCGGTATTCAAACGCAAATGATCTAAGGCAAGCCATTCAAACATGCCAACGCCCACCAGCTGGATTATAAAACACATCATGTTTAGTAAGTATCTTACTACCGCTGTGTACACAGCGTATCCCTACGCTGTGAGGAATAATACTATCTAATAACCCTGGAAAATGTACCAGAAGTGCTGGCAGTTTCATGTCGAGGAGCAACGGATCCAGCTGATGTAGTAAGTCATTTATTCTTAAGTGCTTTGTTCTAATCACGATATTGAATAGTGTCTGTAAACCACAAAAAGACTGTTTAAATATGAATTGCGTGTCTGTGTGTAGGCTAAATGATGAATGAACGACACAGGCGCGCGTGCGTTGTTTACTTCAGTTATACAGCGCGTGTCTGTGCCGTTCATTCACTCTAGCACCTACATTAGTAAACATGTTATTTTTACATGGACACATCCAAACTACTGTATATTGCTATAGCCTACTAAGATGAGTAAAAATAGACTGAAATATGTTGAAATAAAATGTCTGTATAAGCAACAAACTGCAAATTAACATGCTAATATAATATCATAAACACGATATGTTACAGACTAAATATGAATGTTTAGACAAGATTTCGTGATTGGTTTTGGATAGATTATACAGTTTTGACTGTAAAAAAAGACTACTGTCACATTAAATAGGTAAGCTTTTGTTCGCCAATTTCTGCTCATATGTTAAATATACTATAGTATGGGATGTTTTGTCAAAAATAAAGTATTGAATTATCAACTAAGATGTTATTATAGTGTTTGTTCCAATATTCAAACCAATGAATCCTTACCTTTTTTAATACGTATGATAAAATGTATACTTTTTACAAAGAAAGAATACACTTGAAATATTGTTAAAATTGTAATTGTTGTTGTAATTGTAACCTATTTGTAATTGGTTACAATTTCTAATTGTAATATATATATATATATATATATATATATATATATATATATATATATATATATATATATATATATATAATTTCTTTTGTCCGAGGTCGCATTCTTTGGTACGCAGTGACACAGCTGTGTGAAAGGCTCATTAATATGCAGCTCGCAAATTATCCGGCCTTTGTCTTCTCAGGTGTGAACACGCCTCCACGCAGATTGCCTTTCCAAACAAAAGGTGTCTTATAAAATTTAAATCAATGTATTGTTTTGTGAAAATGATTAGGCAGGATGATTTTCAGATCATTTTGAAGCAAAAATTCTAGGCAACAACACCCATTAGTCAAAAGTCTTGTGGACACATATTTAGTATGTGTTTTGTGGCCTTATTTCAGACACTTTAAGTTTTAGTTTTTTCAATAACCATGCATAAACAATATTCTCTCAAAAATACAAACATGTACATACATCTTGCTCACATATTATGGTAGCCCTGTTTGTGCTAAATAGAGTGTAATTACACCTTTGCAATTAATATGTTTAGAAGCAACTGAAAAAAGCAGAAATGTCAGGGCATGTCAAAACATCTCAAGGACCCCAAAAACACCTCAGACCCCAGAGGGTTAATATTGTTTTCAGTATTTTTATTCTTTATTAGTATTCATAATAATTTGTATCTGTATGTAGCGTATCTGGACTGTGTCAGGATGACTCATTCAATTATACATGTGGAAATGCTTCTAACCTTTCTGACTCTGATTCGTAACTCAGGCCTGGCACCACAGAGTCTGAGTCCTAATTGCCCCAGTGACACTTTGGTGGCATACGCGAGAGAAAAACCAACAGCCATAAATTCGAACGCGTGAGCTTCAAACGAATTCCTATCGCCCCAACACCACTCTTCCCGACAGGAAAGAACTCCGGGGTGAAAACGCACACACATACAGACATTCCTCACATTTGAAGTCAGAAATAAGTAGTTCTGACAAGGGTAAAATATATTCATGTATACCAATGTGTTCTGTTTTCATTGTAGTATAGTTATGACCTCTCTAGATGTGATAGATAAACTCTAAATGACTAGAATCATGCAAATGAAAGTAACTCTGTTGTTGGATGTGCCAAACACATCGTCCTTAGTATCGATGTAAACCTCTCGGTTTGCCTCAGCTGAATCCATATAGTAGAGTGTGATAAAATTTATTTTACTATGTTTACCATCGCTGGAGTAAGACTGACCACGTTTCTGTCACTGTCATAAACTCTGCAAATTATGGTCGGACAAAACAAAGGATTAAGTTTCCCGCTCACAGAACTCCAAGTCGATTGGTCAGTTTCACTCCGGGAGGTGTGAACGGGGACCCTTGTTAAAACCATTGACCAGCGGTTTCTCTCTCTCTTCAACTAGCTCTTCAAGCTCTTCAAACCTCTTCAACTTTCTTCAAGGCTCTTCAAGCCTTCTCTTAGTTTTCTTTTGTTTGTTTCTTCTTTAAGTTTTTATTTTCCATTTTCGGATTCGCCTTTGTTCATTTCCACCGACGAGTGAAGTGAACTTAGCCTGAATAATCTGGCAAACGTTACCTTCAACGGACAACTACCTCTTTACGTGAACGCGCGCAGCTCCGAATGACCGAGACTCCGAGAGAACGCGTACAGCTCACAAGGACACACACACACGCTTCTCGACCACACAAGAGAGCTAAATTTGCAAGTATTTCCTTTATTGAGTTTTCAAAGCATAAAGATTTGTTTAACCCCCTTTTATAGGGAGATTTGATTCTTGTTGACTCTCAGAGGTTTTGTCCAGGTAATTTGCCATTCTGATCCTCCGGGATCTAACCCCTCCTTCTCCCTCTTTCTTTCACTTCTCTCTCTGACTCTCATACTCTTTCATTATCTGTTGTTGTATTTTGTGTATATACATTTTATTCCATGTAACCTTAGTCACTGATATATGTATACTGTTCCCTTTATTCCCTTTATTCCATATATACTCATTTATTGACTCTGTTGTTCTCATATTATAAAGTCCCTTTAATGTCCGATCAAAGCTACCCGCTTTGCAATTGCTGATACTTAAATAGTATTTTCTTTTATAGAACGAGAAAGCTGTTTTTCATGGCCAGAAGAAACAGTCTTTCCTGAAAGTCTATAATAGGATAAATTGAGCGTCAGCGTCAGTTCTGGCAGGCCAAGTAGTCAAGATACTGCTAACGCTATTGGCCAACAACACGGTCTCATCAGCGATCTGCTCAGCTAAGCTGCATCAGCGCATCAGCTGTTCATCTACCCTCGCTACTAATGACTACGCTCAAATCAGGGCGCCCTATTTAAACAGAGTCAGTTCGCTCCTAACTGCTTGCTGCTCGCTCTCTGCAACCCACCACCTCCCCAGCTCCTCCTTGTCGTGTATAACGTGGCATTTGCTATTATGTCATCGTTGCTGCTCTGTTCATATGGGGGAATAGTTCTGCTCTCCCAGTACTAAACTGTGAGCGTTCCCTAATGCTGCTGCTGTCCTCTGACTCTCTGCTATTTCATGGTGCTCATGAAAGGTCAGAGGACTCCCTGAACAGAGCCATACCGCCAAATTTTAATTATCAACTGAATTGCAATTTATTCAATACAAATTTCCTAATCATTTCTATTGTCATGTGTGTTCTTGACTTAAATGGACCTGACAGAACTCCTTTTATGATTTGATAAAAGATCATACGGTCAGTTCGCTGGACGAACAAACCATTCGATAACAAATTAATTCCATTAGGGGTTATCCTGAAAGTAGATCTATTCCAGACAATTGATATATTAATGTTTAATTATAAACACGTTGTAATTGATTATTGATATAAAAAATGATCTAATTTTGCCTCCCTGTATGGATAATTGATTATAATTTGTCGTATTGAATTGTCCATACAGATACGTTGACGAAATCTTCCCATTAAGGGTAATATTATAAACTGTAGTCGATTCACTGATCATATTCATGACCAGTTGTTAAAATTCCCTTTATTTGAGCTAAGAATCGCTACATGTGTTATTATGTTTTATTAGTATTCATAATCAGTTGTATTGTATCTGTATTCTTTATTAGTATTCATAATCAGATTTATCATGTATTTGTGAAGTTTATGTGCATGAGCTAAAGAGTGCATGAACATATGTTAATATTACATGTCAGGCATATGGAGAAGAGTTATAGGAATGGATATGTGATGTAATTTTCCACTAATGCAAAGGTTTTCCAATGATTATGTGTACGTAGACCAGGGGTCACCAACCCTGCTCCTAGAGAGCTACTGTCCTGCAGATTTTAGCTCCAACCCCAATCAAACACACCTGGACCAGCTAATCAAGCTGTTCAGGGTTACTTGATAATTACATGCATGTGTGTTGGAACAGGGTTGGAACTGAAGTCTGCAGGACAGTAGCTCTCCAGGAGCAGGGTTGGTGATGCCTGACGTAGACTGTAGTATAGTAGGCCTATTCCTTATAAGAAAAGAGAATTGTGCGGCATGCCAGCACGAGGTCAAGAAGCAGTCAAGCAACAGGAGGTGACAGTAACTGTCAGTCTTTTGTATCCTTTTCTCAATTGATTTAAGTGCAGTTGTAGTTACTAGGAAACAGTGTTTGTTTACTGTGCTCACTGATGACCTCTTACCAGGGCCATTGAAGGGAAGGCATAAAGGCACTGGCATTTCCTTTTCCATTTCCAAAAGTGTTCTGCAGTGTGAGTTCTTCCTTCGTTTAAGGAGTGCGGAATGTTAACTGCTCTGACTGAGCTGAGGTTCTTTAGTGCCCATAGGAGAAGACAGCTCGCCAATCTGTCTAGAGGGCGAGACCTGAGACCTTCTTGGTGGTTTATGAAGGCCACAACCGTCTTGTTGTCCAATCTGACAAGGACATGATGGCCCCTGAGTACCGAGCAGGAACTCCTCAAAGGCCAGCACTACAGCCATCATTTCTAGGCGGTTGATGTGATAATTTGACATAGGGGTGAGTCAAATCTATCTTGCCGTTGCACAGGGCACCCCAGCCCGTCTTGAAAATTGAACCCAGCCTTACAGCGTTCTGGTAGAAGCGGGGAGATTTCCAAGGGACCAGCGCTCTAACACAGCTGTGGGTCACCTTGATCGTATATCGTATTGTTCGCCACGCATTCGATGGGACGAGGTCTTTCAACCAGTGCTGGAGGGGTCGCATGTGGAGCAGACCCAGCGTAATGACTGAGGAGGCTGCCGCCATGAGGCCTAGCAGCCTCTGGAACCTCTTGAGGGGGTGAACAGACCCTACTTTGAACAAGGTTGCCATGCTCCTGATTTTCAAGGCATGCTCTTGTGAAAGCCAAGCCTTCAGAGTCGACGACTACACCCAGAAACTAATTTGTTGGCTGGGAAGCAGCAAGCTCTTGCCAAAATTTACCCTGAAGCCCAGTTCGTTTAGATGGCTGAGGAGCTCAGACTTGTGGGTGCATAGCTCCTGTTTCTACTGGGCTATGAGCAGCCAATCGTTGAGATAATTGAGTATGCAGATTCCCATCTGCCTAAGAGGAGAAAGATCTTCGCAAAAGTATGCAGAGCTAGAGAAAGTCCAAACGGAAGGACAGTATCATGCGTTCATGACCTCAAGGCTAGATTATTGTAATGCTCTTATGGGTGGTTGCCCTGCACGCATAATAAACAAACTACAGCTGGTCCAAAACGCAGCAGCTAGCGTTCTTACTTGAACCACTTCTTCTTTCGACTCGGTTTGCGAGAGGAATGATATGGGGGAGCGGCCGGCTCACTGAAGAGTGCGATGTGAGCATTGCGGGCAGCTGGAATTCAGAAGCGCAGGGGAGACTTAAAAACTATCTTAAAAACTATTAATGATAGAGAGGTGCGGTCTTTTTTGCAGTCTTCCTCAGATTCCGCTGAAAACAGTGATAACTTACCCGGCTTGTGTACACACTTCCTTGTTGCGCAATACCACTACGTCAAAGCCCAATGAAATCGATGTTGTTTGGCAGATTCACGAGCAACAACCAATGGAAAAATTGCAGATGGAGGAATATTTTTCTTACCCAATCAGAGGAAGGTTACCATGACGTATTCTAGCAAATCGGAGGACTCTGTAGCCTTGCATATATAGTAAGGGATATGACGCAAACAGCGTCGAGTGGAGGAGATGACAGAAAGCGAACGGACGCGATGAGTATAAACAAGGCTTTATGGAGCGAGAGCGCGCAGAGATTTATATGAGAGAGAGAGACAGAGCAATTATAATATATATATATATATATATATATATATATATATATATATATACACATACAATTATAGCATTATTTGTTGTTTTAGCACTTTTATGATGACAAGCAGTAAACGATTTACGGTGGAACAAGCTCTGGAACAATTACTGGAGAGTGACGAGGAGAAAGCATTGCTTAGAAAATTCTAAGCATTCCTAAGAAAAACGCCTGGGACAATTTTCTATTGTTCTTTACACATTTTATTTAACAATTACACATGTCTGTCAAGCAAGTGCTTTGACAAATATATTTTTTGTTCAAAAACTGTTCACTATTGTTGTGTGATGTGTGATTTTCAGAAATAAATGACAAAAATCTAATTTCCGTTTTTGAAATTCTCTAGTTTATTGTACATTTTTCACTCATACTTCCTTTATAAACACATTACATGCATGCTTATGTTAGATTAGGGTCTTCTGAATCCATAGATACCAAACACATAGTGTTCCATCTCCATTACATATAGTTTATTAGCCCAAATGTAAAAATAGAGAAAACGGACCAAAAAGGGCTTAGTCCCCAGAGGGTTAAGACTGAGGAAAACAAGGTTCTTATTTTTGCTCTAAAAAAAGGGGGTGGGGGTGATCCACAATTACACTGTGACCTATTGTTTCAATCGAAATTAATACATTACCATTGATGAATCCGAATGTACTGTTTACATGTGTCACGGTGTGGGTTTTGTGTTTTGTTCCTTGTTGTTGTCTGTCATGTGATTCCCTGTTTGCCATGTGTCTTGTTAATTGTCTGATCATTGTTCCCATGTGTTTCTGATTAGCCACGCCCCCTTGTTATCTTGTTTAGCTTGTTTGTCTGTGTATTTAAACCTCTGTGCTTCAGTTGCTGTTTGTCGGTCGTTGTTTGATGTTCTCAGTTCCTTGTCCTGTGTGCCTTATTCTGAGTTTTCCCTGGATTACTGTCTATTTCATGATTAAAGTGCTTGCGATTGGATTCACTCTCTGCTTCATCCTTGCTTCAACGTAACAACATGAATGATAAAGTGATCAGGTTGATGTCAGCGTTTATATTTCACAAGCTTCTAATCAGAGTAGATTTGACATGCAAACACTACACAAATATACAGAGTTTCCCACTGTTTGTGCATATAATTCTCTTACATTGCTTCTTTTCTTTGTTTTAAAGAGCAGCCTTAAAGGGTTAGGTCACCCAAAAATGAAAATTCTGTCAGGAATTACTCACCCTCATGTTGTTCCAACCCTGTAAGACTTTCCTTCATCTTCGAAACACAAATTGATATATTTTTGATGAAATCTGAGAGCTGGCTCACTCCTTTATAGGCTGCAAGATAATTTCATCTGCCAGCCCAGAAAAGTTAGTAAAGACATTGTTAAAATAGTCCAAGTGACTACTGTGGCTCAACCTTAACTTTATCAAGCGGCGAGAATACTTTTTGTGCTCAACTATTCATTTTCTTCTGTGTGGGCCTCTGACGTGAGTTCACGAGAGCGCCATGACGCATGCGTGAGAAAATTTCTTTGCCATTGTTCCCTAAGTCCAGCGTCCCTGGGAAGGCTGAACAAAGAGGACCTGCAATCGGGGTGAAAATAACAGTGTTTCAACGGCATGGCAACAACACTCTATTACAACAAGGCATTCACTAAATACAGGGGTTTTAGTACCGCGACGCACACGGGGCGTATCCGAGGGTGTGGCCATCACACCCCTATCCAAAAAAAATAAAAGAATAATTTGCAGGTCAGCGCACATGCACAGAGTATAGTGTCTTCTTCCCGAGTTCTTTTCAAATTAGATACAGAACTGGTGGACGATAAGGAGCAAACTGGTAAACATTAAACAGCGATGGACATTCAAGGACAAAACAGCATAATCGGTAACTGTTTTTGACATTTTATTATGATCAAGAGGCAGACGGTTTTGTAAAAGATGCGGTAGGATTCTAATGTAAGGAGTGGTTTTGTGAGATACCTGTCCTAACTGAGTTACATGTGCATCAGATATCTGTGTGTGTTTACAGGGGTTTCACATGAGATACCTGTCCTAACTGAGTTACATATGAATCAGATATCTGTGTGTGTTTACAGGGGTTTCACGTGAGATACCTGTCCTAACTGAGTTACATGTGCATCAGATACCTGTGTGTGTTTACAGGGGTTTCACGTGAGATACCTGTCCTAACTGAATTACATGTGCATCAGATACCTGTGTGTGTTTACAGGGGTTTCACGCGAGATACCTGTCCTAACTGAGTTACATGTGCATCAGATACCTATGTGTGTTTACAGGGGTTTCACGTGAGATATCTGTCCTAACTGAGTTACATGTGCATCAGATACCTATGTGTGTTTACAGGGGTTTCACGTGAGATACCTGTCCTAACAGAATTACATGTGCATCAGATACCTGTGTGTGTTTACAGGGGTTTCATGCGAAATACCTGTCCTAACTGAGTTACATGTGCATCAGATACCTGTGTGTGTTTACAGGGGTTTCACGTGAGATACCTGTCCTAACTGAATTACATGTGCATCAGATACCTGTGTGTGTTTACAGGGGTGTCACGCGAGATACCGGTCCTAACTGAATTACATGTGCATCAGATACCTGTTTGTGTTTACAGGGGTTTGTGATGTGTGCATATGAACACATCTAAATCAACAGTCTATGATCTATATAGAATGAATAAACGATAAAGAAGGACAATGTAGACTAAAGTACTAATCTACTTTAAAGTAATATTACTATGTTTGCTGTTTCCCACCAGACTGGCTTCCATCACCTTTTCAAATATGTTCATCTTCAAAAGAGTACATCACAGGCATAGTTTCTTCAGAAGAAGACCTGCAACTTCTTCTGGAAAGCCACAAACGGGCAACTGGCACATCTTACACTGTTTGTACTGTAATTGATCAGTTTCTAAATTAACTGCGTGTTTATTTGTTTGATTGTTTATTTAGGACCTTACGGAAAGTATTGCTATGAAGAACATTTGTTGCGTTTAAGACACATGCACTTAAGACAGCTACTTTCATTAAACACATCTTTTTTTTTACAGTTGTCTCATAATTGAACCCTATTTGCATGAAATATGATCAAGTAAAAGAAAGGGAATGTGCTATGAAAAGTACCAAAATTGTAGGCATACCTATTTTTTATTATTATTACAATTATTTGTTCTGTCTCATGTAAGGGTATTGCAACATAATACATGGGACTACTTAACTGGATATTTTTCAGACAGATACTCATTATGGTACAGTATGTTGTTCTTGACAGATATGACAACTTTGCTGTTGGAGACAAAAGTTATAGAAGTGGAAAAACAAGCAGCTACAAAGAGGCTTCTGGAGTCAATAAAAGAGAACCCCACTGCCACTTCTGAAGTAATTCATGTCAAAATACCTTTGGCAGAAGCACACAAAAAGCACAACATTTCAGAAAACTGTAATTTCTCAAATAAGATCTATCATGGGGTGCGTGACAAAATACATGAATATGTTTCATTTGGAATGACCTCTGTCCCTTTCCTGAAGAAGGTTCTAAAAACCTTTGTCCAGAAAGAGCTTTCAGGCATGGGAAGTGTTCTACCACACCCACAGGACCCATTATACTACCCATCAAGCCATGTTATTCAAAACCATGTGCATCAGGCCTTACTTGCTGGAAAATACTCTGGCTTTGATCAACTGCAACTGGAAAAGAAAATTGATGAATGGAAATGAACAGATTCAGGTGCCCAGTTTTTCTTTAGGCAGTGCACAGAGAACGTCTCAGGTTCCGTATGTAACCCTGGTTCCCTGACAGGGAACGAGACGCTGCGTTTGAGACGCGGTGGGAACGCTCCGCGTGATTACGTCGTGAAGCACGTGTAAAATCAGTCCAATAGAAGCCCGCAACGACATAGGTGATGTCATAGACCAGGAAACTATAAAGCACCCCTGAATTCAGACCACGACAGCTTCTGAAAGGCCTGAAGCAAGTCGATCAGGGCATGCAGGAAGTATGGCAGATAAACGCAGCGTCTCGTTCCCTATCAGGGAACCAGGGTTACATATACGTAACCTGAGACGTTCCCTTTCAAGGGAACTCGAGCTGCGTTTGAGACGCGGTGGGAACCCCATACCCACTATGCCATAGTGACAAATGCCCGTTCTGTGTGAAGTCCTGCGCACACTAAGAAGCAAGCAACCTCGCCCCAGGAGTGGAGAGGTCAAGGTCATAAAACCTGACAAATGTATGCGGAGAAGACCATCCTGCCCCATTACAAATATCAAGAAGGGAAACACCCGAAATTAAGGCCATAGAGGTCGCCATACTCCTAGTAGAATGGGCCCGTACAGCTATAGGTGAAGGCTGTCCGGCCGCTTCATTAGCCAATGATATAGCCAATGATAACTATCCATTTGCTCATCACCTGTTTAGATGCAGGGCATCCTCTCTTGAGTGACCCAAAGCAGACAAATAATTGCTCAGACTTACGCCACAGGGCAGCTCTGTGAACGTAGGCATCTAAAGCCCGAACTGGACATAACAGGTTAAGTTGTTCCTGATCTGGGGTATTAAAAGGTGGAGGATAAAAGGCCTGCAGCACTATTGGGCCCCCAACATGAACTGGGACCTTAGGAATATAACCCGGTCTCGGGTAGAGAAATGCTTTCACCATACCAGGTGCAAATTCCAGACATGAAGGAGCAACCGACAGGGCATGCAAATCACCAATTCTCTTGATAGAAGAAATAGCAAGGAGAAATACAGTTTTTAAAGTGAGGAATTTTTCTGAAACCTCTTCGATGGGCTCGAAGGGAGCCAAAGCCAGACCCTCAAGTACAATGGCCAAGTCCCAAGCTCTAGAGTGCAGTGCAGGTCTCAACCTCAGTGTACCACGGAGAAAACGAGTAATTAAAGGATCTCTCCCGATATAAGTACCCCCCAGAGGGGTGTGGTAGGCTGATATAGCCGCCACGTAAACCTTTAAGGTGGAAGGAGATAATCTGGCAGAGAAACGGTCTTGCAGGAAATCAAGAACTGAACCAACAGGGCAGTTAACAGGATCTAAGTGACGTTCACCACACCAATGGAGAATAATTTCCATTTCAATGCATAAAGTCTTCTCGTGGAAGGAGCTCTGGATTGGAGAATGGTCTCCACGACATCAGTCGAGAGACCGGATTCCTTGAGCCGGGCCCCTTCAGAGGCCAGGCCCACAGTTTCCACAACTCCGGCCGAGGGTGAAATATCATGCCCCCTGTCTGGAACAGCAGGTCCCTCCTGAGTGGAATCTCCCTGGGAGAGCCGTCCAGAAGAGACACTAAGTCCGAGAACCAAACTCGGGTCGGCCAGTAAGGGGCTACTAATAGCAGACGAGCCCCTTCCCGGCGAACCCTCTCCAGAACCCCCGGAAGCATCGATATCGGGGGAAATGCGTACAGGTGCAGCCTCGGCCACACCTGCACCATCTCATCCAGACCGAGAGGAGCTGGGTGCGTAAGGGATAACCACATGGGACAATGGGTTGAATCTAATGATGCGAAAAGGTCTACTTGAGCCTGACCGAACTCCTCCCACAGGAGCTCCACCACCTCGGGGTGAAGTCTCCACTCCCCGGGCCTCAGCCCCTGTCTCGACAGAATATCCGCTCCCACATTCTGACGCCCCGGAATATATACTGCCCTGAGTGACAGCAATTTCCCCTGGGCCCATAGGAGGATCTGATGGGCCTGTTTGCAAAGGTGACGTGACCTCAGACCCCCCTGATGGTTGATATAAGAGACCACCGATGTGTTGTCTGTGTGGACCAACACATGATGGCCTCTCACGTTTGGCAGGAAATATTTGAGCGCTCGAAATACCGCCATAATCTCCAAACGATTTATATGCCAGGAACATTGATGGTCCTGCCAAAGACCTTGCACCGAGCGGCCACTCATGATCACCCCCCATCCCGTGAGGGAAGCATCCGTCGAAAGAGTGACGCGTCAACAAGAAGCCCCCAGCACTGGGCCCTGGGCGAGGAACCAAGGTTTCTTCCACATGACCAAGGCACGAAGGCATTGCCGCGTGACCTTGATCTTGCGGAACGGATTTCCCCTCGGAGAAAACCCCTTGGTCCTGAGCCACCACTGCAGGGGTCTCATGTACAGAAGGCCAAAAGTAATTACGTTGGACGCAGCTGCCATGAGACCCAACAGTCTCTGAAACTGTTTTACAGTGAGTGACTGGCCTAGTTTCACATTCTTTGCGGCTATGAGAATCGCAGAAATACGTGCAGGAGACAGACGTGCCTGCATTGTGGTCGAATCCCAAATTACACCTAGAAAAGTGGTCCTCTGAGCAGGGAGGAGCACACTCTTTTTGGTGTTAAGCCGCAACCCCAAACTCTTTATGTGGGACAGAACGACATCTCGATGCCGAACTGCCAACTGCTCTGACTGAGCTAAAATCAAACAATCGTCGAAGTAATTTAATACGCGAATGCCCTGGAGTCTCAAAGGAGCCAGAGCTGCATCCACGCATTTTGTAAAGGTGCGGGGTGATAAACCTAGGCCAAATGGAAGAACCCGATACTGGTATGCTTCGCCCCCGAAAGCGAACCTCAGGAACTTCCTGTGATGAGGATGGATAGATACATGGAAATACGCGTCCTTCAAGTCTATTGTTACAAACCAGTCATCGGACTGAATCTGTGAAACAATCTGTTTGAGTGTAAGCACTCTGAACTTGAGTTTCTGAACTCTGCTGTTTAAATGGCGTAGATCTAGAATAGGACGCAACCCTCCATCCTTGGAACAATGAAGTAACGACTGTAAAACCCTGACTCTCTGCTGGGAGGAGAAACCCTTTCTATAGCTCCTTTTTGAAGAAGTGTCAGTACTTCCTGCTCCATAACCAGAGCCTGCTGTGAGTCCACTACCGTAGGGAGAACCCCCTGAAATCTGGGCGGATGAGAACCGAACTGAATTCTGTAACCATTTTCTATTATGTGCAGGACCCATATAGAAATATTTGGCAGAAGTTTCCACGCTGCCAGAAATTCCGATAAGGGAACCAGTCTCTCGAGACTGGCCTCTGGATTTGTTTGAACAATCATTTCGGTGCCCTGAAGCGGCGAACCGCCAGGGAACAACCGAACTGACCGTTCTACAACCCTCCTCAGAGGATTGCACGGGGACGCTGACACCTCGGCGCCCTGAAGCGGCGAACCGGCAGGGAACAACCGAAGTGGCAACACTGCGACTCTCCTCGGAGAATCGCCCCCCCCCCGGAGGGCGCCAAGGAGGGACGGTTCCTCGGAATCGTTCCTTCCTGGAGGGGACCACCCTCAGAAGCCTGATGGCCTTGGCGTCAGGACTTCTTCTTAGACCAAGCTCTCTTAGTGATGACAGTCCTCAGATCCTGTCTACCTCTAACAGGACTGCGACCTCCACTCAGGAACCCCGGATTGAGGAGGCGCCCGAGCGGCGACGCTCTGTTTTTGCTGAAATCTATGTGCGGAGCTCGTAGACGGACGAGACTGGTGGGTAACGTCGGGGCTTTCAGAGATGATGATGACTCGGGGGAGAGATAGCTCGCCAGCGTGTCTTCCGCACGAGGCATAGTCAGGTAACCATAGTGATCAATCCCTTGAATTTTACTATAATTACTGGTCTGAGGATTATGCACTCTGAAAGACGCCGGTTTATTCCATGATCTCGACACCTCGGTGTGGAGATCGGGAAAAAACGGGAGTTCCCGACGAGGAGGTCGTGATCTAGATGGTAGATAACGTTCATCTAAAAGACTCTTTCTAGATTCAACATCAACATCATCGGCTGGCCACTCAATATTTAATTTAGTAACAGCACGAGATAAAACCTCCATAAGCTCCTCATCAGCAGGGGTATGAGCTGGCGAACACTCAAAATCCCCCATATCAATGACATCCAGATCCTCAGAACTGGATAGCCGTAATATTGGTGCCTCAACCTGGGAAGGAGAAACCGCAGAGCGGGCTCCTTCCTGGGCAGTGACACCAGATCCAGCAGGTAAGGGCTGAGAAAGGGCGGGGCCCGTCTCAAACCCCGCTACTAGATCCATCTGTGAACCCCAAAATGAAAGCCGCCGCTGTGCCTTGGTGCTGCTGCCGAGGCACAGCGGTGGCTTTCATCTTGGGGTTCACAGATGGATCTAGTAGCGGGGTTTGAGACGGGACCCGCACCTCGGGGAGCGCGAACCGAACCGTCCTCCTCAAAGAACGCCCGGCGAGAGCGGAGAGTTTTCATAGACAAACTCATGCAATGCTCACAGTCAGCCCCCTGGAGGACTGACTGGGTATGCTCCACTCCCAAACAAGCAATACAAAGCTGATGTGTGTCCCCACCCGTGATAAAACGAGGGCAGGGAACAACACAACGTTTATAATCTTGCTTGCTCGCCATAATGATAGATAAATAGATATATATATTGGGCTTGACAGACAACAATAAATAGACAAGGACAGATATCACAGAGAGCGCTTGCTGAAGGTACAGAAGCTGTCGCGGTCTGAATTCAGGGGTGCTTTATAGTTTCCTGGTCTATGACGTCACCTATGTCGTTGCGGGCTTCCATTGGACTGATTTTACACGTGCTTCACGACGTAATCACGCAGAGCGTTCCCATTGCGTCTCAAACGCAGCTCGAGTTCCCTTGAAAGGGAACTACAGACATCAGACATAAATACACGTTGAAGTGAATGCACAAAGAAATGGATTTCCAGTCACCGAAGACTCTGATTTTGAGGATAAACACACACCGGAGATAACCACATCACAAAAACATTCTTGTTTATTCATCAAAACATACAACAGCAGCATTTACTTGAGCGTTATGGAGATATGGTTCTACTTGATGCCACTTACAGAGCCACCAAATATGCATTGCCCCTGTTTCTGGTTGTTGTTCGGACTAATGTTGGCTACAAACCGGTTGCTGAGTTTATATCTGAAAACGAGACAACCACAGCGATAGCTGAAGCTCTTAACATCCTGAAACAGTGGAACCTGCATTGGGAGCCAAAGTACTTCATGCTTGATTATTCACAACAGGAACATCAAGCTCTGGACCATGCATTTCCAAATGCACAGAAGTATTTATGCTCATTCCATCGTGATACGATGGACAAGACAAGGTACAGGCCAGCTGAAGTGAATTAATTGTTGTTGTTTTTTTGATACCAGAATTCCATTATAGTCTTTGGTTTTCATTATAATCCTGGATATGTGATAATGTTTTTTTTTTTCTTATGGGTTTTTTTCTTTTTACTTTTCATTAAAAGTAAACCAATACAGCCTTAAATTTACATTTCAGTTTTTCCAAAAACAAAAAAAGTACTTTCAGTAATGTATTACATTGTTTTCTTAGTTTCCTTTATTTACATTTCATTTGTACTGTAAATTAGTCATCTGAAACATATAGGTAATTCCTATTTTTACAGTGTTTAATATCCCATATACTCTCTTTCTTGCAGCCAAGAACAAGTTGTCCCTCTCTGAGCAAAGTGAACTACTTGACCACCTGTGTGAGATAGCTAGTGCCCCAAGTAAATCATCCTGTGATAGGGCAGTTGACAGACTAATGGAGAGCAAGGTTTACAAGAAGTCATTTGAAGTCAGACATAATGTTGATACAAGGTGGCTATGTATTCAGGAGGTGAGGTACTGCACTGGACATGTGGAACAGGGCCACCTGTTCAATTGTTGTACAGTACATTAAGATTGGTATAAAAGGGATAGGCAAGCATTTAGTTTCTCTGAAATTATTACTCCCTGGCAACACCAGACAGACACAACAAAAGCAAGTCATCGTCATCACTGATCCAGTCTACACTTGATTATGGTAGTTGCACTGAGTTGAGGAAATAGATGCCTCAATCGATTTTGCGCACTGTCTGGACTGGTTTAGGATATTTGCTTTTATGCATCCAGTGTAGACTGGGTGCAATGTTCCATTCTTTCTGCTGTCACGGCCGACTCGCAAGCCGCGACAAAGAAGGAGATGACACGTTAAAATGGTATACAAAAAGGAATAACATTTATTAAAGTAAAAGTAATAAAGTAAGAGAATAGACCAAAACGGGAACAAGACAATAACTAGGACAACAACAAAATGGCACGAGGGGAGAGCGCGCCCCGTCACGACCGAAGGGAGCTGCTTTTGTTTGCCGGCATCAGCTCTAGCACAGGTGTAAACCATCAGTCATCATGACGTCACTCACTCCAACTCCAACCTACAAAACAAGTAACAAAGACAACCGAACCCACACAATATGACCCACACTGGGGTCGTAACACCCCCCCCCCCCATAAAAAAAAGGGTGGACATTTATGAAAACCCGTCACCCGATAAATCTCAAAACTGGAAAGACCCACCACTCTGTAATACTCTCCAATATCCTCAGCAACCACGGGCCCTGTGGAAGCAATTTAAGCAAAACATAGTTAGTCAATCAGTTAAAAAGAATAAGGAGCTCTAGACAATGCGTCAGCTACCACATTGTCAGTCCCCCTGATATGTCGAATGTCAAGTGCATACGATTGCAAGAAAAGGCACCAACGAGTCAACCATTGGTTTGGGCACCGCAAAGAATGTAAATAGACAAGCGGATTGTGGTCCGTATACACAACCAATGGGTCTGACATGGATCCCACATACACTTCAAAGTGTTGCAAAGCCCAAATCAAAGCTAATGCCTCCTTTTCAACCACCGAATAATTCAACTGATAAGAATTAAACTTTTTTGAGAAGCAGCTAACTGGACAATAAATTCCTTCCTCACCAGCCTATAACAACACTGCTCCAGCACCCACATTGCTAGCATCCACACATACCTGAAAAGAACGATCAAAACGAGGCGCTGCCAACACAGGAGTGGATGTAAGCAGTGATTTAGCTCCCTCAAAACCCTCCTGACAGGTAGATGTCCAAACAAAAGCTACTTTTGCTTTCAACAGATCAGTGAGGGGGGCTACCACGGTAGAAAAATTCCTGCAAAATCCCCGATAGTAACCTACTAACCCCAAAAACCGCATCAACTCCTTCTTAGTAGTAGGAGAAGGAAAGTGATCAATGGCCTCAACCTTGGCCCGAACTGGTCGCACACATCCTTGTCCAACTACCTTACCCAAGTAAGTCACAGTGCCCTTGGCAAACTCGCATTTAGCCAGATTGACAGTCAAGCCAGCCTCTTCAAGATGAAAGAACAGGGCTGCGACATGCTTCAAGTGCTGCTCCCATGAATCACTGAAAACTACTACATCGTCTAGATAGACGGCCACTCCCTCTAACCCAGAAACAACCCTATTCATAAGCCGCTGAAAGGTTGCAGGCGCATTTCTAAGGCCAAAACTCATAACGTTATAAGAGAATAACCCCTCCGATGTAATAAAAGTGGAAATCTTTTGAGCTCTTTTGGTCAATGGAACTTGCCAATAGCCTTTAAGCAGATCGAACTTGCTTACAAATTTCGCCGACCTAACCCGGTCAACACAATCCTCAATAAGAGGCAGTGGAAATGAGTCTGGTTTTGTTACTCTATTTATTTTACGATAGTCGGTGCAAAACCGATAAGTACCATCAGGTTTATTCACAAGCAAGCAGGGAGATGCCCAACTAGAAAATGACGGTCGTGCAATATCATGATGCAGCATATACTGAACTTCAGCGTTAAAATGCAAGAGTTTATTTGGGGACACCCGATTAAAATTCTGGCGAATGGGCTTCGAATCCCCAACATCAATATCGTGCTCCAACCAATGTGTACGCGAAGGTACATCACCAAATAAGGATACATGATGATTAACAATATCAATCAAATCACCAGATTTATCCTCAGGCAAATGAGCCAGCATTTTATACAATTCTTTAGGAGTCTCTGAATTTTTTAGACGTCCCAATAGTACTGTATCATCTGGAAAAGAAACTCCCTCATCCATTTCCTCCCCCACAAGCGAAACTCTCTCAACTACTAATGCAGGTTTCACCTCATCGTCTGACATCTTGTGAGAACGGCAATAATAGGGCTTCAACAAATTAACATGACACAACTGGGTGGACTTTCTTCTCTCTGGAGTGGCAATCAGATAGTTTAAGTCAGTAACTTGTTTTTCTACCACATACGGACCCGTAAACTGAGCTTGAAATGGGGAGCCCTCAACAGGTAGCAGAGCCAAAACCTGATCGCCAGGCATGAATTTCCGTTCCTCAGTTCGTCGATCGAAAATCGTCTTCATACGCTTTTGTGAAGAATGCAATTGTTCCTTTGCCACCTTACCTGCTTCATATAACCTACGCTTAAAATCGTTCACATAACTTATCAAGTTTTTTGGTGGTGCACTTTCAACCCACTGGTCTCTGAGTACTGCCAGTGGACCTCGAACTGTGTGCCCAAACACCAAATCATTGGGACTAAACCCAGTACTCTCCTGACATACCTCACGTGCTGATAACATCAACCACGGCAATCCTTGTTCCCAATCACCTTCCATCTCTGCACAATAAGAACGCAATAAAGACTTAAGCGTCTGATGGAAACGCTCCAAAGCCCCTTGACTTTGAGCATGATAAGCACTAGCCTTATTGTGCTTAATGTGCAGCAATTTCAAGACCTGAGAAAATAAATAAGAAGTGAAATTAGAACCTTGATCACCTTGATACCCATGAGCAACATTCCTAATTTCATCAGAAGACATCACATTCTCAAACAATTGATGGAGAGAAGAATCAAGTTGCTGCTCCTGGTGCAGCTCAGAAGGAGAAACAGAAAAGTCATCAGGCAAAGAGAATGGTTTTACTACAGCAGAATCAGGAGTTACCCTTGGCTGTGCAGAGGTCATGGAACGAGTTACTGCACATGCAGTAAACACTTCCGGATAATTCTTGTGACTCTCGTCAGGACCTGGAAGAGGAGCAGATAAAACCACAGGAGGTGAAAAAGTATCAGGCCACACCCTACCCCCTGCCAAATTATTCCCCATGATTATATCCACCCCATCCACGGGCAGTGACGGACGCACTCCAATCGCCACTTCACCACTCACAAGCTCAGATGACAACGTTACTCTGTGTAAAGGAACAGACACCACATCCAACCCAATTCCTCTAACAAGAACACTAGTACCAGTGTCACTCAATTAACACCCCGCAAGAACAATTACAATGCTTTACAACCATAGAACAAAAAGAGTTAAACAAACTTATCACTTCATCTAAAACAACAACATGTTTATTAGATCCTATACCAACTGAACTACTGAAAGAAGTGTTACCTATAGTGGAAGAGCCTCTTCTCAATATTATTAACTCATCTTTATCTTTAGGTCATGTTCCAAGAACGTTCAAGCTGGCAGTTATAAAACCTCTTATTAAGAAACCACAATTAGATCCAAATAACCTAGCAAATTACAGACCCATTTAGAATCTTCCATTTATGTCAAAAATATTAGAAAAAGTTGTGTCCGCTCAACTCGGCTCTTTCTTGCAAGAAAACGACATCTATGAAAAGTTTCAGACTGGATTCAGGCCACATCATAGCACTGAAACTGCGCTTGTTAGAATCACAAATGATTTACTTTTAGCTTCGGACCAAGGCTGTATCTCAGTACTAGTTTTACTTGATCTTAGTGCTGCGTTCGATACTATAGATCACACAATACTCTTAGATCGACTACACAATTACACTGGTGTTCAAGGACAAGCATTAAGCTGGTTCAGGTCATACTTATCTGACCGCTACCATTTCGTCTACTGAAATGGAGAAAAATCGATTATAACTTCGGCAAACTATGGAGTGCTGCAGGGATCTGTGTTAGGCCCTTTATTATTCTCAATATATATGCTGCCACTTGGTAATATTCTAAGGAAACATGGAGTTAGTTTCCATTGTTATGCTGATGACACTCAAATATATATTTCATCACGGCCAGATGAATACGCTAAATTATCCAAATTGACAGATTGTGTTAAAGATATAAAAGATTGGATGACGCGTAATTTTCTTTTATTAAATCCAGACAAGACAGAGGTAATACTTATCGGTTCTAAAAACCGTCCACAAAACCTTTCACAGCACGACTTTAACATAGTAGGATGCCCTGTTACTTTATCCGCTACAGTAAAAGACCTGGGTGTTACATTAGACTGCAACCTGTCTTTTGAAAAGCATATTTCATATGTTACAAAAACTGCCTTTTTCCACCTTAGAAACATTGCTAAGCTACGTAATATGCTATCAGTCTCTGATGCAGAAAAGTTAGTTCATGCATTCATGACCTCGAGACTAGATTACTGTAATGCTTTGTTAGCTGGTTGTCCTGCATCTTCAATAAACAAGCTACAGTTAGTCCAAAATGCAGCCGCTAGAGTTCTTACTAGATCAAGAAAATATGATCATATAACACCGATTTTATCATCACTTCATTGGTTACCTATAAAGTTCCGTATTAAATACAAGGTATTGCTTTTGACTTATAAAGCTCTAAATGGTTTAGCTCCAGTCTATTTAACGGATCTTCTATCGCCTTACAATCCATCGCGCTCTTTAAGATCACTAAATTCAAGGCTTCTGGTCATTCCTAGGATATCCAGATCCACCAAAGGAGGCAGAGCATTTTCACATTTAGCTCCGAAGCTCTGGAATAGCCTTCCTGATATTGTTCGTAGCTCAGACTCGCTCTCCCAGTTTAAAACTAGACTGAAGTTCTATTGACTGAAATCTATTTAGCCAGGCATTCATATACATTTTTTATCTTACAGTTACTGTAAATTCGGCCTCTAGTTCATAAACGCCAGAGGAGAACTGGCCCCCGACTGGGCCTGGGTTCTCCCAAGGTTTTTTTTCTCCATTGGGTCATCTGATGGGGTGTTAGGACACCATTAGGTCACTGGATGGAGTTTTTCGGTTCCTTGCCACTGTTGCCTTTGGCTTGCTCAGTTGGGGATATTCAAATTAATTAACCAATCATACCATTGATCAGCTCCACCAAACTTGGATGTCTTTTTTCCAGTAATAAACAAACATTGTTAAGTTGTTTTGATTGATACTGTGAAGCAGCTTTGATACAATCTGTATTGTGAAAAGCGCTATATAAATATATTTGACTTGACTTGACTTGACTCAAAAATGAAAATGGCAACACATCCTCCAATATAAAAGATTCCGAAGCTCCCGTATCTCTTAATATTGTTACTGGAATTTTTATCTCTGTACCAATCATCGACACATGTCCGTGGGTGATAAAAGGCGCATAATCACCATCTCCTACAAGGTTACCCAGTTTAGGAAATCCTTCACACAATGATTTAACAGGACTTAACACGGGTGCCACAAGAGCAGCTGGTTTAATGCGAGGAAACTTTCCCCCTTTACTCTTGGTTTTAAGCACAGGACACTCACTTTTCCAGTGGCCTTTACCATGGCAGTAATTACATACAAGCGACGAACTTCTAGACATACGATCTCCTTTATCTTCGAAAAACTCGTCCCTTCTCCGAAACTCAAAATTCTTGTGTGTTAACACATAATCATCGGCTAATTCAGCAGCTTTAGCAGCTGTGTCCGCTTTCTGCTCATTTATATATGTTGCAATACGAGCGGGTACAGAATTCTTAAACTGTTCCAGCACGATTAAGTCGGTCAACTCCTCAAATGTGGTTACCTCAGATGCCATACACCAGCGACTAAATGCTGTACTTAGCTCTCTAGCAAACTCAACATGAGCAACATTAACACCTCTGGACAATGTTCTAAATTTTTGTCTGTACGCTTCTGGTACTAACTCGTATGATTTCAAAACTGCTGCTTTTACGAGGTCATAATCGTTACAGTCCGAGACTGGAAGCGAAGAATAGACTTCCTGAGCCCTACCAGTAAGCACGCACTGTAAAAGTAGTGTACGTTCCTTACTGGGCCAACCTCTCGCTTCCGCAATCCGTTCAAACAATGTAAAAAATGTATCCGGATCTCGTTCACTAAACTTAGGCATCAAACGCAAGTTTCCCGCAGTGTCAAACATTTTAGAAGCACCCCGAAAAGCATCCTCTGAACCATCCTCTATTCCTCCTTCTCTTATCATATCCAAAAGATATTTCTGCAGCTCTATATCTGTCTGTTTAGTTCTATTTCTCTCACGCTCCATTTCAAGCTGTAACAGCAATAACCTCTCTTGTTGTTCAAAAGTTAACAATCCAACAGGTGGTTTACTTTGACGAGCTGTAGCTGTATCAGACATTTCAATCAATATAGCCTGTTCTATCAGTTTTGTTTTAATTGTTTCTCTAATTGTACTCTCTTTTAATCTCTTATCTTCAAGTTCGATTTCATAATGATCCGCAATGTTAAACAACTGATCTTTTGTAAACGACTCAAGTAATGCTTCAGAGGGAGAAATAATAAAATCTTCTATGAGATTAGACATACTTCCTCTAAAATAAACGTTACAATTAATGGTGTGATTCACAAACCTCACGTGGTAGGAATAAAAGGTTCCCTTTCCCTATCTATAGGAAAAAAAAATAGCTAACTCACCCCTAATCTTCGTGCGGTTACTGGCGAGGGGTATTTAAGCACCAACTACTGCTGGTACAAGAAAAGCAACCAGCACGCTGGCGACTAACTCACACCACAGATATGCTCCCGAGATGACTGCTCTACTCACAGTCACCACACAAAAATAAAAAAAATTACATTACCTACTTGTTCCAAAAGGGACCAAGCAGCTACACCTAACAAGGGAACATCAACAATATTCTCCCCACGATAAGATTTGTAAAATCACTTACCTCTTAGAAACAGCATAGAACAGCTAACTAAGGATACAGCAACATGTCCTCAAAACAAATAAATTCAACACGCATTTCCTTCCAAACGACGAATACGATATCTCAAACAATAGCGTTAACCAAACAACATTCTTCCGTTTTTTTACGTTCAGTTAATGAACGAGCCAAGTCCATTACAAAATAACCGAACGCAACAAAAACGCTTCCCAAATCACGTCGACAAATAACAGGAATTTTCAAAGGTTAGCAAACGAGCGGACGAGCCCCCATTTGTCGCGGCTTGCGAGTCGGCTGTGAGAAATGGGGGCTCGTCCGCTCGTAAAGAAGGAGATGACACGTTAAAATGGTATACAAAAAGGAATAACATTTATTAAAGTAAAAGTAATAAAGTAAGAGAATAGACCAAAACGGGAACAAGACAATAACTAGGACAACAACAAAATGGCACGAGGGGAGAGCGCGCCCCGTCACGACGGAAGGGAGCTGCTTTTGTTTGCCGGCATCAGCTCTAGCACAGGTGTAAACCATCAGTCATCATGACGTCACTCACTCCAACTCCAACCTACAAAACAAGTAACAAAGACAACTGAACCCACACAATATGACCCACACTGGGGTCGTAACACTGCATCAACTACCTTTATTAAAGTAATATGTTCTTTTCTTTTTCAGCGGTGGTGTAGGGCCTATGTGCCACAAGGATTCTCTGTGCCAGTTACCACCAACAATGGAGTTGAGGCTCTCAATAAATCATTGAAGAGCTTCTACCTCAAATTTTCTGGAACAGGAAGTCTTACATCTCTGCTTGAAACTATGATATGCGATTTCATCCCAGAACAGTTGCTATCCTACAGTAGACTCAACTTCTTCTACAGTAGTGAATGAAAAACGTACAATCCAGATGTGCCAACGTTCCTGAGAGACAGACCCAGGAGTTTTGTCAAACATTGCTTAAACAGTATCCAATCAGCTTCCATCTATTCAAAAGAGCATGTCAAGGTACTTGGAAAGGAATCTTTCAAGGTAAAGAGTGAGACAACCTCTGCTGGTACAGAGTAGAACTTGGTGATTCTGAAAGGTACCCATTTTTTGAATGTGTCCTCTTCAAAACAACATTCTTACCATGTAAGCATTTCTTCGCTGTTTTTAGTCACTCTGACAAAACATGGGGAGACCTTAGCCCAGTCTATTGTCGAAGCCCATATATAACTCTGGATTTCAGTGTTGCTCTAACCAGTCCACCAATCACTGAGAACAGCACTCAAGAAGACTTCTCTAGTGACTTTTGCATTAGTCCTCTTCCTTACCCAAGGAAACAGACACACAACAGTGAGCCACAGTCAACTGGTGTAGGAGCTGATCAGCAGCGCCTACGCGAAGAGCTCAAACATTTACATGATGTATCATGTATATGTACACTGACAAGGAGGCAATTCAGAATGCATCTTGTGTTGTTCATGAGCTTTGTAAAACACTCAAATCCAATTTACCTAAGGATCATGGCCTGGTTCTCAAGCAGCAAGAAGCTGTCAAGCTAAACCTTCGGGCTTTACCAAGTGCTATACAATCAATGTTTGCCAAAGGGTTATTTTTGTAAATTATGTACTATTTTCTTTCCTGTTTTGTTTTGTTGAGCTATCAACTTGGTGTATAGTACACATGACTTGTCTTGGCATTTGGCAACCTTTTAATAGTTCATTGTTTTAATAGTTCATTGACCCAATTCAAGGAACGGAGGGCAGGGACACCAAGGAGAATGAGGGATCTCAGGACGAGGGAAACAGGTAAGTAGCACAAGGGTGTCCTGTGGAAACAGACTGGAACAGTTCTGGAACAATAGTCTGAAATGCACAGAGAGCAGGTTAGTGGATCTTTCCTAATTCAAGGTTCGACAGGACTGGAGGGGAAGTCCTGTCATGTGATAAATGCAAGGAGAAAGTCAGGCTGACGCATCCAAACTTTAATTGAGGATAGTAAGTGTGCTAGACCTTTAGATACTATTTTGGATGCGCCTAACATAGTGAACTCTTTACATGATTCGGTTCCGGCTGAATTATTGCCTGTGCAGCAAGGCAAATGGTTGACAGTGAGGGATCGCTCTAGTCGCGGATCAAAAAAACACTCTTCCGTTCCGATTACCATAACAAATCGATTTGCCCCACTCAGTGAGACACCCACTGAGAATTCTGTTGATTGTGCCCTGGTAATTGGTGATTCGATCACACGGAACGTGAAAATGGAGACACCGGCCACCATAGTCACATGTTTGCCGGGAGCCAGAGCGCCTGACATCAAAGCAAATTTAAAAGTGCTGGCTAATGCTAATCGTAAATTCTCTAAGATTGTTATTCACGTCGGTACTAATGATGTTCGACTCCGCCAGTAGGAGATCACCAAAATTAATATTAAAGAGGTGTTTGAACTCGCAAGTACGATGTCAGGCACTGCATTGATCTGGCCCCCTTCCTGTTCGAAGGAGTGATGAGATAGTTAGTAGATTGTGTTCACTCAATGGCTGGCTGTCTAAGTGGTGTCCACAAAATAATATAGAATTCATAGACAATTGGAAAAGTTTTTGGGGCAAACCTGACCTGTTGAAAAGAAATGGTATTCATCCCTCCTGGGATGGTGCTGCTCTTCTCTCTAGTAACTTGGCTCATAGTCTTAGAGATAAAACTTGACAATCTGGGGCTCAGGTCAGGAAGCAGACAAACTGGCTAAACCGACCGTCTGCTAGCGGCCTCACGTCACCAAGGTCAGATAAATCCCATCACATAGAGCCTCTTTCACCTAGAGATCATCATATAGGGACTGTGTCTGTTCCCCAAATTTGGAAATCCAAAAAACGTCCAAAACCATCTAAGGTTAAAAATGTAATTGATGTTCAACAAATAAAAAATAGATATAATACAGATGAGCAAACGATAAAGCTTGGGTTGCTGAAAATTCGATCTCTTACTTCAAAAGCCCTCATAGTTAATGATATGATTTCAGATTATAACCTAGATGTGTTGTGTTTAACAGTAACCTGGCTAAAACCAAACGATTACATTACTTTAAATGAGTCCACCCCCCAAGATTACTGTTATATACATGAGCCTCGTCCGAAAGGAATTTATAGTAATATTTTCAAAACCACTAAGAAATCTAGTTTTAAATATACTTCTTTTGAAGTGTTGGTGCTTAATGTAAAAATATATAATGTAAACGATAAATCACGTTTGAGAATTCTGCTGGCTACTGTATACAGGCCACCAGGGCACCATAAAGATTTTATCAAAGAATTTGCTGACTTTCTATCAGAATTAGTATTGACTGCAGATAAAGTACTAATTGTTGGTGATTTTAATATACATGTAGATAATGAAAAAGATGCATTGGGACTGGCATTTAAAGACATTGTAAACTCAATTGGAGTTAGACAACATGTGTTACGACCTACTCATTGTTGTAATCATACTGTAGATCTAATATTATCACATGGAATCAATGTTGATGCCATTGAAATTCTGCAGCAGAGTGATGACATCTCAGATCATTATCTAGTCTCATGTAAATTACATTTAGCCAAGGCTGCAAAGCCGACTCCGTGTTACAAGTATGTTAGACCTATCACTTCTGCCACAAAAGATTGCTTTATCAATAATCTAGATTAGAAGAACTTGATATTGCAACAGAAACTTTTAACTCTCTCTTTTCCAGCACTTTAGACACAGTTGCTCCATTGCACTTAAAGAGGATTAAAGAAAATAGTCCAACACTCTGGTACAACGAGCACACCCGGGCCCTTAAGAGAGCAGCCAGAAAAATGGAGCAAAACTGGAAGAAAACAAAACTAGAGGTATTTCGGATTTCATGGAAGGAGAGCTCGATTGCTTACAGAGAGGCTTTAAAAGCTGCTAGATCTGCTTATTTTTCAACCCTATTAGAAGAAAATAAACATAATCCTAGGTATTTATTCGAAAAAGTGGCTAAACTAACGAAAAAGAAAGCTTCAAGCCCAGAAGTTTCCAAGAAACACAGCAGTAATGACTTTATGAACTTCTTCACTTATAAGATTGATAATATTAGGGACAAAATTATAACTATGCAACCGTCTTCTACAATATCGCATCAGGCAGTGCATTGTAGTCTCCCTGAGGAAAAATTTGATTCATTTGTTGCTATAGGAGAGGAAGAATTTTGCAAACTCGTTAATTCATCTAAATCGACAACATGTATGTTAAACCCTATACCGACTAAGCTACTGAAAGAGATGCTTCCAGATGTCATAGATCCTCTTCTTAATATCAGTAATTCGTCTTTGTCTCTAGGATACATACCAAAAACCTTTAAGCTGGCTATGATTAAACTGCTTGTTAAAAAAACGCAACTTGATCCTACAGAATTAGTCAATTACAGGCCGATCTCAAATCTACCTTTTCTGTCAAAGATATTAGAAAAAGCAGTATCCTCACAACTGTGTTCCTTTCTTGAAAGAAATTATATCTGCGAGGATTTTCAGTCCGGATTTAGACCGTATCATAGTACTGAGACAGAGAGTCACAAATGATTTGCTCTGATCATCCGATCGTGGTTGTATCTCTCTATTAGTGTTACTTGATCTTAGTGCTGCATTTGACACCATTGACCACAACATTCTTTTAAATAGACTAGAAAACTATGTTGGCATTAGTGGAATTGCACTAGCATGGTTTAAAGGGGACCTATTATGCAAAATTCACTTTTGCATGGTGTTTGGACATAAATGTGTGATGGCAGTGAGTGTACACAACCACCCTGCAGTGATAAAAATCCACCCACTCCTTTTTTTTAAATCCCCATAAATCATAAGCAGTGTCTCCCAACGACCTGTTTTCAGAATGTGGCTTTTGTGACATCACTTAAGCCACAGGCCCCGCCCACGAGTGTTGACAGACACTGCCGTTTTAACATAGACCCGCCCTGATCGAGTTCACAGCGAGTTGAGAGTTGTACACATCCGCCATTCCGCCGGTGTTGTGTAGCTGGATGTATTAATCCTCATAGCTCTATTTACTGGAGCGATAGGCATAACGTTATTGATCATGGCAGAAATGAAAGTGAGAGCGTGCACTTTATTAAGTTCATAGTTATTTTACGGATATACAGTTTAGCAGTTTATTAAACACCCCCTGAAAAGGTGTGTATATATTTGTTTACTGTTAGTTGTAACGAGTGTTTTTTTTTACTTCGCTATGTATGTTGATGATAATGAAGGGAGAGAGTGTTCTTATACAGTGTTTATTCAGCTCTTACAGTGATTTTCTAGAGTGAAATTGACACTTCATCTTTGTGTGATGTACAATAAACTTCATTGAACTCATCAGTATATTTTTACAACATTCGGACGCGGTCCGCAACAACAGGCTTGTACTAATAGTGGATAAAAGAAAGATGGAAAAACAAGTTATAACCGTAATTAAACTAGACTATACCTGTTCAGTCTCCATACAGCATATATTATCTGGCTTGGTGGGTATTATTGTCCGACTCCGGGTCGAAATGAACACGGCTACTGAGAGTTTGTTTATCATTCCGTGAGATGAGATTGTCCTGACTGAGCGCGAGCTCGTGAGGCTCCGCCCTCTGGGCCGGCAGCAGCTGCTCATTTGCATTTAAAGGGATACACACTAAAACGGTGCGTTTTTCTGAGCCTCAAAAAGTGACAATTTAAACATGCTGTAAAAAATGATCTGTTGGGTATTTTGAGCTAAAACTTCACATACACACTCTGGGGACATCAGAGACTTATTTTACATCTTGTGAAAAGGGGCATAATAGTTCCCCTTTAAATCATACTTATCTGACCGTTATCAGTTTGTAGCAGTAAATTAAGAGATGTCTTATCGATCACAAGTTCAGTATGGCGTACCACAAGGCTCAGTTCTAGGACCGCTGCTGTTCACTCTGTACATGCTACCTTTAGGAGAAATCATTAGGAAACATGGAATTAGCTTTCACTGTTATGCTGATGATACTCAGCTGTATATTTCTTCAAAACCTAATGAAACTTACCAATTCACAAAATTAACGGAATGCATAGTTGATATAAAAAAATTGGATGACTAGTAATTTCCTACTACTAAATTCTGAAAAAAACAGAGATTCTAATTATTGGACAAAAACTTCCACACGTAATAACCTAGATTACTGTCTAACACTTGATGGCTGCTCTGTTAAGTCTTCGTCGTCAGTTAGGAACCTGGGTGTGCTCTTTGATAACAATCTTTCATTTGAAAGCCACATGTGTAGTATCTGTAAAACCGCATTTTTCCATCTTAACAATATATCTAAATTACGTCATATGCTCTCATTGACAAATGCGGAACAACTAGTTCATGCATTCATGACCTCAAGGCTAGATTATTGTAATGCTCTACTGGGTGGTTGCCCTGCACGCTTAAAGGGATACTCCAGCTGTGGGAAGATGAATGTGTATTTAATAGTGGTCATTTATGTAGTAGAAATGTGAAATTATTTTTGAATTTGAAGCATTCTAGACTGAGAAAAGGCAAAAAATGTTTTTTTTACTCATGTGGCTGAAAGACAACAACTCCCAGAATGCACTTGCTTTGCCGCACTTACGAGGCCACTCCCAAACCACGCCTACCGGTTACAGGCGGCAGTATCTGAAAAATTGAGTCGAGTTGAGTGAGTTGTTCGATAAATTTCCATCGAAATGGTGTTAAATTGCATTGTACCGGGATGTACAAAAAAAAAACAGGAAAGGAGAAGAAGTAAGTTTCCATCATTTTCCGTTAAAAGATTTGGAGCGATGTAAACAGTGGCTACGGGCTATCAATCATCCGAAGTTTGGTGAGGACACCGATATGGAAAACCTGAAAACCCGTAGGATTTGCAGTCGTCATTTCAAGCAGGAAGACTATGAACCGAATGTCCTTCGAATGAAGAGAACCACTCTGAAGGATACTGCAATACCATCAATATGCACCTTCCCCGATGACGAACAGCCTGGGCCATCTGGTACTAAACGCATTCGTCTAGAGGTAAGACTATCAACTAATAGCGACTCTATTTCTGATCACACAGTAGCCTAGCCTATAATGTTTTAACTTTAGTTGTTTGCAGTAAAACAGCAAATTTATAAAAGTAACATTAGATAGAAAATTACATATAAGTTGTATATAAGTTGACTGTTCTCAAAGTAAAGCCACTGTTCGGTAAAACTGAGTTAGCATATTTGTCGATTTATGCTAGCGTTACCACACAAACCTGTTGCTGTATTAGACTGTTGAGAAGACTTTTGAGACAGATACATTTGCGATATGAACCCCTAATGTAGTACAGACTAGAACAAATAATGTTAATTACTGTAAGCTTAAAAATATAATTGACACCCTCAATTTCAGTAAAATATTTGATTACATGTCCGTGAGTAACCTCAAACGCCCATGTTAGAGGTATTGCCTTTTTATTCGGGCAACGAAAAAACCTGCATTGTTTTCTCATCAGAAAAAGTTCTGTTCAACTAAATGTTATGTAACCTTATTGAACTTGTGTCATTTCAGACTACAATCTCGTCTGATGCGTTAGTGTCGTCGAAAAATGAAGAACCATTGCTACTGACCTCAACACCGCTCAAAATTCCTGCTTCTGTCCAAGAACAATTCGTAAGTTTCTGAAGAACTAACATACTTCAGCATATTCTTTTTTTTTAATGAATTCTAAAGCAACTGTATGTATTTTTTTTTTTTTTTTTAAAGTCACCATGCCCAAGTACACCTGGGGGCCTCAATACAACCATCAGCTCCATTGAAGCTGAAATTGAAAATGATGAAAGCTATCAGCCCGAGTCAACCTTCACCGTCACATCAACATCATCATCATCTGATGATGAAGGTGTAAAAGACTGGCATGAAAATAAGATAATTGTCAACGAGTCCAACCTCATGTCACTCTTCAAATTTTGCCAGACATGTGGGAAACCAATTTCTTCAAAGACTATTGTTGACGTTGGTGCACAGAGGAAGGTGGATTGGACATGTCTTGGGGGCCATGTTGGGTCCTGGAAATCTTCACGTGACTATAGGGGAATGCCAGAGGTGAACCTCCTTGCAGCAGCAGCTGTTTTGTTCAGAGGGGGCACATACACAGAACTCTCGGACTGGTGCAAGACCATGGGTGTCCAAATGATAGGACATAGTACATTTTACAATATCCAGAAGGTATACTTGCACCCTGCTATCGAGGAATTGTATATTGAAAAAAGAACAGAACTCTTAGCAAGAGTGTTTTTAGAACAGGAGGATGGAAAGACGCTACACCTGACGGGTGATGGCCGATGTGACACACCAGGTTTCAGTGCAAAATACTGTCACTACACATTTATGTTGGATGACACAAAGGAGATACTCCACACAGAACTGGTGCAGGTAAAATAAATATAAATAGCAGCAAAATTATAGTAATTGAAAATTATAGATGCTATTTGTAAAATTATGAATTTGTCTCAAACTTGACTCTTTAGGTTACTGAGGCCACCAGCTCTGTTACCATGGAACCATTAGCTTTCAAAAGGGGCATAACTGAATTGATGGACCAGGGCCTTGACGTGGAGGTGATGGCCACAGATCGCTCTACATCGATTAAAAAAATAATGAGGGAACAATTTCCTAATGTCCAACATCAGTTTGACATCTGGCACACAGCTAAAGGTATGTATTTGTTTAGTCACCCCTGTACACAAACATCCACACTTCTCCAACCCTAACTCTGCTATAACTCGCAGGTTTCCGGAAGAAGATGCAGAATAAGGGGAAGAAAAAGTCAAACGAAATCCTCCATGCATGGACCAGGTCAGTGTTATTTTGTAATCGAGCAGACTTTACATTGGTTTGCAAGGTTCAAAATTAGTAATTGTATATCTTTTATAGGTCAGTCGTAAACCATATGTGGTTTGCCTGTGCAACAAGTAAAGGTGACATCGAGGTAAGACTTTTGATTGTAATGTTATTATGTTTTTGAAAAATTAAATACAATTAAATAAAACTCTACACTTATTGTCAATAATTGTATTTTTCATACAGGCATTGAAACGCAGGTGGAAGTCCATTACACACCATGTGTGTAATGAGCATGAGTGGACAGATGACAACAGAGAACAGCATCGGTGTGACCATGCTACTCTATCAGACCAGGAGCAAAAGAAGCGCATGTGGATGAAAAAAGATTCTGTGGCGTTTCAAGACCTGTCATCGTTGGTGCTTGACAAAAGGCTTCTGAGAGACATGGATAAGATGGCCCTATTCAAACATACAGGTGAGAATAGTTGCCCTTGTACACTTGATTATTTTTCCATTTGTTGTATCCCTTCTCCCTTACTCTTTTTAATTGCACACAGGCCCACTTAAAGTATTTCACAGTGCAATTCTAAAATACATCCCCAAACGCCAGGCATTCTCATTCCAGGGAATGAAGGAGCGATGTTACCTTGCCATCCTGGAGCACAATGAGAACATTGTCGAGAGGAAGCAGGACACAACCAAGACAGGTGTGTTATGTGTTGTCTGAGTAGTATAATATCCAAAACTAGAATGTTTACAGCTATGGGAACGATCAGACATGACAAAGTTAAATCTTAGTTCAGATTTTATATTTCATTATATTTCCTATCATTTACAGGACAAGCACGGTTTAACCAAGTCTTCTGCAAGAGATCCAAACAGTGGGTCTTGAAGAAAATCTTCACACCACACACCACCCAGTTTATAGACACACTCATCAAGAGGGTCATGGATAGAAGACGCAACCCAAACATTAAATTTACAGTGCCAACCTCATCACTTACACTGCCACAGCCTGCGCTGCCACCCAACATTGCACCAGTCCCAAAACCATCAAAGGAAGCTGCCACAGCTTCTTTCCAGAGCCGCTTCTAAAACCGGCTTAGCATAGCCCCTACAGTAAAATCAGATTCTGCCTCAGCTGTTTATATTTCATTATTTATTTTTTGCCTGCTTTGTTTCTATATATTGTGCAAAATATATTTTTTGTTTTATTTTATTTATTTTAACTTGTACCTTTGAATATGGTAGAAATGCTTTGTTGTGAATATTAAAACAAAAAAATTGTTCATCTTACCCTGTACTCCAGTGTACAATAAAGTTCTACATTACAGACTTGCTGAGCGAGGCTGAATGGTTACTGTCACTGATTTTGCTGTAATTACTTACTGTAGACATATAAGACCTGGATTATTTCCCTTCTTGGAATTGATTTTGAATTAAAGATAACTTTACTAAAGTTAGGAAAAGTTAGCCTAATGTATATAACACAACTTAGACTTTCGCATAAAACAAATTGAACTCCAATTGAAATCAATATTTCTCTAAGCTAATACATACTCTAGCAACAGTAAAGATTTATAAGAAGAACCACAACCAGTGTCAATTATAACTTTTATTGAAAAAAAATAATTAATAGTAACACTTTTACATTCAAAGCTCTTACAGAGCTTCAGCTGTTTCCTGAAATCCACTGTATTGCCCGTCAGGAGCTGGATATCTCCGTCTGATATCCTGGACAACACAGGTGGGCAAAACGATACGATAGCCTTTACCAAGTCTCTCGCCTTGCAGGACCCATTCCATGAAGTGACGGTAAGCTGTTAGGCGATATTGTCTACAAAATAGTAAACACAACGTTAGTAATGCGAACTATTTGCACATATAGTATGTGCGCATACATGAAAATATAACAATAGCTCGGCTGACTACGCGGGAACAACATTGTGATTATGCCGGGTGTCCAAACTCTGTACATTACGTCTTAGTAACAAAAAGAAATACAAAACAAATACTCACTTTACACTAAGCCGTCCATTTGTCCCTGCAGGCTTTGGCTGGCGTTTCCAATTTATCTTTGGGATCCTGAAATAAGTTTCCAGGACCCCCCTGTCCATGTGTGGTACAAAATTTGGGTGCTCAGTTACACATGCTAGCGGTGCAGTTTCATCAGCGGATTCAGCGGTCTCATGCAGAAGAAAATAGCATCGCTGAAATTCGCGACAGCAATAGGACTCTCTATCTGTTTGCATAGACGCACAGCGAGAGCACTGACACCACCAGTTCGCCCCAGCTCGAGTCTGGCCGGGCTCTTCCTCCTGACCGCCAAGCAGGTCTTGCTCCCCTGCTGCAGCAGCTGCTCCGGCCGCCTCTTGCTCCATCTCCCGCAACTGTTCGTCACTGTATTGCGGCTCGTATAGGTAGCCGCGAGCATCCGATTCACACAAAAGATCTTCGAAATCCCCTGTCATTACTTCAAAACTTTCTTCCGCCATCGTGATTAGACTATTATACAAAGTTTTACAGAGCAATAGCCTGTTAGCTTAGCTTAAAGATGGCTGACACTATCTTTACATTCTATGAGTAATATCCCGCCTCATATGGGCGTGGTGAAAACATGCGGAACTAGCTACTAATACTGGCTGTAGTTTAAAGCCTCTGGCCCAAAAATCCTCCGATGACGCAAAATGACGATTTTTGCGTCATCGGAGGATTTTTTCCAGACTTAAAATGAAATTTTCTCTCATATCATGGGGATATGAAGGGGGGGAAGCAGGGTAATTCGGAAATACTACTGGTTTTCTACTGATACAAAGCTTAATGCTAAATCCTGGAGTATCCCTTTAATAAACAAACTACAGCTTGTTCAAAACGCAGCAGCTGGAGTTCTTACCAGAACCAGGAAGTATGACCATATTAGCCCGGTTCTGTCAACACTGCATTGGCTGCCTATTAAACATCGTATAAAATATTTTAAAATATTGCTGATTACTTACAAAGCACTAAATGGTTAAGCTCCCCAGTACTTGAGCAAGCTCCTAAAGCATTATAGTCCTTCAGGTCTATTGCGATCTCAAAATTCCGGCTAGTGGATAATACCTAGAATATCAAAATCGACTGCTGGCGGTAGATCCTTTTCCTATTTAGCACCTAAACTTTGGAACAGTCTTCCTAACATTTTCCGGGAAGCAGACACACTCTGTTAGTTTAAATGTAGATTAAAAACACAACTCTTCAACCTGGCATACACATAGAACACTATACATTCCTATTATTCAAATCAGTTAAATGATTATTAGGCTGCATAAATTAGGTCAGCCGGAACCGGGAACACTTCCTATAACACCTGATGTACTCGCTACATCATAAAAAGAATGACATCTACGCTAATTTTAGTCTTTCTGTTTTTTCCGAGATTAACTGTAATCAGCAACTGTAATCAGCCGGACCCGGGCCGTATCCAGATAAGATGGTGGACTTGCACCTGGACACGACCACAACGCATTCCTGAAGTGTCAGCAGAACTTGTGTCAACTAGAATCTCCCCTGTGAAGGCCTCATCGACACGACAGCCATCGGCACTGATCCTCAAAAAACTCGTCTCCATATGCACGTGATGATTCCGGTCTTCAAACAGATGAACTGCATAATATAATGTTCCGATCCAATCTGACCTCTGACTTGTAATGCTGCCTGAATCATAATCATACACTGTTTGTTCGTTGGCCAGAGGAGAACTGGCCCCCCAACAGAGCCTGGTTTCTCCCAAGGTATTTTTCACCATTCTGTCACCTGATGGAGTTTTGGTTCCTTGCCACTGTCGCCTTTTTCGCCTTTCTTCGCCTTTGTCACCATTGGCTTTTGGCTTGCTTAGTTGGGGACATTTAATTTTATATTTAACATTATTACAACATTATTTTTCTGTTATCTCTGTAAAGCTGCTTTGAAACAATCTGTATTGTAAAAAGCGCTATATAAATAAAGGTGACTTGACTTGACTTGATACACACTGACAATCTTGTGAACAATAGTGAAAACTTACCTAGGTTAACAAAGGTGAGAATATGATTGTGAAATAAAATGTTCTGTCAATAACATCTGTCCACTGAGCAAATTCTTTGAGCTTGTTTATCATCAGAGGTGAGACATATTTTGGAACAAGATGACCCAAACATGGTGATAAGCACAGCTTTCAAACTATGCATTAGACAGAGCGACCTGGCAACGCTGGATGAGGGTTCCTGGCTCAGTGACATGGTAAGAGTGTAAGTGAACATATAGTAAGATTAAAAATTACCCTTATTCACTGTCTTATTTATGATTATTCAGTACACTTTCTTTCTCAAAAAAGAAAGAAAATATTTATGTTCATTGTCTCCGGTTGTTCCCGCTGTTGTCGACCGGCCGGGAGACTCATAAAGAGAATTGGGAGAATGTTGTGCACCTGTATATAAGCTTAGGCTTTTAGACTGTTGTTTGTGCTTCAGAGCTACAAGACTGATGTGAGATTTGTTTGCTCCCAATCATTTTTGTGTTTGGTTTCTGTTTTGTTTATTTATGGTTTCCTTTGTGTTACTTTGAGCTTGGTTCTGTTTGACATTTTAATATCGTTTGTCAGACAGAAATGGTAGTTATTTTGTAATTGATTTCCTGTTTTATATGTTTTTTTGTTATGTTAATAAATATTGGTAACAACCTGACCAACTTCACAATGTCCTCCACTCATTTGTCACGGCTTTGAGCCGGTCGTGACCAGTGGTGGACGAAGTACATATGTTTGAATTGAATACATTTTTTGTGTGTTTAATTTTGGATGGAAGTGGACTGTTCCCATAAGGTATCATACATTTGCAGTACTTACTGTATATATTTTTTTCTCAAGCGTCTATGGTCATAATTATTAACATCCTAAAGTTATGATACACTCACATAAACCTGCACAACGCCATTAAGTATATATATATATTTATATATATAAATAGATAGATAGATAGATAGATAGATAGATAGATAGATAGATACACACACACACACACACACATACATGCTGCTCTCTGCCCCGCTTAAAATCATTGGCAACGTGATTGGTTTGGAACTATTGAGAGCTACACGAATCACATGACCGCGCGGCGGCGAGATCACTATGATCTACATAAAGTATGTAACATAAGATAAAAGGAGTTTTATCAGTATGTGTGACAAAGCATTTTCTGCAACAGCTCCAGCTCTCCGACGCACAGTGTAAACGTCAGCGTCCGAATTCACTCACTTCATTTTGTTCACTCCTTGCAGATATAGTGTCAGTGCACTCAAATGCCATACACTATATAGGGATTAGTGAATGAGTGAACGAGTGAGGGGTATCGGACACAGCTACTGTACCGCAACTCTCATAACGACTCTGGTTCGCACTTAGTAGATACCGCCAATTCAAATTCAAAACAAAGTGCGCGCGCTGTACTGTGGCTCGTTTGACCAGTTACGTTTTTATCCACTCATAAATAAAAAGGAACGACTGATTTTGAAAATGTAGTAGAGTAAAAAGTAAGATATTTGACATTGAAATGTAGTGGAGTTAAAGTAAAAGTCTCCCCAAATTTAAATACTTCAGTAAAGTACAGATACGCAAAAAAGCTACTTAAATACAGTAACGAATTACATTTACTTTGTTACTGTCCACCACTGGTCGTGACAAATATGGGGGCTCGTCCAGCCAATTGTTATTTGATAAAGATTTGTTCGTAGTTTGTTTGTGTCGTCTAGTCAATGGTTATTTGATGATTCGTTCGTAATTTGTTAGGGTGATAAATATGGAGGCTTGTCCATTGTTTATGTGATAAATATTTTTCTGATTTGTTTGGTTGCTGATATATGGACAAGTCCGTTCGGTTTGCAGTGGTGGACGAAGTACACATACCATGTACTTGAGTTAAAGTACAGATACTCAAGGTAAAATATTACTCAAGTAAAAGTAGAAGTGCTGCCTTTAAACATTCACTTGAGTAAAAGTACAAAAGTATTTGCCTTCAAATGTACTTAAGTATCCAAGTACTATGATTTTTTTATGGCTATAATGTCCTATTATAATTTGTCACAAGACTCTTGCTTAACTCAGTCTACTTGAAGACTAATGTCACTCTTGGCACACCAATCTATTAACAAAATGACAGTAATTATATATATATATATATATATATATATAAATTATTATTATTTTTTTTTTTTTTGAATGGAATACATTTTTTGTGTGTTTAATTTTGGAGGGAAGGGGACTGTTCCCATAAGGTATAATAAATTTACAGTATTTACTGTATATATTTTTCTCAAGCATATATGGTCATAATTATTAACATCCTAAAGTTATGATACATTCACATAAACCTGCACAACACCATTAAATACATATACAAGGGTGTAACTTTTCCCCCCACAAAATGGGGAAACATTTTTTCGTTTTGAATCCCATTTCCTGCATTTACATACATTTAGGGACTATGGTGATACAAAATCCAGGAAATAAATTGATTATCAAAATCCAATCAAAAAGTTGATTATAATGATAAATTCTGCCAAAAATAAAAGTAGGCTACGAAACTATGTATAACAAAAAGATGTCTTGCTTTTTTATTGTTTAATAGGGGCCTATTGCCAAGACTTGAGATAATCATTTTATAAAGTAAAAAATGTTAAAATGAATGAAAAAAAAAATTTTTGAAATTATGTGAGACCCAATTTACACTGTAATGTAAAAACAACATAAAGACAGTATATTTTAAATAATTGTTTAATAGCATATTTTTATGAATGAAGGCCAGCATCCCTGATATTAATATAGCTACTGATGTCTCCATGAAAAGGACCCCCCCCCCAACACACACACACACACAAATTTGAAACATTTATTAGGCTTCAAAAATACATAATAAATGCCATATTTACCTGCGCACTTCCTGTCTAACAGATATGAAATATACAGAAACTGAATAAGGTTATCAAACAGTCTGCACTGCATAAATTATAAATTAAATATAGATTAATCCTTATTAAAGCTACAAACGTTCTTTAGACAAGATCAGTGAGTAATTTGCTCTGTTCCCCTTTGTTCTTTGGTTAACTTTACTGATAGACAGAATTGGCTGCTGTCCCTTTAAGAACTGTAGCTGATGACAGGATCTTATGCATTTAATTTTCTCATTTACTCTTGACTTTCATTTAAGATTTGGTTTAACTCATTTAAGACTGTTCTTGTGAGAATACAATTGACAAAACGGACATTTTGGCATAAATGTGTGTGTTATTATTCAAGCGCGAAAGAGAACTGGATTGAGAGAACTGGATTGTCCTGACGCACACGCACAGAACACACACGCACACGACGCACAGACAGCGCGCCAGAATCCAGTTCTCTTTCGCGCTTGAATACCGATACCTTGAATACCAGCGCGATACCTGCTCATCAGAACTTTCAGTGAGCTATTTTTAGAGTGTGGACGTGGACGTTTACTTTAAGGTATGGTGTGGACGCGACATAGCTGGACGCGTACGCGCGCATCGGTAAAGGCTATCTCCTGCTCCTCCGTGGCCATGATGGCGTGCGGATAAATAAATCATAAACAACGAACATGAAAGTTGAGGACACACAAACGGGATTTTGAAAAGTGGGACATGTCCCCACAGGAATTTACGCCCATTTTGTTCACTCCTTGCAGATATAGTGCACTCAAATGCCATACACTATATAGGGATTAGTGAATGAGTGAACGGTTTCGGACACAGCTACTGTGTCGCAACCGTCTATCAGTTCGCAACTCTCTAACGGCTCTGGTTCGCACTTAGTAATTCAAGTTCAAAACAAAGCGCGCGCGCTGTACTGTGATTGGTGGCTCGTTTGACCAGTTACGTTTTTATCCACTAATAAATAAAAAGGAACGACTGATTTTGAAAATGTAGTAGAGTAAAAAGTAAGATATTTGACTTTGAAATGTAGTGGAGTAAAAGTAAAAGTCTCCCCAAATTTAAATACTTCAGTAAAGTACAGATACGCAAAAAAGCTACTTAAGTACAGTAACGAATTACATTTACTTCGTTACTGTCCACCACTGTCGGTTTGGTAAGAGAAATGTGCGTGTTCATTTGGTTCTGTTTAATGTGATAATTTAGTTGACCGTTAATTAGTTAGAAACTTTTTTTCTCGATAATATTCGTTAAGTAAAACTTGTGGAGGGTTTTAGTGGTTGGTTTGGTTGTTCCCTTTCGAAGGGAACTCAAACTGCAGCAAGCGCTATGGGGAACGCCTCAGCGTGACTGATGACTGAAACACTGTAGAATCACGACAATCCTATTGGCCGGCGTCAGCCATGACGTCATGCTCTAGCGCGACCAGGAAGTATAAGAGGAGCGCCTAGAGAACATGTCATCCTCTTTTCGTCTTCAGGGACTGTTTCACTGACACTGTGAGTAAATCGAAACTATGGCAAACAAGGGAAGTGTGCCGACCCGTGTGAGAGGTTTCTCACACCTGGTGGCACTCGCTACCTTTGTGGCTTTGTCTGGGTGAAGAGCACGCGCGCTCTGTTCTCGAGGGGATAGAGTGCGCCGATCTGAGAGTTTTTCTCAATGAGAACGCTCCGTTCTCGTCTGTCTTTTTTTCTCGAGGGAGGATTGACAGTCATCTTTGCTTCGCGGTTCGGGTCCCGCTCGTGCCGAGGCGGACAGGAGACTAAGATCTCGGGGATTTTAGAGGGAGCTCGTTGACGAGTTTGAGAGAGGAGTGAATCACTCAGACTCGTCGACGGGTGACGAGAACGAACTGTTGGGCGGGGATGCGCGCTCTGACGCGTCCTCTGGTCCAACAGTCAGTGCTCTACTGAACGCGCCCGCCAGGCTTGAGTAATGCCATGGCAGCGCGTCAGATGGGAAGCATTCAAAAAAAAAAAAAAAAATTCTTGATGAGCGCTTTCTCTCTGGTCACACCCTACCAGACACCATTAACAGAGTAGTTGGCACTACGTGCCTCCTCCAGTTAAAACGAATGTAGACAGGCTGTAATTAACGGCCTCCGTTCCCCTCCTGGATAGGATGGGTTTCCCTTACGGTGTGGTGAGATTGCTATAGGGACTCTATCGCTTCCTTTTCACTGAGATTCGGGTAGCCCAGATCTAGGTCTCCTCTCATGCGAGAGTCATCATGCTGAGACCTCTGGCCCTGGAGCCCCATGCAGGCAGCACGGCTGCTGCAGGTAGAGGTAGACTAGGGATCACTCTCTTAAGTCGTCAAGAGAGGTTTTCCTGGCCCTCCGCCTCTTGGGCTCTGAGCTGGATTTATTTAATATAGTTGTTTTCAAAAATAGCTAAAAAAAAAAAACTAGTTAAGACCACTTGGGTGCGAGTATGGCAGGCCTCCTCTTCTTAGAGTCGTTCTGCTAGGCCCCTGCTCCCCATAACCCTGTGGAGGCAGTATGCGTCTCTGAATTTGAGACAGTGGTCAAGTCGCTCCTCTAGAGTAGGATGACGTAGTATTCCCCTAGTTAGCAGGGTGTTTCTATAGAGTGCTTAGTAACGAGCTAGCTCTCCTAACTATATGTATCAGGCCTCCTCTCCTTTTAGAGTCATCCTGCTGAGGTCTCCATATGTATAGTTAGACTGTGTTATCTGTTTATAGCATGTGTCAGGCCTCCTCTCCTTCGAGAGTCATCCTGCTGAGGCCTCCATGATAACAGCATTTCAGGTGGAGCTTGAGAAGTGGCCCCTCTCTGAGGAGGAGGTGCTTCAGGCCCTCCACTCCCTGAGCTCTGATGATCGTCGAGCTAGCTCTCCTAAATATGTGTCAGGCCTCCTCTCCTTCGAGAGCCATCCTGCTGAGGCCTCCATATATACATTTTGCTGTGATTGATCTGTTTTATAGCATGTGTCAGGCCTCCTCTCCTTCAAGAGTCATCCTGCTGAGGTCTCCATGCAAAAAGACGTTGCAGGTGGAGCTTGAGAAGTGACCCCTCCCTTTCTGAGGAGGTGCTTCAGGCCCTTCGCTCCCAGAGCTTTGGTGATAGTCGAGCTAGCTTTCCGAACTATGTGTCAAGCCTCCTCTCCTTCGAGAGTCATCCTGCTGAGGCCTCCATGCAAACAGCATTTCAGGTAGAGCTTGAGAAGTGGCCCCTCTCCATCTGAGGAGGTGCTTTAGGCCCTTCGCTCCCTGAGCTCTGATGATCGTCGAGCTAGCTCTCCTAATGTGTCAGGCCTCCTCTCCTTCGAGAGTCATCCTGCTGAGGCTTCCATGCAAACGGCATTCCAGGTGGAGCTTGAGAAGTGGCCCCTCCCTTTCTGAGGAGGTGCTTCAGGCCCTTCGCTCCTGGGGCTTTGGTGGTAGTCGAGCTAGCTCTCCTAACTAGGTGTCAGGCCTCCTCTCCTTTCAGGGTCATCCTGCTGAGGCCTACATATATTCAGTTAGGCTGTGTTATCTGTTTATAGCATGTGTCAGGCCTCCTCTCCTTCGAGAGTTATCCTTCTGAGGCTTCCATGCAAACAGCATTTCAGGTAGAGCTTGAGAAGTGGCCCCTCTCTCTCTGAGGAGGTGCTTTAGGCCCTTCGCTCCCTGAGCTCTGATGATCGTCGAACTAGCTCTCCTAAATATGTGTCAGGCCTCCTCTCCTTTGAGAGTCATCCTGCTGAGGCTTCCATATATACGGTTTGCTGTTTTTGATCTGTGTTTGATCTGTTTTATAGCATGTGTCAGGCCTCCTCTCCTTCGAGAGTCATCCTGCTGAGGCCTCCATCCATACAGATGTTGCAGGCTGAGCTCTGATTGTGGTCGAGCTAGCTCTCCTAATTATGTGTCAGGCCTCCTCTTCTTCAAGAGTCATCCTGCTGAAGCCTCCATATATACAGCTTGGTAGAGCGCGGAAGGGGTTCTTCCTCATTTCTTGAGTAGTTGTTAGACCCCTTGCTCCCTGAGCTCTGGTGGTAGTCGAGCTCTCTCTTAACTTCTATTACAGGTTGAGCTTGAGAAGTGGCCCCTTCCTCTCTGAGGAGGTGCTTAGGCCCTTAGCTCCCTGAGCTCCGATGATCGTCGAGCTACCTCTCCGAAATATATGCGTCAGGCTTCCTCTCCGAGAGTCATCCTGTTGAGGCCTCCATATATACAGCTCGGTAGAGCGTGGAGGGAGAGCACCTAGGCCCCCTCGCTCCCTGAGCGCTGTAGCGGTACTCTAGCATGTGTCAGGCCTCCTCTCCTTCGAGAGTCATCCTGCTGAGGCTTCCATGCAAACAGCTTTCCAGGTGGAGCTTGAGAAGTGGCCCCTCTCTCTCTGAGGAGGTGCTTTAGGCCCTTCGCTCCCTGGGCTCCAATGATTGTCGAGCTAGCTCTCCTAAAATATGTGTCAGGCCTCATCTCCCTTGAGTCATCCTGCTGAGGCCTCCATATATACAGTTGGCTGTTTTGATCTGTTCTATAGCATGTGTCAGGCCTCCTCTCCTTCAAGAGTCATCCTGCTGAGGCCTCCATGCAAACAAGCTTTGCAGGTAGTAAGAAAAGGGGCATCTCACTAACAGAGAGTTGTTTAGGCCCCTCACTGCCTGAGTTCTGCATCATGAACCTTATTCACCCTATGAGGAAAAGCTCTAGACCACAGTGGTGTAAGTGTGGCAGGCCTCCTCTAATCTCAGAGTCATCCTGCTGAGGCCTCCGCTTCCCATAGCACCGTGAAGGAGCTATCGTCTCTGGCTAGAGACTGTGGTTGAGTTATGTAAACTCAAATAGGTTGTTGGCTTCAGCGTTGAGCATGATAGCCTCCCTGGTGTGGGGGTTGACACTGTCCCCCCGAAAGTAGCAGGCTAGGACCCATAGGCTCCGGGCTATACTCCTTTAAAGGGACCCCCCTCTGAAGGTTGGGCTGTGGTTTCCATGCCCTCGAGCTGGCAAGCCCTCTGTGTGATTCACGGAGTTCCCCTCGCTTAGCATGGAGCTCGGGCAGTGGCCGTAGGGAGTAGTGCTACAGTTAGCCTGACGTCTAAGCAGTAAGGGGCTTTAACTTTGAGTTAATGTGTTTTTGCTTGTAGCCATAGTTGCTGAAGCATCCCCTCAGCATGGCAGCGTGGGTATCTCGTTCCCCATAGCGCTTGACACAGTTCGAGTTCCCTTCGAAAGGGAACGTCTCAGGTTACGACTGTAACCTATGTTCCCTGAGAACAGGGAACGAGACACTGCGTCTCGTCGCCATGCCTCTGGTCTGCTTTTACAGTCCCTTCAGACGAAGAAGTGGATGACATGTTCTCTAGGCGCATCTTTTATACTTCCTGGTCACGCTAGAGCATGACATCATGGCTGACGCCGGCCAATAGAATTGTCGTGATTCTACAGTGTTTCAGTCATCAGTCACGCAGAGGCGTTCCCCATAGCGCTTGACGCAGTGTCTCGTTCCCTGTTCTCAGGGAACATAGGTTACAGTCGTAACCTGAGACGTTTTGGCTGGTTGTTTTACGGGAGTTTAACTTGGTAAGTGTTGGCTACTGTTTGTATATTTGAAGAGATAATTGTCTTGGATTAGGCTTTTCCCTGCTTAGGTTTAGCGGGATATCCTTAACGGGATATTCCGATCTTTTTTATTTTAGTTTATTATTTTTGTACAGTGAAAGCAGTTAGAGCATTTGTCTTGGGAACACGTCCGTGTTTGTAGTAGTGACTTGTTAATTGGTTGCTATTGCAAACACTGGTTTACCGTGTATAAAAACCCACTGCAAGTAACTGTATGAAGATTAGGGATGAGTTTAGGTAGCTTTAAATATTAGTTAGAGGGAATTATTAGAACTTGCAGAATACTACAAAATTAAACTGATGAGTCAAGATAAACGTCTAAAAGATCAGATTAAAAAACTTTGGTAAAGAAACAGTTAATTGAACGTGGCATTTTAGAGTCTCAATCTTTAGAAGACGCGTTAACTTTTGTCAATGTGACATCAACACAGTCTCATTTAACATTTGAACAAAAAAAGCAATTATTGGTAATTCAAACAGAGATGAAAAAAGGAGTTAGAAGGGCAAAAACGCATTGAATTTTCTAAAGTGTAAGGAACTAACTGAGTAATTAAATAACGTGTCTAGGTTAGACAGGTCAATTTAGCTCAAAAGGAGTTATTAATTAATTTATAGGGAATCACTTAAGCGAATCACTTAACGGCTTGCAAATGACTCGTCCAGCGTTCATTTGAACGGGCCGTAACTATCAGCTGTAAAACGGATATAAATATCCAAACTATAAGAGAAAGAGAGTGAGGAAAGAATGAGTTTTAAGAGTGAGATGATGAAATCCCAAGTTTCTATATGCACTTATAAGACATGACCTGAACGAACCATCAATCATTAATTTAACCCTTCTGTACTGGCCATAATAAAAAATGGATTCTGGCTTTTCCTGTAGCTTTATACATTTTTTCCCAGAGTTGAGAAGGCAGGTAATTCACAGTGTTTTGACTCGCACCCAATAATCCAACGAGATGGTTTTGTCCGAGAATATGCCGTTTTTTTTTTTATTATTACAAATAAAAATAAAATACAAACAAAAGATGCAATGAGATGCAAAACTGATAAAAGTTTAATTGCAAGACAATGTCAGCACAAGAGCAGCGTGTCAGGCAGGTGTTTGAGCGGGCGAGGTCAAGAACGGTCTCCCTGCGGCCTGCTCTTCCCCTGTCATGCGCAGGTGGCATCTCTTTTATCCAGGTTGGGTGACACCAGTTACCACCTAAAGGGGGTGCACCCTCACAAAATGCACAAAAAACAAAACATAAGAAACTTAAATGTGGCTCCTACACACCGGCCCCTAATTGTTCTCCAAGAATCAATTATTTTACAACATACAAAAAGGAGCCAAGTAATAAAGTATCCATTCTCCATTTCTAGAAAAAATGAGCCAAAATAGGACAGTTCCAATAAGGTAAGTATGCAAGTCAATCAAAGGCAAGTATGAAAAGGTAAGTATGGAAATTACATACAATGATTAAAACACTACTTCCGTATATAGTGTTATCAAGGACATCATTGGAGTCATCATCAGGGTTCATCGTCAGCCTCAAGGATCCGGCACAACTTGGTGATTGTGAATCTGATGTCGTCTCCAGGACTCTTCCTAATGGCCAGGACCCTCGTGGAGCAGTTGGATCGACCACCAGGACGAGGTCTCCGATGTTGAAGTTCTTCTTCACGCCTGTCCATTTCTGCCTCTCTTGCAGCAGGAGAAGATATTCCATCGGAGCCAGAAGAGATCAGCCATGTACTGGACCTGTTTCCAGCGCCGCTTGGCGTAGATGTCGGACTTCTGAAAGACTCCAGGGGGCAGCGTTGGCATGGTCTTCATCAAAAGGAGATGATTGGGGGTCAGCGTTTCCAGGTCATGGGGGTCTGAGGACACAGTGGTGAGGGGGCGGCTGTTTAGGATTGCCTCCACCTCACAGAACAGGGTTTGAAGGCCTTCATCGTCCGTGGTTTGCGGATGCAGAGTGGAGATGAGTACCCTGCCGGATGGATCGAATGAGTCTTTCCCAGACCCCGCCATGGTGTGATGCAGCCGGTGGGTTAAAACTCCATGCAATGCCATTAGGAAGCAGGGCGTCTTGAATCTTCTTCTGATTGAGAGACATCAGGGCCCTCTTCAGCTCTGCATGTGCACCCACCAAGTTCGTCCCGTTGTCAGACCTGATGTGCTTTACTTGGCCTCTCCTGCACACAAATCTCCTCAAGGCATGAATGCATGAATCTGTATCCAAAGTATAAGCCATTTCCAAGTGTACTGCTCTACTGGACATGCAATTAAAGATGACTCCATACCTTTTGATGGTGCTCCTCCCTCGTCTCACCTCAATTGGACCAAAATAGTCCAGTCCTACATTGGTAAAGGGTGGAAGGTCAGGTAGGACTCTTTCCAGCGGCATGTCTGCCATTTTCTGCTGACCTACTTTGCCTCTCACACGGCGGCAGGTGACGCATTTGGTGAGCACCTTCCTAGCTACGGAGTTGCCCTTTTTAATCCAGTACTTCTTGTGGAGTTCCGAGAGCATGTGGTTTCTGCCACTGTGTCCACTGCGTTCATGAATGTGTCGCAACAACAGCACTGAGATGTGTGAATCTGTGGGCAAGATGCAGGGATGTTTAATATCATCTGGCATTGCAGATCTGTGTAATCTGCCACCTACCCTCAGGAGGCCATCATCCAGTACAGGATCGAGCCTGCAAAGCCTATTGCTGTTGGATACTCTGGGAGGTGTCATCTGCAATGTTGAGAATTCAGGAGAGAAAACTTGTCTCTGACTGTAAATGACAATTGCTCTTTCTGCATCTGCTAGATCTGTCACAGTTAGGTACTGTTCAACATGGGGCTTTAAGTCTACCACCTTTTGGCTTGACTGTGACCTGTCGGAGTGGGTGAGTGGGGCAAACTCTTTTCCTTTTTTAATTTTCCTCATCAAATTTCTCTTCAGCTTGAGGTACCAAGCTACAGCCTTTAAAAGGCTGATCCAGTTTGAGAAATGCAAAATAAGCTGGTCAGTAGGGGTTCTAGATTTCACCATGGTTGTGAACACAGTAGTGGTTCTCCTAACCTCTGGATCATCTTGAAGCATGGGGCCCAGTGCCTGCACTACTGGCCAACTTTCCTCTGATTTCCATAGAAATTCTGGAGCATGAATCCATCTCCTCTGCTCCATGAACCTTTTGGCATTCAACCCTCTGGATGAGTCGTTGGCAGGGTTGTCTTTGCTGCCTACATATCTCCACTGTGACAGCACTGTGTTGTCTCGAATGAATGAAACCCTGTTTGCCACATAGGTTTTAAACCTGGCTTGATCATTGGCGATGTACTTAAGCACCGTTTGGCTATCTGTCCAGAAAACTGAGGGCTCTAAGTCAAGGTGCAATTCTTTCCTCAGCATTCTGTCCACTTTGACTGACAGAGCAGAGGCCGCCAGCTCCAGTCTTGGCACTGAGATGTTTTTCAAAGGGAGCACTCTAGCCTTGCCAAGTACAAAGGTGACATGCACTACATATTTCTGGTTCACCTGTCTGATGTAGCTCACAGAGCCATAGCCACTCTCACTAGCGTCTGCAAAATGATGCAGTTCGGCACACCTGGTCACTCCGAAGCCCTCTGGTTTCAGACATCGCTGCACACTGAAGCCTTTGATCATCTCCAAGCTGTTGGTCCATTCCATCCATCGCTTTTATATGGCCTGTGGCAAAGGCTCATCCCATCCAAAGCCTGCCTGACAGAGCTCCTGTAGCAGCTGCTTGGCAGGCAGAATGAGAGGGGCAAGAAAGCCAAGAGGGTCAAAAACAGAGCTGACAACAGACAGTATGACTCTGCGTGTATGTGGCTTTTGGCTTAGGTTGATGTTAAACTTGAAGCTATCTGAATCTAACACCATTGCAGCCCCAATGCTCTTTCAACTGGCAGGCTGTCTTTGTCAAGATCAAGTGACTTAAGGTCTTTGGCTCTGTGCTCTTTGGGAATGGATGATAGCACTGCAGACTATTGCTCACCCACTGTGTTGGCTGGAATCCACCTTTGCTGCACAATGTAGTGAGATCTTTTACCAACTGGATGGCATCAGACTCTCTGGACACTGACCTGGCACAGTCGTCGACGTAAAAGTTGTGCCTGATGGTCTTTGCTACCTGAGGAGGAAAACAGCTTTCATTGTCAGTGGCAGTTTTTTGGAGAGCATAGGTTGCAATACTTGGGGAAGATACAGCGCCAAAGATGTGCACAAGCATACGGTGTTCTTTTGGGGTCTGGCTGGTGTCACCTTGTGGCCACCAAAGGAATCGCAGGTAGTCAACATCAGACTTTGCCACTCTGACATGGTGGAACATTGATTTGACGTCAGCCATGATTCCAATGGGCTCTTTGCGAAACCTCATGATGACTCCAAGGAGAGAGTTGGTGAGGTCTGGACTGCAGCAGTTCAGTGTTGAGTGACACACCTTGGAATGACGCAGCACAGTCGAACACTACTCTGAGTTTTTTCTTCTTAGGGTGGTAAACCCCGTGGTGTGGCAAGAACCAGGTTGTTCCTGGTGGCTGCACAAGTTCCTCCTGTGGAATTTCCTCAGCGTAGTTGTTCTCAAAGATGTCAGCGAGAAATGCTGTGTATTCCTGTTTGAACTGCTCATTCTTTGACATTTTCCTTTTTAGGCTGTACAGACGCTGTTCTGCCATTTGCCTATTGCTTGGCATGTGCACATTTGCTTTCCTGAAAGGCAGTCTCAGACTGTAGTGACCATTTTCCAGTACTGCCTCCTTCGCCATGTGTAGGAATGCCTTGTCCTCAACAGACATTTCAGAATTTTTCCTCCGCTGCATTTTCCTGGAAGTCCTGGTTGTACTGCGAGATTAGCAGCTTTTCCAGACTCGCAACGGAGATCCTATTGACGGTCACACTTCCTCCAGCACCAGCAGCACTTCTTAATGGCCCATTTACCATCCACCCTAAAACTGATCTAACTGCGTAAGGACCTCCATTTTGGCTATTTATTACCTCCCACGGTTCAAGTAGGTGTGGAGCATTCGTGCCGATCAACAGTTCCACCTTTGAACTAATGGAGGGAATTGTGACCTTACCTAAGTACGCCCAATGCGCCAGGTCACTTTGCTTGGGGATGCTGCTACTGGTTACTGGCATGTTCTTTTGGGTCAAGGTGTCAGGAAGATGGAAGAATGTGTCGCTGTCCAATTCTGAAATCTCCCATCCAGATATGACATGCGCTGAGACTGAGGTTTCCTGATTCATGGTGCGCAGAAGTATGTGTGTTCTCTTTCCTCTCAGATTGAGACGCGTCATGAGCTCCTCTGAGCAGAAAGTGGCAGAAGACCCAGGATCCAGCAGAGCGTACGTTTGTATGACATGGCTGCCCTTTGCTGCCTTGACATTCACTGGTACAATGGAAAAAACGCTCTCATGGTCTCCGGCCCCTATATGAGCACAAGACTTTGCTACGCTAACAACAGATGGACTGTCTGTTTCCTTGGTTGCAATGTGGAGGATGCTGGGATGATTTCGTTTGCACATGTTGCAGGTAAGACGCCTACTGCAGTCCTTGCTAATGTGCCCTGGGCAGAGACATCCATAGCAGATCCCCTTAGTTTTCAAAAAGCTTAGCTTGTCTCTATGGGCCTTCTTCATGAACTTTTGGCACAAGTCTAGTGCATGTTTGGAGCTGCAAAAGAGACACGATGGGTCGGCATTTGCTCCTGTGGCAGGGGCCACACTAGTCACATAGCCGTATTTTAACAGGAGCTTTCACCTTTCCTTTAACAGCTGACTGATCTTGGAGATCTCCAGACATGGGGTCACCTGCTATGAGAGCTTGCTTTTCCATAAACGAGACAAAGTCGACAATTCTTACCCTGCCTTGGCGTTGTTTCTGTAGCTCAAATGCCTTGTTGCGCCATTTTTCCCTGAGTTTGTAGGGCAACTTCACAGCAATGCTTTTCATGGTGGATATCGTGTCCAGCTCCTCCATATATGACATTTCCTCCATTGCATTGCAGCAGCTCCTCAGGAACATGGAGTACTCCTGCAGGGACTTGGTATCCTGTGGTTTAATCTGAGGCCATGATAGGGCCTTTTCCAAGTAGGCGCAAGAGATCTTATACTCATTGCCAAAGTTTTCCTTCAATAGTTTTAGTGCCTTTTGATATCCTCTATATGGTTCCATATATTCACAACTTTTAACTAGCCGCTGGGCTTGTCCCTTTGTGTACTTTATGAGAAATTGTAAACGGTCTCTTTGGTTGTCAGTTTTGCTTTCAATCCTGTTTTCAAAGCTATGAATAAATGACTTATATTCAAGGACCTCACCATCAAAGACCGGAATGCTGCCTTGTGGTAAGGTGGATGACAACTGTTGTTTCATGAGCTGTCTGGTCAGTTCATTTTGCTTTTCCAACACTTTGATCATATGGCTGTCATGCAGCGAGCTGGGCGTACCTGTAGAGGGCGTTTGAGCCTGAGGCTGAAACTGAGACTGTGGCGGTTGCCGAGGTGGCCATTGAGACTGCCGTTGAAGCTGAGGCCATGTTGGGGGCTGAGGCTGTGGCTGTAGTTGAAGCTGAGGCCATGTTGGGGGCTGAGGCTGCGGCTGTAGTTGAAGCTGAGGCTGTGACTGAGGCCACAGTGGGGGCTGAAGCTGCGGCTGTAGTTGAAGCTGAGGCTGTGACTGAGGCCACAGTGGGGGCTGAAGCTGAGCCTGCGGTGGCTGGGGCAGTTGTTGTAGTTGGAGTTGAGGCTGCAGTGGCTGTGGCTGCAGATGAGCTGGTAGCTGGGGCATAGCCTGCGGTGGCTGTGGCAGTTGTTGTAGTGGGAGTTGAGGCTGCAGTGGCTGTGGCTGCAGATGAGCTTGGGGCTGAGGCTGCAGCAGCTGAGACTGCAGACGAACTGGTAGCTGGGGCCTAGCCTGTAGTGGCTGTGGCAGTTGTTGTAGTTGGAGTTGAGGCTGCAGTGGCTGTGGCTGCAGACGAACTGGTAGCTGGGGCCTAGCCTGTGGTGGCTGTGGCAGTTGTTGTAGTTTGAGTTGAGGCTGCAGTGGCTGTGGCTGCAGACGAACTGGTAGCTGGGGCCTAGCCTGTGGTGGCTGTGGAGGCGGCGGTTGAGGCTGAAGGGCCTGCTGTGGTCGAAGCTGAGGCTGAGATTCAGTTGTGGATGGCTGAGTGGTGAACTGGGTAGACAGAGCATCTTGAACTAAACCAACAGCTGGCTGAATTTGAACTGAGGATATGTTTGAATCACCTCCATAGGGGAGACTAGGCAGTGTGGTGTACTGCAGCTGTGTGGTGTACAGCCAGTCACTGCTGATGGGCCTATTGGGTGATGTAGTCATGCTGTGATCTGGGTTAAGCAGAGGAACATTAACATGAACAGTGTTTGCTTTGGATTTCACTGAAGGGGTTTCAAGAAAAGAAATTGTACTTTCTAGATCTTCCATGTGTGCAGTTTGTGATGCTCCTCTATCCATTGTTGTATGAGCTGTGTCTAAATCAAAAGGAATGGGACCATGTGTGTTCCTTTCAGCAGCCTTTAAATAGTTAATTTTTGCGTTTGATGCGTCCAATTTTACGCTAAGCTCAAGTGCTTCCCTTTGCTTGCGCAGCAATAGTTTTGACGCTTCGACCAGTAAAGCTTCTCGGTCTGCCTCTGCATTGATGCGCAATGATCGAGTGGATGTGCGAGACCTGCCAGATGAAGCGCTGGACCTATGGGACTGTGCATCTACAAAATCCGACTCTGCCTGGGCTTTGTCGGGAACTAAGGGGGCAGGTGCATGTGTTTCATTGGCAGACGAAGTCACTTCAGTTGCGCCAGGGGAGCTAGAGTTTTCGACAGACTTAATCCATTCAAACACTTTATCAATGAAAGCAACAATATCTGCGAGCTTCAGTCTATACCAATTTTCCTCGTCTTCTATGCGTGTGGTTTCATCAAGCATATCCGCATATGATGCATGCAAGGCTTTGAATTCTTCAAAAAACTCATTAAACTTTGTCATATTTAGTTTAACATCATCAATACATTCACTGTCTGTCATTAAGTCAATCACGAAGTTAATTCTCCTGGTAATGTGAGACAGTTTTCCTTGCCTTGCTTTCCGCATACGAGTCACGGCTTCGTCCTCCATAGGCCTACTTGCAACAAGTGTCTCTGATTCATGTAACTGTTCGTTCATTGTTCAAAAAATAAAGTTCCAAAAAGTCTCAAAAATAAGGATTTTTTTTTTTTTTTTTTTTTTAATTCAATGTCCAATACACGTATTTTCCTTTCAAACTTAAACAATAAACTGATATGCCGCTTCAATTGTTTGGCCTTCAATCGGTTACAAAATTCGATAATTACAAAAAATCTTCTTCAAAAACACGAACAAAACTTCCTTTAGAAAAATCCAACGATTTTTGTCCAACGATAAAGTTCTTAATTGTCTGGTATTTCGCCGTACATACCTTCAAAGAAGTGATTCCAATTCCTTTGTCCCGCTTTCGCGTGCACGCCGAGGTCCTATTTCCTTCTAACGCGCAAAGCAGCGCTTTCTTCCTTGTCCAAGTTCCAAAGTTGTCAAAAATAATCCCTTGTCGCAAGCGTTCTTGACTAATGTACTGGCCATAATAAAAAATGGATTCTGGCTTTTCCAGTAGCTTTATACATTTTTTCCCAGAGTTGAGAAGGCAGGTAATTCACAGTGTTTTGACTCGCACCCAATAATCCAACGAGATGGTTTTGTCCGAGAATATGCCGTTTTTTTATTTTATTATTACAAATAAAAATAAAATACAAACAAAAGATGCAATGAGATGCAAAAATGTCAAGACAATGTCAGCACAAGAGCAGCGTGTCAGGCAGGTGTTTGAGCGGGCGAGGTCAAGAACGGTCTCCCTGCGGCCTGCTCTTCCCCTGTCATGCGCAGGTGGCATCTCTTTTATCCAGGTTGGGTGACACCAGTTACCACCTAAAGTGGGTGCACCCTCACAAAATGCACAAAAAACAAAACATAAGAAACCTAAATGTGGCTCCTACACCTTCTATCGTTTCTTATGCGGGGTTATTAAATGTTATATCAAAGCACCAGTTCAGTTAAGAGTCTGGAGGTAGGCTATACATGTGTTTGTCTGTGCGTTTCTTTGGGAATTCCTTTTGTCGGCGTAAAAGGGTGTTTCCCGGGTTCGTTGACTGGCGGGTCCTCGTGCCTGAATAGATGTCTCTGGGCAGCCAATCACGTGGTGTGTTGGCGATGGATGAAAAGTCTTTAAAGTTGAAAGCGGGCTTTGCAGTCGAATCGTTTAAACGAAACTTTGCAGCAAAACTTAACTTAGAACCGAGACTCTCAACGGAAAAGAAAAATAAAGCTAAGAAACAGAAATAAAAGTGAGACGAGAGTAGTTATAGATGGCTTGGATGAAGCTGTTTAACCCATGGATGTTCTTCTGATCTTGTTTGGGTTCTTTTGTCTGCTGGTCTACATGGTTACTCGTCTGTCCGGTTACTCGTCATGGCTTCTCCATGACTTCTGTAAATTTGCTCTCTAGCGAACAAATTCACAAACCAAACCTCAACCCAACATAACAAAATCTTCTACTGAAAACTCTCCACTGGCCTTTTCGGGTCCTAAGATTTTAAACTCAATGGTTTGTCCAACCTCTTAGATGAGTTCTGACCAATTAGGCACTGTCTTTATTTGGGAGGTGGCATTCTCTTCACCTCTCATCGTAAATCATGTGTTATCTGTGATCCCTTTACTTCTCAAGCTCTAGCAGAGTGTAAAAATGGTACAGTTTAGACATGATTCCTATTATAAGAACACGACATATTTTACACAGATTTCACTCAAGCCATATTCTGAATTAAGAACATATGATCGTACTGATAGGAAACAAGACACACTTTCATTCAAACATCTAATAGTTATAACAATTACATGACTTGTATGTGATCTAAGCATAATAGACGCATACAGAGGTTGTAGATACAATATAGGATTATGTAGTTGAACAATGTTTGATTAGAAGTCCGTCAATAATTGTTTTGGGATGATTTTATGTATTTTATATGTAAAGTCTCAGTCTCTGTGGTTTTAAGAGATTTCCACCCTGGGGTCGTCAAAAGGTCCTTAAAAAGGAGGAGGTCTGTTTTAAATCATTTGACATGGGTTCAGACAATCTCTGCTGTTATCTTGGTGGGTCCCGAGCTGTGCCGTCACTGAACCAATCTAACTTTGACCAGTTCTTCCTCTATTTAGGCTCATCTCTTTGAAGCTTGCAGGGCCATAAAGTCGTTTTGTAGACTAGCTGGAGCCGGGATCTTTACGGTTCTGGAATGTTGAGTTTTGTGTGGAATTATGGAACGAATCACCTGGAAGATTCATATGTTTGGTTCGCCCTCAATTCCTACAAAAGTCCAATTGCAACAACAACAACTTGAACTTGAACGTTATTGTTTAGATTTAATAAGAGATGGTAAACTTTCTATAACTGGAGAATCGGAACGTGATTCAAGTTCGTGCAAGTTTGATATGGTGAGAAATATGAGATTGATTCCTACATTTGATGAGAAAGAGGTTGAGCATTTCTTTTTATTGTTTGAACGTGTTGCGGACACACAACGTTGGCCAGATGAAGAGCGAACGCTTATGTTGCAGTCTGTATTTATAGGCAGAAACCAAGAAGCATATTCTTACCTTAGTGTAGAGGATGCTTCTGATTATCAAGCTGTAAAAGCAGCAGTATTGAGGGCTTATGAACTGGTTCCAGAGGCCTATAGACAAAGATTTAGGTCCTGGAAGAAAAATGAAAAGCAGATGTACGTTGACTTTGTACACAATATTTTGGTCTAATTTAATCGTTGGTGTGTAGCTTCTAATGTAAAAACACTTGACGATTTAAAAGAATTAATGGTACTTGAACAATTCAAGAGTTCCATTTCAGATCACATTGCAACTTACATTAGCGAGTGTAAAGCTGACACTGTGTATGAGGTGGCGGTCATGGCTGATGAATTCTCGTTTTCTCATAAAACTGTTTTTGGTTACATATCTGTTTTTGGTTGCAGATCTGGTGGAGATAATTTCAAAAAAGAACCGTGGTGAAGTTCTAGCAAGTTTTCCAGGTTTGTGCATGATTCACCCAGCAGACAGTTGGATAGCTCTATTGAAGAAAAAGACAGAGCAAATATGTGTAATTATTGTCATGAGTTTGTCACTGGAAGAACGAATGCCTGTTATTGAAAGCAAAAGGTGACAATTGCATTGACAAAACAAAATTGACAAAACATTGCTCGATTGCACTGATTGCTCGATTGCTTTTGTCCGCCTCGTTGGCTGCTGTGAGCTGTGAGTTTGTTTGCGTCGTGGCTGTCTAAGCCTCGTATTAGCTTCGTATTTCCTTCTGTTTTTCCGTATTTCTCTCTTTATTCTGTTCTGAACCATCATTTAACTCATAATTACAACTCGGACTGTTGGCCAGACGCGTCACAAGCCATTATACGGCTGGAACCGCAAATACGGTTGGAACATTGGTTGTTGGTCGTAGAGCGAGACACCGCTTCACTGCTGTTCGCCCTGCGATCGACTGCTTTTGTCAGCCTCGTTGCCCGCTGTGAGTTTGTTTGTTTGCGTTTGTTTGTTTGCGAAAATACGGTTTGAACATTGGTTGTTGGTCGTAGAGCGAGACACCGCTTCACTGCTGTTCGCCCTGCGATCGACTGCTTTTGTCAGCCTCGTTGCCTGCTGTGAGTTTGTTTGTTTTCCCGTCTATCGTGCGTCGACATTACACCCATACCACTAAAAAGACGGTTTTTACCCAAGACTTGAGTCATAAATTAGTATAAATATTAATAGCATCACTGGTTGCATCATTGCTAACTTACTGTCCATCTGTTAAAATGGCGAATATGTCAGGTGTATGTTGTCTACCTTTTGGTGCAGATGAGAACAGATCTGAATTGCTCGCGGTGCAGTCTGAATTAGAAGCTGTTGAAAAGCAGATCCGTGACCTTCTAGGCTTCTTCGTTTAGGGGTTACACTTAGCTTCCTTTCAGTCAAAAGTGACCGAAGCCTTAAAATTTTACTTTTTTTTTCCCAGGAAAACCATTCAAATATATTTTTGTTCAATAATATTTTTTCTTTATTATTTAGAATTTTTAAAGATTTTTATGATACTTTGCATTAATTATATAATTTTTATTAGCTATTTTTTCCATTAGAATTAATATATAATATTTGTTTTATTTATTTTTATTTTTATTTTTCAATAAATGCAACATTTCACATAAAAATAGAGTCTTGGCCTTCAAACAAAAAAAATTTCAAGTGAGAAGAGTGCCATCTAGTGGCTGTAAAAATATATAAATGTGTGTGATGTCCTGTAACCGCCTGTAGGCTCCCATAGCTTCCTATATAAATACATAGAAAGGCTTTTTGATTCCTATTGTTGTTTTAGACACGATTTCTCTATCTTATTCGTTTTTTTTTATTTCGATATATATTTAGATATTCTAAAAGACTACTTTTTTTATTTTTTTTTTAGATAAGTGTCAGGTTTTGCATTATGATTAACCCCTTAAGCCTTGAAGCCACTTTTAGAGTTGTTTTGTCTGAGTGGCACATACAAGTAAAGACTCATAACTCCAAAACTATAACAAGGAGACTCAAAAGGTAGGTATCGTTTGATAGAAAACTTTTCAAATTTTTTGAAAATATAAATTACATTACATTTGGACATTCTTCTGCTGAGAAACTGCTGATAAAAGACAAAATATATATATATAATTTTTATTAGCATTTTGCATATCTTTCTTGTTTGACATGGAATAACTCTTGAAGGAAATAAGGTAGGAGGAAAATTATTTTTTAGTGAAGTCCCGCTACATGTGAGCTGCATCTGAATCCAATTTTTGGGGTGATTGGATAAAGGAATCAAAAGTTACAGCATTTGAAACAAAGGTAGCCTTTTTGTTTAGTCCTCACACATTTGGAAGGCAATAAAAAATAGTTGTTTTCTGAGTGAAATACACAAAACTAAAGACTCATAACTTCAAAACTATACCAATGAAAGTCAAAAGGTAGGTATCATTTGAAAGAACACTTATCAAATTTTTAAAAAAATATAAATTACATTACTTTTGGACATTCTCCTGCTGAGAAACTGCTGATAAAAGACAAAATATATATGCAATTGATATTATGATTTTGCATATCTTTCTTGTTTGACATGGAATAACTCAGGAAGGAAATAAGGAAATAACGAAATTATTTTTTGGTGAAGTCCCGCCACATGTGAGCTGCATCTGAATCAAATTTTGTGGTGATTGGATAAAGGAATCAAAAGTTACAGCATTTGGAACCAAGATAGCCTTTTTGTTCAGTCATTCACGCCCTCTGATGGGCATTTTCTATATTGTTCCTCCGTGGATAATATCTTGTCATCAACGCAATAGATTATGTTCATTTTGGGCTCATTTTAATTATAATAATATGCTGTAAAAAATGATGTGCCATTTTCAACGATCTGTGAATGTTTCATGAGCTGTATGATGTTTTGAAACATTGCAGTACATAGTACAAAAAAGTATTTTTTAGATTATCAAAGAAATAAAAGTATATTTATCAGCAAATAACTCAGCAATATTTAGGAGTTTTTCAAATTGGCTACATTCACTGTAAAGTACAGACTCTACGCTTTCAAATGACACCTATTTTGTGTTAATCAAGGCAATATTTTTTTTAAATATGATAATGCGTATTTTCGCAGCTTGGTGGCGCCAGCGGGCGGTACACTCCGGTTTAGAGGGACTAGTCGGCTCACGTTTAGAGTTGATCGACGTGGTTAGATGTTTTAAAAAGCTGAGATTCTAAGCTTTAAAATGATACATATTTTGTGTTATTCCACTTTTGAAAAAAAGCACGGATGGTTCCGGGAACATTGGAAAACACATTGCATCCCGAAAAGATGAGAGACATGTTTTTTTAGGCAAGTATGCATCACTTTGTGAGGTATATCTCGTGATCAACGCAATGGATTATGGTGTGTTTGGGCTCTTTGTAATCGTAATAATCTGCTGTCAATAAAGCAGTTCGATTTTTCACAATCCATGCAGGTTTCATGGATATATGAGCTGAAACGTCACGTCAAAACACATAGCATTACTGCTACTGCTAACTCATTGGCGCGCCTGTGCAACTTCATGTGTTAGAAGTCCATGAGGAATATCTTTAGATCTGAGTGATGGATTATGGTGAGTTTGGGCTCTTTTTAATCGTAACAATCTGTTGTAAATAATGATGTGCAATTTTCCACAATTTATGCATGGCTCGTTGAGTTATGAGTTAAAACGCGACATCAGTTCTCCATCTTTATACAAGGCTCTGTGTGCGCCTGTGGGGGTTCGTGTGTTACAACTCCATTAGTAATATCTTTAGATCTGAGTGATGGATTATGCTGAGTGTGGGCTCTTTGTAATCGCGAATTTTTCATGATCGCTGTATGTTTCATGAAGATATGAGTGAAAAGGCCAAGTCTAAGCTACCTTGCTTGGCTACGTGCCTCTGTGGGTTTTTTTTGTGTTAGAACTCCACGATGAATATCTTTAGTTTTGAGTGACGGATTATGTTGAGTTTGGACTCATTTTAATCATACGAATCTGATGTAAATAATGATGTGTCATTCTCCACAATCTGAGCATATTTCATGAAGTTACGGGCGAAAATGTGTCCTAAATTAAGCATCCATTTATGATTTACAAATGTATCTGGAGGGGCTTCTTGTACAAAACCTTGCTCAAGCTTAGTAAAAAGCCCGAAACAATTATGCTTGTTGTATTCTACTCATTGAGTCCTTTCAAATGACATATGACACATTTGTTTGTTTGTTATGTTTTTGACATATTGCAGTGTGTAGTACAAAAAGTACTTCATAAATTATGAAAACATTTTTTTCTATTTATCAGCAAATAATTCAGCACTACTTAGGAGTTTATCAAATTGGCTACATTCATTGTAAATTTCAGACTCTAAGCTTTCAAATGACACCTATTTTAAGTTCATCATGGTAATATTTTTGAAAAATATTATTATTATTATTATTTTCGAAGCTAGGTGGCGCCTGTGGGTGGTACACTCCGTTTTAGAGGGATTACTCAGCACTCTTTAGGAGTTGATCGAAGTGATTAGATGCATTAAAAAGATGAGATTCTAAGCTTTAAAATGATACCTATTTTGTGTTGTACCATTCAGTGGTTGCTTAGTAATTTGATTATGATTTGTGTGTGTGTGCATTTGAGCGAGAGTCTTTTGTATTGTTTATTTATTTATTTTTGCATATCCTCAAAATTTGCTGTTGTAGTCTTACCAGTCCATTTCTCTCTCTCTTTGTGTGTGCGTGTGTGTGTATGTGTGCGTGCATTTGAGTGAGTTTTTTTTTTTTCATTTATTGATTTTATTTTGCATATTCTAAAAATTTGCTGTTGCAGTCTTGCCAGTTTATCTGTGTGTGTGTGTGTGTGTGTGTGTGTGTGTGTGTGTGTGTGTGTGTGTGTGTGTGTGTGTTTGTGTGCGTGGGTGTGTGTGTGTGTGGGGGGGGGTGTCTTATTTGCACTCTTGATGTTTTGGAGTGTCACCCCTTCATTGCTGTATACTTTTTTTCTGCACAGTGGCTGATCTGTAGTTTGTACCAGCAAAAGTTTCTCTGAGTTTTCCTATTTTTTCGTATTTCCCATTCATTTCCTATGTCGGTCATTTTTGACCGGGAGGAAGCTAAGTGTGACTATTTTTTTTACGACCCTTTAACATATCCAAATCATCTCCTTGATTTTTTTGTGTGATCACATAGGTAATACAACAAAAGTCACCAAGTTTCATCCCCCTCCGATGAAGCAAAAAAATTTAAAAATTCAAAACGTAAATAGTTTCGGTCATTTTAGACCGAAGAAGCCGTGAGGGCTAGAGAGACAAGCTGAGCTGAGAGACCGGCGTTTAGCTCTTGAAACATCACGCGCTGATGCACACGGATCAGTGATTAACGTTAGTAACCCGCTGACGCTGACCTTGTCTACTCCGTGCGTTTCTCAGCATTGGTCCCGAGCGTCCAGGTCACGATCAGCCATGATTTCATTCACTCCAGCTCCAACACACCACCACGAAGCCTGGGTGGTTCCGCGGAAGCCGCGAGCCAGGACAAGAATCTTTTCGCCCCTCCCGGTTTTCGAGATCTCCACTCAGAACCGCTTCTCCCCTCTTCGCGAAACGGAACGCGATGCTGTGATCATCGGCGATTCCACCGTCCGACACGTCCACGCTACGTTAGGTAAAAGTAAGGTGCACAGTCACTGCTTTCCTGGTGCTCGTGTTCTCGATATCACTGCGCGGGTAACTGAGATCTTGAACGGTGACGAGCGCGTCGGAGCTGTTGTGCTGCACGCGGGAGCTAACGACATTAGGCTGCGACAGACGGAGGTTCTGAAGAAAGACTTCAGGAGCCTTATCGATACGGTACGCAGCACATCGCCTGAAACATCGATTATTGTGTCTGGACCGCTTCCTACGTACCGACGAGGGCATGAAAAGTTCAGTAGATTATTCGCGCTAAATGAATGGTTATTGTAATGGTGCAATGAGCAGAAACTGATTTTTGTAAATAATTGGAATCTGTTTTGGGAGCGACCAAGGCTCTTCCATGCTGATGGCTTACACCCAAGTAGAATCGGGGCAGATCTTCTGTCGGATAACATCTCCAAGATGTTAAATACCATTTGACTAGTAACCAAAAATCCAAATCACAGTCTCTACTGCACCAATTTAATTGATATTAATACTAGTGTAGAACATTGCATAGAAACTGTGTCTATTCCTCGTTTACTAAGATCAAATAATAAATCTACTGCGGGATCTAGAAAAAATCGAATTGTTATTAAAACAAAAAATCTCGCTATTAGTGAACAAAAACAATTTCTAAAGCTAGCTCTTCTAAACATTAGATCGCTCACACCTAAGGCGGTTATTGTAAATGAAATGGTCACAGATAATAATTTCGATGTTCTGTGCCTTACTGAAACCTGGCTTTGAAACCAAATGATTATTTCGGTCTAAATGAGTCTACTCCGCCAGGATACTGTTAAAAGCATGAGCCCCGTCTGATCGGTCGTGGCGGCGGTGTTGCAACAATCTACAGAGATATCCTTAATGTTACTCAGAAAACTCGTCATAGGTTTAATTCGTTTGAAGTGCTTGTGCTAAATGTTACGCTCTTAAATGTAAGAAAAAAATCCCTATTATCTCTAGCATTGGCTACCTTATATAGACCTCTAGGGCCTTACGCCAATTTCCTAAAAGAGTTTGCCGACTTTCTATCAGATCTTTTGGTCAGCGTCGATAAAGCATTAATTGTTGGAGATTTTAACATACACGTAGATAATTTAAATGATGCGTTAGGGGCTGTGTTTACAGATTTATTAAACTCCTTCGGGGTCAAGCAAAACGTCACCGGACCAACTCATCGTCTTAATCATACACTCGATTTAATTATATCATATGGAACCGATCCAACCGATATAGATATCATTCCACAAAGTGATGATGTCACTGACCACTACTTGGTAACTTGCATATTACGCACTGCTGTAATATGTCATGCTGCGCCACGTTATCGACCAGGTAGAACAATTCGTCCATCCACCATAGATCATTTCTCAAATAGCTTATCTGATCTGTCTCAGCTGCTGCCTGAACCCAAACAAACAGATGAATTAGACGAACTAACTAGCACTATGAGCACCATTCTCTCTAGAACATTGGATATTGTTGCACCCATTAGATTAAAAAAGGTCAGAGAAAAAAGTATAGCACCATGGTACAATAATACTATGTATGTTTTAAAGAGAGAAACCCGTAATTTAGAGCGTAAAGGGAAAAAAAATAATTTAGAGGTCTTTAGAATCGCGTGGAAAGACAGTATGTCACTTTATAAAAAGGCACTTAAAACGGCCAGGGCTGAGCACCTCAGCAAATTAATAGAAAACAACCGAAATAATCCAAGGTTTTTATTTAGTACCGTGGCTAGACTAACAAATAAACAGACGTCGTCTGAACAAAATACCTCGTTACAGTTTAGTAGTAATGATTTCATGAACTTCTTCACAGAGAAAATTGAAAGCATCAGAATCAAAATCGTAAATGTTCGATCTTTGCTCGCGCCTTATACAGGTCCTTCTCAAAAAATTTGCATATTGTGATAAAGTTAATTATTTTCCATAATGTAATGATAAAAATTAAACTTTCATATATTTTAGATTCATTGCACACCAACTGAAATATTTCAGGTCTTTTATTGTTTTAATACTGATGATTTTGGCATACAGCTCATGAAAACCCACAATTCCTATCTCAAAAAATTTGCATATTTCATCCGACCAATAAAAGAAGTGTTTTTAATACAAAAAAAAAGTCAACCTTCAAATAATTATGTTCAGTTATGCATTCAATACTTGGTCGGGAATCCTTTTGCAGAAATGACTGCTTCAATGCGGCGTGGCATGGAGGCAATCAGCCTGTGGCACTGCTGAGGTGTTATGGAGGCCCAGGATGCTTCGATAGCAGCCTTAAGCTCATCCAGAGTGTCGGGTCTTGCGTCTCTCAACTTTCTCTTCACAATATCCCACAGATTCTCTATGGGGTTCAGGTCAGGAGAGTTGGCAGGCCAATTGAGCACAGTAATACCATGGTCAGTAAACCATTTGCCAGTGGTTTTGGCACTGTGAGCAGGTGCCAGGTCGTGCTGAAAAATTAAATCAGATGGAAGCATGAAGTGCTCCAAAATCTCCTGATAGCTAGCTGCATTGACCCTGCCCTTGATAAAACACAGTGGACCAACACCAGCAGCTGACATGGCACCCCAGACCATCACTGACTGTGGGTACTTGACACTGGACTTCAGGCATTTTGGCATTTCCTTCTCCCCAGTCTTCCTCCAGACTCTGGCACCTTGATTTCCGAATGACATGCAAAATTTGCTTTCATCCGAAAAAAGTACTTTGGACCACTGAGCAACAGTCCAGTGCTGCTTCTCTGTAGCCCAGGTCAGGCGCTTCTGCCGCTGTTTCTGGTTCAAAAGTGGCTTGACTTGGGGAATGCGGCACCTGTAGCCCATTTCCTGCACACGCCTGTGCACGGTGGCTCTGGATGTTTCTACTCCAGACTCAGTCCACTGCTTCCGCAGGTCCCCCAAGGTCTGGAATCGGTCCTTCTCCACAATCTTTCTCAGGGTCCGGTCACCTCTTCTCGTTGTGCAGCGTTTTTTGCCACACTTTTTCCTTCCCACAGACTTCCCACTGAGGTGCCTTGATACAGCACTCTGGGAACAGCCTATTTGTTCAGAAATTTCTTTCTGTGTCTTACCCTCTTGCTTGAGGGTGTCAATGATGGCCTTCTGGACAGCAGTCAGGTCGGCAGTCTTACCCATGATTGCGGTTTTGAGTAATGAAACAGGCTGGGAGTTTTTAAAAGCCTCAGGAGTCTTTTGCAGGTGTTTAGAGTTAATTCGTTGATTCAGATGATTAGGTTAATAGCTCGTTTAGAGAACCTTTTCATGATATGCTAATATTTTGAGATTGGAATTTGGGGTTTTCATGAGCTGTATGCCAAAATCATCAGTATTAAAACAATAAAAGACCTGAAATATTTCAGTTGGTGTGCAATGAATCTAAAATATATGAAAGTTTAATTTTTATCAATACATTATGGAAAATAATGAACTTTATCACAATATGCTAATTTTTTGAGAAGGACCTGTAATTCGGCCGCAATTATCACCCCGCAAGAACAATTACAATGCTTTACAACCATAGAACAAAAAGAGTTAAATAAACTTATCACTTCATCTAAAACAACAACATGTTTATTAGATCCTATACCAACTGAACTACTGAAAGAAGTGTTACCTATAGTGGAAGAACTTTGGAATTAACTCATCTTTATCTTTAGGTCATGTTCCAAGAACGTTCAAGCTGGCAGTAATAAAACATCTTATTAAGAAACCACAATTAGATCCAAATAACCTAGCAAATTACAGACCCATTTCGAATCTTCCATTTATGTCAAAAATATTAGAAAAAGTTGTGTCCGCTCAACTCGGCTCTTTCTTGCAAGAAAACGACATCTATGAAAAGTTTCAGTCTGGATTCAGGCCACATCATAGCACTGAAACTGCGCTTGTTAGAATCACAAATGATTTACTTTTAGCTTCGGACCAAGGCTGTATCTCAGTACTAGTTTTACTTGATCTTAGTGCTGCGTTCGATACTATAGATCACACAATACTCTTAGATCGACTACAAAATTACACTGGTGTTCAAGGACAAGCATTAAGCTGGTTCAGGTCATACTTATCTGACCGCTACCATTTCGCTACCATAAAAATCGATTATAATTTCGGCAAACTATGGAGTGCCGCAGGGATCTGTGTTAGGCCCTTTATTATTCTCAATATATATGCTGCCACTTGGTAATATTCTAAGGAAACATGGAATTAGTTTCCATTGTTATGCTGATGACACTCAAATATATATTTCATCACGGCCAGATAAATACGCTAAATTAACCAAATTGACAGATTGTGTTAAAGATATAAAAGATTGGATGACGCATAATTTTCTTTTATTAAATCCAGACAAGACAGAGGTAATACTTATCGGTTCTAAAAAACGTCCACAAAACCTTTCACAGTACGACTTTAACATAGTAGGATGCCCTGTTACTTTATCCGCTACAGTAAAAGACCTGGGTGTTACATTAGACTGCAACCTGTCTTTTGAAAAGCATATTTCATATGTTACAAAAATTAGTCCAAAATGCAGCCGCTAGAGTTCTTACTAGATCAAGAAAATATGATCATATAACACCGATTTTATCATCACTTCATTGGTTACCTATAAAGTTCCGTATTAAATACAAGGTATTGCTTTTGACTTATAAAGCTCTAAATGGTTTAGCTCCAGTCTATTTAACGGATCTTCTATCGCCTTACAATCCATCGCGCTCTTTAAGATCACTAAATTCGAGGCTTCTGGTCATTCCTAGGATATCCAGATCCACCAAAGGAGGCAGAGCATTTTCACATTTAGCTCCGAAGCTCTGGAATAGCCTTCCTGATATTGTTCGTAGCTCAGACTCGCTCTCCCAGTTTAAAACTAGACTGAAGACGCATCTATTTAGCCAGGCATTCATATACATTTTTTATCTTAGAGTTACTGTAAATTCGGCCTCTAGTTCATAAACGCCAGAGGAGAACTGGCCCCCGACTGGGCCTGGGTTCTCCCAAGGTTTTTTTTTCTCCATTGGGTCATCTGATGGGGTGTTAGGACACCATTAGGTCACTGGATGGAGTTTTTCGGTTCCTTGCCACTGTTGCCTTTGGCTTGCTCAGTTGGGGATATTCAAATTAATTAACCAATCATACCATTGATCAGCTCTACCAAACTTGGATGTCTTTTTTCCAGTAATAAACAAACATTAAGTTGTTTTGATTGATACTGTGAAGCAGCTTTGATACAATCTGTACTGTGAAAAGCGCTATATAAATATATTTGACTTGACTTGACAATTCTAAAGTGAAATCTAAATCTTTGTATCCTGTAAAGTCTGTGGCTTTGGCTGTGACTGCTTCAACAGTGAATAATGTGCAGAAAAATGGCTCGCCATATGTTTCAGCGTTTACTCCTTTCGTTACAGAAGGCTATATTAGAATGGTAGATTCCACAGAAAATCGTACCAGTAAAGATTCTATGTGATACAGGATCATCAGAAACCTTTGTGTTAGAGTCTGCGTTGTCTTTTTCAGCTGATTCTTACACTGAAAGTAATGTGCTGATTAACCCTCTGGGGTCTGAGTTGTTTTTGGGGTCCTTGAGATGTTTTGACATGCCCTGACATTTGTGCTTTTTTCAGTTGCTTATAAACATATAAATGGCAAAGTTGTCATTGCACTCTATTTAGCACAAACAGGGCTACCATAATATGTGAGCAACATGTGTGTACACGTTTGTATTTTTGAAGGAATATTGTTTATGCATGGTTATTGAAAAAACTAAAACTTAAAGCCTCTGAAATAAGTCCACAAAACACATACTAAATATGTGTCCACAATACTTTTGAATAATGGATGTTGTCGCCTAGAATTTTTGCTTCAAAATGATCTGAAAATCATCCTGCCTAATCATTCACATAAAACAATACATTGATTCAAATTTTATAAGACACTTTTTGTTTGGAAAGGCAATATGCGTGGAGGCGTGTTCACACCCGAGAAGACAATGGCCGGATAATGAGCTGCATATTAATTAGCCTTTCACACAGCTGTGTCACTGGGTACCAAAAAATGCAAGGACAAAAGATTTTTTTTTTTATATATATATATAATTACAATCAGAAATTGTAACCAATTACAAATAGGTTGCAATTACAACAATTACAATTTTAACAATATTTCAAGTGTATTCTTTCTTTGTAAAAAGTATACATTTTTATCATATGTATTTAAAAAGGTAAGGATTCATTAGTTTAAATATTGGAACAAACACTATAATTACATCTTAGTTGATAATTCAATATACCTACTTTATTTTTGACAAAAATCATACTATAGTATATTTAACATATGAGCAGAAATTGGCGAACAAAAGCTTACCTATTTAATGTGGCAGTAGTCTTTTTTTCTACAGTCAAAACTTTATAATCTATCCAAAACTAATCAACGAAATCTTGTCTAAACATTCACATTTAGTCTGTAACATATCGTGTTTATGATATATTGGCATATACATGTTCATTTGCAGTTTGTTGCTTATACAGACATTTTATTTCAACATATTTCAGTCTATTTTTACTCATCTCAGTAGGCTATAGCAATATAGTTTGGACGTGTTCATGTAAAAATAACATGTTTACTAATATAGGTGCGAGAGTGAATGAATGACACAGACACGCGCTGAATGACACAGACACGCGCTGTATAACTGTAGTACACAACAGAGCGTGCGCGCCTGTGCCGTTCATGATTCATCATTCACACACAGACACGCAATTCATATTTAAACAGTCTTTTTGCGGTTTACAGACACTATTCAATATTGCGATTAGAACAAAGCACTTAAGAATAAATAACTTACTACATCGGTTGGATCCGTCGCTCCTCGAAATGAAACTACCAGCACTTCTGTTACATTTTCCAGGATTATTAGATTGGTTATAGTATAGTATTATTATATAGTATTATTCCTCACAGCATAGCAAGACGAGGTAAAGTGCAAGATTCTTTTTAAACATGATGTTTTATAATCCAGCTGAGTGGGTGTTAGCATGTTTGCATGGCTTGCCTAAGATCATTTGCGTTTGAATAGCGCGCGCTCTCTGTGGGCTGGCACATTACATGTAATCAGGTTTAATGAGCTGAAAAGAAAAAGACTGACATCACAGATTACATAAACTGAGCATATTTGTTTTTTATATAAATGAATTAATTTAAAAGAAGAGAGTTCAAGCTTCATTATGGAAAAACACTCATGCCTGTGTGACAAGTATTCGCGGAGTTACAGTTAATTTTCGGACGTGTTTCAGAATGGACTTCACTGACAGAGAAAACGCAAAACTCGCATAATCTTTATTTTTCTTTATTTGACAAAAAGCACAATACTTTGTTTTTATTGTGAGTATACACAAAAAAATAGACACTTAACAGGATCGAATGATGTATAACACTAACACGTAAGATCAAAATCAACAGAGTATTTTGAGTCTCTTTTGCACTGATAAGAAAAAAAGCGAGACAGACCCCAGAGGGTTAAGGGCATTGGCTTGAATGTTATGTCTGTTCCACTTCATAAAATGATTATGTAATCTGTGTTGGTCCAGGGAGAAGTGGAAGTGGCTGTTCGTTCCTGCTTGCCTGTGGAAGGAATACAGGTAATTCTGGGGAATGACTTGGCTGGTAATCGTGTCTGGCTGAATGATTCACCACATCTAGTGGTTACACCATGCCCGATGATCTTGAAACCAGATGGTGATGAGAATTTGACCTGTCCTTCAAATGTGTTACCCTCTTGTGTGATAACACGATCTATGAGTAAAACACAAGCTGAGGTAAAACCTGAATCTGAGAAGGTGGTGAATGAAACTCTAGAAATCCCTTAAATTTTGTCAGTGTCACGTGATGAACTGATTGAAAACAAAAAACTGACTCAACTCTTGTTGAATTATTTGACCGAGTTGTCTCATATGACACAATTGAGAATCTTTCATCTGGGTATTACCTAGACGAGGGATTGCTGGTTCGGAAATGGGTGCCACAGGGAGAGTTTGCGATTGGTGATCCCATGGTGCAAATTGTAATTCCTCAGTCTCTCCGGCAGCTAGTGTTACAGACCACACATGATACATCTGGCCATATGGGAGTGAAAAAGACGTACAAGATTCTTTTGAAACGTTTCTTTTGGCCGAAATTGAAGCGTGATGTGTCTAAATATATTAAATATTGTCATACATGTCAGCTTACTGGAAAGCCAAATCAATCTTTGAAACCTGCTCCTCTTTATCCGATTCCAGCCATTAGTCAACCGTTTGAGCATCTCATTGTAGATTGTGTCGGGCCGTTGCCTAGGTCAAAAGCAGGCAGTGAATATTTACTTACAATCATGTGTCAAGTAACTAGATATCCTGCTGCATATCCTTTACGTTCTGTAACGGTAAAACTAGTCATAAAGGCGCTGACTCAGTTCATTTCAGTATTTGGAATACCACGAATTATCCAATCTGATCAGGGAAGTAATTTTACTTCTAATTTGTTCGGTCAAGTGTTGAAACAACTTCATATTCAACATAACCTCTCCAGTGCTTATCATGCCCAAAGTCAGGCAGCACTGGAGAGATTTCATCAAACGTTATAATATCTTTTGAGGTCGTACTGTGTTCAAATGGGTAAGGACTGGGAAACTGGTCTACCTTGGTTAATAATGGCGGCTCGGGAAGCTGCTCAAGAATGTACTGGGTTCAGTCCGAACGACCTTGTTTTTGGACTCGAAGTGCGAACTCCTTTGGCTGTTTTATCTGCTGACTGGTAAAAGTCTGATCTGCCGAAAAAATTTTTGTCATATGTTAGTGATTTTCGTAGACGAGTTTATGAGGCGTGCCAGTTGGCGAAGTCATCTCTGAACAAATCTCAAGATCGAATGAAATTACTTTTTGATTGTCAGAGTTGCGTTCGTTTCAACCTGGTGACCAGGTACTGGCGTTGTTGCCTGTTGTTGGGTCACCGTTTCAGGCTAAGTTTGTTGGACCATATACTGTTGCTCGTCAGATTTCTGATCTGAATTATTTTATTAATACACCAAATCGGAAAAAAAAGACGAGAATGTGTCACTTAAACTTGTTAAAGCCTTATGCTTGTAAACATTTCGATTACCTCAGGATAAATGAAGACAAGGTGAAGGTGGTTGGGCAAGGCCAAGTACTTCCTGTTCGCGCAAAGGTAGAGGTAATAGATAAGTATCCTACTCCACTACAAAAAAAGAGCTAATGCGATTTCTTGGAATAGTAGGATTTTATCATTGTTTTTGCAGAAATTTTTCGACCATTGCGGTGCCCCTGACAAATTTGTTGCGGGGAGGAGTAGATTTTTGCTGGACACCACTGTGTCAGCAAACATTTGAGCAGGTGAAATTGCTCCTTACAGAGGCTCCCGTGTTGGCAGCTCCGAACTTTGATCAAACGTTTAAATTACAAGTCGATGCCAGTAATGTGGGTGCTGGATCCATCTTGTTACAAACGTCTGGGGATGACATTGATCATCTAATCATCTCATCTGATCTGGCTGGGACACTCATCAAGAGAATTATGTACACCTGTGTAGGATTGGGAGAATGATGTGCACTTGTACTGTATATAAGCTCAGGCTTTGAGAATGTTGTTTGTGCTTCAGAGAGCTTCAGAGCTACAAGACTAATGTGAGATTTGTTTGCTCCCGTTCATTTTTGTGTTTGGTTTCTGTTTTGTTTATTTATGGTTTCCTTTGCTATTTCTTTGAGCTTGGTTCTGTCTGACATTTTAACATTGTTTGTCAGACAGAAATGGTAGTTATTTTGTAATTGATTTCCTGTTTTATATATTTTTCTATTATGTTAATAAATATTGGTAACAACCTGACCAACTTCACTATGTCCTCCACTCATTTGTCACAGCTTTGATCCGGTCGTGACATCATAATGAATCAAAATGCAACTACTTGCTTGATGTCTATTTTATTTTTTGATGACTGCACATATATCGCTTACTTTTCAACCCCTCCCCCTCTGACCAACTTCCATCTTAATTGAAATTGGGTATTATACACATTGACATAGCTAACTTGTCATGCTTTTTATCGTGCAATAAATATATTTAAAACAATTGGATAAATGATACTAATAATATTGTAGCTAATAATCTTTGTTATATATTGATTACTGTTTTGCTTGTTTGCCTTTAAATCCCACAGTCATCAAGTTGGACACAACAATCTCTGATTTCTTTAAATATTGGCATTGGTCTGATTAATCTGATCATTTTAAAAAGCTCTAATGTTGGCCATTATGGATATGTTTATCATGACTATTTTTACTCTTATGTTCTCAAGGTTATAAACGTCTATTTGTCTCTGATAATGAAGAGGAGCAATGATCAGCAGGAAGGCCTTAAAGTGTACTGTTTGAGCACATTTTTCTACCCAAAGCTTCTGAGTAGTCATTTTGCAGGCCATGCAGCAGTGAAGAAATGGACAAAAACAGAGGATCTCTTCCTCTGTGATCTAGTTCTTGTTCCTTTGCACCTGGGTTTTGGCTGTAATTAATTTATGAATAGCAATGTGTCACGGGGTGACTATATTCAGTGGGGGAGGAACACACACCAGGGAATGGGTTTCCCTTGGGGAATGTTTTTAATGTAACACCCAGTGAAATGGCCGCCTCCTGTGTCTAGATGTAAACAGTTGTCAATCTAGCGATCTATTAGACAAACTAGCTCCAGGTGTTCGGCGGGAATAAACTAGGCTGGCGATTGGTCCGGGATTGGGCGGGAGTGCTTTATATGTAGAATGTTGTCGGCAGTATAACAGCAGATTCAGGGGAGAAGACGGCACCCAGAAAGAAAGGCATCCGGCCAGTGATCTGACGAGCTCGTTTGCGTGAAGCCGATGAGGATTTAAAACGAAACCGGCATTCTGACGGAATGGGATTTCATGATTTCCACAGCTGCCGCTGATGTGGAAACACGGCCCCGATCCTGTCAAGTTAAGTGCCGTTTTGTTTACTACGTAGTTCAATGTGGTGAGATAATTGACTGCTTGTGACTCCCCTGATCTGCACGTCATTGTGAGCTTCGCTCATATTGTGGTTTCTCTGCCTCACTCTCTCCGTCAGTAAAAACAAACAAAACAAAAGCTTTCTCAGGTGTTCCCTTGGCTCGACTGCTCTTCTGCTCTTTCAACACAGCAACTAACCAGCCCAACTGCAGGGAGACGTTTGCCTGGATACTGTTAGTTTCCCTTGGTCACAGTGAGTTTACTGTTTGAAGTGTCTTGTCCCTTGAAGTCTTCACATTGGGAAGTCTCTTGTTTGAAGTGTACATGAGTGCTTTGACGGATTTTGTATTGTTTGGTCTGTACCTAGGCCACTACGTTTCCAGAAAATCAGTCACCTGTGACCTGGGTGGGTTATGTTGATAACTTGAGTTAACCCTAAGTGTTATAAACGGCGGCTGCCTGGATGCTAACTAGCTGTCCATTGCCAGAGTCCCCTGCTGGAGAGAACGAGAACTTGCTGTGTTGATGCTAACTAGCTTTCCATTGCCAGAGCTCCCTGCTGGAGAGAGCGAGAACTTGCTGCGCTGATGCTAACTAGCCTTCCACTGCCCAAGCCCCCTGCTGGAGAGAACGAGAACTTGCTGTGTTGATGCTAACTAGCTTTCCATTGCCAGAGCCCCCTGCTGGAGAGAACAAGAACTTGCTGTGTTGATCCTAACTAGCGTTCCATTGTCAGAGCTCCCTGCTGGAGAGAACGAGAACCTGCTGCACTGATGCTAACTAGCCTTCCACTGCCCAAGCCCCCAGCTGTTGAGAACGAGAACCTGCTGCACTGATGCTAATTAGCTTTCCATTGCCAAACCGCCTTGCTGGAGAGAACGAGAACTTGCTGCGCTGATGTAACTAGCCTTCCACTGCCCAAGCCCCCTGCTGGAGAGAACGAGAACTTGCTGTGCTGATGCTAACTAGCTTTCCATTGTCAGAGACCCCTGCTGGAGAGAACGAGAACTTGCTATGCTGATGCTAACTAGCTTTCCATTGTCAGAGACCCCTGCTGGAGAGAACGAGAACCTGCTGCACTGATGCGAACTAGCTTCCCACTGCTAAAACACCTTGCTGGAGAGAACGAGAACTTGCTGCGCTGATGTTAACTAGCCTTCCACTGCCCAAGCCCCCTGCTGGAGAGAACGAGAATTTGCTACGCTGACGCTAACTAGCTTTCCATTGTCCAATCCCCCTGCTGGATTAACTGAGGAACTGCTGGGCTGACATTGACTAGCCTTTGATGGTCTAGTCCTCCTGGGAGCAGTTCCCACCTAAAGACTCTTTTAATAATTTAATAAAAATAAATGTTTTGAAGCTACCCGTTGAGTTCTGACTTCTTTGTGGGGATACGGTTTGTTCCTCAGAGTAGAATATAAACGAGTGGTGGTTTGCGCCCCTGCCTGTGACAATTGTCGTAGTCGGCAGGGTTCTGCCCTGGGTTTCAGCAACCGTAAACCTTTCAAATGTCAGACGACGAGGCACCAGCAGCACGCCCCCAAGTTATGCCGGTCTTTATGGGCGCCCATTGGGCGCAAAGGTTCGGAGGACCAGGATCCGAACTAAGGTTACAGGAATGGAGATCGCAGACAGAGTACCTGGCTGGCTTGCAAGGGCTGAGTGAGCAGCAGAAACTACAATTTGTTCTGGGTTCACTCGAGGGTGACGCAAAGAGAGAAGTCCAAGCCGCACCAGAAGATTCACGAAACAACCCAAAAGCTGTGTTCGATTTCTTGGCCAGGCTTTATGGAGACGACACTCCTGAGGGCCCAGTTCTTCAACTGCAGGCAGGGACCCAGACAATCTCTGCGTTTGTTCTCTTTACAGATGCGTGAGCAGTTCGCCTGGCTAAAGGGAAGACGTGATCATGGCCTTGGGGATGAGGATACTTTGCTGCGGGACCAGTTCCTTATGGGGCTCTGTGATGGGCCTATACGTCAGAGTAAACGGCTGCAGCTTCGCCGTGAACCTGCATTGTCTTTTGAAGATCTTCGACAAGAGGCCCTGGCTTTAGAACTGGACCATTCCGAGGCAACTGATCAGTCCACCTGTATGGCTGCCAGTGGCGCCTGTGCCCCTGCCCCTCCTTCGGTGGTCGACTGGAAGCGGGAACTACGCGCAGAGATTATGAAAGATGTAAAATATCAGATGGCTGAACTTTCCAAGACTCTCCTGGAGGAGCTACGGTGGGACCGACTTCAGGGGGCAGAAACACCCTGGCTCACTTTGCGGGGGGCTAATGGACTCGACATTCCCTACATCGGCTTTGTAGTAGTAGATTTCCAGTTCCAAGGTGTCACTGTGCCGGAGAAGGGGGTCGTCGTCATCCGAGATCACTGCCTGGGTGCCCACCGAGCCCTGCTGGGCATGAATGTCATCTCGGCCTGCTGGGAGGAGCTGTTTAGGATCCGACCGGCCCAGACGCCCCAGTCCACAGAGAGACGGGAGTGGGAACGTATCATTGCGGACTGCCGTAGGATCCATGCTGCCAGAACTCAGTGGGACCGGGTAGCCTGCCGATATGTGATTTCCATCCCAGCCCGGAGTGAAGCCCTGGTTTGGGCCAGGTTGCCAGCTCGGTCTAATGGCCCCGATAACTGTGTCATCGTGGAGTCACACCGGGAATGCCAGACCGTTGAGGTTGCACGAGGTCTTGCTGTAGTCCACCGTGGTCGGGTCTCTGTGAGGGTGCAGAATGCTAAGCCATACCCAGTCAGCCTCCATCGCCATCAATGCTTGGCCCGAGTTACACTGGTGGACCCTCACCAGGTGAGAGAAGACGGGGATGTCTGTTTTAGCCAAGTAAGCTCTGCGGTGGTTGAGGTGGGCATCATGCAGGTGGGCCAGAGGGCAGATCCACAGATCACACGGGAGTCTCTGTGGGGGGATGGCTTGGATGAGTGTTAGCAAAACCAGCTCCAAGGCTTCCTGGTTAAATGGCAGCATGTGTTTTCCACCCATGATGAGGACGATGGGTGCACTAACATAGTCCGACATCAGATCCCCACGGGCGATGCAGCACCAAGCCGTGAGCGGTACCGTCCAGTGCCACCTACACTCTATTCGGAGGTCCACACTTTGTTGAGGGGGATGCTGGATGGAGGCATCATTCGTGAGAGTAGTAGTCCCTGGGCAGTTCTGATAGTACTGGTACAGAAGAAGACCGGGGCCTGGAGATTTTGTCGATTATCGGAAGCTGAACAGTGTGACTAAGAAAGATGCTTTTCCCTTGCCACGAATAGAAGACTCCCTCACCAGCTTGACACAGGCCGCTTGGTACTCCACTTTGGATCTGGCCAGTGGGTATTGGCAGGTCCAAGTGGAAGAGGGTGATCGAGAGAAAACTGCCTTCACCACCCCCTTTGGGCTTTTTGAGTGGGACAGGATGCCCTTTGGCCTTTGCAACACCCCAGCAACTTTCCAGCGGCTGATGCAGCGGTGTCTAGGCGGGCAGTTGGTTGATTCTACGTTGGTATATCTGGACGATGTTCTTGTCTTCTCCATGGCCTGGAGCACTTGTTCCAGATGATGAAGATGGGAGTTGAAGTCTGGGGAGAAGTATGGTTTGAAGTTGCAACCGGACAAGTGCCAACTATTCCGGAAGGAGGTGAAGTTTCTAGGCGATTGTGTTAGCTCCGAGGGAGTCTCCCCTGACCCGGAGAAAGTGTCGGTAGTGCAAGAGTGGGAACCTCCTAAGACCATTCGACAGGTGAGGTCTTTCCTGGGTTTTGTGGGATATTACAGGCGCTTTATTAAGGACTTCTCGAAAATTGCTAAGCCCCTGAATGAACTTCTTGTGGGCACCGGACGCTCTCGTAGCCTCCCTCTGTGGCTTGGAACCCTGAATGTGATGCAGCCTTTCAAAGGCTTAAACGAGAGCTGCTGCAGGCTCCTATTCTTGCATATGCTGACTTTTCACAACCTTTTATTCTTTACACAGATGCAAGTAACTCTGGGTTTGGTGTGGTGCTAGCCCAGCGGCAGCAGGGAGTGGAGAGGGTCATTGCATATGCGAGTCGGAGCCTCCACCCAGCCGAGCGGAATGATTCCAACTACAGCTCTTTTAAAATTGAACTCCTCGCCATGAAGTGGGCCTTGAGCGAAAAGTTTAAGGATTACTTATGGGGAGCCAAGATACTCGTAGTGACTGATAACAATCCCCTTGTCCACTTACACACAGCTAAGCTGGGGGCGGTAGAAAAGCGGTGGTTGGCACAACTAGCTAATTATGACTACCAACTACAATATCGTCCAGGCAGAGAACACACTAATGCTGATGTGCTTTCTAGACTCCCTGCGACAGGTGCGAGGGGCCTGGCCTCGACTCCTTCTATCGAGCCTGAGGGAGAACTACTGGTAGGAGTAGTAGAGGCAACGGGATCAAGCCAGGAAGTGACTCCTGCTAGTTGGGTGTTGGGACCCAAGACGGTGGAGGGAGTTGCAGGGGAGGGACGATGATCAGGTGGCAATTCGGTCCTATTTGGACCAAGGTTCCTTACCCTCAGCAGCAGAAAGGCAGGCCCAGACACCAACAGTGAAGCAGCTATTGAGCCACTGGGGTAGGCTCTGTTTAAGAGAATGAGTGGTTTGTCGCTCTGTCCAGTACCCTGTGACCCATGAAGTTGTGTTTCAGGTGGTAGTGCCACGAATCCAGATCCAGCCCCTGTTACAAGCCTACCACTCACAGATGGGGCATCAGGGTCAGGAGAGGACTCTATCGCTGTTGAGGAGAAACTTTTATTGGTCAAAGATGGAGGCATCAGTAGGTGCATTTATTCAGGGCTGTTCACGCTGCATGCTTTTTAAAACAAGGCAGGAGGCCAGAGCCCCCTTGGTCCCTATGCTGCCCAGGGCCCCCCTCCATATTGTGGGAATGGATTTTCTAATGCTGGGCCGCCCAATGGATCGCTTCCAGAACATCTTTGTGGTGACTGACTTATTTACTAAATATGCTTGGGACATCCCCACCCTCGATCAGACTGCCACCACCACTGCCAGGGTCCTTTGGAGGACAGTGCTGCAACCCTTTGGGTGTCCAGAAACCCTCCACTCCGACCAGGGCCCAAACTTTGAGTCCAGGGTCATTCGGGAGCTGTGACAGCTCTATGGGTGTCGAAAAACCCATACTACCCCGTACCATCCCCAGGGCAACGGAGGGTGCGAGAGGTTCAACCAGACTCTGCTGGGCCTATTAGGAACCCTGGAAGCTGAACAACAGAGCAGGTGGGTGGACTATCTCCCCTCCCTAGTGCAAGCTTATAATAACAGTGTACACAGCACCACAGGTTATGCCCCGTCTTACCTGATGTTTGGGAGGCATGTGCGTCTACCCATTGATTTGATCTGCTCCTGGGGACAGCACCCGCAGATGGGGCCCAGAGTACCACCGAGTGGGGGAGCCAGCATCATCAACAGCTTCACTATGCCTACCGAAGGGTCACTGACCATTTAAGTACTGCCGCCGCCAAGAACAAGCGCCTGTATGATCGGACGGCCCAAGATGCTCCCCTGTTGCCTGGAGAGCGGGTTCTGGTCCGAGACAGCCGGCGCCAGGGGAAAGGCAAGCTGAGCTACCGGTGGGAGGCCGTGCCGTATGTGGTGGGACGCCAACATCGCCCTGACTTACCCGTCTATACCATCCGCCCTGAAGGGAGGCTGGGCCCTGAACGAGTATTACACCGCAATTTGCTCCGTCCCTGTCCCAACTATCCGGTACTGAGGGGAGAGACTCAAGTAACCCCTGCAGCCCCCAGACCACCACTGATGGGATGGGCATTGGTGCCCGAAGGCCCTGGAATGTTGGTAGAGGGAAGAGACCCCGTACCACAACATACGCTCCCAACGAGACACCCAGGGTCAACCTCACCAAAGGTATGGTGACTGGGTCTCTTCATCTAGGATCTAGAGACTAGAACTTAAGAGTAGGGGAGGATGTCACGGGGTGACTATATTCAGTGGGGGAGGAACACACACCAGGGAATGGGTTTCCTTTGGGAATGTTTTTAATGTAACACCCAGCGAAATGGCCGCCTCCTGTGTCTAGATGTAAACAGTTGTCAATCAAGCGATCTATTAGACAAACTAGCTCCAGGTGTTCGGCGGGAAGAACCTAGGCTGGCGATTGGTCCATGTGTTGGGCGGGAGTGCTTTATATGTAGAATGTTATCGGTAGTATAACACAGCAGATTCGGGGGAGAAGACGGCACCCAGAAAGAAAGGCATCCGGCCGGTGATCTGACGAGCCTGTTTGCGCGAAGCCGATGAGGATTTAAAACGAAACCGGCATTCTGACGGAATGTGATTTCGCGATCTCCACAGCTGCCGATCCTGTCAATTTAAGTGCCGTTATGTCTACTACGTAGTTCAATGTATTGAGATAATTGACTCCTTGTGACTCCCCTGATCTGCACGTCATTGTGAGCTTCGCTCATATTGTGGTTTCTCTGCCTCACTCTCTCCGTCAGTAAAAACAAACAAAACAAAAGCTTTCTCAGGTGTTCCTTTTGGATCGACTGCTCTTCTGCTCTTTCAACACAGCAACTAACCAGCCCAACTGCAGGGAGACATTTGCCTGGATACTGTTAGTTTCCCTTGGTCACAGTGAGTTTACAGTTTGAAGTGTCTTGTCCCTTGAAGTGTTCAGATTGGGAAGTCTCTTGTTTGAAGTGCTTTGACGGGTTTTGTATTGTTTGGTCTGCACCTAGGCCACTACGGTTCCAGAATATCATTCACCTGTGACCTGGATGGGTTACGTTGATAACTTAAGTTAACCCTGAGTGTTATAAACGGCGGCTACCTGGATGCTAACTAGGTTTCCATTGCCAGAGCCCCCTGCTGGAGAGAACGAGAACTTGCTGTGTTGATGTTAACTAGCTTTCCATTGCCAAACCGCCTTGCTGGAGAGAACGAGAACTTGCTGTGTTGATGTTAACTAGCTTTCCATTGCCAGAGCTCCCTGCTAGAGAGAATGAGAACTTGCTGCGCTGATGCTAACTAGCCTTCCACTGCCCAAGCCCCATTCTGAAGAGAACGAGAACTTGGTGTGTTGATGCTAACTAGCTTTCCATTGTCAGAGCTCCCAGCTGGAGAGAACGAGAACCTGCTGCACTTATGCTAATTAGCTTTCCATTGCTAAACCGCCTTGCTGGAGAGAACAAGAACTTGCTGCGCTGATGTTAACTAGCTTTACATTGTCAGAGACCCCTGCTGGAGAGAACGAGAACCTGCTGCACTGATGCTAACTAGCTTTCCACTGCTAAACCGCCTTGCTGGAGAGAACGAGAACTTGCTGCGCTGATGTTAACTAGCCTTCCACTGCCCAAGCCCCCTGCTGAAGAGAACGAGAACTTGGTGTGTTGATGCTAACTACATTTCCATTGTCGGAGCTCACAGCTGGAGAGAACGAGAACCTGCTGCACTTATGCTAATTAGCTTTCCATTGCCAAACCGCCTTGCTGGAGAGAACGAGAATTTGCTACGCTGACGCTAAATAGCTTTACATTTTCCAATCCCCCTACTTGATTAACTGAGGAACTGCTGGGCTGACATTGACTAGCCTTTGATGGTCTAGTCCTCCTGGGAGCAATTCCCACCTTAAGACTCTAAGGCGAGACATAACAGGTGAAAAGGGTAAAAATTTGAACTTACAGATATCACCATGAAACTTTACCAGTTGATTACTCGCATGAATAGGAGAAAAAAAAAACGTATTGCAAGTTTTCTGTAATTTTATGTTTAAATATGCTAATCAGGCTATATCTAATTAAATATGCACTAATTTGCATATATTTTGAAGTGACGTTTTTGAAGATGAAAAAAACAAGGTTCAAAATTATTTTTGCATTTTGTTGATATATTCAATGAAAAGACATTTACAGAGGGGATTATGAATATCTCCTTTTGTTACCCTGTAAATCAGAAAATACTGCCAATAGCCTTAAATTGATTTCCGCCCTATTTTTAGGCATAAAATGTCATATAAATCAGGCCAAGAATGATATATCAACAAATCCCTCTGTACAAACCTTCACAATATAGTTAGGAATAGGACTGTAAAGTTTGGTGTATGTAGGTGCTACAGAAGTGGAAAATCGTCACTAGGAGTGTGAGAAAAAACTAATTTTGAGAAAACGGCATTTAAAGATTTTTATGACAAAATCCCACTAATTAGGGCCCAAGCATTGAAAAGGCTTTTGAAAAGGCACTTTTGGGGCCCTTAACGTGCTCAAACTCTTGAAACTTTGCACACGGGTCAGAACCCACGGCCATCAGAGCCGGGCTGAAGCTGGTACCCGGGCGTGGCAGGGGGGCTCGACAGCGCCCCCTGGAACGGGGTCCGAAAACTTGGTCCATAAATCAAACACGCTTGCATGTAATAATATGAAACTCGGTACACTTATAGATCTCATCGCGGCGAACAAATTTCGTGCTCTAAGTTTTACCCCAGCCCAACAGGAAGTCAGCTATTTAGGGTTGTTTGGAAAACGCATGCAATGGAATTTAAAGTACTCCTCCTAGAGAATTTATCGAGATGCCATGAAACTCAGTCAGAGTGAAGTCAAGACATTGAGGATGAAAAATTGCCAGGGGATTTTTGATATCTCGAACGGTTTGGCCGTGGCAAGGAAACGAAATTATGGCGAGAAACGTGAAACAGAAAATGTGTTATAACTTCAGCATACATTAACTGATCTTGATGAAACTTCAGCAGTGTGTTCGTTGTAAGAGGCCGATCACATGGATGTGACTATTGTGAGTCAAAGTTATAGCGCCACCAACTGGCAGCAGGAAGTGTGTCACTTTCAAAATGCTTTGAAATCACCCTCTAATTTTTACCCGATTTGCTTCAAACTTTGTGTATAATGTAAACAGACGGCAGATGTAGGCCTGTGAAAGGATTATTGATATCTTAGATACTGTTGCTGTGGCAACAAATTAAACTTTAATATTCTTGTTTGATGCTTTTGAGACTCTTAGCATGCTTGAAATTGCATGAAACTCGACAGACACATCACATTTATTAGCCAGTAGACGTGCAAAGTTTCAGAAACGGGCGTGGTGAGGGGCTCAGCAACGCCACCTTTAGTCAAAAATGGGGGGGTTAGTTTTATCTACAGTAACAAAACTCAGTACGTATATTGTACTCATCAAGCCGGATAACTTTCTAATTTACAGTCATTAGCTCGGACCAACAGAAAGTCAGATATTTTGGTTTGAATGTGGTCATTCTCTCTCGGATTCTACGTCTCTGTGTCTGTGCCTGTGTGTGTGTGTGTGTGTAGGGGGAGGGGGAGGGGGAGGGGGGCTAGATTAACCATTTCACTGCTGTGTGGTTTGGCCTGCATTAAAAAAGAAAATAAATGTCTTAAAGGAGAACTCCGGTCAATTTTTTAAGTTAATCTTGATCGTTACTCCTTTGTGAGTAATGTCTATAGAAAAAAAAACTAACCGGATTGGTGCTTGCAACACGGAGCTGTTCCCGCAAATGCCCAGAGCTCCCACTCAGCTAAAACGGCAGTTATGGGGGCATATACATAAAGAGTGTCTTTGTGCCTCATAACAGACACAAAATGCAATTAAAATGTCTGTCCAACATGAACAGGCCCCTTACATGTGAACAAGATGCGTTTAGCAACTTAGCCATTGTTTAAATTCACCTAAATAGTGTTTTAGACGGCTAGCTGTAGTCTCGCGCTGAAGTCCCGTGGGAACTCAGTTGTAGCCGGAAAAAGGTAAATACCAGTGTGCAGGTGGGAGTATATTATATATATAAATATAATTGAAGACATAGAAGCTAGTGAAATAATTAAAGTTTTGCAAATAAGACTACAAAAACATATTACTGCACATCTCAAGCCGTGTGTGCCCAAATGGAAGGATAAATAAAGTTTACATTACCTACAGTGGTTGCACCCGTCTTCGTCCACGGAATGGATTTTTTCTTCAACCGGCCCCGCTGTGTTGTGTCTGTGTAGTCATCCTTGTCAAAGTGTTCGCTGCAAATGCGTAATCTTTAGCGCGTACTTGTATGGGAGTTTGCACATCAAGTTGAAGTAAAACTAGCCACAACTGCAGAATCTCGAGGTCATGGAAAGGAAGACGATGAAAATGTAAGTTCTTGTATTTTCGCATTTTGTTGCCACAATTCGGAACGACACAAACGCGAACCATTTCTTCTTCACTTGTGAGCAACTCCGATCATCACTCTTCTTCACACACTACGCTCCTCCCACGTGCACACTGTTTACTTTTTTCCGGCTACAACTGAGTTCCCACGGGACTTCAGCGTGAGACTACAGCTAGCCATCTAAAACACTATTTAGGTGAATTTAAACAATGGCTAAGTTGCAAGGATGACTACACAGACACAACACAGCGGGGCCGGTTGAAGAAAAAAGCCATTCCGTGGACGAAGACGGGTGCAACCACTGTGGAGGTAATGTAAACTTTATTTATCCTTCCATTTGGGCACACACGGCTTGAGGAGAGATGTGCAGTAATATGTTTTTGTAGTCTTATTTGCAAAACTTTTAATTATTTCACTAGCTTCTATGTCTTCAATTATATTTATACTCCCACCTGCACACTGGTATTTACCTTTTTCCGGCTAAGTTCCCATGGGACTTCAGCGCGAGACTACAGCTAGCCGTCTAAAACACTATTTAGGTGAATTTAAACAATGGCTAAGTTGCTAAACGCATCTTGTTCACATGTAAGGGGCCTTTTCATGTTGGACAGACATTTTAATTGCATTTTGTGTCTGTTATGAGGCACAAAGACACTCTTTATGTATATGCCCCCATAACTGCCGTTTTAGCTGAGTGGGAGCTCTGGGCATTTGCGGGAACAGCTCCGTGTTGCAAGCACCAATCCGTTTCTTTTTTTTTTCTATAGACATTACTCACAAAGGTGTAACGATCAAGATTAACTTAAAAATTGCCCGGAGTTCTCCTTTAAGCCTTGTATTTTTTTAAATGAGTTTTTTTTTTTTAAAATAAAGGCATATAACCAGTTTAATTGTAGTGCATTGACAATAGTTTTATATAATTAGTTTATTAATTAAATTAACTTGGTCCATAAACTTGATCTGAAAATTTGGTCCATAAATCAAACACACTTGCATGTAATAATATGAAACTCGGTACACATATAGATCTCATCGGGCCAAACTACTTTAAGCCAGCCCAACAGGAAGTAGGCTATTTTGGTCTGAATGTGGACGTTTTGCAAAACCAGCCTCTACATTTTTACTCACTCCTCTTAAGTGGTTTATTTTATTCCCACCAAACTTTTTCAACGTGATGAAAATACATTAAAGATGCTAACGGATATTGAATATCTCAAACGGTTTTGCTATGGCAAGGGATTATGTCAAAAAAAGAATCAGGAAACGTCTCATATCTTCTAAAAATGTAATTATACAGCATTTATTTTTATATAAAATTATACAAATATTAGAACTAAACTAATTGTATTCTATTTTTTTTTCAATTCAAGTTGTATGAAAAAGTTTAAAACAGGCTATTTAGTGCTATTTGGTTAAAAAAAAAAATCATACATAGGGCTATACTTCCCTCTTGTGTCCAAAATGATATAAACATAGTACATAAAACTTTTATCAGGTATGCCTATTGTATTTATATATAAATATATTAGGTATGTGGCTGTGAGGATATTTTCCCTCCGGTTAATCGACGTGTGACACCAGCGGGGGCTTTTAAATCGCTAATATAAAAGTGAAAGTAAAGGCACTTTTACACAAAATATTCCGTCATCATCTTTTCAGTCAGCTCTTCACTCTCGTGATTAATGAAATTTGACTCCTGTTGCTGATCTTTGCTGCAAAATTACAAGTAATTTATTTCTGTATAAAATAACACTCTGACTAAAAATACATTTGATGTTTCTTTTTTAATCAATGTAGAATGTGTAACTTAAAAATAAACAGATTAGTGCTCTGTTTGAGGACAATCCTGTGAGGTGAGGGGAGGGGAGGGGAGGATATATATATATATATATATATATATATATATATATATATATATATATATATTTGTTATATACCGTAAAACTTCAAATAATAGCCGAGTCCCAATAGACGCCTGTCTCTTTTACACGCCTGATGTGGCTGCAGGTTTGGGTAAATAAAAGCCGGTCTCAAATAAAGGCGGGGTCTGTTTTTTACTTTCGGGTTGTTAATCTTCTAAAACCGTCAGATCATCCACTTTTTGTCCCGCCAAAGCCTATTTTGATCGGTGAGTGATGTAGAATAGAATGACTGCTGCGCTTGACAGGGTGCATAACGAGCAGAGAGAGAGAGAGCGCCCTGGCCGCGCGCGCGCACTCTCGCGTCTTCAAACAACACGAGCGCTGTCTTGCTCTCTCTCCCTCGTGCATATAAATCAAATCAATTGACACGATGGTAAAAGGTTGGAACTTGGAAGACCGCAGTTTCACGTGGAGCATTTGGAGATTTTTAGAGATTATAGACTCAATGAACAATATCTCAACACTAAATTATAAAGGCCTGTCTCATATAGACGCCTGTCTCAAATACAAGCCGGTGCAGTTCGACGATTTGGGAAAATAAAAGCCCGGGCTATTATTTGAAGTTTTACGCTATATCTATCTATCTATATATCTATATCTATCTATCTATCTATATATATATATATATATATATATATATATATATATATATATATAAATATATATAGCTATGAGCAGCGATTACGGGCCCAAGCTGGGGGCACCGCAACCCCGGTTATAGCGCCACCAACTGGCAGCAGGAAGTGTGTATCTTTCAAAATACTTTGAAATCACCCTCTTATTTTTACCTGATTTGCTTCAAACTTCACTACTATAATGTAATCACACGGCAGATGTAGACCTGGATGTAGACCTGACCTTTCAGAAGGTTGCTCACGCATACTTTGTGGTTGATATGTGCCCTCGATGCGCACTTTTGCAGAGCCCACACTGATGCAAGCTCTTCAGCACACTTCTTTTCGACAGTCAAAGCAGGGTTACGTTTTTGCACGTCGTGCACAAAACCCTAAAGGCACCAGGGTGGCGGTGCCACCGGCTTTATAAAAATATATATATATATATATATATATATATATATATATATATATATATATATATATATATATATATATAAATATAGCTGCGAGCGGCGATGAAGGGCCAAAGCCGGCAGTACCGCCACCCCGGTGCCTTTAGGTAACTAAAGGCACCAGGGTTGCGGTGCCACCGGCTTGGGCCCGTAATCGCTGCTCGCAGCTATATTCATTATTATTTATTTTTTTTTACTACCTTTTGGGCACTTTTGGGGCCCTTAACGTGCTCGAAAACTCTTAAAACTTTGCACACGGGTCAGAACCCGCGGCCATCAGGGCCGGGCTGAAGCTGGTACCCGGGCGTGGCAGGGGGGCTCGACAGCGCCCCCTGGAAGTGGTAAAAAATCTTGGTCCATAAATCAAACACGCTTGCATGTAATAATATGAAACTCGGTACACATATAGATCTCATTGGTTCATATATCCTTCGTACTTTTACTTTTTACGCCAGCCCAACAGGAAGTCAGCTATTATGGTTTGTTTGGAAACGCGTGCCCCTGGAATTCGATATACTCCTCCTAGAGAATTCAACCAATCGCCACGAAACTCGGTCAGCATGAAGTCAAGACATTGACGATGAAAAATTGCCAGGGGATTTTTGATATCTCGAACGGTTTGGCCGTGGCGAGGAAACGAAATTATGGCGAATAATGGAAACAGGAAGTGTATTATAACTTCAGCATACATTAACTGATCTTGATGAAACTTCAGCAGTGTGTTAGTTGTAAGAGGCCGATCACATGGATGTGACTATTGTGAGTCAAAGTTATAGCGCCACCAACTGGCAGCAGAAAGTGTGTCACTTTCAAAATGCTTTGAAATCACCCTCTTATTTTTACCCGATTTGCTTCAAACTTCATCTGTATAATGTAAACACACGCCAGATGTAGACCTGTGAAAGGATTATTTAATATCTAAGATAATGTTGCCATGGCAGCGCATCGAACTTTAATATTCTTTTTTGATGCTTTTGAGACTCTTAGCATGCTTGAAATTGCATGAAACTCGACAGACACATCTCATTTATTAGCTAGTAGACATGTGCAAAGTTTCAGAAACGGGCGTGGTGAGGGGCTCAGTAGCGCCACCTTTAGTCAAAAATGGGGTATTAGTTTTACCTACAGTAACAAAAATCGGTATATATATTGTTCTCCTCGAGCCGGACAACTTTCTAATTTACAGTCATTAGCTCCGACCAACAGGAAGTCAGATATTTTGGTTTAAATGTGATTTTCAGGAGAATTTTCTCCCTCCCTCTCCCTCTGTCTCTGTGTGTGGGGTTTGGGGAATTTGTCTATTGATTTTAATGGTTGTCAAGGTTTCAGGGGCTTTTGGGGCCCTTAACGTGCTCGAAAACTCTTGAAACTTTGCACACGTGTCAGAGCCCACAGCCATCAGGGCTGGGCTGAAGCTGGTACCCGGGCGTGGCAGTGGGGCTCAACAGCGCCCCCTTGAACGGGGTCCTGAAAACTTGGTCCATATATCAAACACGCTTGCATGAATTAATATGAAACTCAGTACACATATAGATCTCTTCGGGCCGAACAACTTTCCCTCGGCCCAGTTTTACGCCAGCCCAACAAGAAGTCAGCTATTATGGGTTGTTTGGAGAATTCTTGTTCTGGAATTTTAACTTCTCCAAGGCAATTAATTCAATTACCACCAAACTCGGTCAGCTTGAGGTCAACACATTGAGGATGCCAAATTGCGGACGGATTTTTGATATCTCGAACGGTTTGGCCGTGGCGAGGAAACGAATTTATGGCGAATAATGTAAACAGGAAGTGTGTTATAACTTAATCATACATTAACTGATCTTGATGAAACTTCAGCAGTGTGTTCGCTGTAAGAGGCCGATCACATGGATGTGACTATTGTGAGTCAAAGTTATAGCGCCACCAACTGGCAGCAGGAAGTGTGTCACTTTCTAAATGCTTTTGACAAAAGTGGGGGGGTTAGTTTTATCTACAGTAACAAAACTCGGTGTGTATATTGTACTCTTCGAGCCGGACAACTTTCTAATTTACAGTCATTAGCTACGACCAACAGGAAGTCAGATATTTTGGTTTGAATGTGGATTTCAGATTCTGAGTTTTTAGCTACTCCTCCTAAGTAGTTTATTTTATTCACGCCAAACTTTTTCAACATGATGAAAATACATTAAAGATGCTAAATTGTGAATGGATATTGAATATCTCAAATGGTTTTGCTATGGTGAGGGATTAAATTAATGTCAATAAAAAGAATCAGGAAATGTCTCATATCTTTCTAAAATGTAATTATACACCATTTATTTTTATATAAAATTATACAAATATTAGAACTAAACCCATTTTATTCATTTTTTTCAATTAAAGAATTATGTTTAAGTTTAAAAACAGCCAGAATGGTTGTTTAGTCCAAAAAAAATAAATAATTCCAAATCATACATAGTGCTATACTGCCGTCTTGTGTTCAAAATCAGGTAGGCCTATTTTATTTATATATAAATATTAGGGATGTTACTATGGGAATATTTTCCCACCGGTTAATCAACGTGTGACACCGCTGGGAGCTTTACAATCGCTAACTTGGAAGTGAAAGTAAAATACGGACGTCCGCACAAGACATTAATAATGGTGCAGAGTAGAGCGAGCTTTTTCAATTAATTCCTATGGAAGTAGGAATGAACTAAACAACGTTCACTCTGTTCTGCTCGTTCCTCACTGTGGGCGCGCACAGTTATGAATGCCCGTGCAGCCGTGAGCATTTTAGTTTAATTTTAAAATTAGTACCATTTCGGGTGGATGTATTACTTTAATTTATTTAACAAAAACACAATGTTGTGTTTTATTGCGAGTGTACACAAATATAAGTAAACACTTTGCAGTTTGAATGATGTCCTGTATGAAGAAAATGACGGAGTATGTTTTTATGTGTAACACACTGTTCAATCGCGCTGAGCCACACACACACACACACACACACACACATTCCAGCATTGCAATCTTGACATCGCAAGCCTGTTCATTTATACATATGTGCTATATATATATATATATTAGATCAATATATATGTTTTTCTTAAAATTTTTGAAAACCTATGCAATATGATGGATGTCCAAAAGATGGCACTCACAGACTGTTTTTAAATGGGGTTGGATAAATATCTTTTTGCTTTTAAACTGTGTGTGTGTGTGTGTGTGTGTGTGTGAGATTGTGCCTTGGTGTCTGTTAGTGACAAGAGTTTAACCCTTGTTCAAAAGCTTAAGTTTAAGGCCTTGTCTTTTTGGATATATATATATATATATATATATATATATATTATATTATTATATTATTATTTTTAATAATATATATACATATTATTTTTTCTCCAAAATATTCATATAACCCATATATGTATTTAAATGTATTGTTTGCTTTAAATTAAATTAAGATTGTATATTTGGTAATTGAACCTAAATTAATTTAAAATTAATGTGATATATTTCAGATCAATACAATCAAAGTTCCCTTTCGTTGTCACTCCGAGTTACGTCGGATGACGACGAATGGGGTTTCGCTTAGAAAGCCTATCAACTTCGAGTATTACAAAACGAGCCGGAATTTGCATGGCGTAACTCCGCCCCACCTCGTGGGTATAAAAGGAGGAAGTCCGCAACAGCAGTTTATGTTTTCGCTTCCGAGCCAAGTGTATTCTTCTCTCCACAAGCCATCTCTGAATTGTCAGCTTTACAAACGAGTACCTCGAGTGTTGGTGTGACGGCGATCTACGGCGAGCACGTGCTTCCTGCTGATCTGTTGCAGTGGTCTGCCAGTCGGTGCGTGTCTCCCCGGGTGCTTCAACACTTGAGTTTTCTCTCACTAAAAGAGCTCGCACGCGGCACGTCTTTTTAAAGACGGCTCGCCCGTGCATTTAAAAAAAAAAAAAAATGAATGGTGCGGCAGCTTGGTATTGGACTCTGATGGGCACGAGCGTTGTCTAGTATGTTTGGGCTTGATCATGCTAGAGCAGCGCTCGTGGATGACTCATGTTTTCTCCGTGGAAACATGATCATCGCGTCATTAAGGTCGAGACTCGGTGAACTCACATGAGTGAGTGGGTGAGCTCATCCACCCCCCGTTCTTCGGCTGGTGGGCAGGGTGACCTGAGGGTTATGGTCTGGAACAAGGCGCCGACTATGTGTCCATGACCCCAGCCCCCCTCTTCAATGAAGGTGCCCGCTAGTGAACAGGTGATTCCCACGGGTCTACCCTCTGGTGGCCCGTGTGTTTCATTTGAAGCTACAGAGGATGATATTATGTTTGTAGCAGCTTCACTAGGTGGGTTTGATTTTCCTGGAAGTGACGACTCGTCGAGTCTGATCCGGAGATGACGGCCATGCTTTCCCGGGACGATTGGTTTTTGGGTGAGGCCGCCGACCCTCGTCCACGGCAAACCCCAATACCATTCTTCCCGGACGTGCATGATGAGATCAGGGACCACTCGATGATCTCATCCGCCTTTCCTCCCCTCGATGGGGCCGCTGCCCATGGGTACACTGGGGTTCCCCCGGCTGAACGCTCTGTTGCGATGCTATGTGTCCTCAGAGTGCTTCTTCTCGGCGCAATCCTAAGCACCCGTCCGTGGCCTGTAGTTTTTGGTCTACGCTTGTGGCGAGATCCTATAGCGCCACGGGACTGGCAGCCGCCTCACTGCATGCCATGGTCATTCTGCTGGTCTACCTGACCCAGATGCTCATGGACCTGCATGAGGGCGGGCCTGACCCAGGGCTCTTCACTGAGCTGCGCGCCGCCACTAACCTTGCTCTCCGAGCGACGAAAGTGGCCGTACGCTCCCTGGGTCAGGTGATGCTCACCATTCTGTGGCTGTACCTGTTTGATGTGCTGGATGTCGCGCGGACCCGTCTGTCCGACATTCCCATATCCCAGGTCGGTCTCTTCGGCGGTGCGGTTGAGGGCTGGCCCAACAGCTCTCAGCCGCCCATGAGCAGACTGACGTTGATTCTGTCCCGACGGCCCCGCCGTCCGCTCAGATCCCTCGTTCTGCCCACCGCGAAGGCGCCCTCCCGCGGCTCCCACCCCGCCCGTTCACCCGGGCCGGCTCTGGGGGCCTCGGGTGGACGCCACAGCCCTCTCCAGCCCCGCCCCCGCTACACGCCGGGTTAAGCGGCGCTCCTGAGACGGGCTCCTCGGGGATGGAGAAGGCTGAGGTTGACTCTGTCCCGACGGCCCCGCCGTCCGCTCAGGTCCCTCGGTCTGCCCACCGCCGAGGGCGCTCTGGAGGCCGCGGTCGGACGCCACAGCCCTCTCCAGCCCCGCCCCCCGCTACATGCCGGGTTAGGTGGCACTCTTGAGAGGGGCTCCCCAGAGATGGGACTCAGTTCTTTCCAGGAGTGGGTAGCAGGACCACTCCTTTCCCCGGTGGAGGGCCGGGGAAGAATCCTTATTCGCAAAGAACTGACTCTCCCGTCTCTGAGCACACAGAGTTCTCGGACGACACAGAGCGCCGGCCTCTAGCCGTGCTCACCTCGTCCCCCTCTGTCCCAGAGGTGGTTGACACGGCGTGCCGTCCTCGGACCGCTTCGCCCCTGTTCCCCTCTGTCGCCAGACCCCTGGCAGAGCAGGCCCCGCGGGACGACCAGCCTGGTCCTCCCCTGGCCCCCTCTGCCAGGGCGCGGTTGCTAACTGTGCCCCCACACCGGACCGCTATGCCGTCCACGTCTGGGCCAGTTACTCCGCTTCACTGCCCCTCCGGGGGGACGCCTGTCGTCCGCTTGATCCTGCTGGTTCAGTTCCTGGGAGCCTGGCTAGAGCTTCCCCGTCTGTCCCGCTGGATCGCGCGTTCCGTCAGACTCGGCTATGCGATTCAGTTCGCACGGTCTCCTCCCCGCTTCAGGGGAGTCCGCTCCACCTTGGTCGGTGGCAATGCCCCCATCGTGAGAGCAGAGATTGCCACCCTGCTGGCGAAGGGTGCAATCAAGACTGTTCCTCCAGCCGAGATGAGGTCCGGCTTCTACAGCCCCTACTTCATTGTCCCCAAGAAAACCGGTGGGTTAAGGCCAATCCTGGACTTGCGCGTGCTGAACCGCTCCCTTCACGGCTGCCGTTCAAGATGCTCACCGCCAAACGCGTTTTCTAATGCATTCGGCCCCAGGATTGGTTTGCAGCGATCGACCTGAAGGACGCCTACTTTCATGTCTCCATTCTTCCTCGTCACAGACCGTTCCTTCGGTTTGCTTTCGAGGGGCAGGCATACCAGTACGCGGTCCTCCCTTTCGGGCTGGCCCTGCCTCCTCGCATCTTCACGAAGGTCGTCGAGGCTGCCCTTGTTCCCCTTCGGGAGCACGGGGTTCGCATCCTGAGTTACATCGACGACTGACTGATCTTAGCTCACTCTCGAGTTCAGGTTTGCGAACACAGGGACCTAGTGCTCCGGCACCTAGCTCGTCTGGGCCTTCGGGTCAACTGGGAGAAGAGCAAACTTTGCCCCGTGCAGAGGATCTCTTTTCTCGGTATGGACATCGACTCGGTCGTCACGTCCGCGCAGCTTACAAGCGAGCGCGCGCAGTCATTGCTGACTTGCCTGAGACAACTCGAGGGCAAGAGTGCGGTTCCACTGAAACATTTTCAGAGGCTCCTGGGGCATATGGCATCTGCAGCCGCGGTCACGCCGCTCGGATTGCTTCATATGAGACCGCTTCAGTTCTGGCTTCGCGACCGAATCCTGAGGTGGGCATGGCAACAAGGCACGCTCCGAGTACCAGTTACTCCGACCTGCCGTCACTTCCTCACCCCGTGGTCGAACGTCAGTTTCCTCAGGGCGGGTGTCCCCCTGGAACGAGCTTCCCGGCATGTAGTTGTCTCAACAGATGCCTCCACCACGGGCTGGGGCGCCATGTGCAATGGACATGCTGCTGCGGGCTCCTGGACAGGACCCCAGCGGCTATGGCATGTCAATTGCCTCGAGTTGTTGGCAGTACGTCTTGCCCTGCACCGCTTCCGGGCGTTGCTCTGGGGTCAATACGTGCTAGTCCGTTCAGACAATACCGCCACTGTAGCGTACATCAACCATCAAGGTGGTCTACGCTCCCGCCGTATGTCACAACTCGCCCGCCACCTCCTCCTATGGAGTCAGAAGCATCTGAGGTCGCTTCGAGCCATTTCCATTCCCGGAGCGCTGAACTGTGCAGCCGGCGAGCTCTCACGACTTCAGCCCCTCCCTGGAGAATGGCGACTCCATCCCCAGTCGGTTCAGCTGATTTGGGACCAGTTCGGGGACGCACGGATAGATCTGTTTGCCTCTCACGACTCGACCCATTGCGCTCTGTATTTTTCCCTGACCGAGGGCACGCTCGGCACGGATGCACTGGCGCACAGCTGGCCGCCGGGCCGCAAATATGCGTTTCCCCCAGTGAGCCTTCTTGCGCAGACCTTGTGCAAGGTCAGGGAGGACGAGGAGCAGGTCATTCTGGTCGCGCCGTGTTGGCCCAACCGGACCTGGTTCCCCGAACTTGTACTCCTCGCGACAGCACCTCCCTGGCCCATTCCTCTGAGGAAGGACCTTCTTTCTCAGGGACGGGGCACCCTGTGGCACCCTCGCCCCGATCTCTGGAGCCTCCACGTGTGGCTCCTGGACAGCTCGAGGTAGGTTTGAGTACCCTTCCACCAGCGGTGGCGGCTACCATCACCATACCGTCCACGAGACACGTCTATGCGTTGAAGTGGAACCTCTTCGTCGACTGGTGCTCTTCTCACCGAGAAGACCCTCGGAGATGCTCGATCAGCGTTGTGCTTTCCTTCCTTGAGGAAGGGTTGGAGCGAAGGCTGTCTCCCTCCACCCTTAAGGTCTATGTTGCCGCCATTGCCGCACATCATGACCCGGTCGAAGGTAAGTCGATAGGGAAGCACGACCTGGTCATCAGGTTCCTGAGAGGAGCGAGGAGACTAAATCCTCCTCGCCCTCCTCTCGTTCCCTCTTGGGACCTCTCAGTGGTTCTAACTGCCCTGAAGAGTGCTCCCTTTGAGCCTCTGCAATCAGTCGAGCTTAAGTTCCTGTCAATAAAGACAGTGCTCCTGGTTGCACTGGCCTCCATCAAGAGGGTAGGGGACCTGCACACATTCTCCGTCGACGAAGCGTGCCTGGAATTCGGACCGGCTTTCTCTCACGTGATCCTGAGACCCCGGCCCGGATATGTGCCCAAGGTTCCTACCACTCCCTTTCGGGACCAGGTGGTGAACCTGCAAGCGCTGCCCCTGGAGGAGGCAGACCCAGCCTTGGCACTGCTCTGTCCAGTACGCGCTCTTCGCGCCTATGTAGACAGGACGCAGTGTTTCAGGACCTCAGACCAGCTCTTTGTCTGTTATGGTGGGAAGCTGAAGGGAAAGGCTCTCTCCAAGCAAAGGTTGTCTCACTGGATAGTGGACACCATTGCCTTGGCATACCAGCAGCAAGGTCGACCGTGCCCCCTTGGTGTGACGGCCCACTCCACCCGGAGTGTGGCATCCTCTTGGGCTAGCGCATGGCGCCTCGCTAACAGACATCTGCAGAGCTGCAGGCTGGGCGACACCTAACATATTCCCCAGATTCTATAATCTCCGAGTGGAGCCAGTGTCCTCCCATGTACTCGCTTCAACTAGCTAGTACCGGACCCGCTCAGGTGTCTTCGCTTGCTCACCATTCCACTCCACGGACTGGATACGTGCGATATTCTCCTCAGGTGAGCTTCCCCGAAAGCCCTGAGCTCCTCCAGCACTCCTGACGTCTGCGCCAGTGTCTCTTGCCTGCGCGTCGGCTAGGTGCCTCCCGTGTGCATGGTCCCTCCCCTGAGCGACCCCCACATGTGTATTTCCACTGTAAGGCTCTCTCGAGCATGTGTCTTTCCCTTGGCAAGCCACCTTGCCACCCCTGGGGTTGAAATTTTCCACCTGCAGCTGGACACCCCAGTGTTCTCCATATTTTATAACAATATCTCCATATTGTTTCCTTCTGGTCATATGTGTATTCTCTAAGTCCCCCCTCTCTGGGCTGGCATTAATTGCATACTTCCCCTAGCTTGGGATATGCTTCCCAGTGTACCTTGTATTCCTGTGTTAAATGGAGTCCTTCGTCCGTCTATGACAGGGATCTCTGTTTACGCAGGGCACTGGAAGACAGCTGAGAAGGTGGCGTGATTAGACTGGTAACCCCATTCGTCGTCATCCGACGTAACTCGGAGTGACAACGAAAGGGAACGTCTACGGTTACGTATGTAACCCTCGTTCCCTGAGTAGGGAACGGAGACGTTACGTCTGCCTGCCACTTTCCGCTGTACCGCGGGGATCGCCTGAGCTCAGTCTTGGCTCCTCAGCGAAGAAACATAAACTGCTGTTGCGGACTTCCTCCTTTTATACCCACGAGGTGGGGCGGAGCTACTTCATGCAAATTCCGCAGACCCATGGCATTTCTTTGCCATTGGCTCGTTTTGTAATACTCGAAGTTGATAGGCTTTCTAAGCGAAACCCCATTCGTCGTCATCCGACGTAACGTCTCCGTTCCCTACTCAGGGAACGAGGGTTACATACGTAACCGTAGACGTTTTCCTTCATTTTAATCAACACTAACTTTATTCTCATCTGAATTACAAATAACTTATTTCTGTATAAAATAAAAAATCCCGAATAATCCAGACCAAACAGAGCGCACTATTCCTACAACATCATCAGTGCCCCAAAAGTGCCCAAAAGGTAGTTAAAAAATAATAAATATAAATATAGCTGCGAGCAGCGATTACGGGCCCAAGCCGGTGGCACCGCAACCCCGGTGCCTTTAGTTACCTAAAGGCACCGGGGTGGCGGTGTCGCCGGCTTTGGCCCTTCATCGCTGCTCGCAGCTATATTTATATATATATATATAAGAAGCCGGTGACACCGCCCCCCTGGTGCCTTTAGGGTTATTGTGCAGGACGTACAAAAACGTAGCCCTGCTTTGACTGTCGAAAAGAAGTGTGCTGTAGAGCTTGCATCAGTGTGGGCTCTGCAAAAGTGCGCATAGAGGGCACATATCAACCACAAAGTATGCGTGAGCAACCTTCTGAAACCTAAAATGACAAATGAGACACCCTACAGACGGTCTCATGGATTTTACGGACACATGAAATAAGTACACAAGACTGAAAATTCATATGAAGTGTGCCATGTGGGACAGGGCCTATGATCGTGAACCACAATAGCCACTTATATTGATTTTTGCCCGGCCATCATTTCCCATGTTTGATTTCTGTATTTGACCGATTGTTTACCGTTGCTGACTACATTCTGCCTGGCCCAATCTGGATTGTTTATTGGACTCTGATTCTTGCTGCCTGCCTCGGCCCTTTGCCTGTCAACCTGGTTTGTCTCTGCCTTTTCTGTTCTGCCCTGTTTGCCATTGCTCACCCTTTCTGTCTTGACCATTCTTAATAAAAACTGCAAATGGATCCCCCTGGCCTGACCCTGCCTCGTTACAACACATATGCTGCATCTGCTCGCTATCTGCCGAAGGCTCTGGTAGTTCCGCTTCAGCACTGATGATGTTGTAGGAATAGTGCGCTCTGTTTGGTCTGGATTATTCGGGATTTTTTATTTTATACAGAAATAAGTTATTTATAATTCAGATGAGAATAAAGTTAGTGTTGATTAAAATGAAGGAAAACTTTGATTGTATTGATCTGAAATATAGCACATTAATTTTAAATTCATTTAGGTTCAATTACCAAATATACAATCTTAATTTAATTTAAAGCAAACAATACATTTAAATACATTTAAATACATATATGGGTTATATGAATATTTTGGAGAAAAAATAATATGTATATATATTATTAAAAATAATAATATAATAATATATATATATATATATATATATATATATATATATATATCCAAAAAGACAAGGCCTTAAACTTAAGCTTGAACAACAGGACAACAGGATGTCGGCTATTATGGTTTGTTTGGAAACGCATGCCCCTGGAATTCGATATACTTCTCCTTGGGAATTGATCGGATTGCCAATAAACTTGGTCAGCATGAAGTCAAGACATTGAGGATGATAAATTGCCAGCGGATTTTTATATCTCGAACGGTTTGGGCGTGGCGAGGAAATTAATTTATGACTAAAAAAGGACACATAAAGTGTGTTATAACTTAGTTAGTTTTACCTACAGTTACAAAACTTGGCGTGTATATTGTTCTCTTCAAGCCGAACAACTTTCTAATTTACAGTCATTAGCTCCGACCAACAGAAAGTCAGATATTGTGGTTTGAATGTGGATTCTGAGAATTTTCTCTCCCTCTCTGACAGAGAGTGTTCCCTGCCATTCTGTGTGTGTGTGTGTGTGTGTGTGTGTGTGTGTGTGTGTGTGTGTGTGTGTCTGTGTGGGGAGGGGGGGTCTCTTCGGGTGATAGTTTAAACACAAAATCATAAATAGGGCTATACTGCCCTCTTGTGTTCAAAATTATTTATATATATAAATATATTGCGTATGTGACACATCATCCCTTAGCGGGAGATTTATTAACATGTAAGACTGATCTAATCCAAACATGTATGAATAATTATCAATTACCAATTATTAATTATGATATGCAAATTCCCCCACGGATTAGATCCGCCACTGAGTCTTTACACCGGTGACCTATGCAAATTCAAAATTAGGAGAATGCCTACTCTACAACGTCACAATTTTTACACTGTACTGAAACCCCTGGAAATAAGTGAATGCCACTACAACAACTCTTCCTCTTCTCTAAAGCAGCCCAACATGGCCTCACCCCCTATTTTGCGTGTTCCCGGGGGCAGGGTTTATGTAAGTTTTAGGTTTAAAGTTAGGATTTGTGATGTCACCAACCCAGGAATAAGCTCATAGTGGTCCCTACCAGCCGTTTGTTGTAGTCCTTAAAAGCAATTTCTGTAAAAGAAAATATCTCCCTCTACATTGAACTTTGACTGTTGTAACTTTGCAGATGTTGTTTATGCTCAAACAGCAACATTACACACTAACTAAAGTTAAAAAGAGAAAATATAATCAAGGACCCCTTTAATATTAATCTATTTTGGGGTCCTGATTAGGAGTCGAGAACATGAACAGTTTGCCGTGCTGCTTATATTTATCAAAAATAAAAACTCCCCTTACCGAGCCCAAAACAAATTTTCTGTGGTTGAGACCACGAAGTGAAGGCTGATGGGACGTTGTTCTGCTCCACTTCACAGACGCTGATTGGTTTGAGAATTTTAGAATAACATGAATAATTTATGACATTTTATTTAACAACTGCAGCTCATTCCGCAGCTCATCACGTAACAACACAAGCCCCAAGCACCCAGCCACTCGCACCTGCTCACCTAAACCCACCCTGATAGTGAGGGCCTGGGCCGCTACAAGTTTATCTCCCATACCCAGACTCCGCCCTGTGGGATGAACCTTGGCACCCATACGCAAGCAGCCACGCATCTAGCACAGACAATACATTACAACAAAACTGACTCAGTGGCCACATGTTTGTTTGTTTTTCAGCCAGTGTTTCACTTTTCTATTAAATGTTTTCAGTTCGGTTTGTGTTTTTATTTAAGGCGAGACACTACAGGTGAATAGGGTAATTTTTTTAACTATCAGATATCACCATGAAACTTTGCCAGTTGATTACCTACATTAAGATGAGAAAAAAATGTATTACAATTTTTCTCTAATTTAATGTTTAGATATGCAAAAGAGGCATTGTCTAATTAAATATGCGCTATTTTGCATATATTTTAAAAAACTAAATCTGAGTATTGGACAAAGCCAGGTTCAAAATTATTTTTTCATTGTGTTCACATATCAGATGGGGAAAAAATTACAGAGGGATTTATGGATATCTACTTTTGTTATCCTGTAAATCAGAATATACTGCCAATAGCCTTAAAAAAATGATTTTCGCCATGTTTTTGGGAATAAAATGTTATATAAATCAGGCTACGAATAATATATTTACAAATCCCTCTGTAAATGTCTTCATAATATAACTAGGTACAAGACTGGAAAGTTTGGTGTATATAGGTGCTACTGAAGTGGAGATTTCGGACTTGGAGTATGACAGAAAAGTCATTTTGAGAAAACGGGCTTTAAAGATTTAGCATCAGCCAATGAGATTGCGCATTTAGAGTAAAATCCCCCCTTTTACTTTCGCGATTGGTTGCTGATGAAAAGGAAATGACCATATTTGGATCCGGCAGTCTTGTTCAGGAGAGAGAGAGCTTTCTAACGGTGTGTGTGATGACAGGGTGCAGATCGCGATCGCGGATCAGCATGATGATTTATAACGACAAGTTTTGATGAATTTATGAGAAATCTACAGACGCAAACAGACAAAGTGTAGTAAAATAAAGACCTAAATGTGTATTTCAGACTTTTTTTCACCACAAGTCTGAAAGAAGACATGTTATTGAAGACAAATATCCCAAAATCTCAAAATTGACCAGTGAAAAAAAAACTATGTTTTTGCCTGCCGTGTCTCGCCTTAAGTTGGTAAATCATTCCAAAAATGGGTCCCTATCACTGAAAAACATAATTGGCCATAAGTGGTTTTGCGCCCTTCTGCTATGCAGTTGCCACCCAATGCTCTCTGGCCACTCTCCTTGTGTTTATTTTTGTCACAAAAGGACAGAGTACGGCTGGAGCTAGATTATTTGCGCATTTAAAAGTCAGTTTAAGAAAAGAGAACTTAATAAAGCTATCAAAATTTAAAAGCTTATATTTCTGTACAATCAAACATTGGTGCCACATAGTTGGTTTCTGGTCCATTATTTTCAGTGCCTGTTTGTATAATGATATAATGGGTTTAACTGTTGTCTGGGAGGCTTGGCCCCATATAGTAACACAATAGGATAAGTGAGAGAGTATCATGGCATGAAAAATGAAAAAACAGTAAAGCCACCTTGACAGGTATATGATGCCTTATCATTCTAAAACAGTTCAGGTTTGTCTGGACCGTCTTACAGGGTTTGTTAATGTGTTTGTTGAATTTGAGTTGGGAATCCAGAATAATACCAAAAAAAATGTAATTCCTCAACTTCCTCTATGGCTTCTTGATATATTTTGATAGTACACTTAGCTTTCCCTCTTATAGAGAAGCACATAGATACAGTCTTTTTGACATTAAGTGTTAGATGGTTGTCTTTAAGCCACTGGGATATACCCTCCATTTCCTTAGTCAGGGTCTCTGCTACTGCAAATGGTGTCCTAGCTGATGCATAGATTACTGCATCGTCAGCATACATTTGACCGTTAGCTGATTGACAGGTAAATCATTTATATATAAACTAAAGAGCAGAGGCCCCAAGATGGAGCCCTGTGGAATACCCATTGTGGATTGTAATGGCGTTGAGAGTTCAGTGTTTATTTTAACACGTTGCTCTCTATGCTCCAGATATGATGCAAACCAGCTGAAAGCATGTTCAGAGAAGTTGAAGGTGGTGAGTTTATTCAAGAGTAGATTGTGGTTCACAATGTCGAAGGCCCTTTTTAGGTCTATAAACACAGCTCCCACAACATTACAGAAATGGCTAACTGCTACCTTACCAAGAACATTAAGAGTAAGTTGGACAAGGGTAGAGTACCCTGGTCTAAATCCAAACTGTTTAGAGTTGATAAGTTTGTTACTTTCAAGATGCTCTACTAGCTGTTCTGTGATAATCTTCTCTAAAATTTTGGATAGAGCTGGCAATATTGAAATTGGCCTATAGTTGCTTGCTTGGTCCTTTGCGCCAGCCTTGAAAATTGGGGTAATGATGGATTGTTTCCAACTTTGTGGGAATTTTCCCACTCTGATGGAAAGGTTTACCAGGTGGGTTACAGGTTTAACCAAGGCACAGCAGACTTCTAATAAAGGCAGTGTCCAACCCAAACACATCCTTTGCCTTAGACTTATTTAGTTTATTAATGATTTTATGTACTTTTTCCTGACTGACCTCCTTAATTTGGAAAAGCTTTGATGGCTCAGACTTTGTGGTCTGTGATAGGGTTGCTGGTTCAAAAGTCCTAGCAAGCTCCTCCACTGATTGAATAAAGAAATTATTGAATTCATTTGCAATAGCTTGTAAACAATATATTAACAATCCGGTACAGTAATGATTTGCACATCAGTTATTTTCCTTTTTTCAAAGAAAAAAAAGCAAGAGTAATAAAGTTGTGAAAATGATGCAAGTGGATGCGAGAATCAGTATGACTGAAGTAAAAACAAGTTATTACCAGCCATTAGTGGCACAGGATTGAGTTTAAGAGCCCTCCAACTATTTACAGTCATTTTTCCAGCACATTAGAGATGTGTGGAAATGGATGCTGTTCTCTGCCTCCTGTGCGTGCTTCAACATGCCAGGGATGGCATAGAGGACATCTCTGTAATGTTGTATTGATCAGTGCAAGGGACAATAAGAACAGACTTATGAATGTACAGTTCCCTTTCGTTGTCACTCCGAGTTACGTCGGATGACGACAAATGGGGTTTCGCTTAGAAAGCCTATCAACTTCGAGTATTACAAAATGAGCCAATGGCAAAGAAATGCCATGGGTCTGCGGAATTTGCATGATGTAACTCCGCCCCACCTCGTGGGTATAAAAGGAGGAAGTCTGCAACAGCAGTTTATGTTTTCGCTTCGGAGCCAAGTTTATTCTTCTCTCCACAAGCCAGCTTGTCAGCTTCATGAACGAGTGCCTCGAGTGTTGGTGTGACGGCGATCTACGGCGAGAGCGTGCTTCCTGCTGATCTGCTGCAGTGATCTGCCAGCGAGCGGCCGATTCCCGCGGGTCTACCCTCTGGTGGCCCGCGTGTTTCGGTTGAAGCTACAGAGGATGATGCCATGTCTGTTGCAGCATCACAAGGTGGGTTTGATTCTTCTGGAAGTGAGGGCTTGTCACAGCTGCCACCTTCCGGTGTGCATACGGCTGTGCTCGAGTCTGATCCGGAGATGACGGCCATGCTTTCCCGGGCAGCCGCGAGCATCGGGCTTGAGTGGAGGCCTCCACCCAGTCCTGAGCGCTCGCGACTGGACGATTGGTTTTTGGGTAAGGCCGCCGACCCTCGTCCTCGGCAAACCCCAATACCTTTCTTCCCGGACGTGCATGATGAGATCTCGAAGTCCTGGAAGACCCCGTTGTCTTCTCGGGACCGCTCGTTGATCTCATCCGCCTTTCCTCCCCTCGATGATGCAGCCGCCCGTGGGTACACTGGGCTCCCCCCGGTTGAACGCTCTGTTGCCATGCAACTATGTCCTCAGAGTGCTTCTTCTCGTGGCGAGCCTAAGCACCCATCCAAAGCCTGTAGATTTTCGTCTACCCTGGTGGCGAAGTCATACAGAGCGGCGGGAGAGGCGGCTGCGTCACTGCATGCTATGGCCACTCTGCAGGTCTACCAGGCCCAGATGCTCAGAGACATGCACGAGGGTAGGACAGACCCAGGGCTCTTTGATGAGCTGCGCGCCGCTACCGACCTCGTTCTACGGGCGACGAAGGTTACCGCGCGCTCCCTGGGTCTGGTGATGTCCACAGCCGTGGTCCAGGAGAGACACCTGTGGCTGAACCTGGCTGACATGCGGGACGCGGAGCGGACCCGTCTGCTTAACGCCCCCTTGTCCCAGGCCGGCCTCTTCAGCGGTGCGGTTGAAGACTTCGCCCAACAGTTTTCAACCGCCCAGAAACAGACCGAGGCCATCAAACACATTCTGCCCCGCCGGCCAGCTGCTGCCTCCACCCATCCGGTCGGGCAGAAGCCTCGTCCTGTTTCCCGCCGAGGGTGCCCTCCTGCGGCTCTCGCCCCTCCTGCCCGGCCCACGCAGCAGCCTCCACAAACCCGGGCCGGATGCGAAGGAAGCCGCAAGAAGGCGCCACAGCCCTCTCCCGCCCCGCCCCCCGCTAAACGCCGGGCCAAGCGGCGCTCCTGAGACGGGCTGCTCAGGGAAGATGGTCGTTTTTCAGGAGGTGGTAGCAGGACCACTCCTTCCCCCGGTGGAGGGCCGGGGGAGAATCTTTTGTTATCAACTCCCCGCTGCTCACCCACGGGTGGGCAGCACCCTAAAGTGGTTAAAGTCAGAAACGACCCTCTCTTCCCTGAGCCCACAGAGTTCTCGGGCGACACAGAGCACCACCCACAAGCCGTGCTCTCCTCGCCCCCCTCTGTTCCAGAGGCGGTTGACACGGCGTGCCGTCCACGGACCACTTCGCCCCTGTCCCCCTCTGTCACCAGACCCCTGGCAGAGCAGGCCCCCGCGGGACGATCAGCCTGGTCCTCCCCTGGCCCCCTCTGCCAGGGCGCGGTTGCTAACTGTGCCCCCACACCGGGCCGCTATGCCGTCCACGTCTGGGCCAGTTACTCCGCTTCGCTGCCGCCTGTCGTCCGCATGATCCCGCTGGCTCAGTTCCTGGGAGCCTGGTTAGAGCTTTCCCGTCTGTCCCGCTGGATCGCGCGCACCATCAGGCTCGGCTATGCGATTCAGTTCGCACGGTCTCCTCCCCGCTTCAGGGGAGTCCGCTCCACTTTGGTCGGTGGCAATGCCCCCATCATGAGAGCAGAGATTGCCACCCTGCTGGCGAAGGATGCAATCGAGACTGTCCCTCCAGCCGAGATGAGGTCCGGCTTCTACAGCCCCTACTTCATTGTCCCCAAGAAAACCGGTGGGTTACGGCCAATCCTGGACTTGCGCGTGCTGAACCGCTCCCTTCACAGGCTGCCGTTCAAGATGCTCACCGCCAAACGCGTTTTCGAATGCGTTCGGCCCCAGGATTGGTTTGCAGCGATCGACCTGAAGGACGCCTACTTCCATGTCTCCATTCTTCCTCGACACAGACCGTTCCTTCGGTTTGCTTTCGAGGGGCAGGCATACCAGTACGCAGTCCTCCCTTTCGGGCTGGCCCTGTCTCCTCGCATCTTCACGAAGGTCGTCGAGGCTGCCCTTGTTCCCCTTCGGGAGCACGGGGTTCGCATCCTGAGTTATATCGACGACTGGCTGATCCTAGCTCACTCTCGAGATCAGGTTTGCGAACACAGGGACCTAGTGCTCCGGCACCTAGCTCGTCTGGGCCTTCGGGTCAACTGGGAGAAGAGCAAACTTTGCCCCATGCAGAGGATCTCTTTTCTCGGTATGGACATCGACTCGGTCGCCATGTCAGCGCTGCTTACGAGCGAGCGCGCGCAGTCACTGCTGACTTGCCTGAGACTATTCGAGGGCAAGAGTGCGGTTCCACTGAAACTCTTTCAGAGGCTCCTGGGGCATATGGCATCTGCAGCCGCGGTCACGCCGCTCGGATTGCTTCATATGAGACCGCTTCAGCTTTGGCTTGCGACTGAGTCCCGAGGTGGGCATGGCAACAAGGCACGCTCTGAGTACCAGTTACTCCGACCTGCCGTCAGTTCTTCACCCCGTGGTCGAACCTCAGTTTTCTCAGGGCGGGTGTCCCCCTGGAACGAGCTTCCCGGCATGTTGTTGTCTCAACAGATGCCTCCACCACGGGCTGGGGCGCCATGTGCAATGGACATGCTGCTGCGGGCTCAAGGACAGGACCCCAGCGGCTATGGCATGTCAATTGCCTCGAGTTGTTGGCAGTACGTCTTGCCCTGCACCGCTTCCGGGCGTTGCTCCGGGGTCAACACGTACTAGTCCGTTCAGACAATACCGCCACTGTAGCGTACATCAACCATCAAGGTGGTCTACGCTCCCGCCGTATGTCACAACTCGCCCGCCACCTCCTCCTATGGAGTCAGAAGCATCTGAGGTCGCTTCGAGCGATTTTCATTCCCGGAGCGCTGAACTGTGCAGCCGACGAGCTCTCACGGCTTCAGCCCCTCCCTGGAGAATGGCGACTCCATCCCCAGTCGGTTCAGCTGATTTGGGACCAGTTCGGGGACGCACAGATAGATCTGTTTGCCTCTCACGACTCGTCCCATTGCGCCCTGTATTTTTCCCTGACCGAGGGCACGCTCGGCACGGATGCACTGGCGCACAGCTGGCCGCCAGGCCGCAAATATGCGTTTCCCCCAGTGAGCCTTCTTGCGCAGACCTTGCGCAAGGTCAGGGAGGACGAGGAGCAGGTAATTCTGGTCGCGCCGTATTGGCCCAACCGGACCTGGTTCCCCGAACTTGTACTCCTCGCGACAGCACCTCCCTGGCCCATTCCTCTGAGGAAAGACCTTCTTTCTCAGAGACGGGGCACCCTGTGGCACCCTCGCCCCGATCTCTGGAGCCTCCACGTGTGGCTCCTGGACGGCTCGAGGTAGGTTTGAGTACCCATCCACCAGCGGTGGCGGCTACCATCACTTCCGCTAGAGCGTCGTCCACGAGACACGCCTATGCGTTGAAGTGGAACCTCTTCGTCGACTGGTGCTCTTCTCACCGAGAAGACCCCCGGAGATGCTCGATCAGCGTTGTGCTTTCCTTCCTTCAGCAAGGGTTGGAGCGAAGGCTGTCTCCCTCCACCCTTAAGGTCTATGTTGCCGTCATTGCCGCACACCATGACCTGGTCGAAGGTAAGTCGGTAGGGAAGCACGACCTGGTCATCAGGTTCCTGAGAGGAGCGAGGAGACTAAATCCTCCTCGCCCTCCTCTCGTTCCCTCTTGGGACCTCTTAGTGGTTCTAACTGCCCTGAAGAGTGCTCCCTTTGAGCCCCTGCAATCAGTTGAGCTTAAGTTCCTGTCAATGAAGACAGCGCTCCTGGTTGCACTGGCCTCCATCAAGAGGGTAGGGGAGCTGCACGCATTCTCCGTCGACGAAGCGTGCCTGGAATTCGGACCGGCTTTCTCTCACGTGATCCTGAGACCCCGGCCCGGATATGTGCCCAAGGTTCCTACCACTCCCTTTCGGGACCAGGTGGTGAACCTGCAAGCGCTGCCCCCGGAGGAGGCAGACCCAGCCTTGGCACTGCTCTGTCCAGTACGCGCTCTTCGCGCCTATGTAGACAGGACGCAGTGTTTCAGGACCTCAGACCAGCTCTTTGTCTGTTATGGTGGGAAGCTGAAGGGAAAGGCTCTCTCCAAGCAAAGGTTGTCGCACTGGATAGTAGACGCCATTGCCTTGGCATACCAGCAGCAAGGTCGACCGTGCCCCCTTGGTGTGACGGCCCACTCCACCCGGAGTGTGGCATCCTCTTGGGCTCTAGCGCATGGCGCCTCGCTAACAGACATCTGCAGAGCTGCAGGCTGGGCGACACCTAACACATTCGCCAGATTCTATAATCTCCGAGTGGAGCCAGTGTCCTCTCTTGTACTTCAACTAGCTAGTACCGGACCCGCTCAGGTGTCTTCGCTTGCTCGCCATTCCACTCCACGAACTGGATACGTGTGATATTCTCCTCAGGTGAGCTTCCCCGAAAGCCCTGAGCTCCTCCAGCACTCCTGACGTCGGCGCCAGTGTCTCTTGCCTGTGCGTCGGCTAGGTGCCTCCCGTGTGCATGGTCCCTCCCCTGAGCGACCCCCACATGTGTATTTCCACTATAAGCCTCTCTGAGCATGTGTCTTTCCCTTGGCAAGCCACCTTGCCACCCCTGGGGTTGAAATATTCCACCTGCGGCTGGACACCCCAGTGTTCTCCATATGTTTCCTTCGGGTCATATGTGTATTCTCTAAGTCCCCCCCTCTCTGGGTTGGCATTAATTGCATACTTCCCCTAGCTTGGGATATGCTTCCCAGTGTACCTTGGTATTTCTGTGTTAAATGGAGTCCTTCGTCCAGTCTTGACAGGGATCTCGATTTACGCAGGGCACTGGAAGACAGCTGAGAAGGTGGCGTGATTAGACTAATAACCCCATTCGTCGTCATCCGACGTAACTCGGAGTGACAACGAAAGGGAACGTCTACGGTTACGTATGTAACCCTCGTTCCCTGAGTAGGGAACGGAGACGTTACGTCTGTCTGCCACGTTCCGCTGTACCGCGGGGATCGCCTGAGCTCAGTCTTGGCTCCTCAGCGAAGAAACATAAACTGCTGTTGCAGACTTCCTCCTTTTATACCCACGAGGTGGGGCGGAGTTACGTCATGCAAATTCCGCAGACCCATGGCATTTCTTTGCCATTGGCTCGTTTTGTAATACTCGAAGTTGATAGGCTTTCTAAGCGAAACCCCATTCGTCGTCATCCGACGTAACGTCTCCGTTCCCTACTCAGGGAACGAGGGTTACATACGTAACCGTAGACGGTCCCTTTGTTCACAGAAAATCATTACATTTACATTAATGCAGTTAGCAGACGCTTTTATCCAAAGCGACTTACATTGCATTTCAAGGTACACATTTTTATATTCTTATCAGTTATTGCTTTCCCTGGGAATCAAACCGATGACCTTGGCATTGCAAGCGCCAATGCTCTACTTTTTGAGCAACAGGAAAGGTTACAGAAGTCACAGAAAATCACAGAAATGGGTCACAGAAAATCAGGTCAACACCAAGACAAACATATTATAATCTCTCAATGTGAAATTATAATTTTTGTTCTATGTTATTACATGAGGTCTGGCAACATAACTGAGGTTTCATTATTACATAGAGAGCAGTATTTAAACATCAAATATATCTTTAATAACCTTTAAAACTTCTGTCTTAGGGATACATTTCAATCAAACACCCTAAGGGACAACTATAACATTCTGCACGTGTCACATTTTGTTTTGTTTTTGTGAATGGTGGATTTTTTTTTTCATGCCCGTCAAGGAATGCACATTTTCTGAATATATGCTTCATGTTTTGAACAGCATTATTTACACAACAGTATTTAACTAAACATTTCAGATCTGCAGGCAGAAGTTTCAGCTTCATTACAGACTAGCTAGAGAGAGATTCATCTGTTGTACTTTATTAAAAGAAAGTGGTCATGATGACAAAAGTTTTTATTTACATTTTTAGAGGCTTCCAATGAGTCTGGTGCAAGTGTCACATCATTGTGATGTCTAACTGAAGAGTTTTACTGGAACATTAGTGCTCTCTAGTGGCAGAACAACATACTTGCATGTGTGTCTGAGTTTAACCCTCTGAGGTCTAAGGTGTTTTCTGGGTCCTGGAGGTGTTCTGACATGCTCTGACATTTGTGCTTTTTTCAGTTATTTATAAACATGTTAATGGCAAAGGTGTAAATTCACTCTATATAGCACAAGCGGGGCTACCGTAATATGTGAGCAACATGCATGTACATGTTTTATTTTTAAGATAATGTTTATGCGTGGTTTGTGAAAAAACAAAAAACAAATGTCACTGAAATAAGGTCATAAAACCCATAGTGATTATTTCTTCAAGACTTTTGAAAATTGTATCACGTAGCCTAGAATATTTGCTCAAAAACTATGTGAAAATCATCCTGCATACTCATTTAGATAAGACAATATATTGATTTAAAATTTGTATGACGTGTTTTGTGTGAGAAAGCTTTATGCGAAGGGGCGTGGATCTCTCATTAATATGAATGGATTTTACACCTGAGAAAGACAAATACCCTCCCCTAATGGCCCTATTAGGGGCTATCAGGCCCTATCATCATGAGAAGCCTTGCACAAAGAATGAGGAGAAATTAAAAAAAGAATGGCTTTTAGATTGTCTGGATTTATTTACAACACAACATAATCCAAAGATACACAACAAAGGACAAAAAGCACATTAGTAAACACATTGATGTAAAGACAAAGACTTAAACAGTCACACACCTTTGTGCCATTCCTGAAACATAGTAGCCTACATACCTGTCATGTCCAAGGTGTTTGACTTTTCATTTTACCATGTTCATGTACAGAGACTCATGTGAATGTTGAAGTCAGCAGGACTCATCCAGTGGCATCTGGTCCCTTTCTAAAAAATAAATAAATAAACACCTGTAAACATGTTGATATCAAGACAAACTATAGGGCTGCACGATTCTGGGAATACATTTTAGATTTTTCACTCACACACACACACACATATACATATATATATATATATATATATACACACACAATTTATATATATACACACACACACTGCCGTTCAAAAGTTTGGGGTCGGTATGATTTTTAATGTTTTTAAAAGAAGTCACGTATGCTCACAAAGGCTGCATTTAAAAATACAAAACAAACCCAGTAATATTGTGAAATAATATTTCAATGTTAATCAGCTGTTTTCTATGTAAATATATAGTAAAGTGTAATTTATTCCTGTGATCATTACTCCAGTCTTCAGTGTCACATGATCCTTCAGAAATCAGTACAATATGATGATTTGATGCTCAAGAAACATTTTTCATTATCATCAATGTTGAAAACAGTTATTTACATTTTTATTTCAGGATTCTTTGATGAATAGAAAGTTCAAAAGAACAGCATTTATCTGAAAAATAATCTAATCATAAGTGACTTCTTTTAAAAACATTAAAACCGACCCCAAACTTTTGAACGGCAGTGTATATATGTATATGTATTTTGTAAATATATATAGGAACACGTAGTTTGTTGTGCCTTGTATATAGGCATGTGTAGGGCTGCATAAAATAATAACAATAGCCTAGATAGCAGGCAGCCTATAAATCGTTAAAAAGGAACACTTTTCAGTAACACTACACTAGACAAACATATATTGTTTATCATATGTTACTTCAAATATTTCTATTTTTATGAAATGAGATGAGTTTGTCGTGAAGCCTAATGTGTGGCGTGTTTTGCTTTTCAAACACACAGCGCGACTCAGACCCAAACTCAGCGCATGCAGCGATCGAGCCGCTCCAAACTATGAAACATTGTTGTTACATTATACATCTATGTTTGAGCAGATATCCACAAACACAGTATTTAACAGTAAACACAGGTCTAAACATTAAAATATTCACCATATTAGAATAAACACTCATACTAGCATAGGCCTACTTGTATCTCATTTCATAACATTTTAGGCTGCACCAGTTTGAGTTTAGTAGCTACAATGTAAAGTTTATGCAACAATAAAACACTTATTATGTCTCTTACCTAAATTTGTTAAACCAAAAATTGTTCTCATAATAAAAATGTGTCCTTCTTAGATAAATCCAAGGTAAATCCACAGCACAAACAGTCTTCCAAACTGATGAAAAGTAGAGAAATACTGGAGTCGCTGATTCTTTGTTTAGAGCTGATGAGGGCGTTAACAGCTCTGCGTTCCTTCACGTGGATCATTTGAATGATAACAGCTGCGCGCGTGGGGGTGTGGTCAAATTAAAGTTAATGAGCTCGGGCTGGAGAAACTGTACATGTCGTTGCTTTCATACGGATTTCTTAAACCGAGAATATTTGTTTTTGATATGAATTACTTCATTTAAAAAAGGAGACTTCGAACTTTGTAAAGACATTACTTTCATGTGTGGGTGGCAAGTATTGGCTAAGTTACAGATAATTTTCTGTCGCGTTTCAGAATGAACTTCACATTGAGAGAGAAGACAGAACGTGCATCATGTTTTTTTTTCTTTATTTTACGAAAAACACAACTTTTTGTTTTTATTATTAGTGTACACAAAAAAAGAAGACATTTAACCGTTTTTAAAAATGTATAACACTTGTCTGTATGACAAAAATTGACGGAGTTATTTGAGTTTCTTTTGCACTGATAAGAAAAAAAGCGAGACTATCGCGCCGGCGCGATAGCCGACCTCAGAGGGTTAATAAAATATTTACTTCCATTCATTGTCACGGGCCAAGACTGATTATTACCTCGTAAAATGATTCAACACACATAGTTTTTCTTTTTTAATGCATTCATTAAATGTGTTAACACATAAATGAATGTTAAAAAGCATTAAAAATACATGAAAGAGTAGATCATGAGATGGTAAATCATTTTTGGAACATGAGAAACTTTTTAGAATTCCTCTCAGGCATGAAAATAATGATGTAACATTTAGGTGCAAAAATACACAAAAGTACTCCATAACTAGAAGCTAAAATGGCAAATATCTCCACAGCTACAGTAAATTTCCCAGGGGAACTGACATAGGCTGGGATAAACGTGATCCAAACAGCACAGAATATGAGCATACTGAATGTGATGAATTTGGCTTCATTAAAATTATCAGGCAATTTTCGGGCTAAAAAAGCCAGGATGAAGCAGAAGGCAGCTAAGCAGCCAATGTAACCCAACACACAACAGAAAAGGGCAACTGAACCCAGGTGACATTCTAAAATGATCCGATCGCGGTACAGCCAGGTGTTCCTTACTGGATATGGTGGTGCTGTGATAAGCCAAACCACGCAAACCCCCCCCTGCAGGACTGAACATAAAAACACACCCAGTCTCTGCTGAGGGGGGCGAAACCAGCGTACATTGTTGTTACCAGGCAGTGTGGCTTTAAAGGCCATAAGCACCACTAGAGTCTTACTAAGGAGACAGGAGAGGCAGAGGGCAAAGCTCAAGCCAAAAGCAGTCCGTCTAAGAGGGCATGCCCAGCGTGATGGCTGACCCAGGAAGGTTAGCGCACATATGAAGCAGAGAGTGAGAGAAATCAGCAACAGAAAGCTTAGTTCCGAATTATTAGCTCGGACCAGGGGTGTGTCGCGATGGCGAAAGAAGATTGCAGCAGCTGTCATCGCAGCAACCACACCCAGAATGGCTATAGCTGCCAGGGCCATGCCAAAAGCCTCCGAGTAGGATAGAAACTCAATCTGCTTGGGAACACAAAGGTTTCGACGTTGATTGGACCAGAAGTCTTCAGGGCAAAGCATGCATTCAGGTTGATCTAAAAATGGACGCATAAACACACAGAAAGGGACATTCACCTAAAATTCATTCAAGGGAAAGAAATGCAAACAGATGCAAACAGAGTCAAGTCAAATCAAGTCACGTCACATTTATTTATATAGCGCTTTTTACAATACAGATTGTTTCAAAGCAGATTTACAGAGATAACAGGAAAATGCAACAAAATTTGTTTCCAGAAGAAAATAGCGTCACAGTCCAGCTTAAGTAAGTTCAGTCATGTTTCATTTTGTTGTAAAAAATATATTAATTTAGTTAATTTATATATATAGCAGCTCTGGAGAAAACCGTGATATCATCCGTGAGTAATACCAGTCATTGTATGTATATGTGTATCAGTCTGATAATATACCAGTAATATTGCTGATGCTGCCCTCTGCACAAAGCACACAGTCATAGCAGCATACAGGCTGACCCTCTCGTGTAACCTTTCTGTATCCCTGTGGACAACTAGCAGAGCACACAGATACTGGTATCTATAAGAGAGAGAGTCAAGACATTATAATCAAAATATCTGTGTGATTATAGAGACTAGATAGCCACAACCCACAAACAAATAATAAAATAAAAAAAATTATAAAAATAAATTACCAAGTTCTAAGCAATTGAAGAACTGATACAAAATGTGTCACCTTTGATGTAATAATGAAAACAATTATAATCAGACACTATTTAAAATAAGTAGAATTGTCCATTCAGAAAAATAAATTCTGATTATTAGTAACAGAGTATGAGACTCCATAATTTTACCTCCTTAGTTCCTCCATGCCAGATGATTTTGTCCTGGTTCAGCAGTAACTGTTGTGCTGTCGAAAGAGAGGAGTCAAAGCGACCCACTGTAACATACTGTACCGTATCCTCATCCAACCCTCTCTGCCAGTTCACTATGTGATATGACCCGACGGGGTCTCCATTCTTATCAAAGTGGATCAAATCTCCAAACATGTTTGTGTAGTTCACTTTTCTCAGGACCTCAACAACCTGGAGAAGATTAATGCACAGGAAATATTACCCATGGCATAATGTATAATATATATATATATATATATATACATATATAAATGAGGAGTTCTTTTCCAAAACGCTATAAATCCATTTCAGTAGTTTTCAGGAAAATTATTTTTTTTACCTAGACCCACACATTTTGTGAATATTCCATTTATCCTGTTAAAATGTCTGTCTGAACATGCTCAGTCTGAACATGATGAACAATGATTATTAAATCAAACAACAATATTGTTTGTGATAAATTAAAAGTTAATTTTTTTTTTTTCAAAACGCTATCCATACATTTTTTTTCAAAACGCTATAAATCCATTCATTTTTTCCAAAATGTATGGTTTGTCTTTAAAAAAAAAAAAAAAAAAAAACAAGAGAAAATGCAACATATAATCAGGAGCTCATACTATAAATTAATATAAATTAAATTTAGTAACACATTTAGGCTAATAGTCATTTGGTGCCGAACCTGTAATGATAGGCCTAGTAATGATATCAATATTCAATAAGTTATTTAGTAATACATTCAGAGTCATTTTTAGTTGAGTGTCAAACCTGTAACAAGTAGGACCAATTTGTCCACTACATATGCATGAAAAAAACGAATTATTAAAAATATTCAATAATGATAACGATATTCAAAAGTAGGGATGGGCACCCCTCCACCACATGCACGTACACATGCATGTATAGGCTACACAGCATGTGAGCAAAGCGGAGCGGCGTGACGCTTAAATATAAGTAAAAAAAAAACTTAAACATGCGTTTCATATTTATGTTTAATAATATATATATATTTTTTTTATTTCATCTATGTTGATTAGGCTATATGAAAAGGGAACCGCATGAGATGAGTAAGATAGGATCATAAGATGCCCAATATATCGGAAAACATTTGGAATGGGTCAGACATGATTTTGACCACTTATTAAGGTTTGTTTTGAGGAAAGCCTTTCTTTAAAGTGAATTTCGTTTTGTATAAATTGTATCTTCATTGTAATCAATGTTTCATCAACAAATTGACTGGATTAATAAATAAGAAGCAAATATAGCAGACAATATAATTAGGACACGAAGGCGCCCGCGCGTGAACTGGAGCGCGTCTCAGAAATTAACCGAAACTCAGTGAAACTCAGTGATACTTGCCTCACAGACCTGAGATCTATAGAAGGCTTGAAATGCCTAATTTAAAACAAAACAATTAAAAACGAAAAGAAATGGGCTACTCTCTGCGTATGTAGGCTAATTCGTATGAAGTGTGCATTTCTCTCTATAGGCGCGTTCACTACTGCGAAGATGGCTTTTTCTTTGCAGCTGACACTGACAGAAAACACTAGTTTATTAATAAACAATTCAAATGTTTCATGCATAATCATTACTTTTGCCGGTTCTTAGTGGCAAGCTTTATGCGTGCGTTGAGATGCGGAATAGGCAATTAAAAACGCTCATTATGGTTTCTCTCCCATATAAGTAATTAAATCAATATAAATATGTGATTAGACTAATGGCTTAAATGAACTACTACTATTCGACTTAAAACTAGCACTCATTTTGAGGAATGAATGAACATAAACAAACCTCTGTTCAGAGTGCCGCTATGTTGGATTGCGTAGAACGCTCACCGAATTCTGATTAGTCGAGAGGATTTATCGCGTTTTGGCTAAAAATAGGTTTCGCGCTTATCGCGGTTTGGAAAGAAACTGCATCTTGCAGTACATTTTAAACGAGGAAATGTTTTTGGCATGAAACGTTGATGGAGCAGTGAATAGGTTCAGTACACAGCAAAATGACATGACAAACTCATTTTTTTTTTTAAATGGCGTTTATAGCGTTTTGGAAAAGAGCTCTTCAAATATACATATATATATATATGTATATATATATAAAATTAATTGTTATTATTATTATTATATTTTAACTTTTCTTTTATATATATATATATATATATATTAAAGAAAAGTTCAAATATAATAATAATAATAATAACAATAACAATATTATGCCACAGAAATGTTTCTCTTAAAGGTTACATTAACACTGATTTATTGAAATGCACACAAGCATGTATCGCTGTACCTGCCAGGGCTGTAGATTATGAATATCAGGGCACTGCTGTGTCAAGGCAGACCCAATCTCTTTTTGACATAGAAGCAGGTTATGCAGTGCATGTGCCACCGTGTAAACAGCCTTGTGCATGTTGTATGTCACCCTGAGCTCTGACACATCATTATAGATACTGTGAATGTCCTGGACCCTCTCCATGCCAGTACAGCTATGGGTGTAATGCACTTGTTCAGTTGTGGAGGGAGCAGGAAGACTCGTGTTTAATAAGCACTGGAACTGTGTTTCCCAGAACTCCTTTGCAAATGCATTGTAAGGCTTAGCCAGGGGCTGTATGCTTTCAAGGAATTGTTTTAAGCCGGGTATCTCAGCTCGGCGGATGGCAAAGCCGATGGTGCCACTTAGTGAGGGGTAGTTCTTTTTAGTGGAGATGAGAGTGGAAGTCACCCAGGCTTCACTGGCCACCCACTGCTTCCCGGTCACATTTTGCCTAACTATTTCATCCACTACTGGCTTGATGTCCTCCTCAATGGCAAAAACAACCAAAACAAGTGCTGTAGAATCTTGAATGGTCTTGACAATATCCTGCAGCTGTTGCTGAGTTGGCAGTTTGGGTATGATCACTCGATAAGCCACACACACACCCAACTGTGCCACTGCAGTGCTGAACAGATCTATGCCGGTGCGCCCATAAGCGTCATCGGCCCCTATTGTGCCCACCCAAGTCCATCCGAAGTGCTTTACCAAACGAGCAAGAGCGCTAGCCTGATTAACATCACTCGGAATTGTGCGAAAGAAATAAGGGAACTGGTGCTTATCACTCAGGCAAGCACATGAGGCAAAATAACTCACCTGAAGCAGAGATGTGGACAGAGATTTATAAAAAAGATTGAAAGAGGAGTTAACATAGAAAGATTTTCAGTGGCAAAGAGTACACAAATACAGAATTCCTTAATTTCAAATAATTTTGTCTTGCTGATCTGCCCTCACCAGCGAGATACGGAACAGGTTGAGTATTCTGGAAATGGCCATTGACAGGGTGGATCCAGAGTCCCCAATAATGATGGGGATTCTTGGGGAGGAGCATTCCCCCAAACTGCTTCTCTTCATGGGTTGGGAGACTACAGACAATGCAGTCCTCAGAGACAGAGCAGTCAGCCCACATGTGTCATATAGCCTATAGCCCAATGTGATGTTTGGCAGAAGGGTAGGGTTTCGGTTGATCTCCTCAATGAAAAAGATCATTGACTGAGACCAGCGGAACACTCGCATGTTAAACCTGAAAGAAAGATCTAATTTCAAAACTCAAAAATAGATTATTTAATCACAGGCTAATACAAAGACAGAGCATTTAGTCTAATCAATATGTATCTTTAAAACAATAAACTAAAATAAGCAATAATCAGTTTTGCTGTCTAATTTAAATAGGAACTACATCTGATTTTTTCATTACCCCGTACATTTCCTCTGGTCTGGCTGACTTCTAAAGTTTAGCTCCTGGTCGACACCTTTGGAGTGGATGGGAAACATCCCAGCTAGAACTACATGGCCCTCCTTATAGACCACAGTTGAGTCTAGGTCCTTCCAGAGTTTACAGTCTGCCTCTGAGTTGCTTTGAGCGGGGTCGAGAAAAGAAAATAGCAAATGTACAACCTGGAGAACTGGCATCTTCATCTCGATCTCTGCACAGTGTTCTTCTAAGCCACAACTGGAAACTGGGGATCTGGATGAAGGACTTTATAGAGGTAATGTACTGAAGATGCTCTCTACAGGGACATAAAATGTGGGCACTCACACATACACAAATGTGGACAAAGCCATGCGTACACAATATACAGTGTGTTAGCCTAATATCGGCATCAATTCAACCTATTCATAATAAATGATACCCAATAAAATAACAAAGCCTCTGGTAGAATCTCCAATCTCTTCAAAACAGTATATTTCAATTATAATATTCAATAAGAGAACAAGAAGGGAAAGTCCCTGAAAAAGAGGGTTTATGACATGCAGAAACAATAAAAGATAAGAATTTGAAAACAAAAACATACAAATTTTAAATGAAAGTTTCTTTAAATGAAAATGAAAATAAATTAATACATGTGCATGACTGAGTCATTCTCAGGAAACCATTTTTGCCAATCTTCACTGAATTTTGTATTGACTATACATATTTTGACCTCGTCAAGCTCAATATTTAAAAAAATTATGGGAAACATATCACTGATCATATTTTGACACACACATTTTGGATTTCCATGTTTAATGGGGACATCCTATTGACATATTTTTTTTTTTTTTTAATTCACAAACTGTATATGTGACCCACGCTGGCGAAATGAGTCGCAATGAGCATATTTTCAAAAATAAGATCGCATTCTCTATTCAAAATGATGTACAATTAGTTGGAATCAGATAAAAAAATAATGTTTTTTTTATGTTTTTTTTTTTATGAATAATGTTCAAACACCTGTTTGAAATTGATAGAGTAAGCAAAGTCAATTTTGAGAAAAATCGAGTTAAAGTTTTCTGAAGGTTCCAAAACAAAATCACCTAGCAACTATACCTCAAACTTCCTGATGAAACCACCAAATTTGGCACAAACCAATTCAAAATCAAATATCTATAGGACAAATGTATATTCAACTTTTTTTTTCCACGACACCACAATTGTTTGATTAACATTAATGAAACAGACAGCCTATATATTAAGACCTACTGTACCGCACGGATCTAATTTAATGTTACACAACAGATGTTTTCCCCCAACTGTCAACCAAATGTTCGCTTAAGAAATAACAGCTAATATGTCCGTGAATACTCGCTAAGCGTGTATTGTGCTAAGTGCATAAACTTCGGATATGTCAGTCAGTGTGAGTAAGATCGTTTTGTTTACATCAGCATGAGTTTGAAAATCACATTTCATTGGTTCAGACTCATGCCATCAAGAATTCGCTATGAATATTCACAAAGTTGGAATGCTGCACTTTAAAACGATATCTGTGATATCTTGTGATGAGGGTAAGCGCCAGTCGTTGAGAAGTGAGCAGAGAAAAACGGCCAAGGAAAGTTAGTCCTCTCAGAAATTGTACAAATAAAGATACATTTTATTGGTATTTGGAGCATTGGGATTGGTAGACGAGTGCCTAAAGAACTAATTTTTGTGAAAACCTCAAATTCAACCAACATTTTTCACTTGTTTTGCCTGTAACTCATAATTAACCAGTGCACATTTCACCAGCATGGGTCACATATTCTGTCCCCTACCCCTATCCCTAAACCTTCCCATCACAGATAATGTTATGCATTTTTACATTTGCAAAAAAACATCACTTAGTATGATTTATAGGCTGTTTTCCTCATGGGGACCAAAAAGTTTCCCCATAAGGTCAAAATTGACTGGTATTACTATCCTTGTTGGGACATTTGGTCCCCATAACACAGGGAAAACCAGGTACACACACACACACACACACACATGCACACAGTTCAGTTATACCCTATGTTATGGGGACAAATGTCCCCACAATGTGTTCCCTGCAAATCCTTATCCTTGTGGGGACATATTCTGGTTCTCATGAGGAAAACAGCTTATATAAATCATACTAAGTGATGTTTTTTTGTGATAATTTTTTATTTGAAATAATAATAACACAATACAAAGCTAGATTGACAGCAAACATACTGAAATAAACAAAACAAAAAAGAAGAGAGAAAAAAACATACATATAGTAAATAATACTTAAGGGACATTCAAAAGGAACATACAAATAAACCAGGATAGCAAATTATCCCAGTTGTATCCTTAACGATATTATTTGTTATTACGAAATCCCAAAATCGTCATCTCTTGAATATGTTGTTAATTTCTTTATTTTATATCTAAAGATTTTCACCCGCAAGCAAAAGAGGCTTAAATCTCCTTTATGTTTTCCTCTTTTTCTTGTTGAATTTAACTCTCGTTTCATCCCCCAGGCTTATAAATAACAAAATATGCATTTTTTAAATTGTATTATAATGAATTATTCAAAGATATTTAACCTTGTCAGTTCTTTTTTCCTGTGCATAAAATCTCATATTATGATGTACGCATACCCATGATATTTATGTGATTTTTTTTTTTTTTTTGTCATTTTGATGTTTTTTTGTTAAAGATACAACCATGGTATCTTTCCCTGATATTGTATAAGTTCTGCAATAAAAAACATTATATGAGCACCAGGTGCACTAACACCTCAGAACATCAGCCCTTGACAGCCCTACCTAAAATGGTTTTCCCTCAGTGTTTGCAATGCCTGCACAAAGGAGACATCAGGCAGCTGCTCGAAGATCTCGCCTTTGGAGAAAGCTGTTGATTTTATACTCGAAAAATGTAATTAGCATTAATATTACCCCAGAATGAATTGCATTGCTAGCCCACCCCAAAACATACAATAATAATGATAAATGCTGACTAATACTTAATTATATTACTTTTTACTGAAAATGATCTAATTCAATAAAACAAACAGAATGTAATTTGTTATGTCATATGACATAGCTATGCATTAATACACACTAGATTGTCAGGTGTGGGGGTGGTGAAAGGAGCGGACTCGGGTGCACAGTTGATGGGCTTTATTTAAAACCCTTGTGCCCCCTTAGGGACATTTTTGGCCTTTTCAGTTTTGTTTTTTTGATCACTTTGCCTGTGTTAATGCTAACTGCATACAATTTGGCACAGGTGTGTTTTTTTATTGTAATTTTACTATTTAACCGCTATTTCCTTAAAAAATATATTTTTTGCACTAGGTACACAAAATACTCCAACTCAGCACCTTTTGGACTAAAATGGCCCCATTGAAACCCATTAAAACTGCAATTTTTTATTCAAGTTTTCATTTAACTATAAAATGATGCAATCTTTGATAAGATGCTTTCATTCTGTTGGCAAGGCTTCAAAATTTAAATTTTTACATTTTTTTTACCAGATGGTGCCATTTTTTCAGGTTTGGTCTATAAAGCAATTCCTCGCTTTATTCCTGTTTTCTGCTTCGGCATATTATAGAGCCAATTGGATAAATTATGGGGGATTATTAATATTCTACAAAATGTTAGCCTTTAATTCTTATTCTGTCTTTATTTTAAAAAGCCACTTTTTTCCTCTTTTTAAAAGCCACTGTTAAATAATGTGTTTGTCTGTTTATAACAGCCACCAAGAAAAAGGCTGAAAAAAAGAAAAACAGGTGGTGGTCCTGCACCACCACAATATACCCCAGCAGAGGTGCTGGCCCTTGGGTTGAATGAAAACCGACCCATTGTGGAGGGCATCCCTGGGGGCAGCTCTTCCTCAGACCCACAGCCAGAGGCCAGTAGTAGCAACACCTTTATTTCTGGTAGGCTAAATGAGCTTTCAATTATCTTAGTACACTGTAAAATAATTTGTTGCTGCATTAAATGAAGTATAATCCAAATGGCTGGTACAGTCATTTCAACCGTTTGTGAAAGTGAAAACTTTAAAGTTAACTTTAAAGTTTAACTTTAACTTTTAGTTAATATAAAATATATTGCCATGAGCTATTGATCACATTATATTTTTTACAGTGTAGTTAATTGTAATGACACCCCCCCCCTCCCCCTCCCCTCCCCCTCCCCCTCCCCTCCCCTCCCCTCCCCTCCCCCTCCCCTCCCCTCCCCCTCCCCCTCCCCCTCTTTTGTGCAGTTTTACATAATACACCAACACTTTTACCTGTTCCCAAGCAAGTGGTGGCTGAAGCATATGCAGTAAGTTGTGTACTTTTTCTAACTTGCATAAAGGGAAGAAAGTGCAACACTTTGTAATACCCATTTATTTCCATTGCACAGGACAGTGAAGAAACCCTCTCAGATGACTGTCCTTTGGAGGAAGAACCTGTAAGTGCATAAATAACTTTACACTAATCTGTATATACTTGTGTACCTATTCTTTCTGTCTGCAATATGAGTTGCAGGAGTCCACACCTAGAGAAAGGCCTACATAAAGGCTTGCAGAAGAGTCTGCACAAAGAACTGATACAGAGGTGGACAGTGTTGTACTTTTACTTTTGTTGCATGAGGCATGTTTTGACCCTTTCTTTTTCTTTCACAAAATGACACAGGGTGACATCCGTTCCCAATTTAAACGGCATCTTCAACAAAAAAAAATCGAGTATTTTGACCTGAAAAAACACAAATTAAGATGAGAAATTGAACTTGACAACTTGAAAAAGAGAAAAATTGCACTAGAGATAGAGTTGCTTCAAAAGGACCTTCAGAGTAAGTGCTAATACACCATTTGACACATAGTAGTATTGCTGACTTTACATAACTATCTCGTATTGCAGGCAAAAGATGACTTGCTGGCTTTTCTTTATAAAGAATTGTTTAAATAAAACTCCAGGAACTAAGCATATTTGTCTTGTCTTTTATTACACATTCAAAAATGGTGTTCCACAATTCTGTCCCGTGCAGCTCTGCCACTAGGTTGGTCCAAGTGCACTGGCTGGAGGTCATCATCAGGCTGCACCCCCACCACAGGGGTCCTCTCCTTTCTGATAGTGGCAATGTTATGCAATATGGCACATGCAACAATTATGTCACAGGCCCTGTCAGGTGCAACCCTCAGACACTGAAATCTGACCTTTAGTTGTCCAAAGGTCATTTCAATGCGTGCCCTTGTCCTGGCTAGAGCTGCATTGTAACGGGTTTGTGGTCCGGGGTTTGGGTCAGGGAATGGCGTCATAAAATACTGCCTGCAGGCATGCCCCGGTCACCAAGCAGGATCCCGTCAAAATCCCCTGTATAATGGAAAAATGCAGTTTTGTTAGGCTCAGCATAAGTGTGTGTAATACTGTGAGCTTGACATTTATATGTTCCCTTACCACATTCAAATAATGTGCATAAATGTGACTCTCTGAAAATTCTTGAGTCATGCACTGATCTTGGCCATTTTTTTGGCCATCCACATTTGTTATATGGAACAGAGTCACACACCATCTAAGAGATTTTAGTCAGTCAACTGCATACTTTTGATTACATTCCTCTTTTTAATGTAATATATTACTAATCTGGAATATTATAAATTGTAATAGTAACTTACCTGCACATTTACACTGTGAACCCCCTTTCGGTTCACAAAATCCCCTTCATTGGGCCCTGGTGGGGCCTTGATGGGAACGTGTGTGCAGTGTATGGCACCAATCACGTCAGGGAAGCCTGAAGGACACATACTGTTAGTCATACTTTTTGGCATGGTCACGATTGCATGTCATTAACAATTATAAATGTACCTGCAATAGCAAAAAAAATCTGCTTTACAACCTGGGGTATTAAGTGGCTTGGAAATACCACAAAAACCCCTAAAAACTGCTTGAGTGCCAGGTAAACTTTGCGAATGGCACGACAGACAGCACTTTTCACTAAGTTCTCTGCATCTCCAATAGTGTAAAGGAACGTGCCACTCGCAAAGAATCTCAGGGCAATGCACACAGTCTGTGCAGTTGTCAAAGCCCGACTCCTCCGTGTTGAACATTTAATGTGTGGTTCCAACAAATTAATGATGTAAATAACACCCTCACGAGAAAAACGATATCTCTCAACAATTACACTGTCGCGCTGCGCTAAAGGATCCTGTCTATCCTGCAATACGCAATTAACTCGAAAAGCTCTGCAAATTATTCTTGCACCTTCCGCAACAGGTTGCTGTCGTAAAAATGGACAAGACATGGCTACGACAGACTTCCCGTATCACCTTCGCTTATAAAGCTTCGATCTAATCCTGTTTACATGAAATAAGCCTGCTCGCGAGCAGGTTCAAGCTTGCGCACCTGTTGCTATGACAGCAAGTCTAGAATGAGCTTCGAAGAACCAAACAATCCAAGATCATGCCAAATCGTCAACAATCAAATCCAGCTAACTGAGTTAGCGACGTGCGAAGAACGGGCCCCAGGACTGCAAACACAAGGAGAATAAATAGGGAGAGAAAACAAAGGAGGTAACGAGGGAGGACAGGTGAGGCAAATTAATCAATGATCAGGTAACAAGATGGGAGGGACTAGACAATAGACAATCGACAGGACAGCACATGGCACAAGGAAACAGACATGATAAGCCATGTGCTCACACCAAACATGACTTGAACACAAGCACATGACCAGTAAAACAAATCACAAGCCATGTGCTAACACAAAACGAGACGTGAACACACAGCCAATGAGAACACTCATAAGCCACGTGTTCACACAAAACATGACAACATGAAAGCATGCAGCCAGTTATAGTAACTGTCAGAGAGGTCAATTTAGCTCGAAAGGAATTATTAATTAATTTATAGGGAATCTTAAATGAATCACTTAACCCTCTGGGGTCGGCAAACGCGCCGGCACGTTTTGCTCGATTTTTTTCACATAGCAGCAAAATAGACTTAAAATACTCTGTCATTTTTGGTCATACAGACTTAAGAAATATAAAAAAATAAACTTTTTTATGTGTCCACTTACAATCGAAATAAAACATTGTGCTTTTGTAAAATAAAGAAAATAAACAGGGTGTGCTTTCTGCCTCTCTGTCTCCGTTAACTTTTTTTCTGGAGCACGTCTCTAAACTTAAACAAAGCTCAGCGAATACTATTCACCCATGCATGAGCAATATATCTTTATAATCATTTAAGTTTGTACTTTTAAAATATCTAATTCAAAACTAAAATAAATATTCTCTGTTTATGTAATCTATAAAAAAAGAGAGAGGTGTCAGCCGAACTCATTATCGTTCTCTCAGCTCATTATTCTGCTAATGTGACACGCCCTCGGAGAGCGCGCGGTATTCAAATGCAAATGATCTGAAGCAACACATGCAAACGTGTCAACGCCCCTCATAAACGCGATAACACAACAAATGTGATCATCAGATTAATGTACTATTTCGTCTTGCGAGGCTGTGTGAGGAATAATCATGGGACATTTACCTCAGAACATGTGCTGGTTTATTTTCATTTCGAGGAGAAACGGATCTAGCCGAGAATTGTGAATAGTACGTTTTTTATTCTTGTGCTTTGTTCTAATCGCGATATGGAATAGTGTCTGTAAACGCAACAAGACTGTTTAAATTTTAATCATGTTTCTGTGTGTGAATGAATTAAGGGCACATATGGGCGCTGTTGTTTATGTTACAGATGAAATATGAAAGACAACATTTCATAGTTTTTGGATAGATTATAACGTTTTAATCAAATAAGCTTTTGTTAGCCAGTTTCTGTTCATAAGTAAATATATAGTAGGCTATGTTCGGTCAAAAATAAACTCATCAACTAAGATGTTATTATAGTATTTGTTCCAATGTAAGGGTACTTTAAAAAAGAATACTTTATAAGAAATTTATGGGAAAAGACGATTTTCTTTTCAAGATGTTTCCAACTCTAACTTTGAACAAATTCTGTAGAGTGGCCCATATAGCCTATTTGAACAGGATATGTCTCCAGGCATGACTATGTACTAAAAATGTGCTTTTGACTTATATGGATTATATATATATATATATATATATATATTAGGGCTGGGCAAGTTAACGCGTTATTATCGCGTTAACGCATTTATTAATTAATGCCGACAATTTATTTATCGCACGTTAACGCAGTTTTTTTTATTATTATTATTTTGAAAGTCCGTTGCTCACTGGCTCTGAATACACATAGGCCTACAGTCAAACCATGATCACAGGAGGGGTGGGATGTTGGTCAGCCAGCAAATTACCCACCCAAACAATCAGTGGAGAGAGGCAGGTTCTCTCTGGTGAACAGCGCAATTACACATGCAGAGGGAGCATGTGAAACCCGGGGAGCGGTTGTAGCAATCACAGCGCTTGCGGTACGCCTAGAATTGACGTTACATTTTTGGAGAGGTGCACGTCAGGGTACGCCGAAGTGTACGCGCGCTACACAGCAACAGCGTGAGTATAAAGTATAAATTTATTTTTTTACTCTGTTTAATGTAATCTTACGTGGGAAACCATGGCATGACCAAACCTAAGCTACTATAAGTAACGTTGGTCGACTTATATAGTAGTGATCATGACCTCTGAAAAGATACCTGTTGATACCTGTTCAGAAAAAAAACAAGAAAACTGGACTCGTTTTAACAAACTAGATAAAAGGTAATGCCCTGGCAGTGGCAAATAGCTTTGTTTAAATATTTGATTTGATTACATTAATGTTTAAGTTGAGATTTGAGATTACTGTGTAAAGGGAATCCTGCTGGTATAAAAGCACCTTATTTGTTTAAAGTTATTGCACTTTTGTGTATATAGCAGTACATTTAAATCAAAAGTGCGCAATACACTACTTTAGAAGTCATTATTCAATTTTGCGCATAACAATGCGATTAATCGCGATTAATCGCAAGAAAACCATGCGATTAATCGCGATTAAATTTTTTTATCGTTGCCCAGCACTAATATATATATATATATATATATATACTGCCGTTCAAAAGTTTGGGGTCGGTATAATTTTTAATGTTTTTAAAATAAGTCACTTATGCTCACCAATGCTGTATTTATTTCATTAAAAATATAACACAAAACAGTAATATAGTGAAATATTATTACAATTTAAAATAACTGTTTTCGATTTTAATATATTTTAATATATTATTTATTCCTGTGATCAAAGCTGAATTTTCAGCATCATTACTCCAGTCTTCAGTGTCACATGATCCTTCAGAAATCATTCTAATATGATGATTTGATGCCCAAGAAACATTTATGATTATGATCAATGTTGAAAACAGTTGTGTACCATTTGTTTTAGGATTCTTTGATGAAAAGAAAGTTAAAAACAACAGCATTTATTTAAAATAGAATCTTTTATAACATTATAAATGTCTTTACTGTCACTTTTGATCAATTTAATTCCTCCTTGATGAATAAAAGTATTGATTTATTTTATTTATTTCCCCCAAAAAATAAAATAAAAATACTTACTGACCCCAAAGTTTTGAACGGTAGTGTTTAATGTTACAAAAGATTTTATTTCAGATAAATGCTGTTCTTTTGAACTTTTTCTATTTATCAAAGAATCCTGAAATAAAAATGTAAATAACTGTTTTCAACATTGATAATAATGAGAAATGTTTCTTGAGCATCAAATCATCATATTAGAATGATTTCTGAAGGATCATGTGACACTGAAGACTGGAGTAATGATGCTAAAAATTCAACTTTAAAATCACAGGAATAAATTATATTTTTAAATATATTAAAAAAGAAAAAAGTTATTTTAAATTGTAATAATATTTCACAATATGACTGATTTTTTTTTTTGTATTTTTAATTAAATAAATACAGCATTGGTGAGCATAAGTGACTTCTTTTAAAAACATTAAAAATCGTACCGACCCCAAACTTTTGAACGGCAGTGTGTAATATTTATTTATTTATTTAGTTTTTCCTCCTCACATTCTTTCTTTTGTGACACACCTGAATGAAAGGCTCATCATTATGCAAGACATTGTCTTCTCAGGTGTGAATTATTCATGATAAGGGTTGGTCCGTTCACGCCCACACGCATATTGCCTTTCCAAACAAAAAGTGTTTTACAAAATTTAAATCAATGTATTGTTTTATGTGAATGATTAGGCTGGGTGATTTTCAGATCATTTTAAAGCAAAAACTCTAGGCCACAACATCCATTAGTCAAAAGTATTGTGGACACATATTTAGTATGTGTTTTGTGGCCTTATTTCAGAAACTTTCATTTTTAGTTTTATCAATAACCATGCATAAACAATATTCTCTCAAAAATACAAACATGTACATACATGTTGCTCACATATTATGGTAACCCTGTTTGTGCTAAATAGAGTGCAATTACACCTTTGCCATAAATATGTTTATAAGCAACTGAAAAAAGCACAAATGTCAGGGCATGTCAAAACATCTCAAGGACCCCAAAAACACCTTAGACCCCAGAGGGTTAAACGGCTGAGCAAATGACTCGTCCAGCGTTCATTTGAACGGGCCGTAACTATCAGCTCTAAAACGGATATAAATATCCAAACTATAGTGAAACACTATATAAAAGCAAGGTAACTTAGATCAGCAGTTTAAGACATTAAATTTGTAAGCACATAACACAAGAACAATTATCTTTAAAATACAAAGAAGACTTTGATTATTCTAACACATAAACTAATATCTAACACAATCAGACGCACACACACATTCATACGAGTTGCAGAAAGAAAGAGAGTGAGGAAAGAATGAGTTTTAAGAGTGAGATGATGAAATCCCAAGTTTCTATATGCACTTATAAGACATGACCTGAACGAACCATCAATCATTAATTTAACCCTTCTATCGTTCCTTATGCGGGGTTATTACATTTTATATCAAAGCACCAGTTCAGTTAATAGTCTGGAGGCTACTTGCTTGTCTTTGCGTTCCTTTGGGGATTCCTTTTTGTCGGTGTAAAAGGGTGTTTCCCGGGTTCGTTGATTGGCTGGCGGTCTCCTCGTGCCTGGATAGATGTCTTGGGCAGCCAATCACGTGGTGTGTTGGTGGATGAATGGAAAGTCTTTGAAGTTGGAAAGCGGGCTTTGCAGTCGAAATCATTTAAACGAAACTTTGCAGCAAAACTTAACTTAAAATTGAGACTTTCAACGGAAAAGAAAATAAAGCTAAGAAACAGAAAGAAAAGTGAGACGAGAGTAGTTAGATGGCTTGAATGAAGCTGTTTAACCCATGTTCTTCTGATCTTGATCTGGGTTCTTTTGTCTGCTCGTCTACATGGTTACCCGTCATGGCTTCTCCATGACTTCTGTAAATCTGCTCTAGCGAACAAATTCAACTCCCGAAAACCTCCATTCTACTCAACCCACTCTTCTCTGGTTTGTTCGGGTCCTAAGATTTTAAACTCAAATGTTTGTCCAGCCTCCTGGATGAGTTCTGACCAATTAGGCACTGTCTTTATTTGAGAGGTGGCATTTTCTTCACCTCGCATCATAAATCATGCGTTATCTGTGATCTCTTTACGGCTCTAGCAGAGTAAAGAGGGTACAGTTTAGACATGATTCCTATTATAAGAACACTAAACATTTTACAGAGATTTCAATCAAGCCATCTTCTGAATTAAGAACATATGATCGTACTGATAGGAAACAAGACACACTTTCATACAAACATCTAATAGTTATAACAATTACATGACTTGTATGTGATCTAAGCATAATAGACGCATACAGAGGTTGTAGATACAATATAGGATTATGTAGTTGAACAATGTTTGATTAGAAGTCCGTCAATAATTGTTTTGGGATGATTTTATGTATTTTATATGTAAAGTCTCAGTCTCTGTGGTTTTAAGAGATTTCAACCCTGGGGTCGTTCCAAGGTCCTTAAAAAGGAGGAAGTCTGTTTTAAATAATTTATCTTTGGATCAAACAACCTCTGTCGTTATCTTGGTGGGTTCCGAGCCGTGCCATCTCTGAACCAATCAGTCTTTTCCAAACTATCTAACGTTGACAATGTTCTCCTTTAGTTGGGCACATCTCTTTGAAGCTTTCATGGTCATAAAGTTCTTAGCTGGGACTGGCTGGAGCCCACTCCATTTATGGCCCTAGATTAGACTGGTGATTTGGGGGTCTGGAGTGTTGAGTTTTGTGTGGAATTATGTTCGAACGAATCACCTGGAAGATTCATTTGTGTTTGGTTCGCCCTCAAATCCTACACATTGATAAACACAAGCACATGAAACAAGGCACAGACAAGACAAAACAAGAGTGTCAGGGCTCTTTCACAAAACCAAGAAATAGACTAGAGAGAAGTGACAGAACCCTGACACTAGATAAGTGCAGTGAACATATCTCAATTTTCAGTCAAGCAATGAATTAATGCATACATTAATTAAATAATTATATTTTATTTACTGACAACAATAAGAATATGAATAAATTAGTAAAATAATGAATAAAAGTAACCATCACAATAAATAAATGCAAATACTGTCATGATTCTGCCATCATGTTCTTGATTTTCCTAGTCTAGTGGCAGGATCATGGCAGAACCATGTTTTGTGTACTAGCGCATGGCCTGTTTGGGCCATGTGCTTGTGTGGTCTCGTCTCTTAACCCCGCCCCCTTGTTATCCTGATCCTGTCTTTATTGCTTTACCCGTGTCACCTGTTATGTCTTGATTAGTCTCCTGATTTAATCCCCTTGTGTTTGCTGTCTTGTGTCGGTTCATTGCCAAATGTTACTTGTGAGTATCCTGTGAAAGTCTTGTCATAGAAAGTCTAGTCATTGTTAGTATCTCTCGTAGTGTTGTTTGTTTTCTAGTATTTTGTCAGTGTCGTTGTCTACTTAGTCACCATATAGTTCTGTCTTGTTTTGCCCCCTCGTGGGCTTTGTTTTCCCTTTTGTCTTCAATAAATCCTGTGTTCATTGCATCTGCTGTCTGCTGTTGGGTTCATCCTCCACCCTCATAACAGAATGAACCGACCAAAACTGAACCCAACAGCAGACAGCAGATGCAATGAACACAGGATTTATTGAAGACAAAAGGGAAAACAAAGCCCACGAGGGGGCAAAACAAGACAGGACTATATGGTGACTAACTAGACAACGACACTGACAAAATACTAGAAAACAAACAACACTACGAGAGATACTAACAATGACTAGACTTTCTATGACAAGACTTTCACAGGATACTCACAAGTAACATTTGGCAATGAACCGACACAAGACAGCAAACACAAGGGGATTAAATCAGGAGACTAATCAAGACATAACAGGTGACACGGGTAAAGCAATAAAGACAGGATCAGGATAACAAGGGGGCGGGGTTAAGAGACGAGACCACACAAGCACATGGCCCAAACAGGCCATGCGCTAGTACACAAAACATGGTTCTGCCATGATCCTGCCACTAGACTAGGAAAATCAAGAACATGATGGCAGAATCATGACAGAACCCCCACCTTAAGGAGCGGCTTCCAGACGCTCCTCAAAGGGACACTAAGCACAAGACAAGACAGAACGAGACATAGACAAAAACCAACAAAACATAGCGAACATCAACAACGGCATACATGAATAAACTATAACAGGGTTCGGGTGGAAAATCAAAAACAACATACAAGGCAGAGGGGGTGGAGGAAACACAAAGTTCATAGGGGGTGGAGCAGGGTGGATGGGAGGACTGGGGGTCTTGGGTCCATGGGATGAGGGCTGAGGACAAGAACTCAGGGCAGGTCTGGAGGAAGACACACGAGGACGAGACTTGGGCGAAACAGTCCGGGGTTTCGTGGTGACAGGGGGAACAGTCCGAGGTGAGGTGGAGACAGGGAAAACAGACCGAGGACTAGTGGCGACAGGGACAAACGGGGAAACAGTCTGGGGACTAGTGGAGACAGGGACAAACGGGGAAACAGACGGGGATGAGATAGTATGTCCTCCCTGTGTAAGCGACAGTCAGCTGACCAGGAATTATGGTGGCAGTCAGCTATCACCGACAGCAAGTTGGGCAAGCTTCCCTTCCCTCCCCAGGGAGAGAGGTCCCTGAGGAGATATGCTCAGGCCGTGGAAGCAAGGAGGTTTTTCTTACCTGAGATCCTTGTCAACCGTTACCTCATCGCGGGTCTCAACGCTCCGCCTCCTCTGGCTGAACGGGAGAGGTTGGTCCACCGCCCGTTCCGGGACATGGTGGACTGTTTGTCTCGTAAGGAGCCGCAGGGTCCCATCGTGTCGTCACCTCCTGCCTGTCTGCCGGTGATCCCGGAGGGCCGTATGTTAGGCGTCGTGACGCTTGGAGACCAGACTCGTCCCACTTCGACTCCCGAGGCATCATCTGCACCCGCTGATCTCCGTGGCAAACGAGAGAGACGGCTGTCGTGGGAGTCGACTTCGGAGTCCTCTTCCGCTGAGACTGCAGTCCCTGCTGTACAGCCTCAACTGGTCACAAGTCCGGCTACGGCCTCTGCTCCGCGACCCAGGAAGAAGAAGAGGAAGAGGGGAGCCTCTTGCCCTCTGTCTGTTCCAGAGCCCGCTACTGCAAGCGCTGTTCCAGAGCCCGCTACTGCAAGCGCTGTTCCAGAGCCCGCTACTGCAAGCGCTGTTCCAGAGCCCGCTACTGCAAGCGCTGTTCCAGGATCTGCAGAGAGAGTTGCGGCCGATCTAGCCGCTAAAGATGTTCTGCAAGCTGTTTCTGCTCATCAGGAGATGCCGGTCATCATTGCGGCCAAGGCCCTTTCTAATTACCTGTCCCGTCTTGTCGCGATCCTTGAACCCCCTGTCTGTCCTGCCTTGTCCGCAGCACCCACGCCTGTCCCTGTGAGCGCAGCACCCACGCCTGTCCCTGTGAGCGCAGCACCCACGCCTGTCCCTGTGAGCGCAGCACCCACGCCTGTCCCTGTGAGCGCAGCACCCATGCCTGTCCCTGTGAGCGCAGCACCCACGCCTGTCCCTGTGAGCGCAGCACCCACGCCTGTCCTTGTGAGCGCAGCACCCGAGCCGGTCGCCGTGAGCGCCGCACCCAGTCCTGCCCCGTCACCTGCCATATCCCCCGTTAGAAGTCCCGTTACCTCATCCTCCGTGTCCTCTGTGTCGGAGGCTGTTGCTGCAGCATCCCCGTCTGTTTCCCCGTTTGTCCCTGTCTCCACTAGTCCCCAGACTGTTTCCCCGTTTGTCCCTGTCGCCACTAGTCCTCGGTCTGTTTTCCCTGTCTCCACCTCACCTCGGACTGTTCCCCCTGTCACCACGAAACCCCGGACTGTTTCGCCCAAGTCTCGTCCTCGTGTGTCTTCCTCCAGACCTGCCCTGAGTTCTTGTCCTCAGCCCTCATCCCATGGACCCAAGACCCCCAGTCCTCCCATCCACCCTGCTCCACCCCCTATGAACTTTGTGTTTCCTCCACCCCCTCTGCCTTGTATGTTGTTTTTGATTTTCCACCCGAACCCTGTTATAGTTTATTCATGTATGCCGTTGTTGATGTTCGCTATGTTTTGTTGGTTTTTGTCTATGTCTCGTTCTGTCTTGTCTTGTGCTTAGTGTCCCTTTGAGGAGCGTCTGGAAGCCGCTCCTTAAGGTGGGGGTTCTGTCATGATTCTGCCATCATGTTCTTGATTTTCCTAGTCTAGTGGCAGGATCATGGCAGAACCATGTTTTGTGTACTAGCGCATGGCCTGTTTGGGCCATGTGCTTGTGTGGTCTCGTCTCTTAACCCCGCCCCCTTGTTATCCTGATCCTGTCTTTATTGCTTTACCCGTGTCACCTGTTATGTCTTGATTAGTCTCCTGATTTAATCCCCTTGTGTTTGCTGTCTTGTGTCGGTTCATTGCCAAATGTTACTTGTGAGTATCCTGTGAAAGTCTTGTCATAGAAAGTCTAGTCATTGTTAGTATCTCTCGTAGTGTTGTTTGTTTTCTAGTATTTTGTCAGTGTCGTTGTCTAGTTAGTCACCATATAGTCCTGTCTTGTTTTGCCCCCTCGTGGGCTTTGTTTTCCCTTTTGTCTTCAATAAATCCTGTGTTCATTGCATCTGCTGTCTGCTGTTGGGTTCATCCTCCACCCTCATAACAAATACAAGTCAACAACACATGAAACAAAGCTTTACTTAAACTTATTGTTCTAACAATCATGTATTTACAGGCGCTGAACCCCACATCCTGCTGCCATCTCAACACAGCGGTTCCCATTCTGATAAATCCATTTGTTCTGATAAAGCTGCTGACCACCAGAGGTGAGCCGTTCCTTCGTGCCTGAGGTTGTTGCATGCTGCGTTGTACTTCACAATCTGAGGCAATAAGGGCAGGTGTAGGGATGGCACTATATCATTTCCAGGATTCAGCTGCTGTGGTTCTCCATCCTCAGTGCTCACACCAATCTTCAGACATTTCAGATCCTACAAAAATACAAAAACACAATACAAAATCAGTCATTTTAACAGCAAAATGTCATTTGATTTCAGTATTAGAAGTAACAAAATGATCATACTTTATATAGGGTAAGATCCCTAAAACCCTTTTTTCCCCACAAATGCCTGTCATCTTTCCTTGCATCCTCTGCTCCACCACAAAATCTCTGAACCAAATGCACAGAAATCGAGACTCAGAAAAGTGCTGTAATAGCTCTGTTTGAAATCACAATAATTAAAATAAACTACAACTTAATATTTAAATAGATTTTGTTATTCATTTCTGTAGTATTCTCACTCAAAGCCTTTGATGACAGCATTCAGCTTCACAAACTACTCTCCACTGGATAAACACACTGCTCATTTGTCCCTGTAACATCCAGACAAGATTAATGTTACCTCTGTGATTTATGAGCTCAATTCTACATTTACTGTATATGTTGAGGTTGTTGCTCACTTTTTATCCAACATAAATGTTCCTCAATTTATCAACAGTACTAATGGACAAATAAAATAGATAACTTATGTTTAGTAACTTAATAGATTTGTTTATTTATTTTACTTACAGCACATGTATCTAATATAAGCAGTGAATTATATTACATAATAGCCCACATACCACTCAGATATCTATTTCATGTTGTGATGTGCTCATCTGCAATATGTATTGAAGATTTTCCTGTCAGATGCAAATAGACATTTAAAATAAGCGTCTTTAAGATGTATATGGTTTATGTAAATCCACTTTAGAGACGTACGTGTGCTTACTGGAGCTCCCCTGTTAGCTATACATAATAAAACAAGTTTTTACAGTTTAGGACCCAAGGTCCAGATGTTTGAATGAAGACCCGGAGTCAGAATTATAATAAATTGAAGAAGTTTTACTGAAGATAGCTTGCAGTTTCATCAGCAGAAGTCAGCTTCAACACTCACATAGGAGTTTGTAGGCCGCCCCTTACAGTTACAAAGATTACAGCAATTATACCATACACCAAGGTTTAAGCTACATCCTTGCTTCAGATTGAATGATTCTGATTGGCTAAGAAATAGATAAACATAGTAATTTTCCACACATATACAGATAGACTGAAGCATATCTCCATCAATTATGCAGCTGACATTCGGACCCTGAAGTTAGGCACGTCGTGACCTTCCTGGTCGCAGATTTGGGTTGCTGGGTGCCAACATGTCCAGAACAACAACTCAGTCAATCTCCAACAATGCCGCTTGTTCCTTAACCCTCTGGGGTCTGAGTTGTTTTCTGGGCCCTGGAGGTGTTCTGACATGATCTGACATTTGTGCTTATTTCTGTCACTTGTAACATTTTTTTATGGCTGAAGTCTAATTACACGGTATTCAGCACAAACTCTGCTACAATAATATATGAGCAGCATGTATGTAAAAGTTTGTAGTTTTGAGAAATTACGTTTATGTTTGCGTGGTTTGTGAAAAAAAAAAAAAAATTAAGTCACTGAAATAAGGCCATAAAAAGAAAGCTGTATGCGGGGAGTGCTTGAATCATCATGAATATTGATGTGTTTCACACTTGGGAAGACAAAACCCTCCCCTAATGGCCCTATCAGGTGGGACTGTGAGGGAACTTGAACAAAGAATGTGGAGATATTAACCCTCTGAGGTCGGCAAACGCGCCGGTGCGTTTTGCTCGACTTTTTTCACATAGCAGGAAAATAGACTTAAAATACTCTGTCATTTTTGGTCATACAGACTTAAGAAATATAAAAAAATAAACTGTTGAATGTGAACTTTTTTATGTGTCCACTTACAATCGAAATAAAACATTGTGCTTTTGTAAAATAAACAAAAAATAAACAGGGTGTGCTTTCTGCCTCTCTGTCTCCGTTAACTTTTTTCTGGGGCACGTCTCTAAACTTAAACAAAGCTCAGCGAATACTATTCACCCAGGCATGAGAAATATATCTTTATAATCATTTAAGTTTGTACTTTTAAAATATCTAATTCAAAACTAAAATAAATATTCTCTGTTTATGTAATCTATAAAAAAAGAGAGAGGTGTCAGCCAATCTCATTATAGTTCTCTCAGCTCATTATTCTGCTAATGTGACACGCCCACGGAGAGCGCGCGCTATTCAAACGCAAATGATCTGAGGCAAAGCATGCAAACGTGTCAACGCCTCTCATAAACTCGATAACACACCAAATTTAATCATCAGATTAATGTACTATGTTGTCTTGCGAGGCTGTGAGGAATAATCCTGGGACATTTACCTCAGAACATGTGCTGGTTTATTTTCATTTCGAGGAGAAACGGATCTAGCCGAGAATTGTGAATAGTACGTTTTTTATTCTTGTGCTTTGTTCTAATCGCGATATGGACTAGTGTCTGTAAACGCAAAAAGACTGTTTAAATTTTAATCACGTTTCTGTGTGTGAATGAATTAAGGGCACATATGGGCGCTGTTGTTTATGTTACAGATGAAATATGAAAGACAACATTTCGTAGTTTTGGATAGATTATAACATTTTAATTCTAAAATAGACATCAAATAAGCTTTTGTTAGCCAGTTTCTGCTCATATGTTAAATATATAGTATGTTCGGTCAAAAATAAGCTCATCAACTAAGATGTTATTATAGTATTTGTTCCAATGTAAGGGTACTTTAAAAAAGAATACTTTATAAGAAATTTATCGGAAAAGACAATTTTCTTTTCAAGATGTTTCCAACTCTAACTTTGAACAAATTCTGTAGAGTGGCCCATATAGCCTATTTGAACAGGATATGTTTCCAGGTATGACTATGTACTAAAAATGTGCTTTTTAATGTTTTTAAAATAAGTCACTTATGCTCACCAAAGCTGTATTTATTTTAATTAAAAATACAACACAAAACAGTAATATAGTGAAATATTATTACAATTTAAAATAACTGTTTTCGATTTAAATATATTTTAATATATTATTTATTCCTGTGATCAAAGCTGAATTTTCAGCATCATTACTCCAGTCTTCAGTGTCACATGATCCTTCAGAAATCATTCTAATATGATGATTTGATGCTCAAGAAACATTTGTGATTATGATCAATGTTGAAAACAGTTGTGTACCATTTGTTTTAGGATTCTTTGATGAACAGAAAGTTAAAAACAACAGCATTTATTTGAAATAGAATCTTTTATAACATTATAAATGTCTTTACTGTCACTTTTGATCAATTTAATTCCTCCTTGATGAATAAAAGTATTGATTTATTTTATTTTATTTCCCCCCAAAAATAAAATAAAAATACTTACTGACCCCAAAGTTTTGAACGGTAGTGTTTAATGTTACAAATGATTCTATTTCAGATAAATGCTGTTCTTTTGAACTTTCTATTTATCAAAGAATCCTGAAATAAAAATGTAAATAACTGTTTTCAACATTGATAATAATGAGAAATATTTCTTGAGCATCAAATCATCATATTAGAATGATTTCTGAAGGATCATGTGACACTGAAGACTGGAGTAATGATGCTGAAAATTCAACTTTAAAATCACAGGAATAAATTATATTTTTAAATATATTAGAATCGAAAACAGTTATTTTAAATTGTAATAATATTTCACAATATTACTGATTTTTTGTTGTATTTTTAATAAAATAAATACACCACTGGTGAGTATAAGTGACCTCTTTTAAAAACATAAAAAATCGTACCGACCCCAAACTTTTGAACGGCAGTGTATATATATATATATATATATATATATATATATATATATATATATATATATATATATATATAATTTACTTTTTCCTCCTCACATTCTTTCTTGTGTGACACACCTGAATGAAAGGCTCATTATGCAAGACATTGTCTTCTCAGGTGTGAATTATTCATGATAGGGGTTGGACCATTCACGCCCACACGCATATTGCCTTTCCAAACAAAAAGTGTTTTACAAAATTTAAATCAATGTATTGTTTTATGTGAATGATTAGGCTGGGTGATTTTCAGATCATTTTGAAGCAAAAACTCTAGGCCACAACATCCATTAGTCAAAAGTATTGTGGACACATATTTAGTATGTGTTTTGTGGCCTTATTTCAGAAACTTTAATTTTTAGTTTTATCAATATCCATACATAAACAATATTCTCTCAAAAATACAAACATGTACATAAATGTTGCTAACATATTATGGTAGCCATGTTTGTGCTAAATAGAGTGTAATTACACCTTTGCCATTAATATTTTTATAAGCAACTGAAAAAAGCACAAATGTCAGGGCATGTCAAAACATCTCAAGGACCCCAAAAAAACCTTAGACCCTAGAGGGTTAAAATAATGGCTTTTTGATTGTTTGGATTTATTTACAACACAACATAATCCAAAGATACATAACGAAGGACAAAAAAATCGCATTATTGAACAAACTGATTTAAATACAGAGACTTGAACAGTCACACACCTTTGTTCCATTCCTAAAACAGTTCCTGTTCAACGTACCTGCCATTTCCAAGGTGTTTGCTTTTTTATTTTACCATGTTCATGTACAGAGACCTGGGTGAATGTTTAAGTCAGCAGGACTCATTAGTGGCATCTCGTCCCTGTAAATAAAAAAAATAAAAAAACAATCACAACATGTTCACCATGATGATATGCTGGAGCAACTAGGTCTGGACAATTTGGGAAAGAAAATCTAATTGTGATGAACACTTTAGTACACTACACTAGAGTAAAATATATGGATTATCATATGTTACTTCAAATTTTTTCATTCGTTATGACATTATGAAATGAGATTGGAGTAAAAACCTAATGTTTCCGTGTTTCACTTTTCAAATGCACAGCGCGAGTGAACCAAACTCACAGCGCTCACAGAGACCATTTACTGAAGTGATTGAGCCGCTACTCATATGAAACATTGTTACCACATTATAAACATCTACGTTTGAGCAGATATCCACGAACACAGTATTTCATAGTAAACATTGGTCTAAACAGTATAATATTCATCATGTTAGTTTAAACACTCATACTAGCCTACTTTTATATCATGCTGTTTTATATTATAGAGCATAAAAACATCCTCGTGTCGTACATGTATATTAAGGTTGCCTACCTGTCTATAGTTCATATTTCAACATGTTTCCGTCGATTTCATACATTTTAGTCGATGATGAGTTACATTTAAGTGAGAATTAATTTCTTATCTTCAAATCACGTTCTTCTTCTTCTGAGGTAGATCCAAGCTAAACTAAAAAAAAAAGCAGAAAAGCAGAGGAATGATGAAGTTTGATGCTTTGTTTTTAGGTGATGAGGGGGCGTTTACAGGTTTGTGTTCCTTCACGTGGACGATTAGCATGTAAATCGCTCCTGCGCGCGTGGTCACATTAGAGATAAGGAGCAGATGCTTGAGAAACTGTACCTCTTGTTGGTTTCATACGGATTAATTAAACAGAATATTTGTTTTTATATGAATCATTTAAAAATAGTTCAAGCTTTCTAACTCTCATGTCTGTGTGGCTAGTATTCACTGAGTTACAGTTAATTTTCTGTTGCGTTGAAATGGACTTCACACTGAGAGAGATGTCAGAACATGCATCATGTTTATTTTCTTTATTTTACAAAAATCACAACATTTTGTTTTTATTATGTGTACACATGGAAAAGTCAGCCAGGGGTGCGTTTCCCGAACAACGACGTAACTCACTGCTTAACTACCATAGTACGATGCATCATTGAAGAAATCAACTAGCTAGTAATGAATGTTTCCCGAAACCATATTGTCGCAAATGATGTCACGCAGGTGGTGGAGTACAGTGGCCCAGTAGTGCACAGCACAACAAAATTTAAAAAGCAAACATAAGTTCACAGCACAACGAAATTAAGCCACAACACAACAAAATGAATCCACAACACAATGGAAATGAGCCACAACACAACGGAATTGAGCCACAACACAATGGAAAATGTACAACACAACAGAAAAAAGCCACAACTCAACGGAAAATGTACAACACAACGAAATAAAGCCGCAACACAACGGAAATGCTCCTGACCACTAGAGGGCTTTGTTCATTGATCATTGTTCTATAGAGTCGGCAGTCTTAATATATCAATACCACGATTAGTTTTAACAATATACATACTGTTACATGTAACCATTGTATATTGACATAAAATATACTTCAAAATCACCTACATGAATTATAGCTGCGTATTTATACTCGAGAATGCTTTGACGTGCTACCACAGCGCATGATCCCTAAGGGAACGTCTGGCAATTCCACCAAGTTGTTAAAACGTATAATTTATTATAATATAATTTGATAAATAAAAATTAAAACCATTTGGTGAATTGCAGAATCACAGGAAGGTATTGGCACAATTTCACCTGTAATAAGTCAGTCTGGTCACTAACCTACCACAAGTTTTGGGACAATGAAAAAAAAAACCTTTAGGTGAATTACAGTAGGCCTAGTTTTTATAAAAAACAAATTGTATACTGTGCATACAGGGAGCTATTGGCACAATTTCACCTGTTGTAAGTCAGTTTGGTTAATAGGAACTACAACCTTTGAAAATGTTTTTAATAAAAGAAACCTTTTATTATATTACAGAAATTTCCTAAAAAAAATAATTGTTTACTGTATGAAGGGAGGTATTGGAACAAAGTCAGCTGTAGTAAGTCAGTCTACTACCAATACAATCAAACTTTGGATTTTGAACATGTCTGTTTTTGAATGTTAAAAGTAATTTTAATTAATACAAATTATACGTTTTAACAACTTGAAGGAATTGGTGGACACTTGATGCACTGTGCTAGTGCGTCAAAGCATTCTAGAGTATAAATATGCAGCTATAATGCACGTAGGTGATTTTGAATAAATAAATGTCAATATACAATGGTTAGCTACATACTGTTAAAACTAATCATGGTGTTGATGTATTTTTTAGACTGCTGACTCTATAGAACAGTGGCAAGGAAAACTAACTATCGCGCACTGAGAGCCCTCTAGTGGTCGGGAGCATTTCTGTTGTGTTGTGGCATATTTCCGTTGTGGTGTACATTTTCCGTTGTGTTGTGGCTCATTTCCATTGTGTTGTACATTTTCCGTTGTGTTGTGGCCAATTTCCGTTGTGTTGTGGATTAATTTCGTTGTGTTGTGGCTTAGTTTCGTTTGGTTGTGAACTTATGTTTGCTTTTTAAATTTCGTTGTGCTGTGCACTACTGGGCCTCCGTAGTGGAGTAATAACTTCTTTTAATTAATCTGTTTGAATTAATGCTAGATGTTTTGCTATAAATTACGGACATGGCATCTGAGGACTATTTCTAATTTTGCTTTATTTCCAGATTCAATCATAGGCTCGTTCTTAAGTAGTAGAGCACGTTCGCAAATGCGCACTATTCAAAAACAATGCTTTAAATCTCTTGACAAACTAAAAGACGTAAATTACATTTGTATGTATTATAAATAAAATATATAGATTGTACTGAATGTCAGCTTGCTTATTTGACTTAAGATAAGGATTTATTGACTCCACATGTCATGCAAACAAGAACTAACCACTCCTCGAGAGCTGTCATTCCAACCACACAACTTTGCGATGCTGTTTACGAACGTTCGTTGGAATGATGTTTTTGGGAAACATCGACTTGTTGAACTATGCTGATAATGAAGGAACTTGCGACCATAGTTGGCTAACGATGCTTTCGGGAAACGCACCGCAGATGCGTTGCATCATGGATGTGCAGCCGACAAATCTGCAACACATCTTTGATGCTATCATGTCACTGTACCAAAATCTCTGAGGAATGTTTTCAGCAAGGTGAGAAATGCACATGATAAAAAACAGCTGTGCTCTCCACGGAAGGCTGTTCCAGAAGTCGCGGTGCAGTGTTTGTGTTGATTATCAATATCTGTGTGCTTCTATTTGAGAAAAGTGAGCTTCATTTATTCCTTACTTGCTTAAGATCGATTATATATGTGAAAATCTAGAAATATTCAAGTATTTGTGTCATAGTTAGTCTGGCGAAGAGCCCATTCAAGCTCATTTCCAATCTTTCCAAATCGAGGCACCAATCACAAACGTTTAGGCGGGCTTTACAAGATGACGATCGATCTGATTGGTTTTAGGTCTATCCAATTGCGCCCAGAGGCATTTGAGTGACGTCCGTTGGTGACGCCCCTTTGGAAATGAGCTGTCAATGAACCTTCCCCAGACCCTAACTCAGTTACGACTGAGAAGGGTCTGGTTTTAACCAGTCTAGAGTCATGCCGTTTTGTTAGCAAATGATGAACGTCATTGTAGAATGCTTATACACGTTGTTTGTAAGTTATTTAAGTGCTGCTTTTGTATTAATGAAACAGATATATATTATTTGTTTTGTACAAATTAATATGTTAAGAAATAGTGACTTGTAAGTTATGATTCGCCGAGTTAAGCTGTTGTTTTGTGCTAGATATGATGTTGGGCCGATAGACTTCATTAATAATGTGTTTATGTAAAATGTATTGTTTATTTGCTGCCAGACACATACACTCCAGTATTTAATGTAAGCCCACCATCTCCATCAATATAAGCAGTGAGGCATCTAAATCTGCACCTATAATATAATAGTGGAATCATTGCCATCTAATGTATGTCTGTGCAGCTGAAGAAACTTCAGTAAAGTGTTCAAACTTATTCCTGCCTCCTGTCCTAAGTTCTGACGGACGCTCCAGGGTGAGAATTGTAGCCTCCTAAGCACTGGTGGTTCTTTCTCCTAAACAAGCAAGGTGTCAGATGTCCCCAAAAGGAGGTTTTGTCAGATATAGCTCACTGCATGGTAAAATATTGTCCCCAAAATTTGGTTTAGTAGGTACACATACACAAGCATAATATCCTACTATCTTTCATTAACCATTTCAAGTTCACTCTCTGTAACAGCCAACTCTATAGCAGTTAACAATAATCTCAAGTGCTAAATTGATCCTGGGAGAGCTCATCATAGGTGCTCATAGCATACAGCATTGACAGTCTCTTGGTAATATTAGTGTAATATTAGTGGTAATATTAGTGTGAAGACAATGAAAACTATGGCCTGGAGGTACACTTAGAATACCCTTGTGTTTGAACATAGCTCGTAGCAATAATTGTGATAACATGCCTTCAAATGCTGTAGAAGAACCTGTAATGTGCTATTCAACAGATCTATCGAAACGGTAGGCTTTAAACTACCATGTAAAAAAAAGCATGGTAACACTTTCTATGAAGCCTGTATTTATAATGCATTATAAGAGTATTTTAATGCATTATAATACATGCACAAAGTCTTCTTTTGAACATCTAAAAAGCTTTATAATGTGGTCATAATATTTGTCTTTGTCTGCTTTAAGCAAAATAACAAAAGTTCAGTCTTCTTTTAAACAGCCATAAGATATCATGAAGTGGAAAGAGATTTCCCTTAAGGTAAAATCAAAGTTGTGTGGGAAAGTACAAAGGAACGTCTCGGTTACGTATTTAACCCTCGTTCCCTGAAGGAGGGAACGGAGACGTAGTCGACATGTCGACTGATTGGGATCACGCTTAGGGAGCCTGTCATCTTCGAGTACTGTTAAAACGAGCCAATGCAAATTGCATCGATTCCACGCTCACATGGGCAGTTTGCAAAATACCCACTAACAACTGCGTAACTGTTTAGAAATAAAATAAGCTTAAGAGTACTTAAGAGCTTTTTATGCATTTTCACAGGTCGTGTTCCTCATAACGTCTGCTCACTCACCAGTTCGGTATTCGGTAATGTATATAAAAAAACACTTTTCTGAAAAAGGGAGAACCTGAGCTAAAAGAGAGCAAGTTGGTCATTTGGCTGTTATGCATATACTGTAGTAGATATCTCTACAACGGCAGTAAATTACATATTTACATAAGTGTTGTAATTTCACAAACAACTATTTTACACCAGATTTACTTAAAATTCATATTATAAAGTCTTATAATACTTAAAATTAGAACTACAATAGTAGAAAATGTGTAGGCTACAATCGCTGTAACTCACAACTTTCCTGGTGACTACTTTAATCCACTGATAGGTGTGATAGAAATATTTTATGTAATGGGTATTTCCGCATTAAATGTACAGAGAAATGCAGACTAAGAATCAGGGCCGGCAATTGCCTAGGGCGACAAATGTGTTGGGGGCGCGGTGCCCTCTAGTGTCGCCCTTGGCCTACTTCCCATTAATCACAGAATTAGAATGACAAGCGAAACAAAAACATGTTTATTAAACATGATCATCCTAAGGCGCCCCCTCAGCCACACGTTTAATTACTTGTCAACCTGATTATTAGATTGAATTGATGATTATTGTCGATCATTTCCTAACGGGGGGGTTACATTACGTTACGTTAGACAAGTGCTCAGCTGCTGGCGCGTTGATCGTTGACCCTCTGGTGCACAGGGACGAAAACGGAGAAAGCAACAAGATAAAAAGAAAGCCCAGTATAGAGGTAAGTCTTCTCATCTCAGCCATTAAGGTGTCAAACGAAATAAATTTACTTAGTATTGTGCACAGGGATGCTGGCCATCGGGACTACCGGGAGATTCCCGGTGGGCCGACGTGCTTTTTGGACCGATACATGTCATACTTTTATTTTATTTTATTTTTTTTTCGTCTTAGTGGCCCATAAAACTCGTACATCGGCCCATTCGTTTTGTTTTGTTTTGTTTTGTTTAATTGGCGGCGCTGGGTTACTTCCAAGTAACAAAACTAATTATGAAAGTTTCAAAAGTGAAAGTTGAAAAAAGTTGAAAGTTGAAAGTATGAAAGTTTTTTGTGGGGCAACTCAATCTCGCCTAGGGGAACCAAAGGGCTAGAGCCGGTCCTGCTAAGAATGCTCCGGTCAAAGGCCACATATACTTAGCCAAAAATTGCTTAACTCAGTAGAACTAACAGTCATATTAGTTATATCATAACAAACCAATCACCGGAACTAATCACAGTGAAGAAGACTCGAGTGACATTGTTTTTACTCAACCATATGATTTACATGTTCATGTATCTTTCTATTCAAGAGTCTCAATTGGTTGTTTTGGCCAGTGATCTCCCAGCCATGAATAAAACTATTTCTACAAAGACCAACTTGTGAGATATCTGAGAAATGAATTCTATGCCCAAAAGACATCAGCTTATCTTTGAGGTAATGATTGTTGCTTCTTGACTGGCCAGGTTGATTCACTTCCGTTCATAAGTTGGGGTCAGCAAGATAAGATTCAAACCCTGTTTTATATTTTGATATATTAATAATTATATTAATAATTCAGTCACATCATCCTTAGAAAAATAAATAAAATGTATCTAAGCCTTATATGCTTCTATGTTCGTTCACCTAAATTTCGCTATGAGTATCATTCCTCAAGGCAGGGCATTTATCTCTCGTCTGTTAATGCTGGGCACTTCGTGGATAATTTAAGCGACCCAATCCAGCTAGACGAAGGGTGCATGTCCAATCTCAGATTTGGATATCTGGATCAGTAAAGGCCAGATGAATCTACCAAGCTCACTCAAGCTTCGTTTCGTCCGCGCTTCATGAAAATGATCCTATAGCGGTCGCTAGCGTCCTCTGGGATTTAACATGGTCGCAAAACATATTATATTGTTGTGCTAACGAAGCATGGTTGTCCTCATTAGGGCAGATCTTATTGTCAGTCGATCATGCCATTCCTGAGACGTTAATCTGGCTATCAGTCATCTTTAATTTTATAATTAAGGTTGCGCTCATTCCTGGCCTGCATTGCCATAGCTACGCGCTTTCACTCTTTGTTCCAGGCTTCCAGACGGCTTTGCCCTTCAGCAACCCGGATCCATCACCCTGCCCTCCTCTTACAGATATAATGTTGAATTAGTTGCTCCGCTCAATCCAGCTAGACCATATATCTCTGAAGGCGCGGCTCCCTAACCTTAAAAGCTTATATTTCTGCAGTCTTTGTTTATAATGTCTCGCTTTTCATTTCAGATTCCTCTTTTCTCATCCTGATCACGGCCTGTTGTTCTTTCCTCATCTACAATTACGAAAATCTTAATTAAATTTTTCTTCCATTCATAGTTTACTCGCAGGCATTCAAATTCACGCAAGTATTTTAATCCTAAATATAGCTGCGAGCAGCGATTACGGGCCCAAGCCGGTGGCACCGCAACCCCGGTTCCTTTAGTTACCTAAAGGCACCGGGGTGGCGGTGCCGCCGGCTTTGGCCCTTCATCGCTGCTCGCAGCTATATATATATATATATATATATAAAGAAGCCGGTGGCACCGCCACCCTGGTGCCTTTAGGGTTATTGTGCATGACGTGCAAAAACGTAACCCTGCTTTGATTGTCGAAAAGAAGTGTGCTGTAGAGCTTGCATCAGTTTGGGTGCATCAAGTGCGCATCGAGGGCACATATCAACCACAAAGTATGCGTGAGCAACCTTCTGAAACCTAAAATGAAAAATGAGACACCTCATTTTGGCTCATCCATGGGTCTCATGAATTTAACGGACACATGAAATAAGTACACAAGACCTAGTATTCATATGAAGTGTGCCATTTGAGACAGGGCCTATGATCTTGAACCACAATAGCCACATATATGAGATAAATTAAATATAGAATAATTTTTAATGTCATAGGATGTCATAGCTCAATATGTTTTTCAGCACTTAAATGTGTAAATATAGAAGCCCAGTATTTATCTGGAGGTCTTTGTACAGGTTTATTAATGTAATTATATTTTACGCTTATGTGTCCTATGATATGCAATGGAAGTAAATTTTAATGTTTTACATGGGTGTATTCACAACACATAGCATACGATATAATATCTTAAGATTATTCATCATTATGTTGTCTCTGCCTTTTCTGTTTTAATGATATTCAGAACAGAAACACTAAATGTTCCTTATAATTTTAATTAACACTAACTTTATTCTCATCTGAATTATAAATAATTGATTTCCTATAAAATGATTTCAGCGCCTCTCTCTCTCTCTCTCTCTCTCTCTCTCTCTCTCTCTCTCACACACACACACACACACACACACAGTTCGATCGCGCCCGCGCCTCTCTCTCTCTCTCACTCTCTCTCTCTCTCTCACACACACACACAGTTAGATCACGCCAGCGCGCCTCTCTCGCGCGCACACACACACTCCAGCTTAAGAGAGAGGCACACGCCATCAAACTGTGTGTGTGTGTGTGTGTGTGTGAGAGAGAGAGAGAGAAGCGCGGGCGCGATCGAACTGTGTGTGTGTGTGTGTGCGCGCGTGTGAGAGAGAGAGGCGCGGGCGATCGAACTGTGTGTGTGTGTGAACAGTGGAAACATACTCCGTCATTTTTTTCATACAGGACATCATTCAGACTGCAAACTGTTTACTTATATTTGTGTACACTCGCTATAAAACACAACATCCTCAGTCACATACGTAATATATTTATATATAAATATAATTTTGGACACAAGAGGGCAGTATAGCCCTATTTATGATTTTGTGTTTAAACTATCACTGGAAGAGACCCCCCCCCGCCCGGGTACCAGCTTCAGCCTGGCCCTGATGGCCGCGGGTTCTGACCTGTGTGCAAAGTTTCAAGAGTTTTCGAGCACGTTAAGGGCCCCAAAACCTTGAAAAACAAAAATAAAAGCATTCTCACTCAGCAGACAAATCCCCCTCCCCTCAAACACACAGAGAGACGTAGGGTCAGAGAGAGAGGAAGAGAAAATTCTCCAAAACATCCACATCCAAACCAAAATATCTGACTTCCTGTTGGTCTGAGCTAATAACTGTAAATTAGAAAGTTGTCCAGCTCGATATGAACAATATACATACTGAGTTTTAAGATTGTAGATAAAAGTATAGACCTAACTCCCCCTCTTTTGTCAAAAGGTGGCGCTACTGAGCCCCTGCACCACGCCCGTTTCTGAAACTTTGCACATGTCTACTGGCTAATAAATGTGATGTGTCTGTCGAGTTTCATGCAATTTCAAGTATGCTAAGTGTCTCAGAAGCATCAAAAAATAATCTTAAAGTTTGATGCGTTACCACGGCAACAGTATCTAAGATATCAATAAGCCTTTCACAGGTCTACATCTGCCATGTGTTTACATTATACACATAAAGTTTTCAGCAAATCGGGTAAAAATAAGAGGGTGATTTAAAAGCATTTTGAAAGTGACACACTTCCTGCTGCCAGTTGGTGGCGCTATAACTTTGACTCACAATAGTCACATCCATGTGATCGGCCTCTTACAGCGAACACACTGCTGAAGTTTCATCAAGATCAGTCAATGTATGCAGAATTTATAACACACTTCCTGTTTCCATTATTCGCCATAAATTTGTTTCCTCGCCACGGCCAAACCGTTCGAGATATCAAAAATCCCCTGGCAATTTTTCATCCTCAATGTCTTGACTTCATGCACACTGAGTTTGGTGACGATCGGGTGAATTCCCTAGGAGAAGTGTTTCAAATTCCTGAGCACGAGTTTCCAAACAACCCATAATAGCCGACTTCCTGTTGGGCTGGCGTAAAAAGTAAGAGTACGAAGGATATATGAAACGATGAGATCTATATGTGTACCGATTTTCATATTAATTCATGCAAGCGTGTTTGATATATGGACATGTTTTCGAATCCCGTTCCAGGGGGCGCTGACGAGCCCCCCTGCCACGCCCGGGTACCATCTTCAGTCCGGCCCTGATGGCCGCGGGATCTGACCCGTGTGCAAAGTTTCAAGAGTTTTCGAGCACGTTAAGGGCCCCAAAAGTGCCCAAAAGGTAGTAAAATAATAATAATAATAATAATAATAATAAATATAGCTGCGAGCAGCGATTACGGGCACAAGCCGGTGGCACCGCTACCCCAGGGGCCGGTTGCACCAGCTGTGCATAAGTTACAACTTGGCCTAGTTTTGACGTAAATGGGCACTAAGTTACAACTTACGCACTACTAAATATTTTTCCGTTGCACCATTAAACTTAGTTTAAACTTAACTCTACGTTCCACCTAAATATTTATGGCAGCTCTGCCCATGAATAACGGTCGGAATGAGATGGCAGCCAGATTAGATTACATCGATGAGCTCGTAATTGATAATGAAGAACCGCAAATTCGTCGACGAGTTTTACGAGACCGACATCATCCTTTTGTAAAGACTCAGGGGCGGATCTAATCCGTGGGGGAATTTGCATATCATAATTAATAATTGGTAATTAATAATTATTCATACATGTTTGGATTAGATCAGTCTTAATGTTAATAAATCTCCCGCTAAGGGATGATGTGTCATTTTACCTGCATGCATGCATGTGTATCCCTGCAATTAACCACAAGTTGCTTGTAATTAATTACACGGACCACGTCTTACAAAACAGGCAAAATTAATTAGCTCAATTGTCAGAATAATATTTGTGGGGATCCACAATATCATCCTACTTTATAGGATTTCAGGAAACGCAATTCTGTGGCCACTAGAATTGGGTTTTCTGCCCTATAAACCAAATACTCTTTAAAGTATCTTTAATTTGTAAAGCTTGTAGCTTAAGTTAGACCTTTGGCACTTAAGGGACTTGGAAAATGAGCAGAGGCAGTACATCAATCAAATGAATATAATGAATTTAATAAGGCAGAACTACTTATGTATTTACTACGTTACAGGAATACATGTATTTACAAACATTAACAGACAATGACTACAACGCGGGGCGTTTGGACAATGGATACACGTGTGAGAGAGAGAGAGGGGGAGAGGGAGTGAGAGAGAGAGAGAGCATTGGCAACATTCACCCTGACAGTCACCTGTCTGTAACAACACGAAAACATCATCTTAATGCTTCTTAGAAGCTCTATAAAGAGATATACTTGCACAAATTTCTGGGTCTCTCTGTGTCGCGGCATTCCTGCGCGAGCGGAGTCCTTTAGGAAGCGTCACGTGGTGCTTCTTGGCGCGCGTGTTGAACGGAGGTTCAAAGTCTTTGGGGTAACATTACCAAAGGAAAATAGTTCGGCTAAGTTCGTTTCACTTCGTGGAAGTGAACAGAGTCGACTACGGAAAACAAAACTTTGACTAACAAAGAAAAGAAATAAAGATCTCTACGGTGAAATCACGCGGAGTTAACGTTACATCTTTGCATGGCTGGTGAAGAAGCGCGTGTGCGTCTCTCGGTCTGGCGCGTCACGTGGTTACGTGCGCGTGTTTCTCCTTCAAAGCGAGCGCGCGCTCGTTTAAAGGTCCCTTGTAGATGGATTTGCTGAAGAGATATGTCATGCGGTGTTCTTTTCACTCGACGATTGGAATTCAACACGGAGGCTTATCTAAGACTGAAAAACACAAACTAAACTAGAAACAAATAAAAGAAAGGCGAAGAGCTCGCCCGGAGGCGAGACGTTACATTATGACACGAGGACGAGAGAAGTAAGAGGACGAGCGGAGGGGGGGAAGCCTCATTTATCACATTGGAGAAATCCAGCCTCTTCCTGTTGGCTTGGCCAATTAGAGGGTTGGAATTTCACAGGCGGGACTTTGGTTTTTATTGCTCTTTGTCTAAGAGAGAGACATTTGAAACCCTAATTTCGTCGGGTGTTTAAGAGCAGAATCTTCACAATTATTATAGTCCTATGTGTCACAAAGTTTTAGCAAGATGTGATATAAATGGCTAAATGTGGAACGAAGATTGGAGCTCAGAGAATCCAAACTTGCCTCACATGGAGTTGGTTACTCATAGTTTGCAAAGTTTGAAACCTTATCCCATTAGAGTTTCCCAACAACATAGATCAAACACATAAAAGACAAATCGTAAGATAAGATTGTATACATTGTTCGTACAATTCAACAAACACACATAAAACACATTGAATATGTCTGGTTAAATGTCTTTTAAAGAAAAGAAGTTTCTTTTCGCTTTGGAATCCACTTCCTTTGGGACATTCCGATCAGTCATAAAATGTCTTGTAAGCGGACACCACGCTCTGTCCTGAGTGTGGTCTTCCCTGGTGGGGGAATGTGTGTGTGTGTGTGTGTGTTTGGGTTAATTTACATTTAGAGATTTTTGGTCTTTAGCAGTATGTATTTAGTTATTCAGATTCACCTCGCCCAGTCCCTACACTTTGGAAATTTTTATGATGATGTCGACATATTTGCTCGTTTGCGCTTTAAAAGAGAGGGAATAATGCGGATAACGGACATGATCGCGGCTGATATTCAACATGAAACGGACCGAAACGGCGCTCTCTCCCCAAGCCTTCAAGTCTGCGTCGCATTACGTTATTTTGCTACTGAATCATTTCAAAACTTAGTCAGCGATTGTATACAAATTCATAAATCTACAGTATGTAGAGTGATCCGCAGGGTGTCACTTGCCTTGTGTCGCCACATGAACAACTAACTTACGTGTGCATGCCAAGCATAAATGTACAAAACACAAACAGGCAAAAATTCCATGCCATTGCCGGTTTCCCTGATGTACTTGGCTGCGTCGATGGGACACAAATCAGGATAAAAGCACCAACAGTGGATGAGAATGCTTTTGTGAATAGGAAGGGATTTCATTCACTAAACACCCAAGTCATCTGTGACCCAAGTTTGTGTTTCTTAAACTGCGTTGCTAGATGGCCAGGTTCAAAGCACGACAGCTTCATCCTAAGAAGATCAAACATATTTGAAAAGTTTGATTCCGGGGAGTATAGTGGCATTCTGCTGGGTGATTCTGCCTACCCACTTAAAAAGTGGCTGATGACACCATACTTAAAAAAAGTTTAATGTTTTGATTTTGACAACGTTTGTTGTAACGTCTTTTTTAAACTTTCGGTTAGTCAAGAATGGGTTTGAAATTCCGCGCTGTTCAGACTATTTCCTGTTTACCTATAAGAAGGCTTGTGATTGGCTTAAAAAAATAGACGTCATTCTATGCGTCAACGCATTACTTTACGGAGAGTTTACGACCTACTAGCTACGTTCTGCCTTACGAACAAATGGTGCAACGGAATAAAGTAAAGAGTTAGTTACAAACTAGCTAGTAGTTACTAAGCCTCTAGTGTGGACTTAACGTTCCAGTTTAAGTAAGAACTTACGAACAGCTGGTGCAACCCTATCCAGTTCCTTTAGTTACCTAAAGGCACCGGGGTGGTGGTGCCGCCGGCTTTGGCCTTTCATCGCTGCTCGCAGCTATATTTATATATATATATATATATATATATATATAAAGGGTGTCACGATTTCGATATTAAATTGAAATCGATCGAAATTAATTCAATGGTATCGAAATCGAAATAAAAAATGGTATCGTCGATACTGCCACGCCCCATGTCGCGTCAGTGATGGAAAGTTCGGATCGTTGTACAGACTCTATTGTTCAATCTCGTTCATCAAAATTAACTAAACTTTTTTTCTAGTCATTTCAGGGGCTTTAAATGTTATACTATTAACATGCAAATTCCCTGAACATTAAGAAGATGTACATAATGAATGCAGTGAAAAATAATTTACACTACAGGGAACAAATAATTACTTTACCTTCCGAGTCTTTTGTTCATTTGTCGCGTGACAGAGGCAATGAACAGATCGTTTATGATGAATGACTCATTCATGATGAACGACTCATCACGGTGCGGAAAACAAAACACCTGTTGAAAGGCTGCGAGTCCTCTAACTGACACATCATGGCAACTGCAGATATCGAAGACCCATCAACGGAACTTGAACACCCTCCTGCTTCTCTGAAATCGCCGGTGTGGAGGTATTTTGGATTTGCAGTGCGGTATGTTGACAACGTTCGCGTTGTCGACAAAAAAGCCACAGTTTGCAAGCTCTGCTATGTGCGTGTACCATATTCGTCCACTGGCAACACGACTAACATGGCTGCGCATCTCCGCAGACAGCCCAAAAATATAGATTTGTCGGTCTAACCAACAACTGTACAAACTACTCTCCCGTCTTCATTTGGAATTAAATTTCCAAGTAACTCGTGCAAATGCAATTACAAGCGCCTTGTGATTGTGAACATAAATGTCATCTTCTGAGAAGACTGCAGTTACAAAAGCAAAGTAACCTGCCATTTAGTTTCTCTTAAGTTTCCACTTGACTTAATAAAGTCATTGTTACATTTATGATGTTACTTGTTTTTGTTATATTTTAAATTTGGCAATGGTGTAGTGTACATTGTGAACAAATTTATATTGCATAATGCATAAACGTGTAGTCTAAAAATTGCATAGCAATCTGCGCTTTAATTTTTTTTTTTAAATCGAGAATCGAATCGAATCGTGACCTTAGAATCGAAAACTTAATCGAATTGAGGATTTGGAGAATCTTGACACCCCTAATATATATATATATATATATATATATATATATATATATATATATATATAAAAAGCCGGTGGCACCGCCACCCTAGTGCCTTTAGGGTTATTGTGCACAAAGTGCAAAAACGTAACCCTGGTTTGACTGTCGAAAAGAAGTGTGCTGTAGAGCTTGCATCAGTTTGGGTGCATCAAGTGCGCATCGAGGGCACATATCAACCACAAAGTATGCGTGAGCAACCTTCTGAAACCTAAAATGAAAAATGAGACACCTCATCCATGGGTCTCATGGATTTAACGGACACATGAAATAAGTACACAAGACCGAGTATTCATATGAAGTGTGCCATTTGGGACAGGGCCTATGATCGTGAACCACAAAAGCCACATATATGAGATAATTTAAATATAGAATAATTTTTAATGTCGTAGGATGTCATAGCTCAATATGTTTTTCAGCACTTAAATGTGTAAATATAGAAGCCCAGTATTTATCTGGAGGTCTTTGTACAGGTTTATTAATGTAATTATATTTTACGCTTATGTGTTCTATGATATGCAATGGAAGTAAATTTTAATGTTTTACATGGGTGTATTCACAACACATAGCATACGATATAATATCTTAAGATTATTCATCATTATGTTGTCTCTGCTTTTTCTGTTTTAATGATATTCAGAACAGAAAAACTAAATGTTCCTTAATTTTAATTAACACTAACTTTATTCTCATCTGAATTATAAATAATTGATTTCCGTATAAAATGATTTCCGCGCCTCTCTCTCTCTCTCTCTCTCTCTCTCACACACACAGTTCGATCGCGCCCGCGCCTCTCTCTCTCTCTCTCACTCACTCACACACACACACAGTTCGATCGCGCCCGCGCCCCCCCCTCTCTCTCTCTCTCTCTCTCTCTTACTCACACACACAGTTCGATCGCGCCAGCGCGCCTCTCTCATGCGCACACACACACTCCAGCTTGAGGCGCGCGCGATCGAACTGTTTGTGTGTGTGCGCGTGTGTGAGAGAGAGAGGCGCGGGCGCGATCGAACTGTGTGTGTGTTTGTGTGCGTGTGCGCGCGCGTGTGCGTGTGTGAGAGAGAGAGGCGCGGGCGCGATCGAACTGTGTGTGTGTGTGTGTGTGAACAGTGGAAACATACTCCGTCATTTTTTTTTCATACAGGACATCATTCAAACTGCAAACTGTTTACTTATATATGTGTACACTCCCAATAAAACACAACATCCTCAGTCACATATGTAATATATTTTTATGTATATAATTTTGGACACAAGAGGGCAGTATAGCCCTATTTATGATTTTGTGTTTAAACTATCACCCGAAGAGACCCCTCCCCTCCCCCTCCCCCTCCCCACACAACACACACACACACACACACACACAGATTGGCAGGGGACACTCTGTCAGAGAGAGGGAGAGAAAATGCTCAGAATCCACATTCAAACCAAAATATCTGACTTCATGTTGGTTGGAGCTAATGACTCAAATTAGAAAGTTGTTCGGCTTGACGAGAACAATATACACACCAAGTTGTGTAACTGTAGGTAAAACTATCTAAGTTATAACACACTTTATGTGTCCTTTTTTAGTCATAAATTCATTTCATCGCCACGGCCAAACCGTTCAAGATATCAAAAATCCGTCCGCAATTTAGCATCCTCAATGTCTTGACTTCATGCTGACCGAGTTTCGTGGTGTTTGGATTAATTCTCTAGGAGAAGTATATAAAAGCATGCATTTTCCAAACAACCCATAATAGCTGACTTACTGTTGAGCTGTCGTTAAACTTAGAGCACGAAAGTTGTTCGGCCCGATGAGATCTAAATATTTACAGAGTTTCATATTATACAAGCGTGTTTGATATATGGACAAGTGTTCGAATCGCATTCCAGGGGGCGCTGTCGAGCCCCCCTGCCACGCCCGGGTACCAGCTTCAGCCCGGCCCTGATGGCCGCGGGTTCTGACCTGTGTGCAAAGTTTCAAGAGTTTTCGAGCACGTTAAGGGCCCCAAAACCTTGAAAAACAAAAATAAAAGCATTCTCACTCAGCAGACAAATCCCCCTCCCCTCAAACACACGGAGAGACGTAGGGTCAGAGAGAGAGGAAGAGAAAATTCTCCAAAACATCCACATTCAAACCAAAATATCTGACTTCCTGTTGGTCTGAGCTAATGACTGTAAATTAGAAAGTTGTCCAGCTCGATATGAACAATATACATACTGAGTTTTAAGATTGTAGATAAAAGTATAGACCTAACTCCCCCTCTTTTGTCAAAAGGTGGCGCTACTGAGCCCCTGCACCACGCCCGTTTCTGAAACTTTGCACATGTCTACTGGCTAATAAATGTGATGTGTCTGTCGAGTTTCATGCAATTTCAAGTATGCTAAGAGTCTCAAAAGCATCAAAAAAGAATCTTAAAGTTTGATGCATTACCACGGCAACAGTATCTAAGATATCAATAATCCTTTCACAGGTCTTCATCTGCCGTGTGTTTACATTATACACATAAAGTTTTAAGCCAATCCGGTAAAAATTAGAGGGTGATTTAAATGCATTTTGAAAGTGACACACTTCCTGCTGCCAGTTGGTGGCGCTATAACTTTGACTCACAATAGTCACATCCATGTGATCGGCCTCTTACAGCAAACACACTGCTGAAGTTTCATCAAGATCAGTCAATGTATGCAGAAGTTATAACACACTTCCTGTTTCCATTGTTCGCCATAAATTCGTTTCCTCGCGGCGGCCAAACCGTTCGAGATATCAAAAATCTGTCCGCAATTTAGCATCCTCAATGTCTTGACTTCATGCACACCGAGTTTGGCGATGATTGAATAAATTGCCTAGGAGTAGTACTTCAAATTCCACAGCAAGCGTTTTCCAAACAACCCATAATAGCCGATTTCCTGTTGGGCTGGCGTAAAACTTGACCGGGGGAAAGATATTGGGCCCGATGAGATCTATATGTGTACTGAGTTTCATATTAATTCACGCAAGCGTGTTGGATATATGGACCAAATTGTCGGACCCCGTTCAAGGGGGCGCTGTTGAGCCCCCTGCCACGCCCGGGTACCAGCTTCAGCCTGGCCCTGATGGCCGCAGGTTCTGACCTGTGTGCAAAATTTCAAGAGTTTTTGAGCACGTTAAGAGCCCCAAAAGCCCCTGAAACTTTGAAATCCATTAAAAGCAATAGACAAATCCCTCATACACAGAGACGGAGAGAGAGGGAGAGAAATGTAAGGAACTCAGCTTTTTTGGAAATATTAATAATCAATAATATCTTGTTATTATTGATTATAAATATGTGGGTCAGTTAATTGGATTAACTTGATGTGGCTGAATTAATATTACAATCAATTAATCAGTTCGTCCAACGAACTCTTTTGATTATTAATTTATTCTAAGAAAAGGGTATCTTCCATGGCCACAGAAGAATAATTATTTCTTCGCATATACCGCACGTTGAGCCAGTAGCAAAAACCGTGATCATAAAGTGGCATTGTATTGCAAACAAAGCAGAACCAAATACATATTATGTACAAGTTTTATTAACTAAATATAGATATTTATATGAATATAAATAAACTAAACAACATACACACATGAATACATAAATAGGTTAGTGATAGGATGAAATTGGAAACCGGAAGAGGGTCTATGAGAAGAACCATCAGAATTTCATTTTCACATTTCATTGAATTGAATACTTGCATTTGTAATGGGAACAATTCTTGAAGTTGTTGAAAATTGAAGTCGTTGATGGTTCCGGCAGTGTCAAGTAGAAGTTGGTTGAGCGTTCTCTTTCTCCAGGAACGCATGATTGGTTTGGTCAAGGCCTGGGACTCTGTTGAGGCCACGCCGAGCACCCAGGAGAAGTGAGGAAGTCGGAAGGATGGGTGATTGGAGTCGTTGTTGGTTGGAGTCTTTATTCCAAAACTCCTGAGATTGTCTTTGGTTCTTTGTGAGAGAGTCTCCTCTCTTTTCCATGAGGCCGGATCTGGTTGGGATCCAGGCCTGCTGGAAGGCCTCTTGGCCCCCATGGAGGGGGGAGGGGGGAGGGGGGGTTTCCCCGTATCACCCGAGACAGTGTTTGCGGCAGGATGGAAAACCAAGAGAGGGCGGTCACTGTTGCCTGTCTCTGATATAGTCTGAAAAAGAACCACCCCTAAGGTTTGAATGGACCTATGAGTAAGGTGAAATGTCCAAGAGGGGAAGCGGCTCTTAGTTGATTTATGGTCTTTGTCCCCAGCGTGCTTAGACTGTTCATTCAAGCTCAAATAGACATAACAAATTCAAATTGCATTCTAAGAGAAGGTGATGTACATCAAAGTATGTGTCATTAAATGAGGATTAATTAGGTAGGAAGAATGATACAGGTGAAGTTATATTGACAGTTGGGTCATTGTGCAACCACATACACCCCAATCAAACATACCATGTTGTTATACCTAATAGTACATGAGACAGTAAATCATCACAGTTTCTGTGAGGCATGTTCCTTCATAGATCAGAGTAATACCGCAAAGTTTATTTAATTAAAGATTGTCTCTCTCTCTTGAGCATGTGGCGCATGTGGCCACATTCCTTTGAGGTCGTAAAAGTCTGTTATCAGTCTTAAAGTGTTTTGTAACCGGACACCCGGCTGACAAAGTAACTTCATTTGTGAGGTTAGTTTTGGGGGAGAGTTTCATAGACCTTTATATTGATTAAATATAGTGAATATGAATAATTAGTGTGTGTCTGAATGGTCCAGACCCTACAGAAAATTCTCAGAAACATCCACATTCAAACTAAAACATCTGACTTCCTCTTGGTCTGAGCTAATGACAGTTAATTAGAAAGAGTTCCGGCTTGATCTGAACAATATGCGTACCGAGTTTTATGATTGTATGTAAAACTATAAAAATAACACCCCCACTTTTGTCAAAAGGTGGCGCTACTGAGCCCCTGCACCACGCCCGTTTCTGAAACTTTGCACATGTCTACTGGCTAATAAATGTGATGTGTCTGTCGAGTTTCATGCAATTTCAAGCATGTTAAGAGTCTCAAAAGCATCAACAAAGAATATTAAAGTTTGATGCGTTGCCACGGAAACAGTATTTAAGATATCAATAATCCTTTCACAGGTCTACATCTGCCGTGTGTTTACATTATACACAAAGTTTGAAGCAAACCGGGTAAAAATAAGAGGGTGATTTCAAAGCATTTTGAAAGTGACACACTTCCTGCTGCCAGTTGGTGGCGCTATGACTTTGACTCACAATAGTCACATCCATGTGATCGGCCTCTTACAGTGAACACACTGCTGAAGTTTCATCAAGATCAGTTAATGTATGCTGAAGTTATAACACACTTCCTGTTTCACGTTTCTCGCCATAATTTCGTTTCCTCGCCACGGCCAAACCATTCGAGATATCAAAAATCCCCTGGCAATTTTTCATCCTCAATGTATTGACTTCATGCTGACCGAGTTTTGTGCTATTTCTTTGAATTCTCTAGGAAGTACTTTAAATTCCATTGCATGCGCTTTACAAACAACCCTAAATAGCCGACTTCCTGTTGGGCTGGGGTAAAAAGTAAAAGTATGAAGTATATATGAACCGATGAGATCTATATGTGTACCGAGTTTCATATTCTTACATGCAAGCGTGTTTGATTTATGGACCAAGTTTTTGGACCCCGTTCCAGGGGGCGCTGTCTAGCCCCCCTGCCATGCCCGGGTACCATCTTCAGCCCGATCCTGATGGCCGCGGGTTCTGACCCGCGTGCAAAGTTTCAAGAGTTTTCGGGCACCTTAAGGGCCCCAAAAGTGCCCGAATAGTCGTAAGAAAAATAAAAGAGAAAAAAAAAAAAAATAATAATCCTAAGGAAAACAATAGGGCTCTGCGCCCTTTCAGGGCTTGGGCCCTAATAAATAATCCTTAGGAAAACAATCGGGCCTTCGCCTTTTCAAGGCTTGGCCCCTAATTAGCCAAGGCTTTTCACCATACTTTCTCTTCGCTTGCTACTCAAGGCATTGCCAAGTCCTCTAGTGAACCTCAGATAAACGCCTGCCAATCACATTGTATTACAAAGATTTAAAAAAAGGGTGTATTGTGCAGAATGGTTAGTTGATGAATTATGTAGCTTTTGTGTAGTTATCTTGTAGTCACTGATTAGCTTATTCTGTCTAGATATTCTATAAATCATGTTGCGTGGGCAGGATTTATGTAAATTTAGGGTTTGTGATGCCACTAACCCGGGAGGAACGTTGTGTAGGTCCTCTCAGCATTGTCGTAGTCCTTAAAAAGCAATTTCTTAAATTAAATTCTCCCATTGCTTGAACTTTGAGCGTTGTAACTTTGCAGATGTTGTTTATGCTTAAACAGCAACATTACACACTAAGTAAGTTAGAAAAGCGAAATCCATTCAACCACACTTTTATATGAAGTTATTTTTGGTGCAAAACAACTGAATGCCTGTGACAGTGAAATTTGTAATTGTAGAGAATAGCCACACGTGTATCAGTAAATTTGAAGTCACAGAGAGAAATGTTTTAAGAGTTGCAAACTTGTAGACTTTTTTTTCTCTCCCACAAAAACAACACAACAGTTACACCTTCTCAAATTCTTCATTGCAGGGGCACAAATCCTATTCTACAAATCACAAATTAAGAAACTCGTGCGTTCACATTTTTGCTACAGTTGCTGCAGTGAATATGGTGCAAAACGCATTTAAACACCCGCATCAAAAAATGAGAAGTCACGGAGAAATTTTGCTCATCCGCAAATCAGTATGTGAATTCATCCAATGAGAGTTGCACACTTGTAGAATATTTTCTCACAAATATCTTGTATATTTTTCTAGCACAAACACAAGTACATAACTACAACTGCTTGAATCTGTTGCAACGAATCTCAAACACTGTTTTTCGCTTTCAAGTGACAAGTTTCGCGCGCTCTCCCTTTTGCACCATTTATCTCGTGAAATGTGGAGCAAAAGTGACTTGTGCATCTGTAGAGGCAGTGGGCGGAGTCTACATGAATTTTCATGAGTTTCCCGGGCATGGGCGTGGAACTGCTCATTTTAGTTCACTCAGAGGTTTCTAACTCCAAGAGTTAAGAATGTCTTTAAATGCCAATCCCAATGCATCTTTTTCGTTATCTACATGTATATTAAAATCACCAACAATTAGGACTTTATCTGCAGCTAGTACTCACTATGATAGAAAGTCAGCAAATCCTTTGATAAAGTCTGTATGGTGCCCTGGTGGCCTGTATACAGTAGCCAGCACAAATCTCAAATGTGATTTATCATTTACACTGGATATTGTTACATTAAGCACCAGCACTTTAAAATAATTATATTTGAAACTAGACTTCATAGTAATTCTAAAAATATTACTATAAATTACAGCAACACCTCCCCATTTGCATTTCATACAAGGTTCCTGTTTATAACTGTAATCTTGGGGGGCGGACTCATTTAAAGTAATATATTTGTTTGGTTTTAGCCAGGTTTCTGTCAAACACACCACATCTAGGTTATAGTCTGTAATCATATTATTAAGTGTTTTTGAAGTAAGGGATCGAATATTCAGCAACCCTAGCTTTATCATTTGTATTATATCTGTTTTTTATTTGTTAAACATCAATTAAATTTTTACCCTTAGATGGGTTTGGAATTTTTTTGTATTTCCTAATTCGGGGAACAGACACAGTCTCTATATGATGATATCTAGGTGAAAGAGTCTCTATGTGATGGGATTTATCTGACCTCAGTGACGTGAGACAGCTAGTAGACGGTCGGTTTAGCCAGTTTGTCTGCTTCCTGACCTGAGCCCCAGATTGTCATGTTTGAGCTCTAAGACTATGTGCCATATTACTAGAGAGAAGAGCAGCACCATCCCAGGAGGTATGAATACCATCTCTTTTCAACAGGTCAGGTCTGCCCCAAAAACTTTTACAATTCATCATTAGTCCTTTGTTATTTTCGTTAATGATAAATTATGTGTTTAAAGATGTGGGATGCTCAGTTGATGTAGCTCTGTTTGCAGATGATGGGGCTATATTGAAGAAGAGTAGGAATGTGGAATATGTTGTTAAGAAAATGCAGCAAGTAATAAATAACATTGACAAAGTGGGCACTTGAATGGGGATTTAGGTACTCAGTGGATAAATCAAAGACCATGTTTTTTACGAGGAAGAAAATATGTCCAGAGTTAAAGCATATGACGTCCGCAGCGGGAGCCCCGCTCGTACTGTTTCATATGAGACCGCTTCAGCACTGGCTTCGCGATCGAGACCCGAGATGGGCATGCATGGCAACCAGGCACGCTCAGAGTACCAGTTACTCGGGCCTGCCATCAGACCTTCACCCCGTGGTCGAACCTCTCCTTTATACGGGCCCGAGTACCCTTAGAACTAGTTTCCAGGCATGTTGTTGTCTCAACAGATGCCTCCACCATAGGCTGGGGTGCCATGTGCAAGCGACATGTTGCCACGGCTCCTGGACAGGACCCCAGAGCCTTTAGCATGTCAATTGCCTCGAGTTGCTGGCTGTACGCTTGGCTCTGCACCGTCTCCGGGTGTTGCTCAAGGACCAACACATACTAGTCCATTTAGACAACATGGCCACAATAGCGTACACCAACCGACAAGGTGGTCTACGTTGCCGCCGTATGTCGCAACTCGCCTGCCATCTCCTCCTATGGGGTCAGAAGCATCTGAGGTCGCTTCGAACCATTCACTTCCCGGGAGACATGAACCATGCAGCCAACGAGCTCTCACAGTTTCGGCCACTTCCAGGGGAATGGAGACTCCATCCCCAGTCGGTTCAGCTGATTTGGGAAAAGTTCGGCGACGCACAGGTAAATCTGTTTGCCTCCCACGACTCTTCCCATTGCCGCCTGCACAGACACTGTGCAAGATCAGGGAGGACGAGGAGCAGGTCTTTTTGGTTGCGCCTCATTGGCCCAACCGGACTTGGTTCTCCGAACTGGTGCTCCTCGCGACAGCCTGTCCCTGGTCAATTCCTCTGAGGAAGGATCTCCTTTCTCAGAGATGGGGCACCCTCTGGCACCCACGTCCTGATCTATGGAACCTTCATGTATGGCTCCTGGACGGGACGCGGCAGGTTTGAGTACCCTAACACCTCCGGTGGTGGCTACCATCACTTGTGCTAAGGCCCTTTCTACTCGACACGCCTAAGCGTTGAAGTGGAACCTCTTCGTCACCTGCTGTTCTTCTGGCCAAGAAGACCCCAGAAAATGCCACATTCCACCCTGCGGGCTGGATACCTCTGAGTATTCCATATGTATCCCGTACTCGGGTCATATGTGTATTCCTAAGTCCTCCCTTCGGGCAGGCATTGTGTTGCATATTTCCACTGAGATACGCTTCCCAGTGTACCTTGGTATTCCTGTGTTCAGTAGGAGTCCTTCGTCCGTACTAGTTTCACGACAGGGAGTGATTACGACATGTGGCGTGATTAGATTGGGACCCCCATTTCGTCATTCACTGACATAACTCACAGTAACTGAACAAAAGGAAACATCACGGTGTGTGGGGACGTTACGTCCCTCTGCCACAACCGCTGTACCGCTGGAACGGCCTGGAGTTCAGTCTCGGCTCCTCAGCAGGAAAACATAATGCGAGATTACCAGCGCTCCTTCTTTTATACCCACGCAGTGGGGCGGAGTAGCGGCATGCAAATTCCGCAGACCCAAGGCATTTTCATGGCATTTCATTTTCACTCGAAGGTGATAGGCTTCTAAGCGAAAACCCCATTTCGTCATTCACTGACGTAACGTCTCCGTCCCTCCTCAGGTTCATGTGTGCGTGCACAAAATGAAACGCGCACTTTCCAGCAAACATCTGTGGGGACCAGTACAATATGGGCGTGATGGCACTCCTCATTTTAGGCACACATACTTTTAAAACAAGACAATGATTATCTAGTCTCCAAGTCAGTTCAGTTACAACTCTGCAATAAAGCAAGATGGAAAGCAATGTATTGACATTGACTATTGATTTATAGGACATATTGCATTTAAAATGTTGATTGGCTGGACATACTGGTCAATATGGATGCACATCCCTCAGTAAATAATAACCATCAAGTATCAAGTATTGCTTTTATCATTTAAAACACTGTGTCATGCTATGGTAAGCCATTTTAGCTTGTATTCATTCACAGGATGCATTTTTGTTATCAATAATTAAATTTGTACTATTTAAAATGTGAATTCTTGATATTAAGAATGTACTTTTTTTAGTAACAATGTCTATTTCTGATATCAGGAATTACATTTTCATTAGTACTAGTTTAAGGAGGGAGGATTGTAGTGGGAGCACTGGGGTGTCAGGTGTGACTGTGTAGTAATGGTATATGGTTTACATGGCTCATGGGCCAGGTAGGAGGGCCCCTTAACATAATTTTGCTTAGGGCCCGAGGGAGGTCAGGATCGGCTCTGCTTAGAGACTAGAATGTCTATTTCCTCTCTTTTCCCTTCATGATGAAAAGGCAGATATGATCAACTTGATTGCAAAAATGTGTGGCTGAAGTGGATAAAATCATTGTTACTGCAGTGTTCAATGAGTGAAAGAGAATGGATGATTACATGTTCAGCTTTTTTATGCCACATGGGCTTTTTATGCTCAGGGGAAATAAAATGGTTCTCTCACTATTGAGGACAGAATGAATAATGACAGAGCAAAAAGAGGCCCATCCTCTATTTCACATTCATTCTAGTTTGTTACAACTAGAGGGTAAATGCATGGGTTGGAAATATTTTGACTTTGGCTTCAAATATGAATATTTTTTATAATCATGTTTTATGTGGAAGGTTTACAATGAATGCTGGGGAAATTTGATTTTGATAAACTAATTGTGGTAAAAAGAGTGCAACATTAATTTATTGAGGACATAATTGAAACAGTTATGAAAGCACAAAACCACTTTCTTGAGGGGGTCAGATGAAAATCAAGAACACATTTCATTGTAATATAAACAAAAGTTTTAGTCAATAAGCATTTCAATATTTCATTTCTGAATTGGATTTGGACATCAAATATCTCTTTGTATTTTTCTCAGGTTTAAGCAAAATAATGTAACATTTTGGAGTAAAGATACAGATCAGCAGGCCAAAACTGGAGGCCAGAATTGCAAAAATCTCCACGGCCACTGTGTATTTCCCCGGTGAGCTGACATAAGCCGGCACAAATGCAATCCACACAGCACAGAAGATCAGCATGCTGAAAGTAATAAATTTAGCCTCATTGAAATTATCTGGGAGTTTTCGAGCAAAGAAGGCCAGCAAGAAGCAGACAGCTGCAAGCAGGCCGATGTAGCCCAACACCAGGGAGAAGGCCAATGGAGAGCCCACATCACACAAAAGTATAATCCGGGCAGTTTCACGAGTCATGAGCTTACGTGGGACGGGAGGTGCCAGACTCAGCCATGTGCAGCAAATCACTACTTGCACAGTTGTGCACAAGAAGATAATGCTACGCTGCTTTAGAGGGCCGAACCATTTCATTACATTAGTACCAGGGAGAGTGGCTCTGAAAGCCATGAGTACCACCATAGTCTTCCCAAGGATGCAGGACAGACAGAGGGAGAATGCAATACCAAATACACTGTGTCGAAGCCCACAAGACCATGATGTGGGCTGCCCAATAAAGGCTAGTGCGCACAAAAAACAAAGCCACAATGAGCTAAGAATGAGGAAACTGAGCTCAGAATTGTTAGCTCTGACTAGTGGTGTGTGGCGTTTAAGGGCAAATATCAGAGCAACTGCTAGTGTGAAACAGGATCCCAGCAGAGCCACAGCTAGCAAAGTGATGCCCATGGTATCGTCGTAGGAAAGGAACTCCACCAGCTTCGGGATGCAGGTGTCTCGTCTAGTATTTGACCAGAACTCAGGCAGGCACGTTTCACATTCTAAGGCATCTGATAAATACAATTTTAAGATAATCTTTTCCCTACTATAAAGATTTATTGCACACAGTAGCAAAATACATTTTAAACAAATCTAAATTAGTTTTGTTAAACACATAAACATCAGCAGGACAAGAGTTGATTTAGGATATACCTGTCTGATTGCTAACCTCCCCAGCTGCACAGACAATGCAGTCAAAGCAGCAGAGAGGAAAGTTTGGCCTGGTAGACTTTCTAGTACCTGGAGGGCAGCTAGTGCTGCAGACTGATATAGGGACCTGCAATTCAGAGAAAAGACAAACTACAAAGATACACATCATAAATTACCCAGCAAATACAAAAGCTATACAAGAAAGAAAACGAGTATTCAACATTGAATACTAAAACTTCTCAGTAAAAGTATAAGTAAAATAAATAAATAAATAATTCACACTGGAACATTACTTTTCTCTGGTTTCCATTCCAGATTATGTTTTGTTCTTCAATCACTAGTTTAGGCTGCATCGTTTCATCAAATCTCCCCACAGTGGCGTACCGCACCTCTCCGTTGCCAATGAGCTGCCAGTTCAGGAGATCATACATGGCCACAGGATCTCCATTGCCGTCAAACTTGGTCTCCTCACCAAAGTCATTAGTGAAGTGGATATGCTTTAAATAATTCAGGAGCTTCATGTTTATGAGTGATTGGATTAGACACAAAGAGTGAATAAAAGAAAGATAAAAGTAAACATGGAACAGTGGTAACATTTGTTTAAACTTTTATCTAAACTAGAGAACATTAATCTTAAGACACAAGCTTAAGACAAACAGATATAAAAGTTGTGCATTTTACCTGCCACGGCTGTATGCTGCTGGAGTTGGGGCACAATCCCCCAGCAAAAGGTCCGTTGCCTGGTTCACAGTGCAGCATTGAATCCAGAGCATATGCAATGGCGTACACTGCCTTATAAACATTATAAGAGATTCTCAGCTGAGATACATCTGAGTAGATGTTACCCGTATTGACAAGTACTTCAGAACCATTACAGGGGGGTCTAATAAAGGAGCTCTTATTGCCTGTACCTAGAGAGCACTTAAACATCTCCTGCCAAAACTGCAGAACAAATGGGTCCTGTGAGTATTTCGAGGGATGTAACCGTAGCAGGAAAGGCTGCAGGCCGGGTATATCAGCCCTGCGAATAGCAAAGCCCATGGAGCCCTGCAGGATGGAGTGGAATTCAGGAGTGGAGAGGACTGCTGCTGTGATCCAGGCCTCGCTGGCCAACCATTGAATACCAGTGAGGTTTTGCCGAAGAGCCTCCCAAAAGAGAGCTCTTGCATCTTGCTCTAGAGCAAAGACCAGCACCACACGGGCTCCTGACTCAGGGATCCTCTTTACAATCCTGGACATCTCTGTTTGGTCATGATTTTTGGGGATTATTTCATAAAAAGCAATACATGCACCTAGTTTGGTCACCTCATCATTAAAAATTTGAGCACCACCACGGCCATAAGCATCATCCCCTGCGAATGTGCCTAACCAGCTCCAACCGAAGTGTTGCACCAGCTGTGCCAGAGCATCCACTTGGAAAAAGTCACTAGGCATAGTCCTTAGAAATGCAGGAAACTCTAGTTTATTACTGAGACATGCACAGCTTGAGAAATAGCTTACCTAGGGAGAGGAGAGGACATGAGATCGGAGAGCATAGTATACATGACTGAAAAACATGAATGTACCTCTGTATGCGCATTAAAACTGCACAACTCACCTGTGGAACATGAAAGACACCCAGAAAGCGTGCAACCACTATGGATAATGTGGATCCTCCATCACCAATGACAACAGGCACCCTGCCTCGGCACTCTGGTTTTCCTGTGCCCTCTTCATTCCCATTCATTAGGGCCAAGGCTGTGCGGAGGGCATGGAAAGGGGTACTGCATGAATCATAAATCTGATAACCCAGAGTTAAGTTGGCTAGGAGTCTTTTATCTCTGTTGATCTCCTCTATGGCAAAAACCATTGTCTGCATCCATCTAAAGGTTCGGAAATTAAACCTTTTTGGGACAAAGAGCATTAAATTATCAACAAAATTGCATTTTTTATGTTTATAACATTTCTAAAGGTAAATGGCTGTTGCAAAACTGCTCAACAATATACTTAATAAATAAGAGAGAGAATGCCAGTCTGAAAATTCATTAAGAAGCAAAGGGAAAAAAAAGAAAACACCATACAATTTCAAAATATTAAGCATAAATGCAGTATTGTAATATTTAAGGATAAGACTTTATTTACTGTCTGACCCTGAGCACTGCGTAGAATGTGGCTCTGCAGTAAAAGATGGAGGAGATTCCAGCACAGTATCGTGTAGCGAGAAGAGGGCACCGAACATGATGTCCCCTTCACTGGTTAGCACAGGCAGGTCTGAGGTGCTGCGGATGATTCCACAGGTCTGAAGGAGCTGTGAAGAGATCAAAGTGCTGAGGAACAACACTGTCACACAAACATACACACTACTATATGCCATTCTTTCTCTGTACACTTCACTGCTTGAACCAAATTAAACATCACTTTGAAGCTTCATTGCACACACAGAGGGGTTTCCTACATGATATGATGCCACTAATATTTACAAAAGCATGAACACACATTCTAGCTCACTCTCGCTAACATAGTTAACACAAGATTCACCTAAGCCCACCTTTATACTGTACTCAGAAGCAACCTCAAATAAACTTGCATAAACCATACACATTCCCTGAGGGAATGTCTTAGTACATGAACAGAACATCACAGAAATAGATAATTTTTGTACAATCTTATATATATATATTAGATTATATGATTATATATAATATGTTTTCTGCAAAATTATATGGCTAGTAAACTAAATAATTAATCTCACAAAAGTATTACTAAGTATAACAACTTTGGAAGGTGTTACAATATGATATATATTGTCAGCAGAGTGTGTCAGACCAGGTATGGTTGAATTGAGAGTCCTGTGTATATGACGTCATTGGGATGCGCAAGCACTCAAAAGTAAAGTGGAAGCACTGAGAAGCATGCGGTTGTGAGATTCTTTATTTGTAGAAAATACAGTGATTGACAGAGTGGATCAAGCATATAACATGGTGGCAGCGGTAAACTATTGAATCAAAGTGAAAGACTAGTTTCAGTTAGTTTGCCATTGAGAGAGCAACAGACGAGTGCCAATCATGGAGTGTGCGTTTGGACTGAAACTGCCAGCTAATTTTGACTGGAATGCAATGTGCATACTAAGATGCTTGGAAGCTTGGAAAGCGTGGGAAGAGGAGTTCTCCCTGTACACGGATTTGTCGCTCACAGATGCAGACAAGAAAACAAATGTAAAAGTTTTCCAATATCTAATAGAAAAAACAGGACGAGAACTATGTAAGACACTGAGCGCTGCTCTGCCGGCTGACAGCGAGCTGACGCTGGAATGGCTGTTAACCGCTTTCAGAAACCATTGCAATCTGTCACCAAATGAAACTGGAAAGATCCAAATTTTTCTCCAAAAATCAGAACTCCAGTGAAACGTTCGACAAATGTGTTACGGATTTGAAAATGCTGGCTGACACTTGCAATTTTAGATCGGCTTGCAGCATTTTCTTAACAACATATTCCACATTCCTACTCTTCTTCAACATAGCCCCATCATCTGCAAACAGAGCTACATCAACTGACCATCCCACATCTTTAAACACATAATTTATCATTAATGAAAATAACAAAGGACTAATGATGAATTGTAAAAGTTTTTGGGGCAGACCTGACCTGTTGAAAAGAGATGGTATTCATCCCTCCTGGGATGGTGCTGCTCTTCTCTCTAGTAATATGGCACATAGTCTTAGAGCTCAAACATGACAATCTGGGGCTCAGGTCAGGAAGCAGAAAAACTGGCTAAATCGACCGTCTGCTAGCTGTCTCACGTCACTGAGGTCAGATAAATACCATCACATAGAGGCTCTTTCACCTAGATATCATCATATAGAGACTGTGTATGTTCCCTGAATTAGGACATACACAAAAACTTCCAAACCCATCTAAGGGTAAAAATTTAATTGATGTTTAACAAAATAAAAAACAGATATAATACAAATGAACAAATGATAAAGCTAGGGTTGCTGAATATTCGATCCCTTACTTTAAAAACACTTATTGTTAATGATATGATTACAGACTATAACCTAGATGTGGTGTGTTTGACAGAAACCTGGCTAAAACCAAACAAATAAATTACTTTAAATGAGTCCGCCCCCCAAGATTACAGTTATAAACATGAACCTCGTATGAAAGGCAAATGGGGAGGTGTAGCTGTAATTTATAGTAATATTTTTAGAATTACTAAGAAGTCTAGTTTCAAATATAATTCTTTTGAAGTGTTGGTGCTTAATGTAACAATATCCAGTGTAAATGATAAATCACATTTGAGATTTGTGCTGGCTACTGTATACAGGCCACCATACAGACTTTATCAAAGGATTTGCTGACTTTCTATCATAGTGAGTACTAGCTGCAGATAAAGTCCTAATTGTTGGTGATTTTAATATACATGTAGATAACGAAAAAGATGCATTGGGATTGGCATTTAAAGAGATTCTTAACTCTATTGGAGTTAGAAAACACGTGTCAGGACCTACTCATTGTCGTAATTATACTCAAAATCTAATATTAGCACATGGAATCAATGTTGATGCCGTTGAAGTTCTGCAGCAGAGGTATGACATCTCAGAGCTTTATCTAGTCTTGTGTAAACTTCATTTAGAGAAGGCTGCAAAGCCGACTCCGTGTTACAAATATATTAGACCTATCACTTCTGCCACTAAAGATTGCTTTATAAATAATCTTCCTGATCTGTTTCATCATCTCAGCATCCCAGATAGCTTAGAAGAACTCGATATTGCGACAGAAACTTTTAACTCTCTCTTTTCCAGCACTTTAGACACAGTTGCTCCTTTGCGTTTAAAGAAGATTAAAGAAAATAGTCCAACACCATGGTACAACGAGCACACTCAGGCCCTAAAGAGAGGCGGGGGGTTACGGCCGATCCTGGACCTGCGAACCTTGAAACGGGCCCTGCACAAGCTCCCGTTCAAGATGCTCACACAGAAACGCATTTTCAAATGGATCCGTCCCCAAGATTGGTTTGCAGCGATCGACCTGAAGGATGCGTACTTTTTCATGTCTCGATTCTTCCTCGACACAGACCGTTCCTGCGGTTTGCGTTCGAGGGACGGGCATATCAGTACAAAGTCCTGCCCTTCGGGCTGTCCCTGTTGCCACTTGAAATATTGTTAAAATTGTAATTGTTATTGTAATTGTAACCTATTTGTAATTGGTTACAATTTCTAGTTGTAATATATATATATATATATATATATATATATATATATATATACAGTATATATACAGTATATATATATATATATATATGATTTCTTTTGTCCTCACATTCTTTGGTACCCAGTGACACACCTGTGTGAAAGGCTCATTATGCAGCTCATTATGCGGCTCATTATGCGGTCACTGTCTTCTCAGGTGTGAATCAGAGTATTTAACCCTCTGGGGTCTAGGGTGTTTTTGGGGTCCTTGAGATGTTTTGACATGCCCTGACATTTGTGCTTTTTTCAGTTGCTTATAAACATATTAATGGCAAAGTTGTCATTGTACTCTATTTAGCACAAACAGGGCTACCATAATATGTGAGCAACATGTATGTACATGTTTGTATTTTTGAAGGAATATTGTTTATGCATGGTTATTGAAAAAACTAAAACTTAAAGCCTCTGAAATAAGTCCACAAAACACATACTAAATATGTGTCCACAATACTTTTGACTAATGGATGTTGTCGCCTAGAATTTTTGCTTCAAAATGATCTGAAAATCATCCTGCCTAATCATTCACATAAAACAATACATTGATTTAAATTTTATATGACACTTTTTGTTTGGAAAGGCAATATGCGTGGAGGCGTGTTCACACCTGAGAAGACAATGGCCGGATAATGAGCCGTATAATGATCTGCATATTGATGAGTCTTTCACACATGGTGTGTCACTGGGTACCAAAAAATGCAAGGACAAAATAAATTATATATATATATATATATATATATATATATATATATATATATATGTATGTATATATATATATATATATATATATATATATATATATATATATATATAACAATTAGAAATTGTAACCCATTACAAATAGGTTACAATTACAACAACAATTACAATTTTAACAATATTTCAAGTGTATTCTTTCTTTGTAAAAAGTATACATTTTATCATACGCATTTAAAAAGGTAAGGATTCATTAGTTTAAATATTGGAACAAACACTATAATTACATCTTAGTTGATAATTCAATATACCTACTTTATTTTTGACAAAAATCATACTATAGTAGCCTATATTTAACATATGAGCAGAAATTGGCGAACAAAAGCTTACCTATTTAATGTGGCAGTAGTCTTTTTTTTACAGTGAAAACTTTATAATCTATCCAAAACTAATCAACGAAATCTTGTCTTAACATTAATATTTAGTCTGTAACATATCGTGTTTATGATATATTGGCATATACATGTTCATTTGCGGTTTGTTGCTTATACAGACATTTTATTTCAACATATTTCAGTCTATTTTTACTCATCTCAGTATGCTATAGCAATATAGTTTGGACGTGTTCATGTAAAAATAACGTTTACTAATGTAGGTGCGAGAGTGAATGAATGACACAGACACGCACTGTATAACTGTATTAAACAACAGCACGCGCGCCTGTGCTGTTCCATCATCATTCACACACAGACATGCAATTCATATTTAAACAGTCTTTTTACGGTTTACAGACACTATTCAATATCGCGATTAGAACAAAGCACTTAAAAATAAATGACTTACTACATCAGCTGGATCCGTTGCTCCTCGAAATGAAACTACCAGCACTTCTGGTACATTTTCCAGGATTATTAGATAGTATTATTCCTCACAGCGTAGCAAGACGAGGTAAAGTGCAAGATTCTTTTTAAACATGATGTGTTTTATAATCCAGCTGAGTGGGCGTTAGCATGTTTGCATGGCTTGCCTCAGATCATTTGCGTTTGAATAGCGCGCGCTCTCCGTGGGCGTGTCAAATTAAAAGATAATGAGATTAAATGAGAACGACTAACATCTCTCTCTTTTCATATAGTCAGCTGCAAATATGGCTTGACCCCAAAAAAATTCTAACAAAAGGTTTCTCAGTGGTTTACAGTAGTATCAGATGTACTTAAAAACATACTAAAAGTTTACCAAAGTTTGACTCCAAGAAAGGCCCCATTTTCAAAATGGCGGCCGTCACGTCCTTAAAATGACCATTACTCATTTGTATTCTTCCTTGACCAGGAATACTGGTGCCTGATACATTTTTTGGCCATGTAATATTATAATTATCATATTTGCATGGTAGATAAGTGATTTCAAGTACAATTATATATTAAAGCAATTGGTTACAAGCATATTTATGTGAAAAACAAGTACAATTTCCCTAAAGTAATTGCATATTTCTCCTCTCCCATATCGTTTTGCCTAGTGTTGGTGGTTTCTGTGGTTTATAACCATTCTTTTGATTCCAATAAAGGATGAATTCATTAGAATTGTGTGGTACTGTAAAATTAGTCAAAACAGGGCTGCCACATGAAGGCTCAGTACCGCTAACCCCTTTTATTTTTTTTTGTATTTTATTTTCACTGTGAAAATAAAATAAAATTTCACTTTCATTTTATTTTACAATCCACTGTGTTCATGTCACCTTCCTTTCCAATCCACACCATGATCTGGAAGTAAACTCTTTGGCAGTGGTATTTGGTTGAGGACTCAGTTGGAGGCAGACGTTCTGGGGTAACAAATGATTTGGCGGTAACGATTTTCTTGCTAAATAGGTTGTAACCCTGCAATTGTACTTTTGGTATACTAAATTGGTATAATAAAAGTCTGCTAAATTGGACCAACTAATTATGTACTTAATGCACTTTAGTTATCCAGAAATAGTGCTGAAGTTCAACTAAAGGCCCTTGCACACTGAGTCCGAAATTTTCGTATGCGTTTTTTCATATTCGTGATTCGGTGGCTCTGAATTGTCAAAACACCATTCAAACACCATTCAAACTGCTTACTACGGATGCGAAAAACGCAGAAAATCAAACCCGATCCAATTTTTTTTATGACAGACGAAAGTTTCAGAGGCAGTGTGTAAGCGTGATTGACATAACGTGAGGTCGTATTTATTTTTTAATGTGCGAAGATTTCGGACGTGAATTTCGGACTCAGTGTGCAAGGGCCTTAAAGATATACTTAAAGGGTTAGTTCACCCAAAAATGAAAATTATGTCATTAATGACTCACCCTCATGTCGTTCCAAGCCCGTAAGACCTCCGTTCATCTTCGGAACACAGTTTAAGATATTTTAGATTTAGTCCGAGAGCTCTCTGTCCCTCCATTGAAAATGTACGGTTTACTGTCCTTGTCCAGAACAATAATAAAACATCATCAAAGTAGTCCATGTGACATCAGTGGGTTAGTTAGAAGTTTTTGAAGCATCAAAAATACATTTTGGTCCAAAAATAACAAAAACTACGACTTTATTCATCATTGTATTCTCTTCCGGTTCTGTTGTCAATCCCCCTTCACGAGTCCGCAGTGACGCTGCTGCTACAATGATGAATAAAGTCGTAGTTTTTGTTATTTTTGGACCAAAATGTATTTCCGATGCTTCAAAAACCTCTAACTAACCCACTGATGTCACATGGACTACTTTGATGATGTTTTTATTACCGTTCTGGACAAGGACAGTAAACCGTACATACATTTTCAATGGAGGGACAGAAAGCTCTCGGACTAAATCTAAAATATCTTAAACTGTGTTCCAAAGATGAACGGAGGTCTTACGGGCTTGGAACGACATGAGGGTGAGTCATTAATTACATCATTTTCATTTTTGGGTAAACTAACCCTTTAAGTATATTTGATTGTGCTAAAGTGGAACTATTGCAAGTATACTTTATGTACACTTTAAATATCTTGCATTTAAAGACTGATATTAAACAGAGATCATACTATCCTTACTAATAGTAATATTAAACACATTTTAAGGCTTAATATTAAGAAATGTACAATGTGCAATAAAGAAGTACTCCAAATGAAGTTTAATTATAATTATATCAGTAATTCTCAAGCAATATGTCAGTAAATATGTTAATGGGTTTGTAGTATATAGTTTGAAATAAATGTATTTTAAATATATTTTGGTATAGTTTTTTTACACTAGGGAGTTCAAACATGCAACTAATGATAAAATCAAAAACTGTTTTGTCTGAAATCAAAAGCTGTATGTCCTACAAAGAGTGTTCAGCAAACAGCTTTAAACCTTCCAACGGCACTTGGAATATATCTACCACCTTTATACTCAAAAACATCTATAGAGGATGCATTACATATGTATTAACTTATTCAAATTGAAATGAATGACCATTTTAGAGGGTTCACACACAGGCCTCTGTTCGGGCTAATTCAGAGTTGTTTATGATCAAAGTTATACAAATCCAATTTAAGTTACTTTTGGGTGCAATAACTTTTACATTGAATGCCAAGTCTGTGTTTTAGCAAAAAAGGGTATGTGTCCAAAAAACACATACTGAGTAGGAGTTACATGACATAGGCTAAATCGTTTACATCTCAGGTTCACCCCAAACAAACATATATTCTTACAGTAATCTGACAAAATTATGTATTCCATAAGTTTGTAATCATGTCAGTGCAATTTAGACAAGTCCAATGGATTCATAGACCCAGAAAATATGGGGTTAGACACCAATATTACTTGGCTGGGTCAAATAATGAAGGAGTTAGGATATTTTAAGGGCTTCCTGCCCATCTTGGACGCCACCTTGAAAATTACACCTTTCTAGTAGTCAAACTTTGGTAAACTTTTAGTATGTTATTAAGGACACCTAATACAACAAAAAACAGCTGAGAAACCTTTTGTTAGAATTTTTTTAGGGTTAGGTGTATTTTTTTCATATATGCAGTCCCCTAATATAGATTACATAAACAGAGAATATTTGTTTTGGTTATGAATTAGATCATTTAAAAGTACAAACTTAAACGATTATAAAGATATATTGCCCATGCCTGGGTGAATAGTAGTCGCTGAGTTTTGTTTAAGTTTAGAGACGTGCTCAAAAAATAAAGCTGACTGTGACGGAGAGCCAGACAGCACACCCTGTTTATTTTCTTTATTTTACAAAAGCACAATGTTTTATTTCGATTGTAATTGGACACATAAAAAAGTAGACATTTAACAGTTTATTTTTTCATATTTCTTAAGTCTGTATGACCAAAAATGACGGAGTATTTTAGGTCTATTTTGCTTCTATGTGAAAAAACAATATTCCTAACATTGTCCGGGAAGCAGACACATTTTGTCAGTTCAAATCTAGACTAAAACACATCTCTTTGGCTTAGCATACACATAACACATTATAGACTTCTATAATTCAATGTTAGGCTGCATAGTTTAGATCAGCCGGAACCGGGAACACTTCCCATAAATCCTGATGTACTTTGTACATCATGAGAAGGATGGCGTCTACGCTAATATTAGTCTCTCTGTTTATCCCGAGGTTTACCGGAAACCGCCGGATCCAGGCCATATCCAGATCTGATGAAGGACCATCGCATGGACACGACGACAACGCATCCCTGAAGTGCCAGCCTCATCAACCCTGTGAAGGCCTCATGGACACCTCAACAAAATCGTCTCCAAACCAGCGTGATGACTCCGACTCCCAACCAGATGGAACTGGATAAATATTGTGAAAGCTCTGATCCCATCTGACTTCTGACCTATAATGCTGCCTGAATCATAATCATACACTGTTCGTTCATTGGCCAAAGTAGAACTGGCCCCCTGACTGAGCCTTGGTTCTCCCAAGGTTTTTTCTCCATTCTGTCACCTGATGGAGTTTTGGTTCCTTGCCACTGTTGCCTTTTCGCCTTTCTTCGCCTTTGTCGGCATTGGCTTTTGGCTTGCTTAGCTGGGGACATTTAGTTTTGTATTTAACAATACTATTACAACATTATTTTCCTGTTATCTCTGTAAAGCTGCTTTGAAACAATCTGTATTGTAAAAAGCGCTATATAAATAAAGGTGACTTGACTTGACTACGCGCTTGAACCCCTAACAAAAAGGGCATACAAAAGGTCTATAAAAAAAAACTATAGGGTCTCAGCACTTGACGCTTGAGCTGCTGGTTCCAAAATCTTTATCAAGCCTTTCAACATGTACCTCAGAGAGGAAAAAGGTCGCTTTTTGCATTTTCAGCTCATTCATCACTGAAATGTGGTGTTTTTGGCGGGTTTTTCTTACCTTTTAAACTGTAATACCTCTACTAATGGCCAGATCTCCGTAAAAGTTTGCACGCTTCTTTATATGGCGCATATGCTCAGCTAATTTGGTGAAGTTCTGCGCAGAGCATACCATTTTTCATAGGATAATATGGAGCACTTTTCACCTTTATAACAGTTAAAGCGCCACCTATGGCCCGACGTCCACAAAAGTTTCCAAGCTTCTTTAGAATCATGTGACGCATGCGCACGCCCGATTTTGTGAGGTTGTATGCAAATCAGGCAGGAAGAGGGCCGCTTTCAGGCATTTCGTGGGATTTGCCATAGAAATACATAATTTTTACACCTTTTTTACAGTTATAGCGCCACCAAGTGGCCAGTCGCCGCGTCCTTTTTCACGCGACCACAGAATGAGCTCTTACATAGGTGTGCTGAGATTGGTGAAAATATCTTGTTCCGTTCAAGAGTTATAGCCAATTTAGTAAAAGGGGCTCCTCCCACTTCGAACGTTTTGGCGGCCCTTAGGGACTGTTGTGAAATTTTTTCTCCCAAAGTGTAGAAAACTCAGAAGCGAAGACCAGGAGACTCGGGCATATCTTTTAAGAAGGTTTCTTTATTGAGAACACGAGCTGTGCGTCGCTGTAGTCTTCCAAGCTCGTCTCGAGTCTAACTAAGGGAAACGTTCCCTTGCAATTTATATACATTTAGGGGCAGGGCTTAACATTGTGATGAACAAAGCATGTAAATGATGTATACAGGTTTAGGAACCTGCCCTATACTGAGAGTGTTACCAATTCCAATCCAATCAGCATAAATATTCAAACAGTGAGACTCAAAAACAGGAAATGGCAGAACTCTCCCGCTGAGACCGAAGCTACCAAAGTTTCAGTAATCTGCTTACGATAGAGAGAAACAGGAATAGCAGGCTCGATAGAGAGTAGTAATACAGAAAACAGGATTTGCCGGACTCTCTTGCTGGAAAACTGTTTCACAGCAAATATCATCACCATCATAACCTTAAATGCTAAATTCAGTATACAAAACTGTTTCAGTTTATATACTATTGTACTGGAACCTCAATTAAACATTTAATAAATTTGTAACACTACATTTCCCCCTTTGAGAGTTCTAATAACTCTCACATTATATACAAATTTAAACACTTTTCATTCTTGTAACTTGTGATCGTTACAGGCACATAACGCATGTTCTGTGTTTGCTTTTCTGTAATTGCATGCTGACACAGAAACAAACATGCAATTAGGGTCCATGAAGTTCTTACGGATAATAGTCTTTTCTGGTTGGATCTGTCATTTTCTCGTGAGAGGCGTGATTCATTTGTTGAATGAAACACTTGATACTGTGGACCCATAGATAGTACGCCAGTAGAACAAACAACAACATAATTGCTATTTCCTTTATCCACAGCCAGGGTTTACCAATCAAGTTTCCGAACCATGAAGAATTATCTTCAGTCATCTGGTGTACTTTTGCTGAAAGATCAAGAATGTCTTGTTGGCTTAGTAGTACGACGATCTTGATCATGTTGATGGATGACTGAAGGTTTCGTATGTGAGTCTCTGTGTTGTGTTTTTTTTTTTCTTTCGTGATAGTTGGTTCGGCATTGGGTCTAGTTGTTTTCTAGAGGTTGTGGCTTCATACGCAGGTGAGGAGGTTGGTGCGTATCGGTCTCGGGACAGTCATCATCAAGTGGTATCTGCACAGAGTAAGAAAGAAAACAAAAGACAGGAGAGCAGTATTTGTTCAAACACTAGAGTTGAAAAACTTTACTGAGTCTGCTATTGTTGTTCCCTCTTTCCCTATTTCTTAAACCCTTTGACACCTAAGGAACAGTGAGGTAAGGATGGACTAGTGGATGGGGAAAACCTATGAGGGAGTCTTCACCCCTGGGTTGGCCCCCGAAGCCTGTTGCGTTCGGTTCTTCCCGGGGCTCCTCACTGGTTCCGTGTCCTAACCTATCCCTGTAGGTGGGGGAACAACTTTACAGTGTGACTCATGAGTCCAGGTTTTCCTTCCCTGACACAATACTGCAGCTGCTGTAATCAACATCACTTGATGTGGTCCATGCCACTTAGGCTCTAATGGCTTGTTTCTGAATGACTTTATCATGACCCATTGACCTGGGATGATTGTGTGTCCACCTTCTGGTGGAGTCTGCCAACATGACTCAACTCTCTGTTTGGTACTTTGTACTGCCTTTGTTAGGTTTTCACAGTAAGCAATCAGGCCATCTGAGGCAATGTGTTCATCAGCATTTCTAAGATCAATCACACATGGCATCTGCATGGGGCGTCCAGTAATAATCTCATGAGGGCTCAGTCCTACTGTTCTGTTAGGTGATGCTCTCATACTACACAGTACTGCTGGCAGCGCTTCGACCCATGGCACTCCTTCCTGATGCATTTTGCTTAGTCTGGTTTTGATTGTTCTGTTCGATCGTTCAACCTGTCCTGATGCTTGTGGCCTGTATGGGCAGTGAAGATTCCACTTAATCTTCAAAATTCTAGACACTTCCTTGACTACCTGTCCTGTGAAGTGTGTACCTTGATCTGAGTCAATGCAATCTGGTAATCCCCATCTGGGAATGAAATCAGTGACAAGACATTTAGCAGTATGTGCAGCTGTAGCACGCCCTGTTAGATAAGCTTCTACCCATCTTGAGAACTTATCTATGACTACCAAAACATCAGTTTTTCCCTTACAATGAGGCAATGATATATAATCAACTTGCAGGTGACGAAATGGTCCTGGTGGGGCTGGGGTGTGTGCTGCTGGTGTAGTGGCTGCTGGTACATCATTATTTTTCTGACATGTAACACACCTCTTGGCTGTTTCTGTGGCTACATTTCTGAATTTTGGATTCCACCAATGATCGGAGAACCTGTGATTCATCGTTGCTGGACCACTGTGACCCAAATTGTGTATTTGTTGAGCCAAATATGGCAACAGTGATTCGGGAGCGACATACCCCCTTTGGTCCAGCAACCGGATGAATCCACTGTGGCTCCTTTGTCTAACCATGTCCATGCTTCATACAGAGGAACGTCTTTGTATAGATCAATTATTGATTCAGGAGTCAGAATTGTCTTCTGTGCTGTACTACCTGAACACACTTGTATAGTCGCATAGAAACAAGCCTGTTTAACAGCTACATCAGCAAGAGAGTTACCTTTAGCTTCTGTAGTATTAATTGTGAGATGTGCTTTCACTTTGATCACTGCTAATTTCTTTGGAAGTTTCATGGCAAACATTAGATCTTTCACTAATCCAGCATGCTTAATGGGGGATCCAGCAAAAGTTAGAAACTGTCTGGTTTGCCAAATGACACCAAAATCATGAATTACCCCAAAAGCATACTTGGAATCTGTATAGATATTTGCAACCGATCCTGAAGCTAGCGTGCATGCTCTTGTTAGGGCTACTAGTTATGCAGCTTGAGCTGAAAAATGATCTGGAAGACGTCCTGAAGCTAACACTTCAGTGGTGGACGTTACTGCATAACCTGCTTGTCTGTTACCTTCAATTACTTGAGCTGAACCGTCAACAAACAACTCAAATTCTGAATTCTCTATGGGAGTTTCTTTTACTTCACTCGTAGGTGTATATGTAAGCGTAACACAATCGTGAGTCATTTCTCCTTCATCCTCTAACAAAACTTCAGTCATTGCAGACATCATACATGAGGATGGGTTCGTGACTGATGCATGCTGTAAAACAATGTTCGGGGCTGTGAGAGTTGCTAACCAATTTCCCCAACGGGAGGAGGTTACAGAAGTGACTTTTGCTTGATTCATTAGTGCGGACACTGCATGAGGGCATTTTACATTTACAGTCTGACCTAACACCATTACTGATGAAGCCTGAAGAGCTAGATGAACTGCCTGCACTGCTCTAAGACATGGGCCCATACCTTGAGCGACTATGTCAAGTTTACCAGAACAGTAATGAATTGGGTGTAAACTGCCCCCATGATCTTGCATTAGACATGCAGTCATAAAGCCTAAGTGTTCATGGACATAAAGCACAAAGGGTCTATCAGATTGGGCAATTCCTAATGCTGGTGCTTGACATAGTGCTCTCTTCAAATCATTGGATGCTTTGAGTTGAAGTTCTTCCATACAAACAGTATCTGAATCTTTACCATGGCCTTTCAACAAGTCATAGAGAGGCTGAGCAATCGAGGCATATTCTTCAATCCACGGTCTACAGTAACCTGCTGTTCCTTAAAATGAGCGGAGTGTTTTAATGGTAGTAGGCGGAGGTATGGTTTTGACTGAAGCTGCTCGATCCTGTGTAATGGATATATTTCCTGCACCAATTGTTTGACCCAGAGATGTGACTTGCTTTTTAGCAATTTGAGCTTTGTAAAAGCTGCATTTGTGTCCTTTTTTATGCAAATAGTCCAACAATGCTGCCAATTCAGTTTGATGTACCTTGTGATCTGTTGAGGCAATCAAAATATCATCGACATATTGGATCATAGTGGACTGTTTTACCGGACATTCTGGGTCACACAAATCTCGTCTGACAGCCTGATGGTATATGGTTGGGGAAATTCCTGTGGCAAACGTGTCCACTGGTATTGCTCATAGTCAACTGTGAAAGCTAACCATGGCTGGCTGTCAGAGTGCAACGGTACAGAAAATAATCCATTAGACATATCAATTACTGAAAAAATCTTACACTCTAATGGTAAGCCATTACAAATTGTGGAAGGATCTGCCACTAGGGGGGTGATTTTATCAATATGTTTATTGGCTACTCTGTAGTCTATGGTGAGCCTCCATGTCCCATTGGATTTCTTGATGGGCCATATGGGTGAATTACATGGACTGTTGGTTTTAACTAGCACTCCTTGCGTCAGCATTTTTTCTACAATAGGCTTGTTGTAGAAATTTTAATAGTCATTGATCCCTAACAGGTATCATAAGAGAGAGAACCTATTCAATGTATAAAAATATATGTGTGTACGTGCTTGTGTGTGACGTTTCAGGAACATATGGGACAGGACCTCTGACCTTAGGGACAGTCAGTTTTGGCCAGTTTATTTCAGTACCAGTTTGTGTCTTTAAGTAGAAACTGAACAGCAGTAAGGACCTTATCTGGGTGGGTGAAAGGTACAGCGGGTGAGGAGGAACCTTGAAAAGAGTATAAAGGCTGTCTCATATCTTCCTGTGGTGTGTCACTCTCTTGCACAGCGTAACTTCTGTGTACTAGACTGAACCTATTCTTGCAAGAATAAATACTTTTCTTTTTTATTAATTTGACTCTGAGTGTCTCTTACGCAGTGATGATGTTTAACAGGATTTTTGCCACAACAATTTGGTGTCAGAACAGTGGGATTCCTTGGACGTGCCTTCTGGACCTGAGAGCGGACGGTGACTGATCATCCTGGACTGAGCAGTTCCAGCTCTACCTCGTAAGCTTTAGAGAGAGGGGCCGACCGCTATCAGGGCCAGGAGAAACTCCACTGGAATTGAATGAAAGCGAACCCGTGGCAACCCAAGAATCACTGGTAAGAAACAGCCAAATTTATTTTCTTTTGGGGGGAAAAGAAAAGTGTAAAAAAGAGGAAAAAGGGGTAAAACGAACTATACTGGCTGAGACTGTTTTCTATGGTGCGAGATCAAGAGATTTAAGGCATAAACTGGGGCAAGAGGTCCTCGACCAAGAAATTGAGACCCTTAAACGGGTCAAGAGATTGTCTAAACTGAGGCTGAGTCAAGAAGTTTTGACTGAGAATTGAGCTCTCGCAAAAGTGGGAAATTGAGACCTACGAACAGGTCAAGAGATTTTGCCACACCAAAAAAGTTAATTAAGGCTAACTGAAAAACAGATTTCAGGTGAACCAGAATTAGCGACCCCTGTCCGATTTTAGGTTAAAAATCGGATCTGTCGGAGACGTCTGACAGATTACTAGACGAGCGTCGAACAAAATCCACGGAGAACAGGAAACAGCCAGTATGGGGAAATCTCAAAACAAGCTTGCCAAATTTGATACACCGGTTTTCTATCAAATGCTGAAAGAATTACGGGGAGAAAATGCATGCAGGGTATTAAAAAGTTTAATCAAATATCATGATTTTCCAAGGTGAGGGAACATTGAGCGCTACGAGATTAAAAGTAGTGCGGGAATCAGTTGAACAGGGCAGTGAGAAACAAAAAGGTTATGGCTGCGTTCAACATGTGTGAATAGGCAGATAAAAGTTTAACTGCCAGGAGAAATAAAGTTTTTACTTCTTCATCCAGTAAATGGATGCATGACATTAGATGTCTGAGAACTTAAATTTATATGATAAGGATTGAAGTAGCAAGCAGCAATAAGGCTGTCTGTGTGAAATAGAGGGAACTGTAAGTGAGAGACTTGATGGAAGAGGGAAGTTGAAAACAAAAAGGTTTTTTGTGTGAGAAATGTGTGTGGGGATTGTTAGCAAACAATCATGTACTGGTTTGAAAATGAAGGAAAAGCATGTAGGGTTGAAAATGAAGGAAAAGCATGTAGGGTTGAAAAAGAAAGATTTAGCATGAAGAACAGAGGATGCAGAAGGAACTGGCATGTATTGAAATAGGGAAAGATGGAAGAAATATAGTAGAAAACTATATGTGATGAAAATAAAATGTCTGACAGAATTTATGGAAGTCAAATTAACTGTTTAAATGGTATGAAAAATGAGTTTTAGAATAAAAATAAGGCATTGAGTATGATTAACGGGGATTAATGTGATATAAAGATAAGGAATGTTTCATTAAGCAGAATGGAGAACAATTCTATATTTTTAATGGTAAAATAATGATTGAAATAATGTTTAGTTCTCTTACGAGAGTATCTCTCGTACTGCGTAATATCTTACGCTATGGGGAAAACCTCTTTTCCACGAGATATTGAAGCCAAAAATTATCCTTAATTTTGAATTAATGCAAAACGCTGTGCAGCAGCATGCAGACATAGGCAAGACGGCTTGCGTGCCTATTGGCTGCCCTGCGGCAACAGCAGCAGCCTATCGAGAGTGGCCCTGCGTGACACATACCCAATGGGGGCACTTTGCGCCCATTTCGTCACGTCCCGCCAGAAAGGGCGTGGTCCCGCCCTTATAAATACGGCTCGATTAGGCTGGTATACTGATTTTCATCTCTTCAGCGAAGCATCACGCATCGCTGGATCCGGAGTGAGAAGCCGCGCCGTTGAGATAAGCACACAGCGGGACGAGCCTTTGAGTCTGAAGTCGCTGGCATCGCCGCCTTTAGCCGCCGTACCTGCTGCGCTTTCCGGCGTCATATCCTTTATTGCAAGTGTGTGTGTGTGTTCGCCGCTGCGACACACATTTTTCCACTGTCTCTCTCTCTCTCCTAAAAGAGCTGCGTCTTTTTCAAGATGCATAGGTCCTGCGGCTCGTGTCGAGCCACACTCAGTGAGGGGGATCGCCATGTCATCTGCGTTTCCTGCCTGGGTGAGGATCATGCGGCTCTCGCTCTCGTCGACGGCGGATGCCATCACTGTGAGCTACTGCCTATGGTGACTCTGAGGACTCGCCTGGCATCCTTCTCAGAGCCTGCACTTCAGCCCGCTGTAGCGCCGCGCCGCAAGAAGCGCCGTGCCCAGCGCGGCCCCGAGCCTTCTCCTGCCCACGAAAGCTCGCCGGTTCGCCCGCCAGCTTCGCCGGCGTCGCTCGAGTCCCTCCCCGACGGACAGCGGCCGCCGCTCGCCGCCGCTTCCGCCATAGAGGTCGACGAAACAGCCGAGGCCTGTTCTCTCCTGGCATCAGATAGTGAGGATTGGGCGAGCTCTGTGGACCTCCCCTCTGCTATCCGCGAGCCTTCAGGAAAACGAGCAGGCATTGAATCAGAGCTGATGCGTCTGCTCTCTCAAGCCGTCGACAACCTCGGCCTCGACTGGGAGGCGCCCGCGCAGCCCGCGCGCAACCGACTGGACGGATGCTTCCTCAAGAAGGACCACGCGCCGTCACAATCCAGGCCCGCGCCTTTTCTTCCTGAGCTTCACGAAGAAGTCGCGAGGTCCTGGGGCGCCCCCCTCTCGGCCAGGGTGCGTACTTCTGTCTCAGCTGCATTCTCCACTGTGGACGGTGCGAAAGACAAAGGGTACCTTTCTCTTCCCCCAGTGGAAGCAGCGGTAGCTTCTCATCTCTGCCCGCCCTCTGCTGGACGGCGAGCGCAGACAACGCTACCATCTAAAGCCTGCCGAGTGACGTCAGCCATGCACGGTCGCGCATACACCGCCGCCGGGCAAGCCGCGTCAGCCTTACACACTATGGCCATTCTGCAGATCTTCCAGGCCGACCTTCTCCGAAAAATGGACGAGGAAGGCGCGGAATCGATCAGCGTCGCGGATTTAAGGAGCGCTACGGACCTGGCTCTACGCGCTACAAAGTCCGCTGCACAGGCCATTGGGCGGAACATGGCCTCTCTCACCGTGGCTGAGAGACACCTGTGGTTAACGCTGTCTGAAATGACTGAGGCGGAGCGCTCTGTATTCCTGGACGCGCCCATTTCGTCAGCTGGCCTCTTCGGATCTGCCGTCAAGGATTTCGCGGACAGATTTCAAGAGGTTCAAAAGACATCGCAGGCGATGAAGCACTTCCTCCCGAAGCGCTCGAGTTCCGCAGCAGGTCGCTCTAAACAGCCGCCTGCTCGAAGCTCCCAGCCGCAGCATACACCACCCGCCGCCGCTGCTTCTCAACGCCGCCAGGCCCGAGAACAGAGACCGCGCTCTCGCTCTGCTGGACGCCGCCCCCCTCAGCGCGGGCCCCGGCCGAGGATCGAGATCAAGCCCGAGGTCTCAAAGCCTTCCTAGCCGTGCTAGGAAAGCGACGGTGTTCAAATCCCGCTGCGGCCGGATTTTCACCGAAACGTTTCGCTCGTCCAGTCCCATGCAATGTGACTGTTCCAGTGCACTTAGCAGTCAACAAGCCGGTCCATTTGCCCGCTTGCCTGCACACAAAAGCCGTTTTTACGGCTACCCAGATAAATCCAATAAAGAGTGTATTTTCTGGTGTTCCGGCCACGGCCGATGGTGTTATGAGTGTTGTAAGAATGCCCACGTCTCAGTGCCCATTCCCACACGCAGACACAGCCCACCACAATACAGGGCTAGCACGAATAAAATCGACTCATGTCGATTGTGCAATGAATGTAGTGTACGTGCCCACGACACAGTGCCCACAAACACTACACGAAGCATGTCCCACGGTTTCTGTAAAAACGAAACCAACACATTTTCAGTCGGCGCGAGCCGACAGTGTTCTCAGTGCAGTGAGTGTGCCCGCTATCCCGCGCCCACATTCCCTCACAGACATGCCGAAGCCCACGGGGTTCGTCCCGCTCGCCTTCTCTCCACAATCTGTCAGAGAGAAGCCGAGCGCGGTCGGGCTGCCCGCTGTGATCAGCGCACCCCCCGCCTCGCGCATTGCAAACACAGTGTTTGTTTCTCAGCACACCGGAGCTCTCCGGCCGCCGCTATGCCGCGGCCAGAGCCCAGATTTCATTCTACCTCTAGCTATTCATGCACATGCGTGGGCAAAGCTTCCCGGGGTATCAGAATGGGTGCTGAACACTATAAAAAGAGGCTATTCGCTGCAGTTCGCTCGACGCCCCCGCCGTTGTGCGGCGCGAGTCGAAACGACGGTAAAAAACGAAGTATCTCATCTACTTCGAGCCGAGATAGCGAAACTACTGAGCAATAGAACCTTTATCTCAGGCTCAGAGCGAAGGGGGTTTATACAGCAGGTATTTTCTGGTACCCAAAAAAGACGGGGGTCTCAGACCCATTCTAGATCTGCGACAGCTGAACAGAGCGCTCGCGAAGCGCCAGTTCAGAATGATTACAACCAGGAAAATCCTCGCGCAAGTTCGCCGGGAAGACTGGTTTATGTCAATAGATCTGAAAGACGCCTATTTTCAAATACAAATAGCGTCACGTCACAGGCAATTCTTGAGATTCGCCTTCGAGGGCCAGGCATACCAATACAAAGTCCTGCCGTTCGGCCTGTCCCTGGCACCCCGTACATTTACGAAGTGCATGGACGCGGCTCTCGCACCCCTGAGACTCCAGGGCATGCGAATTTTGAACTACTTGGACGATTGGCTGATTCTAGCTCGATCACGATCAGAGCTCATAGAACACAGGGCCACATTACTCGAGCATCTCGAGAATCTGGGTCTCACAGTCAATTGGGCGAAGAGCTCGCTGTTTCCCAGCCAGAAAATTTCTTTTCTGGGAACAGTGCTGGACTCGCTATCCATGACAGCGCGTCTGACGCCAGAGCGCGAACGGGACATTCAGAGCGCCGCGAAATCCTTCCGCCGCGGCTCGGTTGTCCAGCTCAAAAGGTTTCAGAAAATGCTGGGCCTCATGGCCTCAGCAGCTTCAGTGCTCCAGCTGGGTCTGCTTCACATGCGCCCACTGCAGCTGTGGCTGAAAGCGCGAGTTCCTCCCAGGGCATGGACCGCTGGTCGGTTTCGCCTCCGGGTCGATCTGAAATGCGTTTCAGCTCTGGAACCTTGGAAGATAACCGACTGGTATCAGTCAGGTGTGAGTCTGGGGACTCCCTCGAGTGTGAAGGTGGTGTCCACGGACGCCTCCACCTCGGGATGGGGAGCGCTGCTCGAGGGCAGACCGTTCTTTGGCCAGTGGTCAGAACAGGAAAAGCTCCTACACATAAACTGTCTGGAAATGTTGGCAGTCGACAACGCGCTACGGCGCTTCTGTCCCCAGATAATGGGCCACCACGTCTTGGTCCGGTCGGACAACATGTCAGTGGTGGCATACATAAATCGCCAGGGCGGCACCAAGTCCCGAAACCTTTACAGGCTAACGGAACGCCTCCTGGTCTGGGCTCAGCACAACCTGCTTTCACTGAGAGCGGCGCACGTGCCTGGTCACCTGAATCTGGGACCAGACAGACTGTCCAGAAACAATGTCCCAGCAGGGGAATGGTCGCTGCACCCGCAGACGATCCAACTGCTGTGGGAGACATTCGGCAGAGCGCAAGTGGACCTGTTCGCGTCCCACGAGAACGCTCACTGTCCGAAATATTTCTCCAAGAGCAAGGACGCGCTGGCCCACGTCTGGCCCCGCTGTCCCCTCTATGCTTTTCCCCCCGTCTCGCTCCTGCCTCAAGTGCTGGAACGAATCAGGGAAAATGGATGCCCAGTGCTGCTTGTGGCTCCGCTCTGGACAAACCAGACTTGGTTCCCAGTCCTGATGCGGCTGACCAGCACTGCCCCGTGGCCAGTACCGTTGAGGAAAGACCTCCTCTCTCAGGCCGAGGGCTCGATTTGGCATCCTCGCCCGGAACTATGGTCCCTACATGCATGGGCCATCAACGGGTACCCGCTAGCCTCCCGGAGGGAGTGCTAAACACGATCACGCAGGCAAGGGCCCTGTCTACTAGACGGCTCTATTCCTCGAAATGGTCTGTGTTCTCTGCTTGGTGTCAAGCTCAGCGCTTTTCACCTGTAGACTGCGGGGTCACGGAAGTACTCTCCTTCCTTCAAGAGCTGCTGGATAAGGGCAGGTCCCCATCCACGCTCAAAGTGTACGTGGCGGCCATAGCAGCGTTTATAAAACCTGTGTCTGGCCAGTCACTGGGGAAGAACGACCTAGTCGTGCGATTCCTCAAGGGAGCTCGGAGGCTGAACCCTCCCAGACCTCCTTCAGTCCCGGTGTGGGACCTTTCTACGGTTTTGGAAGCCATGAAAGGTGCCCCGTTCGAGCCACTCCATTTGTCAGACATGAAGCATCTGTCTTTCAAAACGGTGTTCCTTTTGGCTCTCGCTTCAGTGAAGCGCATAGGGGACTTACAAGCGCTTTCGGTAAGCGCGTCATGTATGGAGTTTGGGCCTAATGACTCTAAGGTCATACTCAAACCAAGGCACGGGTACGTGCCCAAATCCCTCAACACACCGTTCAGGGCCCAGGTCATTTCCCTGTGCGCTCTCTCGGTTCATGATGAGGAGAAAGATGCTAGTCTCCTTTGCCCTGTCAGGGCACTGAGAGCTTATGTGTCCCGCTCGTCTGTCTTCAGACAGACCGAGCAGCTCTTTGTTTTGTTTGGCGGACGCTCCAAGGGCCTGGCCGCATCAAAACAGAGCCTATCCAGATGGGTAGTCGACGCCATAGCACTGGCTTACACTTCTAAGGGCCTGCAGTGTCCTTTGGGTGTCAGAGCGCACTCCACAAGAGGCGTGGCCTCATCGTGGGCGTGGTATAGTGGGGTTACCTTGCAAGATATCTGTACGGCCGCGGGCTGGGCCTCGCCGTCTACATTTATAAGGTTTTATAACCTAGAGGTTCCCGCCTTACAAGCCAAGCTTCTGTCGGTTTAGAATTCAGTGCTATCTGCCCCGCAGTGCGGCCCAGATGCTGAGTTTGCCTGTGCATCGCTCACTAAGCGATAGAAACTGCCCCTTGGGTGTTGAATAACCCGTACTATTATCCAGTTCAGGCTGAACACGTTCACCCTGTCTGCGTGAAACACTGTTAACATAACTAGCTCCTGTAGGATGCTATTTTATGGGGAATGACGCTTGCAGCCTCTCTTCTCCGACTCTCTGTGAGTCTATGGTGATTATGCACTATATGAGCCCCGGGCTACTGCCCTTGGGACTTTGGTGTCGGATCCCAGTACGCACGGCGTTTTGCATTGTGTTCCCCATAGCGTAAGATATTACGCAGTACGAGAGATACTCTCGTAAGAGAACGTACTCGGTTACTAACGTAACCTCGGTTCTCTCTAGAGAGGGAACGAGTACTGCGTATCTTGCCGTGCATACACAGCTCTGGTTCGCTTCGGCGATGAAAACCAGTATACCAGCCTAATCGAGCCGTATTTATAAGGGCGGGACCACGCCCTTTCTGGCGGGACGTGACGAAATGGGCGCAAAGTGCCCCCATTGGGTATGTGTCACGCAGGGCCACTCTCGATAGGCTGCTGCTGTTGCCGCAGGGCAGCCAATAGGCACGCAAGCCGTCTTGCCTATGTCTGCATGCTGCTGCACAGCGTTTTGCATTAATTCAAAATTAAGGATAATTTTTGGCTTCAATATCTCGTGGAAAAGAGGTTTTCCCCATAGCGTAAGATATTACGCAGTACTCGTTCCCTCTCTAGAGAGAACCGAGGTTACGTTAGTAACCGAGTACGTTTTAGTTTGACAACCATTGTGTTTTGAACCTAAAGGGTCCAGCTATGCTGGGGGTACAGCAACAGGGTTTGCTTATTTAGCCTGGCTTCCGTATGTTAGATATGTACTTGTTCTGTAATTAGTGTTGTTGCTGATAATACCAAAGTAGTAAAATGTAAAGACAACTTTGACCAAAGATTCTGGAAATCAATAATGTATAATGTCGGATATTTGTTGATATTAAGTATTTGAAGCAAAAGATATTGTCTGTTTTATAAATGAAATTATGGGTCAGGGATAATTTCCCTGGACAAGGGACTAAAGTTAAACAGAAACTTTGTGAAAACAACTTAGAATATTTTGAGCATTTCAGTGCAGCTTATGAAAATTAATGTTCTGCCAATAATAATGATAAAGATTATGATTCGGCTATTGGGATTGAATCTGCCACTGGTGGACTGTAAAAGAATACAGAGAACTGCTTATCAGTGGCTCTGTTTGCATTCCTGAATGGGACACACTGCTTCAGTGATTCGCAGTAAGTTGAAGATGACAAAGAGTGTTTTTAAGTGTGGTCAGCAGGACTTTAGCCCTTAACTGTAAATGCCCACCGAGAAACTGTAGTAAAGTGATATACATTTCTGGTGTTAATGTGGGCTTGAAATTAGATCAGTGTTTATATGACGATATAAAAGTTTTCGTCTGAGAAAGAATAAGAGATGAAAACAAGGTCAAAAGATTGAAGTCTTAAAGTGAATCCTTTTGAAGAAAGGATCTATAATAGTAATTTTTATAAGTGAACTGATGAATACAGTTTGATGTAAATCTAATTACTAAAATATGAGTTGTAAAATTGTAAAAATAACAAAGAATGATTTAAAATGATAACTGCAAAGGATGTATGTGTATCAAAATGTATCATAAGCAGAGAGTGATAGTCTCGTAAAAGTTAGCGTGAATCCTAATTGGAGATTGATAAACTCCTAGGAAAAATTTAAGTCAGATATTAAATTATGGTAATTGAGAACTTGATAACTAAAATTGAGATGAAATGGGAAACGTTATTGAGAACTAGAATAATTATTTTTATTTAAGGTCAAATAAGAAGAAGCAGTAGTACTGGGTAAACAGTTGCTAAATGCAAAAATGTGTAGAAAGGCATTTGATTAAACAAACAGCTTGAAAAGTGTTGACCATGAAAGAACTAGAAGCTTAATGTTTTGCTTTTTAAAAGATAAGCTTGTGATTGGCTGAAACAGTTTGATTATCTGAATCTGGTGTGTGTGTGGCTGAAAGTGCCAGTGCGACAGAGACTCAATCTGAGTGGAAATTTGTAATGTCTAAATTCCCTGATGGGAAAAGACAACTATAAAATTATGATTATTTGAAAATGCATGTAATTTCTGGCAAAGGTGCCTTAAGCTGGGCTAGAGTTAAAATATACTAGATAAAGTCTGATGTTAAAAAGTTCCAGTCCTGAATGCCTCACAGTCTCTCTCTAATTTAAAGCTAAAAGCTGTTATTTGAGCCTGTGTCATAAGTGACAATAAGCTATTTATAGTAAAGCACAGTGTTTCAGTTGAAAATCAGACACAGAGATGTTAAAAGAAATAATTGCCATTCAGAGGGCAATTTGTATTTGCAAATGTTTTAAAAGTGAAACTGAATGACTTTAAAGAAGTCTTTTAAATAATAATGTAGACCTTAAACGATAGTGACGTTTTTGATTAAGTTTATGTTAGGAGCAGTAACTGCTTTGTCTCATTTTAGTCTCCACCATGGAACAGGACTGATGGCTCCGGCTACAGATGTAGATGTACACTGAGTAGACGGTTGTGAAAACTTAATTCACTGAGTATAACCTCAGCAGTGCTATGTTGCTGCTTTTAAGATGTTTAAAGGATTTTAATGATTAAATACTGCTGTTATTAACCTGTCTCCCTGTGTTAACACTATTAGGCAGTCCAAATGGCTCTGGTGACTCTTGAATGTGCCTTTCCTAAGCTTCAGAGAACAACTGATTATGTTGGAGAAAACTGATTTGGTAATGGGAAGAGCGGTTACCAGTGTGCACGAAGGTGATTTCTCAATGACGGGTAAGATCTTCTTTGGCCAGACAGAAGGCAACCTAAGGCAGGGGGTCACCGCAGACACTGGGCATCTCCTGATGGGGGGTGTTTATGTGAGATGGGTATGAGAGTCGAGCAGATTCTGTGAGGCCAGCAGATTCATTACACCATGAAGGGGAGATGCGCTGTGAGAAGTTACGGCAGTCTGACCCAGAAATGTGAGTTCCTCTATACCACTCACCAGAAACCGCATTAATTGTATGGCTTGTTTTTCATTGTGACAAGTGTCTGTAACTGTGCCAGGGGACAAGACCCTGATGAGAAGAAAATTAAAGATAAAGAGCAAATGGGAGTGGGCTTTCAAAGGCCAGCTGATACCATGAGGGGATTGCCATTATTTGTTGTGGAGACAGTAGCAAAACTTTTTGTGATGTTGGTTGCCTTATGGGCAAGAAAAATGTATAGAAGAGTTAAGTTTGAGATAATATGTCTATAACATAGTTTTAACCCCTGAAGGTCGTTGGGCAAGGTGGTGGCTAAAGATGAAGACAGGCTTTTATAGATTTGAGAAAAGTCTGGATAACAAAGGTGAATGGTAAAAGTTTAATGTCATGAATTTAATATTACATTTTGTCTAAATTACAGTCTTAGGAGGCTGTTGAAAAGATTATTTGTTTATAGTGAGAGAGACTGCTTGAGTGGAGGAAGGGATGGTAACTGTGTCTGTCTTTCTGTTATTGGCCTGCTAAAGAACAAAATAGTGATAATGAACCAAAACAACCCAGCTGACTTTTCTAAAATCAAATGAATAATGAACAGACATGCTTTGAAACTGGTTAAGAGACCATGTAAAATTAGGTAAAAGCTACAGGAAAATGTGAAGTTTAAAATCTTACTTAAAATTTAAATCTTTTTAGAGATGATATAAAGAAAAAGCGAACATTGATAATGAGCAGTAACGTGTGTCTAATATGAGTGCGTGTGATGGTGACTGTACTTTTTGTCTTGTTTGTGTTAATATGGGGTACTAATACTCCGCCTGAATAGTGTGTATAGTGTGTCATTAACTGCTGGAATGAGTGTTTTATCATTAAAGATGGGTTAAGTGAAACGACAAAACTTTAAAGAAGCTGATAGTTTTGAGTCAATCTGATGAAAAGATGATGCAGAAAATGGGACGAGCTTTAAATGGATTAGTATCCAGCTCTGTCAGCTACTGGTAATTATGAATCAATCTATGGATTAAAAGCATTTATGTAAATTGGATTTATGAAGTTGTAGATCGTCGTCCATCATGGGTTGAGATAAACTAAAATGTTATAGATTTGAAAGCAACAACAAAGGTGACATATTGGTGACATAAGTCAATATCAAATTATCTAGAGAGTCCTTCAAATTTATGATTATTGTGAACAAAGGG